>JAUMJJ010000016.1:11030000-11630000 GCA_033556795.1 Tapera naevia
ATGACAATAAGTCAGACTTCAAATGGTGGGGACGATGGCACAAGTCCTGTCTGGTAGCACAAGAACTCATGCTGCACTACTCTGTGCTAATGAGGGGGCCGAGTTAGGTTTAAAGTCCCCTTAAAACCATGGTTTTCCTTCTCTTCTCACATCTGTGCTTAGCTGTAAGGTGTTAACAAATAGTTTGCTGAGATTCTTCAGCACTTTCTATCAGTAAACATGTCCTCTCACCCACTGATGAGGGTTTTTTCCCCATTATGAACTAATGCTCTCTCAGTAGAACAACTCCTCTTGCTCTGGTTTTCACTCTTTAAGGACACTTTCCTCTTGGAATAAGAACACTGAGGAATAAGTCTTAAGCACTTTATGTAAGTTATTATGATTCCTTTTTTACTTTAATATTCATACTATGGACAGGAAGCAAATGCTTGATAAGCTTCCTGCGGTGGGGTCAGTAAGCACATCCAAATACTACTAATTCATCTGGGTATTGTCAAGGGCAATGGCTTATTACAGGGGTGAGATTACTATCTCTCAGCAAACTCATGGCACTTGGGGGCACTGAGTGGCAGAGGAAAGTTTGTCCTGATTTCTCTGTAAATGATAAACAGCTCCAACTCACCCACCTTTTTGTATTAAATCAGAACAGATGTCAACAGGCTTTTCTCTCCCAGTGCCATAAAGTAAAAGCTTGAGATAGGAAAGCACAGGAAAATAGTGTCCATTATGGTGTCAACTCTTATTAAGAGACAACACTAGACTTCAGCTCAGCTGCCCACATAAAATTATATTCACTGCAACTTGCACTTCTTACATACTAGTAAAAAATTACAAAAAGACCAATTACACCAAAGGAATATGATGTAGAGTACAACGCACTCTCAGAGATATATTTCAGTTTCCCTTCTCCTCTATTTTTATATTTTTGTGCACAGTGAGATACTCTGGCCTAGTAACTACTCTTCCTCAGCAGCTGCCTTGGTTCTTGAAAACTGTAGGGATTTTTTCATCTGTATGCTAAAAACACGATAGGAGTAAGTTCTGATTTCTTCTCTTTTGTTTTAGGCAGATTCCTTCTTAGCATGTACTAGTTACAGAAATTCACATAAGCACATGAATGCTGCCAGAACAGCTATGAACTCCCCTTGCTCTTTTGCAATGACTGTGCCGGAACAATTTACAGTCAAAGCTTTATGAGTTGTGGAGTGTGGGGGCATGTAGACATACATACACGAGTGCTTGGGGGTGTGTCTGTGTACACATGCAGAAATCTGCATTCAGGTCAGAAATACTAAGATGTTTTTAATCCTGATGTTAGCACCATCTAGTCACATACCATTCCAACCATACAAAGGCATGGCATTCCCCCTTTCTCACTTTTCCTGCTACAGACTAGGGATATGTCTGCCCCAGGAGAATGAAAATGGCAGTTACTAGTCTTCTTTCTGCTTATAGAGCACACAGAGAAATACTATGTATACTCTTTTATTACTCTTTTTTTTTGGTAGGTATAGTAAAGACACTCATCTGGAATATTCACACAGATCAAACTATTTCTGTAGTTTTCAAGTTTTCAAACAAGTCCAATTGCTTGGGATTTTTCTAGCTAGCTAAATTCCATAACCTTGCAACATTTCCTAGTCATCATGTCAAAATATTTTTCCTCAGTAAAATGATATAGATGTCTCATGTATACGGATATAAATTAGACACCAGTTCAAAATCTGTAGACATTAAGATTTACTAAAGTAATTAGATATTTGGTTATGCAGAAGAAAATAAGAATTAATTGAGGAGTGAAAAGGAATTATTTTCAATATGGGAGACAGTCTTTTGGAAGGGCATGCTACGTTTAGACCATTTGGGCAGGCATGAAGCTTATCAGCTACACTGTCTGCAAATACTCAGGCTATTATCAACGAAACATTAGTGGGTTTGGTTGGAATACGGTAGTGGGAGGAAAATCTTGTAATTAAGCTTTTCTTTCTTGTCATAGGTTTCCGCAACATGTATGCCAGATGCAGCACTTCCTGCATAACTGAAAGCAAAATGGGTTAAGAGTATGTGTGAATTTTAGGCTCTCTGTTACATATTAAAAACAAACTCTGAGAACATACAGTTATTTGAAGAGTTTGTTTATTTTACAAATATAGTAGCCATATACAAATAGCCAAAATATTTGATGGCTTAGTTCTCAGGTCACAACCATTTTATCTCACTTATTTATAATATAATCAAGCTTACTGTTTATCATTTCGGGCCCTGTTGAGCAAGCAGTAATAGAGAACAGGGTTTCTGTTCATCAGCCAACATCCACACTTAAGATGTGGATGAAACAAAGACAAAGTACTAATTAGTGTTTATTTTCTTTTTTAAATATAAATCCTTTGCTGGAGAAAAGCAACATTTTTAAACAATTGTGTCATTTATTTGACAGTAACAAATGGCACTTTATGGTCGTAGCTATCTGCACAAAGCTTCATGCATATTAAACACCCCAGTCTTCTCTAGCAGTAATGAAGACTCATTGTTGCAAGTACTGGTTTCACACTCTCATCAAGAGCTTCATTATTACACTGCTGGCTTAAAAAAGAGCAGTAGAGTGAAGCAGGATGGATATACATGCACCAGGCTGTAGGCACAGAAAATGTGAGGTGGGAGGAAAAAGGAGCATCACAAAGTTGAGTTAAAAAGTAGCTCTTTCCCCTACTAAATGCAGCTCAGCAGTGCTGCAGAAAAAGCACTATGCACACATCAGGAAAAGAGAAGTGTTAAAACAACTTAAGCATTAAATACATATGTGTGTTTTTTTATAAAACATTGTGTAGCAATACCTGTTTGACCAGATCTCATAAGCTGAGTCATGATGGGTCTGATCAGCAGTAAACTTAAGGAGAATAAGGGGACGCTTCAAAAAATAACTTAAATAAAAGTTATTATTGTTCCACATTGGTCAGAATGCAACCCATGGGAATTACGAATTATGGAGTTAGGAAATGCTGTTCAGTTCTCATTGAAGAAAAACTCATACCCATATGAGGTAGCTAAAAAACTACCATCGTACTTATCTGAAAGAAAGATTGAAAGTTGAAATCTATTCAAATTCCAACATAAACAGTTACATTCTGGATATATTTCTGCAGCTGCATAAAGAGCATTCCTCAGTTCTTGCTCTACGTTTTTGTACTGTTTGAGAATTGACTTTTCTTCATTCTTGTGATGAGGTAGTTCCTTTCAGTGAAGGATGAAATGATGATTCCCATGCCTTCCTCTTCAAATATCTGGAGAATCCTCCGGAGGCCACAATATAGAATGAATATCTTCATCATCTGCTGATTCTGTTGGCAGTCCAAGAGGAAGTTACACAGTCTTTAAGTGCCTCTTTTCCTGGGTTGCCTCTCAGAAACACAAAGAATGCTGGACTGTAAGGATCTTTATATTCCAAACACTATAAAATAGGTTGGCAGTGCATACTCAAGCTCTATTAGCCACTAAGTAGATTCCTCCTTCTTTCTCATAGTTCTTTCTTTTACTGTGTTTTGTTAGAAAATAAAAAATGCATGCTTGAAGGAGCCAGAAGGCAAACCATGTTAATAATTCCATAAATCATCCACTTACCAGGAACAATGTAATGGACATAATGGAGTTCATCTGGAGGGTTACTTCACTTTCAAAGACCATCTCCAGAGCACCAGAAAAAAGTAACTCATGAGAAACTGAAGAAGTCCACTGTCTGCCAACGCTTTGAGATACTGTACATTTTCAAAAAGAGAACTGATACTAAATTGCTGTATTAGTTTTTAAGGCTTCATTAACTGCTTATTTTGATATGCCAGCATCAGTCACTGAAACAAAATGTTGTTTCAAAAATGTATTAAATTTTTATCACTATATGTAAATCCAGCCTCTTTCAAAAGAGCCTCTTTTCTTTTGAAGAAAAAGTTCTTCACTGAAAGGGTGATCGGCCATTGGAATGCGCTGCCCAGGGAGGTGGTGGAGTCGCCGACCCTGGAGGTGTTTAAGGAGAGACTGGATGAGGCACCGAGTGCCATGGTTTAGATGATGGGTTGGTGTTAGTGTTGGTGTTAGTGTTGGGTTATAGGTCCTGCTGGCCACACTGTTTCTGATACAGGCCAAGATGCCATTGGCTCTCTTGGCCACCTGGGCACACTGCTGGCTCATATTCAGCTGGTTGTCAACCAACATCCCCAGGTCCTTCTCCTCCAGGCAGCTCTACAGCCGTTCTTCCCCAAGCCTGTAACACTGCATGGGGTTGTTGTTTCCCAAGTGCAGGACTCTGCACTTATTCTTGTTGAACCTCATCCCGTTGGTTTCAACCCATCGATCCAGCCTGTCCAGATCTCTTTGCAGAACCTCCTTTCCTTTAAGCAGATCAACATTGCCACCCAGCTTGGTGTGATCCACAGACTTGCTAAAGGTGCACTCAACCCTTCATCCAGATCATTGATAGAGATATTGAACAAGACTGGACCCAGCACTAAACCCTGGGGAACACCGCTCGTGACTGGTTTCCAACTGCATTTAACTCCATTTACCACCACCCTCTGGGCCCGGCCATCCAGACAGTTTTTCACCCAGCAGAGGGTATGCCCTTCCAGGCCAACGGCAGCCAGTTTCTCAAGCAGAATGCTGGGAGAAACTGTGTCAAAGGCTTTACGAAAGTTGAAGTTACACCACATCCACAGCCTTCCCCTCATCAATTAAATGGGTAACCTTGTCACAGAAGGAGATCAGATTGGTCTGGCAGGACCTGCCTTTCATAAACCCAGGTTGACTGGACCTGATCATCTGGTTGTCCTGCGCATGCTGTGTGATAGCACTCAAGACGATCTGCTCTGTGACCTTCCCTGGCACCAAGGTCAGACTGACAGGTCTGTAGTTCCCCGGATCCTCTCTCCAACCTACTTGTAAATGGACATAAGATTTGCCAGTCTCCAATCAAGTGGCACTTTCCCAGTCAATCAGGACTGCCGGTAGATGAGGCAAAGGGGTTTGGAGAGGTCCTCTGCCAGCCCCCTCAATACCCTTAGGTGGATCCCATCCAGTCCCATAGACTTGTGTATGTCTAATTGGCCAAGCAGGTCCCTAACCAAATCCTCCTGCATCGTTGGACCTTCATTTTCACTGTCTTCTAGCTCATGGGGCTGAGTATCCCAATGGTATTTCACTTTACTGTTAAAAGACCAAGGCAAAGAAGGCATTAAGTACCTCTGCCTTGTTCTCATCCCTTGTCACAAGTGTCCCCCCTGCATCAAGTAAAAGAGGGAGATTTTCTTTGCTCCTCCTGTTGCTGTTGTTAATATATTTGAAAAAACATTCCTTAGTATCTTTCACCGAACTCGCCAGTTGCAGTTCTAGTTGGGCTTCAGCTCTTCTGATTTTCTCTCTACATGATCTCACCTCACCCTTGTAGTCCTCCTGGGATGCCTGCCCCCTCTTCCAAAACTCATAAACTTTACTCTTCTTCCTGAGATCAACACGGAGCTCTCTACTCAGCCAAGCCAGTTTTCTTCCCCAATGACTTGTTTAAATCAGTTTAGTGTTAGCTAGACCTAACCAACCTGGATCTGGCTGCTTGTCTGAACGACAGATGTTACCTGAAATGCCGAACTGCACATTGCTAATTTTGAAATCTGATACTGACTTTCTCACCGAGCTCTGAACCCACAGCGACATGAGTCATTTTTCTGATTCAGTGTTGATATTGTAGCACAAAGAAGTAGAACCCACCTTAATGCTGTGGGCACTAATTACTGTTCTTACAAGGTTTCAAACAAATGAAATATATATAAATAACTGCACAGACAAATAAATGGGTACATTGAAAAGGAAAAACACACATTCATAATACAATAATTTTCTTTCTTATTTTTTTGCTTCATAAATCAGGCACCTTCTATATCATCTCGTTGTCCAAGCCATTGGACATATATTTAAATTTGGCTGACTGACACCTTCCTTAACCTTTTTTCCACCCTCTTTACAGTTTTCTCCCTACATTTGGAACTACGCAAGTCTGCAATGCCAATATGCTCAATGATCCACCATGGTCAAGTCACATATGCAAAACACGTTTGAACCTGGAGTCTGCATTATGTTTGTGATGTACTTTTGTGATGACAGAGATCATCCAGTGTTACAGGCAGCAGAAGTTGAGAAGACTGGATGGAAATTATTTGGCAGCTCTAAGGAGAGGGGAATAGCAGAGGAGCAGGATGTCTGATGCAGACAGTGATGTGGCTGCAGTGACAACTTTCTCATCGCTGAACCTTTGCGTTGACAGGACTCTGCTTCGCCCATTATTGAGGCAATGGTGAGGCATCATGCTATGTATGCGACAGTATCTATGTGCTTTTCATGGGCATATCATTTTAGAGCCCTGAGGTGGGCACCTGAGGTTCTGTACTTGATGGTAGAGAAGAGTTGGACAACTCAGGCTAATCTGTGAAACCTGTGAAACGCACTGCCTGTGCGCCAAACCTAGATGCAGCCCAGTCAGCACAGTGAGCACAACCTAATAACCTCTTTACCCCACCATGATTGATAGGCCTTAATTTGGCACCGTGTTAACTGCCCACAGTGGAGCTGACTTGCAATCAACTATCTCTGAAGAAAGAGCAGAGCTTGCTCTTTTTCTGCCTTACAAAGGCAGCCTTGGAAAGGCTTTCAAAGCAATGAGTACACTGAGTAGCAGGACATTTTGAGCATCCAAGAAGAAAACACTAAGGATGAACCTTTAGCCACATTTCTCTCTGGAAATTATAAGTCTTTCAAAGTCAATCCACAGAAAGGCTTCCCCCAACTCCCGGTCTCCACTTTGGACCCTAGCCCTGGTGTGCTCTGAGGCTGTGTCTGTCCCTAGGAGATCAGTCCTTAGAGAGAACTGGAGTTGTCTGTTCTGAAGATGTTTTCCACCCTTCTTTTTAAGACCATTTGACTTTGAATGAGACAATGAACTTCTTCCTTCAGATACATGGGTGAAACAGGGTGAGATCTGAATCCCAGGCTTCTCTCTAAGGGCTCCTTTGAGTTTTGTAGTAAAGATATCGCAAATATTCTGAGCTGCTTTGGAGCTTGTTTGAAGCACTTTCTTAAACTTATCCCTAGGCCCCTGCTACAGACAGCGCCATGGGCCTGACAGGTTTCCTACAGCTGCCTTGATGTTGATAGCAGGGGCTGAAATCTGGGCAAATTTACAAACCAAATGCTTATTTATATGAAGATCTGATTGTGTGAGGGCATGCACAACAGCTGAATATCAAGGAAATTTAAAAGAAGTTAGGATTTCAAAGTCCTGTCGCAGTGAGTCACCTGTGGATCAGGTCTTTGTGATTTTGAATTTATGTAGAGTTTATGTGCCCATATGCTGTTCTAGGAATATAAAAGCTCTACCAGCTCTCTCACAAAGTAACCAAAATCAATTTAGCTAAAGCTGATTTGCCACAGACTTTAGCTTAAGCTGATTTCAGTGCGAGACTGACTAGAAGAGATTTTACCTAAACTCAGTACAGGCTAATGTTAAAACAGAGGCACAGAAAATGAGTGACACTGGAAGTCAACAACTGATTGTTACACAGAAAAGCATTTTGTAAGTACAAAAAAACAACCCAGTATTTTATTCAGTTTAGGGTTATAATACCATTTTTCACATTCTGGGGAAAACGTAACACTTAAGATAACCTTAATGAGTAAGACAATGTTCTTAACTAATCATTACAACATAAATCTTATGCTGATATAATCAGATCACAGAACAGGGTCTGCTATTGTATTGTTCAGGTCCATCTTTCAGAGGCACAACTTTTTTAATGGGGATATCTTCTTTTAGAGAAATAAAGGGACTTGGAGGATCGGTTTAAGACCAGAGAAGCCTTTCTAATATTTTTTGTCCTTAGAGATGATTTACGATAACATGGTACATTATGTGGAAGCACAGGTATATTCAAGCCCAGTACAATTCATATTGCACTACACGTACAAGGACTGTGTAGTAAGTAAATCCTAAAAGCTGAAAAAGCATTAGGGGCATGAGCTGTAGAACCAACAGGACTCCCTTCACTGGTACTAGTAAACATATGATAAACAATATGTGGATATTACTCAGCAGTACCCAAGATTGTGAAAGGAAGGCAGTATGTTTAAGCTCTTTTTCTGTCACATATTCTCAAGCATTGACTCTGAACCTGCAGTGACCAACTCATCCAGCTATCAGGTTACAGAACCACAGAATGGTTGAAGTTGAAAGGGACCTTTGAAGGTCATATGGTCCAGTCCTCCTGTTCAAGCAGGGCCATCTGGACGTAATGGCCTAGGACTGTGTCCAGGCAGCTCTTGAATGGATGGAGAATCCACAATCTCCTTGGGCAACCTGTGCCAGTGCTCCCTGATGCTCAGAGGGAACATCCTGTGTTTCAGGTTGAGCCCATTGCCTTTGGACACCAGTGGAAAAAGCGTGGCTCCATCCTCTTTGCTCTCTCCCTTCAGGTACTTGTACACCTTGATAAGATCTTACGCCTACAGCATCCAGTATAGCTTCCTAAGTACTCTAGTGGAGAAGCTCCAAAGCCAGCCTGTGCTAATGGTTTAGGCTCCCCACTGCCGGAGGATTGGCAGCAGTAGCAAAATAATGGTGGGAGACTGTAAAAGATGGGAGACTGTTAAAAGATCCTCACTTCCTGAGGAGAATCATGCTAGGGAAGAAAAATACTAGGGAAGTCTAATGTAAAGTCAGACAACATCTACCTCACCCCCACTTCTTTTGTTTCTGATGAAACACACCAGTAAAGGAGAAGGAGAGGAGACAAATTTCTGCACAACTGGAAAGCAAATACTTTACTGGAAAACATTTTAAAAACAATTTTGATCTTCAGGCTATATAATACTAGCATTCCCCAAGTTGTTTCCCTGCCTCACGCCTTCACGAAAAGCTTCTTGCTGAAAACTGCTGTCACGTATAAAATCTTGAACAGTTAAGTTGCAGGAGAATAGCCTGCTATATTAGCTTTGCAGAAAAATTAACGCTTTCAGGAACTGCACACACACTGAGTGCGGGAGCCGTGGTGAAACGCGAGGTGTCTCGGCGCTGTGGCAGAGGACGGATAGTGCTTCAGTGCAGCAGCGAGGCGACTGCTCACCCCTTGGCATCCTCTCAGGTTTGGTGATGGGGGCGGCGCCTGCCCAGGCACAGGGGAGGCGGACATGTTAGCGGAGGCGGGTATAAGATGGAGGCTGCGGGCGAGCGCGGCGGCAAGAGGGCATCTGAGGTGAGGCGAGGCGGAGCCTACGACGGGGACGCCCGTTCCCTTCCCGGGGAGGAGGAGAAGGATGAGGATGGGCTGTGGCTAGAGGAGAACGGGGGGGGGGGGGGGGGGGGGGGCGGGGGTTGGGCGCGGATGATGGGGCTGTTAATAAGCCGCCGCATCCTGGCGCTGTGAGTGTCATATCCCAACAAAATGGGATGCAGCCCCGGCTGCCCGGCACCCGCGATCTGGTGTTACACGCTGCCTCTCACCCAACACGAACCAAACAAACCCCTCAAAAGTAAATTAAATATATATGTCATATATTTATTATCTGAATACGTATATATTGTATTTATTGTGCGTGTATATGTAATATACATACATGTATATATAATATGTAATATGCACATGCAGTGGGCGTGTATTTTTCATATATAGTATAGAAAAATACTATGTAATATGTTAAATTCTTTTTACAGCAAATTCTTTTTACATACACAACTAAATTATAGCTATGTCCTAAAATAAGTTTTAGAGATACATATATTTCAGAGGCAGTGGCTGCGGCGAGGGTTGAGGAGGATGACGCCACGGGCTTGCAGGCTCCGCCCCCCCCGTGATGAAAAAAACCCCAACAAAATTAAAATAACACTGATAATTAAAAAAATTAATTTCCTTAATCAGGCAGGTGCGATGCAGCGCAAACAGCCGCAAAGCGAGCGCCAGGAGCGCAATGTCCCAGGGGGGCAGCCGGGGGCGGGGGGAGGTGCCGTTTTTCACGCAGCTCACGTGGGCGTTGTCGGGCGAAGGGGGCGGTCCCGGCAGCCCCGATCTAGGGCAGTTTGTTCAACTGCGGTAACGGGAGCTCGATGTTCCTGCAGCTCGGGGATTTCTGAGAACTGGGGCTGTGTCCTCAGATGAACCTGGCTGCCTGCTTCCCTCTGCCGCCTCCGGAGCCTTAAAGCGGCGACGCCGAGCAGGCAGTGGGACCCGGTGCTGCCGGCGCTGCATGTCTGCCTGCATCGCGCAGTGCGGAGCGGGGCTGCCCGCAGCTCGGGAGGGGTGGGAAGCGCTGCCCAGCGACCCCTCCGCCCGGAGGTGAAGACCCTGGACCTCTCGCTCCTGGGCGAGGTCCAGGGTCTCCACTTCTAGGCGAAGATGCCGAGCTGGTGTCAGTCACCGATCCTCAGACCAAAGAAGATACATCTCCATCTTTGAAGACCTTCCGTGACACACGTGGGCTGTGTTTCGGGTCATTTGGTTTCCATCCCTCTCCTTTTTCTTCTCCCCCCACTCCCCATTTTAAAATGAAACAGCGCAGACAAGCTGCCCGACAACGCTTATTGCCCATATCCCAGCAGCCCTTCCCTGTGACGCCCTTCCGGGTTGGAATGGCAGAGCTGCCATGAACTAACTCTTACTGTCACATTGTTGTTAATTAGGAAGTCTGGAAGGCCTTGACTACAAGGGCATTCAACAAACTTACCTGATGATCTCTGATCCAGTGTTCCCTGATAGAAATGTCAAAAAGTTTGCTGCAGTTGAAGGTAGATGTTCAAAAATAAATGTTAGTCTAGCTTTCTGCTTCTGAACTTGAGACTCACACACGCATACACATGGTTTCTGATGCAGGCTATAAAACCCATCTGGGATCCTAGGTGCGTAGTGAAGCAGCTAGCCCATACTGAATTCAATGCTGCCATGGCTACACTGCTACCAGTACCCCAACCGAGTTTAAATCTAGATCCCTGGTACGTACTCACATGGGCTGTAATTTTAATCAGGCATAGACATCCACTGGGTGCTTATCACCTGCAGAAGTAACCCCTGGAGGGAGAAGTCATCCTTTCTGAGGTTTAGGATCAGCAGAATTGGTCACAGTTAAGGACACAGCTATGATTCAGGAGATAGCAGAAAGAGCTCAAGACGGAGACCCATGATCAATCCTGCTGTGCAGAATATGGATGGAATTAGACCAGAGGAGTTTAAGGTAGGAAGAGAGAAACTTCAGTTTGTTCTTGAATTCTTCAAGTTGCAAATGGTTTGCCGCACTGAATATTAAATGGGAAAGGAACACATTCTCCGATATAGCTTTGTATCCACAACACTTGTTCTTAAACTGAGTTGAATTTAAGATCTCTATTCCCCCTGGATTTTGAGAACAGAAGTGTCCTCTGTCAGTAGCCTTCTACTGTGTAGCTGCTTTTAAAATGTAAGGCCGGTTTGCTAGTTTAAAAAGTAGTTTTAACATACTTACTTTGTCTTTCAATGGCAATCAGCTGTGCTGACTCTTGCTTTCCCCTTCTGATCTACAGAAGGCTAATTTGAAGACGTCTGTTACTTCAGATGGATCTATAAAGCAACCTTCTGTCCACACTGCTTGTTAAGTGACAGAGATGCATTTTTTTCAAAAGGTTAAAACAATTTCTACCTTCCACATCAGGCTTCACAACAGGCAGTTGTTGTCTGATGGAAGCAGTTGCTGGTTTTCCCTGATAATATATGTAGACAATCTGGGCAAGACATTGGCATGAAAGATACCACGTACATGTAAAATGCTTTACAACACGTTCATACTTATGTGACCGCTGAATTACCATTCTGTAATGCCACCAGAATATCAATCAAGTAACAAATTTTCAGCACAGTCACAGGCTTTAAGAACACAAGTCAGCAAACAGGCCATTTATCTTGGCATGTAATTTCAACCATTTCTAACCATTGATTAGTGCCAAACATCTCATCAGATTGTATGGAGTTTATACCACATGGTTTTTCAAGAGACTTACAGAACGAAAAAAGTCAAAGCAGAAACTGGAATAATGATTGGAGCCTGTGGCCTTCAAAATATTAGCAAATACTAATACAGAAGCAGGATGGATTATTTTGTCTTGGCAGAAAGAAACCACCAGATACGAAACTTGGGCACTCTGGAAAAGCCCTGGAAAAGGCCCAGAAAAAGCTCAGAAAGCCAACAGAAAGCAGCTGAATGAGGTTATGGCTGACTCCTGCCAGTCCTTACATGTCCACTTGCTCCTCAAAAAAAAGTCTTCTCAGTCACAGCAGCACTAAAGGCTATATACATGAAGAAGCCTTCAAAGTACTAAATCTTGAGGGACCACACAGACCGTGGGTCTCTCCAAGTGTGCCTGCCAAGCACATCCTCATCCTCTGAAAAAAAAAATGCAGTGTTTTAGGCTAACATCAAGCACAGGGTCAGGGTGCAGGAGATTTCAAGGTGAATGCAGAAAAGGAGAGCTGGCAGGTTGTTACTCTGAGACCTTCTGCCTTTGGAAACAGAAGATGTTTTTGAAAGCCTCGAAATAATAAATAGCTCCTCTTCCTCCATTACCTCCCTTCTCTCACAGAACCAGTGTGCACCTCTCTGGTGAGGAAAGCCACAGGAGGAGTGGCCTTCTTCGCAAACACACGGATTTTTCTCCTCTCCTTCTTTGCAGGCAATTGAATCTCCCTTCTCATCTACTTCTTTGATACTCCCCCCCTACAACATCACCTTGCTCTCCCCTCAAGCACAAGCCCTTGGCTGTGACCTAAGCCCTCAAGCCTGCCTTTCTAATTTACCTAGGGATCATAGTCTTCCTCACTTAAGCCCCCATAACAGCTCCTGTCTGTGCACCTTTCCTCTGGTTCAGACAACAAGCAGCCACCTCAAAAATGGGTTCTGGTGACCTCCACCTTTGCACTGGCAGACCTCTTCTCCTGGGAAGGAGCAACCACATGTGCTATGTTTTTGTACCTGGGGATGGCACAGAGGGCAAACATCTGCCCATGAGAAGCTGCTTTGGAGCAATAAAGAGCAGGCTGGCTTTGGACTCAAGGCTTTGGCAAGCCAGTACCATTCAGTGCCCAAGGTGTATCAGGGCTATAACAAAATGCTGCAATGGGTGTAAGATGTTATCTCTATGAGCTGTGACAATCATCCTTGATTAGCCTAGGTACTGCAAAAAAAATTAACTTTGCTGTGCACTAAAACTGAGCAATGGATTAAATGGATGCTCTGAAACCAAATCTGAATGTTACCATCACCACAGTCAGATCAAAGTTATGGCTCCTGCCATCTGGATCACCTGGAGACAAGAAGTTTGTGAGCAGAATCCCATTCCTCAGTATGTACATGAGGTTTAGAAAGTAGCCATGGTCATTTTAACACCATCTCTAAGTTTAAAATTCCACTGGCATCATTTTGTAAGTGTTGTTTGGAACTAATTAACTTGTATTCTTGGAGTTTTGGACTCCAAATGAAAGGTGTTGTTTTGCCTTTTATAGGCAATGTATTCTTGGAGGCATACTGGAATTTACTCTGACTTATACTGTATAGAGGCCTATGTATGTTGTTCCAGAGCCTGAGTCTTTTCCCGTCACGCTCTTTCCTGACATTTGCAAAACAGCAAAATCATACAAACTAACACCATTCGCGTCTCAGTATTTCTGATTTATGCACACTGGAAATGTATTTCCCCCTGTTTTTAAATATTGCTTGACCCATAAAATAGTTTTTCATTTTCCAATTGTAGAGTGTGGGCCTGTTAATCTTTGCAAAGCACGAGAAGTGCTGTATGTCTTTTGTAGCAGAGGGGAACACACAGGTGTTATTTTGGCAGAGATGGGAGCTGTTGTGGATTCCTTCGAGCTGGGTGACTGGAAGCATCTTTACAATCAGTTTCATCGCCGCCTACTAGCAGGACCCTGTGTCTGCACCACTTTTCTATATGGGAGTAAAACTTTACTCCAGCCGTTGCGCATCCCGAGGGTAAGCTCGGCCAGAACACCTGAGTGCTCAGTGGCCGGGGTGTGGGGCTTCCTCTGCGCCACCCCCACTGGAATCTGAAGGTATTCGGTCATGACACTGTGACGATGCAACGTATAACGGCATCAGGGGGCTTGTCAGGGCGGCTGCGATACCGCTTCTTGCGCAGGGACCCTGGTATCCTGGTCCCAACGGCGAGCGGACGGCGAGCGGACGGCGCCGCTCGCACGGCCATGGAGTCCGGGTCGCCGGCTCCGCTCGGCCACTGAAACACGCGGCCTCGGGAGGGGCGGGGCCTCCCCGCGGCGCCCGCCGGGTTTACAAGTGCTGCGCTCCCTTCGGGACCTCGCGCTGATTGGCGGAGGCCTTGCCAGTGACATCAGCCGGCTCACTTGCCATTCGTCCGCCGGTTGCTGGGACCGTGCGGCTTCCAGGGAGGCACTTAACCGGCTCGGCGCCGCGCGGCCCCGACGCCCCGAGCTGTCCTCCCGCGCGGGCCGGCGCACAACGGCGCCGTCTTACCGCCCAGAGGCGGAGGCGCCCCGCGTCCCCCGCGCAGCGGCCGGGAGGCAGCCGCGGCTCAGCCATCCCCGCGCGCTTCCGATGTCGCCCTTTTAAGCGGGCGCGGCGGGGCGCGCGGAGTAGCACGCGGCCCGGAGAGGGAGCGCCGTGATTGGCGGGGAGGCCGCGCGGCAGACACACCCCCCCAGAAAAGGGGCGCCGTGAGTGGCGGGGGGAGAAGGTAAACAGAGCCGGTCGGCTCTGCCCGCTGACCAATCCAGGGGGGGGAAAGGGGGCGGCGGGAGTGAGGAGGGAGGCTCCGAACCTGACGTGATGGTACTCGGCGCGGCCGCCCCCGGGCAGGAGCGCGCGGGGGGCGCACGGCGGGCGCTCTCCTTTCCTCCGGCCCCCTACGCCGGAGCCGGGCGCGCTCCCCCCTGCGCGGGCTGCGCGCCGCCCCCGGGGCGCGGCGGTGAGGAACCTGCCCGGCGCCCCGCTATTTAGTGCGTCCCCCTCTTCCGCCCGTCTCCTCTGCGCCGCGCTCGAGACCCCGCGCCGCGGGCGGGACATGGCTGACGGCGGGGCAGTCGGCACGGCGGGCGCGCACTGACCGCACACTCGCACACAGACCCACACACACGCGCACACCCCCAGCTTCTCGTCGTCGTTGTTGTCGTCGGGGCGCGGCCACACCATGTCGGCCGTCGCCTACGTGGACTTCGTGGCGGCGCAGTGCCTGGTGTCCATCTCCAACCGCTCCGCCGTGCTGAAGGTGCCCGGCGAGGCAGAGGCGGCACGGGAGCTGCGCGACCCCCGCGACGCCTGGAAGGACTACTGCGCGCTGCTGGCCATCGCCAAGAGCCTGCTGGAGCTGAACAAGTCCCCGCCGCCGCCCGCCCCCTCAGTTTGCAGTGACAGCGTCGAGAGCCACGATGAGGACGCGGGCTCCGACAGCGATGCGGCCGCCGAACCGGGCTGCAGACCGCCTCGCGGCTCCGCGCCGGGGCCGCCCCCCCGCCTGCGCGCCGCCGGGGCCGCCCCCGGGGCCAAGCTGGCGGCAGAGAAGCGGCACAAGTGCCCCTACAGCGGCTGCGGCAAGGTCTACGGCAAGTCCTCCCACCTCAAGGCGCACTACCGGGTGCACACAGGTCAGCGGCGGCGGCGACAGGGACGCGGAGAAGGGAGGAGGAGGGAGAAGGAAGGGAGAAAGGAGAGAAGGGAGGGAGGCACCGAGCGCTTGTCCTCGGATGAACCCGCCCGGCGCCCCCGCCCCCCTGCTTTTCCGCTTTGCGGTGGGATTTTTTTCTTTTTTTTCCCCTTTTTCTTTTTTTTTTTTCTTTTCCCTTCTCACCCCTCCGCGCCGCGGTGCTTGGACCGCCGCCCCGCGTCCAGGGGCCGCGGCGGCTTGCCCCGGGCGGGGCTGCGCCAGCGCCTCCCGCCCTGCCCGGAGCACGCCCGACTCCCGCGGGGAGCGGAATAAACTTCGTGTGGCTGGGGAGCTGCGGGCGGCCAAGGCCGGACTGGCCGAGACGGCGCCGCAGCAACCGGCGAGGAGATCACCGGGGCGTTGGGAATCGGGTTTTCTGTCGGTGTAGGCGGGCAAGCGCTTGGAACGGGGCGGAATCCGGCACGTATTCCCGCCCGAGGGAGCCGGGGGCGGGACGGCCGCGCTATCCGCTGGTGTTGCTTCCGCCGTCGGACACCACGTTCCGCTCCCCAGCCCGCGCCTGCAGAGCCGCCTGCCTCCACCTTTGCTCCGTGGCCGGGAGCTGGAGGCGCCGGGGCCGCGGTGTTGGGTCTCCCTTACACGGAATGAACTGCGGCCCCGGTGTTTGTCGGCGCACCCCCTTCCAGCGGACCCAGCGGGCTGGAGGGGGGAAAACTTGGGAAGCGCATCACCTAAAAAGCCAGTGGCAGTCCCGCCGGGGAGGCAGGTCACTCGCCAAACCGAGGAGATTTGGTCGCCGTCCGGCACCGGCGAGCTCACCAAAGGCTCAGAAGGGAATTAGCGTCCCTGCCCTCGCTCCGGCTCTTTGGAGGGCGTGGCAGCGTGGAAACCCATAGAGGAAAAATATCATCTGCAGCCGTTCGTACTTCCTCCGCTTCTACCGAAGCGCTGAGAAGGACAGCGATGTAGACTTTTCTGTTTGTTTGGGAGTTTTTAAGCTCTCTAATGCAAGTGGCTGAATAAAAACCTTTGGGTGTCTGAATTGCAGTTGAGGTCACAGTGCAATACACAAGGCTGCTTAAAAATAGCTCTAAATTAAAGGAGGCTGTGTGAGAACGGAAAGGTGTGGACCAAGGGATGCAACACTTGTTTCAAGTGCATCATGTCTGTTCTTTTTTGGATTTTGTATATTGGTGGTGATGGTAAGTGGTGAGGTACAAAAGAGTTTATCACACGAGGAACATACCATAAGGCATGGCTGCAGTGTTTAAAGCAGCGTGGGTAGGACGTGGCTGTACCAGAGCTCCAGCTAAACTTCGTTGCTCCAACTTGTCTCTGTGGCTGGGTGAACGTGCACTGCAGAGGAGGAGACCTGATGTTGGTTGCCTATCTGTGCCCTGCTGGCAGATCTGCTAGGTGCTTATCTTGAGAGATCAGGGGTAGGAGGAGGATTACTAGATGTGGATCAAGTGATGAGCTCTGTGGTTAGACAGTTAAGACTTTCTCCATGAGCCGAGAAAGAAGATGGTCAGTGGTGACCCTGTACTGACCTCAGGACCTGTGCCAAGGATTGTTGTGTTACCAACTCAAAGACTGCAGCTCTGATGCTCTTTTGGAGCCTGAATGTAACAGATGGCACACAAAACCTTGCCTGGCAAGTGACAGGGAAAACACGTTAGCATCATTTCCACTTACTACCCCATGCTCAGATATCCACCCCAATATGGGAACCAAAATAGACATCTGCTGGGATAGTGTTCCAGGTGATGACATGTAAATTAATGTACTGTACAACCCACATGGCTTGCTGTAAGCAGTAGCATTTTAGTAAGTATATCCAGAAGTGACATGAGGTTTAGCATGTTCTGCTCACAAGTGCAGAGCATTAGCTCAAAGTATGAGATGTTTGACTCACACGTGTTGATATACCACCATGGTAGTTCTGTATGATTACAACCACCACAGACATCCAGCAGTAATGAACTTCCAGAGCAAGCGAACAGCTGATTGTAGCTAACGGAAATGCTAAATGATACTGCTAATGTTAATTATTTTTATAGATGGCAGAACAATTCCTTAGCAACAGTGGGATTCAGTGAGACCTCTGGAGTTACTCTTAACCGTGTACTGCAGAACATCAGTGCTCCCCACTTAGTACCATTTTCTTTCTTTTTTTTTTTCACAAAAAGTTTCTCTTTTATGTATCTGAGCCTCTTGAATTGCTTTCATCTGGCTGCCATTTTTCATCAGGCAACCCACTGGGTTTCTTGCTGCTGTGTAGCTTATGGTGGAAGTAGGTACGCAGCCACCAGTAGGAGCTTCCTGGTCTAAAGTTTTTAATATGAAATCTCCGTCTCTGTGTTGGGAAGAGGCTTTAGGATTTCTGTTCACACCCATGAGTTTGCTTGTAGGTGCAGCTCTCTTTACTCACCTGACTAGGCAAGTTTGAAAGCTCTGGGTACTGCTCTCTTCTCTGTAATGGTGGGAATCTAAAAACTCGGCAGACCATTTTTGGTAAGCTGAGGCAAACCAAGAAATGAAATACCTAATAAAGGTGGATGTGTAGAAGACCAAAGACTTGAAGCTCCGAGGTTAAAGGTCTATATTTTATTGATGGTTCTTTAAACTTGGTAGTTCAAAGGCATTCCATATTTCGGGGACTAAAAATATCTGTATAACTGTCTGTTTCAATTTTGGGACTCTATTTCAACTTCCAGAAGACCAAAATTAGTCGTGCATCAGAAATTGTTTTCTGGCCTTAACAGAAAAAGGTCGGTGAGCGGCACTGCACTTCCTACTTTTGCCAACAGCCTCTTTGCTTACGCCACCAATCCCACTGAACTCAGTATGACTTAGTAAGGCAGGGTTTGTAGGAAGAAGTCGAAGGAGTCTGAACTCTGCCTATTGCCAAGGAGATGGTCCTTTCATTCCTCAGGAAGCCCTCACTGTTTCTGTTATACAATCAGGCACTTCATTCTGTTATGTGTTCATACCTACATTCAAATTGTATTAATTTGCAAAGGCCTGGGGATACTAGGACAAGCGTGTCACTGAAACTGAACTGTTGCCTCTCCTGTCCCCTTACTACCATCCAAAATAACTTAGAATTTATTATTTAATTTTGGTGCCTTGAGAAGGAAGACCATTACAGGTAAGGTTATTCTGCATGGGCTATTTCCAGTAGCATCTCTAAGGAGCATGGTGCTTGGTGTAGGAGAGAAAAGATGGCATTATCCCTGACAGCTCGCAAGGCAAAAACAGTATCTTGGGAAGACAGGTGGACAGATGTGATGTTTTCTCTATCCCTTATGGGATGGTGTTACGGGAGTATAGGACATTTAAATTCTGATGAAGTTTGGTGGTGGCAGGAGTGATTAAGAGTGGCCTTTTTGCTTGCGAGTCTTTGAGCATTGTGATGGTGTAACGAAGTCTTGCAAACTTTCCCTTCAGAGCATAGAAAAAGGCCCAGATGCATCATCGAGATGTGCGTAGGACCCAAGCCCTGGAAGCAGTGCAAAGGTCAGGAGAAAGCAAGGGGCTCAGATGACCAAGAAAATGACAAGCAACAGCAGGTTTCTGGAGAGTTAACCTTCAAAATGCACAGACTCCTCTAAATGGGTAGTTTCAGAGGGTTTATTTTGGCTGTTAATGAGTGGGATTATTGTTAGCCTATGTCTGTTGGGGAGATATGGATGGATAGTGCAGCAAAGAGGGATGTACAGGCAAGAGGATTTTCAGGGAAAATAAAGGCATAAGAGAGTAAACAAGCAGTCTCAGAAAGTAGGACTGGACAGGGAGTGCAGAGCAAAGGCCAAGATACCAACAGGGGAGAGAAACTGGCAGGAGAAACAACTCGTAAGCCAGTTAAAGGGCATGTGGCCAATGAGAGCAGAACCTCTTGGTAAGGTAAGAGGTACAGAGGAAGTACCATAAAGCTGTTTTGTGAGATGCCTCCTTGTACAGGACCCTTAGTAGTTTACTTGCCTGGGGAGGGAAATCTCAGATGCTTCTCAATATGTGGTGCTGCAGATCCATTGGAAGTTCACTCTGCATCAAGTACGCTTAATTAAGAGGTTAGACATACAAAGAAAGTGTGAAAAGTTCTCCCTCTTCGGGTAGGCTTTTCAGCCAACTGCATCATTGTGTAGATCATAACAAAACAATACCAAGACTTTTGTTAATCTAGCAGCTGATGGCACCCTTGAGCTCTCCTGGCATTTGGCTCTCACCAATGGAGCAGGGCTGTTGACAGAGGCATGGACCTGTGGGTCAGCGGTTTGCACAGTGAAGCTGAGGAGCGTTACTGGTAGAAAGAAAAGTGCTGCAGCTGCCTAGTCCTGCAATCTATGTATCATGACATTGATACAGCCTCTGTGTCAGTTTGGTTTTGACAGCTTTATTATTTGTGTTCTAGATTATCACTAGCTCAACAGACTGTACAGATGCTGAAATATTGACAATCCTCTGCTCGCTGGGAGCTTTTTTTGGTATTTTGTGGGAGCATAATCTGAAATTTAGCATTTTAAGCTCCTCTTATCCAGCTCATGTAACATCACTTGGCCAGATCCTTTAGAATAAGACTGAAGAACAGAAAGTGGAGCCAGCAGGACATTTCTTACTAGATTCAGAGTTGTGTCTGAAATCCCAGTTCTAAAGGGTTAATGCAAATGTGCAAATTGGTGGAGTTGTAATGGGTGTGATTCCAGGGCTGGGAGAAACAGGGTCATGCTGGCTGGAAGCCTTGCCAGCTGAGTAAGGTAGGTGAAAATCCTCAAGATTTAGTCGTGTTGCCTGATTCCCAGTTGTTTTGGGTTTTTTTCCACTAAAATTAAAAACTTTAATCAACTGTATGTGTCCCAGTGGGAAAGCACTCCCAAAAAGTTTGTATATTAATGAAGTCAACATAGGGAAGTACACATGTAGGTCAGAAGCAGTGAGCAGGCATTACCTGTAACAGACTCCTGTTTCCAGACAGATATATTGGAAATGCTTCTCTAACTAGTTCCTGCATGCTGTTGTGCTGTGGCATTGAAGACCATGTGGTGGATGCCACCTGCTCCTGTGAGCTTATGTCTCAGCCTCAGCTGTTAGGATCCCTGTGGGAAAATCTTTCCCCTTTGCTGGTTGCTGTGCTGTTGTGCGCCAGGCTGTCCCTTGGCCTTGTACAGTTCCAGAACCTGCAGCTGGAGGAGAAGGGAGGGATCAGTTTGAGATTAGACAGCCAGAGTCAAGGGTAATGATGGCAAAACACACTTCAGATAGTGTTTACTTTTGGTAGCATAGTTTGCCATCTTTATTCAAGTGCTGATCACTGTGAATAGCATGAGAACACTCTGTAATACTTTAAGCTTGTGGGAGGAATCTGTAATGGGTAATAAATTCATCTGGGTAATAAATTCTGTACTGGGTAATAAATTCATCATGAAATAACAAAAATTATATCATCTTTCTGAATACAAACAAGATTACATTCCACCTTCCCTGTCAGAGCTGTTTCCCCTTAACAAAAATGTAACCATTCAGACAGGACAGGGGCCTAAACCCAGTGCTCCTTCAACCCAAGTAAGTGCCCTAAGCACCAGGCTAGGAATCAGTCTTTCTCCATTGCTCGCTTAGTATTTAAGTATTTCTGTAAAACAGAGGGAATTCAGTTGGAGGTACCATAGGAAAGGAGACCAGATGGAACTTGTTAGGCGTACACAAGAGTTTACTGAGGGCACCTCTCTCCATGTGAAAGTGTAGATTTAACTCTCTGGTGAGGTTTGGGGACATCTCTCCCAGGTAGCTTCCCTGGGAAGTTCCCCAGAGAGTACCCCAAGACAGGGAGGGAGGGTTGTGATCTGGCAGAGAAACTGTGAGGATATACCTTGTGTCTGATGCTGTGTCACAGAGGGGTGACAGCAAGATGGAGTCTCACTGGGATTTAGGCTCCCAGAAGCTATGCCGCAGTGGGTTTCAGCTGGTGATTTTGAATCTGGTCTTTTGAAAGTTACTCAAACACCTGAATGCGCAAGCATCTGTTGAGTGGTGGTTTTGAGGATGTCAGAACAGTCTAAATACTTCCTGAAACAACACCTGAATCTCACTGCGGTGTTTAGTCCTTAGTCCTTGCAGAATAAACTTCTTGCTGCAGCCTGTCAGTCCGCTGCCTATCCCACAGGCTGGGACTGTTTAATTTGTTGCATAGCCACACTTTAGGCATTTTAACCCTTGTTCAGGCACATGGTACCTAGCATCCTCACTGCTCATCTTGCTCATCTTGCTCTGTGCTGTTTCACACCAGCATGTGGCAGCCCCACGTTTTGATGATCTGGTTTTGGAATATCTCAGAAGAAAAAAAAAGTTTGAAAGGTCTCTGTGCCCAGAAATGGATGCATAGTCATCTGTAGGATCAATCCTCACCAGATACTCAGTCCAAATCCAGTGTCCCACAGGAAGTTGCTCATTCAGGATGTGTGGAGCAAGCAAGCACGCGGGGGGGGGGGGGGGGGGGGGGGGACGACGGACCGGCCGGAGAAGACAGAGATAAAAAGATAAAAGCCGTTCTGCAGCCATGAAAATAGCCTACCTTTTTTTTTTTTCCATCTTGCAATAAGACTGCACAGGACTGTGATGTGGGAAAATTTGAATGTCCCAGGGTAGGGCTAAAAAACTAAATAATTTACCATCTTCTCAGAATAAAATGGAAATGGATTAAAATGAAGGTCATACAAAGAGCTTGGATACCGAGTGTAAACTTGAGGAGAAATAGGAAACTAACCATTAGAGGTAGAAGGTAGGTCAGGTGAAACAAGAAAACAAGGATTGAAAGGATTTGCAATTGGCCTTTTTGTCCATACGGGATTTGAAGCAAGCCAGGGCTGCAGGACAGGAGTTCTTTAAACTCCAGAGAAGACCTACGAAGAGCCACCTTTAGCTTGTACTCAGCATAAGTTGTTACCCACCGTGTTCCTGGTAGCACACAGGAGGAGGAATGGGAGTTCTACAGACGCATCTACTCCTGTAACCTGTAAATCAGTTTGTTTTACCTGTTACTTCTGTATGCTGCCCTGGAGAGAGATATATACTTAAATAAAATTATTTACATCTTTTATCTCTTGTGTTCACACATAATTTTAGGGTATCGTGATGTAGCATTGACCATTCCTTTATATCTTGATAGAAATCCTATCTAAGGCATATCTGCAAACATGAAAATCATGCTGCTACCAAAACAAATTATATATAATAGCACCTGTTTTGATAGTTCATTCTGCTGATTTCAAACTTGTAGCATTACTGCTTCCAAAACTAAAGGGGAAAAATAAAATGGAAAAGATACTTAACAGAAATCCATTATCTCCAGATGGAGGCAGCACTAGCTTGCATTGCAGCTCTGTGTGCTGTTACCTGCCAGCCTGTGTGTGAGTTGCAATATCTGCTTGCTCTGTGGATTCCTCCACAAATATCTGTGCTGCTTTAAAACCATGTTTCAAATGCAACCAGCAAATACAACAACAGCTTTGCTGAATGGACAATCAGCACATGTCATCAAGTGCCTCTAACTTGGCTTAAAAGCCTCCCAAATGCACACTGCACTCCTGCTCTGCACCTATAACGTCTGTCACTGAAGCACCAGCCCTCTGGACTGGTGTCAGCTGTTAGGGCTTTGTGACTGAATGGAGCAGCAGGTTTTCAGGCTCAGAGACTGCCCCTGAGGGGCTGGAAAAGCTTCCCTCCCCCTTGTCTCTCTGCTTTGAGAAGTCTGGAGTTCAATGCCTCCTGGTGCCAGGGATTATGCCTGGCCTGCTTTTATATGTACACTTCCAGTGTGGCTGTGACAGCCTTGGTTAGCTTGTGTGGCTGAGGTGGTGAAACCGTTCTCTGCCAGTGTTCCTTGGTGCTCACTGGTGGGTGGCAGTTGCCAGTGGTAGCTCTTGTGTGCCTGAGGGAGTGCAACCGCTCATCTCTGGCAGCAGTCTCTGCTGCATTCGCCATCCCAGTGCATGGCAGCACTCCTTGTCAGCAGCAAGGCATGCTTCTGCCACACTGTGATTCCTGTGGTCTTTGGCACTCCCCCTGCTGAGCTCAGAGCTGGTTCCATGGGGAATGCAGTGCCAAATATAAACAAGGGATCCTGAGCGAAGGCTGCCCTTCCACAGAGCTTTGTGGTTACGCTGCATAACGTAAAAGCCCTGGCATGTGTAATGATTGTATGGGGTAGCGATGGTGCAGGTCACATTGCTCCCATCATGTTTCAGAGGGAATTCCAGTAACTGAGATCCGTTTTGTCTCCCCATTTGCAACTCAAGGAAGGGAAAGGGTGGGGAACCCAGTACCTTAAGGGCTACGTGGGACAAGATTCAAAACACTGCTTTTAGGCATCTGGGTTGGATACTACTGTGTGTGAAAATGTAGGTTCTGCACCCCAAAGACTTTGATCCTTGTTATTCCACCTAGGCACTTGATCTCCCTGTGGTACAGTTAGACACTTCTGGAGGCTGAAGAGGTATGCTGAGGTAGACTGTTGGAAATGTGGCTTCTGAGGATGGAGCAGGATGCCTGAGCTGCTCCCATTGCTCTGTAAGTGCCTGACATAGAGCCACATGCTACATGTCTCCACACATACAAGATGTATAGTACTTCTCCCACATTCCCAAGAGGAGCTAGAAGGCTGTTCTGTACTTCCACCACTGCCAGCTTTCAGGAGCTGTGATAGGAACTTTGAGCTAGGTAGCAAAAGAGCAGTGCAACTGAAAAGTTGCGTCAACTGCCAAGGGCAGGCACTGGGCAAAGCCAGGGGAGGAGGTGGGCACCAATGTGAGTGCTCTCTACAGCTCCTGGTGCTGCTTGACCATGTAGCTACAGTCCTGGCCTTCATGCATGTGTGAGCGTATGCACCATTTTAATTAATTTTTTTTATACAGGCAGTGATGTTCAGAAAGGCATCCAGCCATTTCTGAAAGCGTACAGCAGGGAGCCAAGAAACTCATTCGTAAAAAAAAAGAACAGCCCTGGGTCAGGGTGGCTGGCAGCTGTGCCTCAACTATGCTCAAGCACCAGGCTGTCTTGACTCCCGTTGCTCTCTTCTGCATCCTTCCCCCCTGACAGAGGACCAGCATCTCTGCGAAGTGAGGGAAGAAGATGCCAGGGAAGCAGCTGTGCTGTAGCTGCCCAAGGGGCTGCTGCAACCTGCACAGTCCTGCTTGTCCAGCTGCAGCTGTACTGTGTGCTGGTAAATCTGGGACAGAACAGCCACCTGTCAAGGGAGCATTGTGTCACTAGGAGCCTAAACTATGCAAACGGCTGCACTTTTTAAGAGAGAGTCACTAGGGCTTTCAGGGCCCATGGTGTAGCTACATCTCAGGTTACCTGGTGCATCCTCACTCTCTTTGGCCTTTTGAATGCCAGCAGTCACTCCTCCCAGTTTCCTTTCTCCTCTATATGGCTATGCAATACGTTGCTCTGCTCTGTCCTTCTGGATAATCTGGGCTGTTCATTTGAGGCTTCAGCCTTTTGTCCCTGCAGTTCTGTCTGGAGTGGGCTTGTCACTAGACTCCTTTATTTACAGTGTGTAAATGTAAAGCGAGCTTGCCTGTTGAGCCAGACTTCACATTACCAAAAAAATACTGGAGTTTTTGAGCTTCTTTCCAACTCTTCCGCATTGGAAAACTCCTGGATAGTTTTTATATTACATGGTTCACTATAAATAGCTGTCACATAACTGTAATTTATAGTCCCTTCAGGAGACTTTTTGGGAAGGGAATTAATACATCAAACTGCAGCAGTGCATTATGACTGTGACTGAAAGTTTTTCATGAACCAAAACACCTTTCATTTCCATGTAGACTAGGGTCAGCTTTGCTGGTCAGGAGATGTTGAGTCTTATGCCTATAGGCAAAGCCTGTGCAACCCGCAGAGGTGAAATGTGGAGGATGTGGGGTGTCAGGAGCTGTGAGTCCAGTTCAGTCATTTTACTCTTGTTTCTAAAAGGAAAGTTGTAGAGTGCTTTAGGGTAAGGTATTTGGTTTGGTTCTTCTCCATTGTTGCAAACATTTATACTGATGGAGCTGTGAATAATGAAGTGATTTTCCTATCATGGAATCTAAGCAAGGCCATCTAAGAGGCTGATAGGAGACATCCTCTCTGGAACAGCTTTGATTTCTAGGAGAAGGGAGGAGAGGAGGGCATGGGACTTCTCTTCGCAGCCGCAGCAGTTTTGCTCTAATGTGTTTGTTGCCCTGGGGCTGCACAACTCTCACCGCACCACTCTTACCAGTCCCTCCTTGGTCAGTTCTCACTAGGCTGGAATGACTTGTTCTGAGTGAAGGATTTCTATTGGCTTCCTTTCTAATGGTTACAAATTATTTTCAGCAGAATGGAAGTGCCAAAGGAATAATACTGGCACTCTTCCCAAACTGCTGTAGTGAGCCCGACATGAAAAACATACAGGCACAGGCAGAGCTTATCTGTTGTTTTGGCAGTCTTTGGGATCGTGTAAGGTTCTCTACTGAGTGCGAGTTTCATGCAGTTGGAGGGGTTTTTGGCTTCTGCTGGAGGTGAGACTGAAACATAATGAAGCGAGATATCAACAACTCCACACGCTCTGGCACCACAGCAGAAAACGAAAGCAGCTTTTTCTCCACAGCAGTGTGTTCCCCACCTCCTCGGCAAAGCTGGTACAAGCAGGTCTGCATTACTTCAGCCCCTCTAAATCTCTTTTCATTCTTCCCTCCCTGCAGGTGAGCGACCGTTCCCCTGCACATGGCCTGACTGCCTTAAAAAGTTTTCCCGCTCTGATGAGCTCACCCGGCACTACCGAACCCACACCGGTGAGAAACAGTTTCGGTGTCCGCTCTGTGAGAAGCGGTTCATGCGGAGTGACCACCTGACAAAGCACGCCCGCCGTCACACCGAGTTTCACCCCAGCATGATCAAGAGATCCAAAAAATCCAGCTCCAGCAGCTCCTTGTGAAGGCAGGGCTAGCTGGGGAGGGGAGTGGGAGGGAGGCAAACCGCAGTGAGGATGCAGGCAGTGGCACTGGTTGCCCTTGCTGCCTGAAAGCACATGTAACCAACATTAAAAAAAAGACAGAATACGTACACTGTGCCCTGCCTTCCTGGTCCTCCACCTCTCCGCCCGCCCTGGGAACATCAGTCTGGAGCAAGTGGACTATGGGGATGAGAGGAGGGAGGGGATAGCCAGCAGTGGAGGTTGACCATCTCCTTTAATGTAAAGCATTGATGCTGGTGTACATATGTCTGACCAGATCATCTGGCCTGTGCTACCACAGTAGCCTGACCTCAAGGTCTTTGTGATTGCTGTCATGAACATGTTTTGTTGAACGTGTAATGCTGCTTGTATTTAGAATTTGTCAAATAAAACCACTTTCCAAGACACATAAATAACTTTCCGATAAAAACTCCATAGCACATTGTAGAAGTGGGTTTACTTCTGTCTCAGAATGACCCTGCATTTAAAGAGACTGTTAAGAGAAACATTACATATGTTACTAATAGCGTCTAATTGATACATTGAGGTAAGGTGAATTTATACTCAAAAGGCCCGTTAAAATAAATGGGTCTTTTTAATTTTTCTTTGTATTAACTATACTTTTGAATATAAGCTGCACTTTTTCACTAAAAACTTGTATAATCCAAGCAGATACTTAAAGCAAAAAAAACCCACACCAGCTTAGTTGTTTTTTGGTCATATGTGTATTTAGCTCTGTTACTTGCTTACCTGTAAAAATACAAGTCAGCCTGGATAATGTGGCAGGGGCGTGGGAGCAGAAACATACATCTCTCAATTGATTCTATACTTTAATTTCTCAATAAATACAGTACTGTATGATAGAAATGCCACTAACAGTGCTTTATTCTGCTATGTTTTGTTTGAATGGATGCATAACAGCAGCTACCACCTTTATAAACTGCTGCTTTTTTAAAGGCATTTTTTCTTCCTACACTTGCCTTAAAGATTTATTCTCTTCATACCCTTGCTTAACTCCCATGGAGTCCTATGGGAGTTGTGTGTGCTTATGAAGAGAGTAGACCTTTCCTTAAGAGCACTCTGCTAATGAAAACAGCTGAAATTATTGTAGGGAGCACTTCAGAAGGGCTCCAGTATCTCTTGATTGCTCTTTCTATAAACTGTGGGGGAAAAATCATGATCTAATTGGAAGTAGAGCACAGAAGGTGTGTCGTAATACTTCTTATGACATAAGCCTTTCTTGGTACTTAGTGTTGCACCCATGACATGCATGGCATGTCAAACACTGATAAACATGATATTCTATTTTAAAGCTATTTTTTCCTCTTTAATAGGAGCAAAAAGATCAGTGAAGGAAAACTTCTAAGTTATGGTCATCAGCTGAGTATTTCGTTGCATTAATTTTTTTAATGTTAAAAGCATAAACTGTTAAAGGTTATGAGTGAGGCTTTTTTTTTCTTTCCTGTCTTCATCTGCTTATAGGGGGAGTATTTACATGTTATTTTTTCCAGAAACATCCTTCTCCTGTTTGGTTTTACCCCTTCCTCCAGAAGAGGAAGGGGAGGTGCAGCCCTACTATAGAGACTTAAGGCCAAATTCATCTTGTGCATAATCACACTGAAACCCAAAGTGTTTCTACTGCAGATGAATTTAGGTCATCTTGTAAAATTCTGTACATAAAAAATCTTGTTAGTGCAGTTGCAACTACAGTATTTTATTGTTTTACCTGATAAAAAGCTTGCTTCCTAGTAACAAACATAAAAAAAAAATAATTCAGAGAGTAGAATGTTTTCTTCTACAGTTGTATAAGGCTTTCAGCATTAGAAATCAGTTTGCATATAGTGTTTTTACCTGTGTAGTTCATGATAAACTCTGTCTATGTGAAGAGAACTGCTTTTAAGGCATTAGGGATATTGAGCAGTGTGTGGAATAAAAAGGGGATGTGTTTTCTTCAGGAAACCAAGCACACTTTCTACCTCCGTTTCAGCTTTTTGAAACATTTATTTTAGAAACCAAACTTTAATTTCTGGTGTCAAAATTGAGTTGTAGGGACATAACATTCTTCAATAGGTAGCCTCAGTATTTTTATTCATCTAGAAATACAGGAAGTGTTCTGCTTACCAGTACTGTTAATGCTGCCTTGTTGAGTGGGGTCAGGGCCACGTGAGCCCAGTGAAATTCAAAGGTGCATGCACATTTATCTTCCTTCTTCTCTGTGAAGATCAAGAAAACTTTCAAGTCTATCCTGCAGTCTGGATTGTTGCCATTTTGTAGGACAAATGGTGTACTTGGAATATTAAAGCCTGATCCTGGGAAATACAACACACTCTCGCACCCTAGCCACCACAATGGGAAGCCACAGCTGATAAGCAACTCCTAAATCAGTACATAGACGTTTTGGTCCCTTAGCTACCAGAATTAACCAATACATAGACATATATGGCCAGATTTATGGTTTCTACCTTGCGAATTTGGGGTAGAATGCACCTTAAAGAAACGTTCCTGCAGAGTCTGAAAATCAACAGGCGGGGGGTACTTTGGTCCATGGGACAATGGGATTTACAGGTGCCTGTCATCACTATGTGTGACAATATCATGTTTCTGAAAAAAAAAACCTTCCCATTTGCTGTATTTCAGCGTTGGACAGATGGGATTAATGTGATTCATTAACCACTAACAGAATGCATTGGGAATGATCAGGTTTGGAGACTTTGTTTCATTGTTTTGATTATTGGGGGATTTGGGGGGGATTTCTTTTAGCAAAAGCAAACAATGGCTCTGACATAAACTGCAGGTTAAGTTTTTGCATCTTACGTTTTGAAGAGTGTTGGAAAAGAAAAGTTATATCGGGTTCTCTAATAGCATATGTATTTGTACTATTTTGGAAATACTTAATAGTGCTGATGTTAGCACAGATCCTCTCCTTGGTTAAGAAAGCCCATTACTATAAAGAAGTCATGGCTTTAAAGGTATAGCTATATAATATACTTACTCTTTGAATAGTTTTTCATGACCTGTATTACAGATCTGTTTTCAGTTTGCAGATGGACTTAGCCCAGAATACATCAGACTGGACACATACTTCAAAATGCAGTTTTACAGACTAGTGATCTTTAACACTGTAAAATATCAACTTCCAACAGTTCAGTTTTATTTTTGTACAGTATTCGTATTCTTTATAAGTTATCTTGCTGTCCTGTTTTGTACATCACATAAATTGGTAAAAAAAAAAAGAAGTAGATTTTCTTTTTGTACATATGTATATATGTAGTTCAAATAAAGAAAAAAGGACTTAAAGAAAACAAAACAAAACAAATGTTGTTTTGAGTGATTGGAATCAAAGAGTGGTCATGTATAAAGTCTGAATGATTATGAAAAAAATAACTGCTGCATGTGATGATCTGTGAATTGAGTGGTGAACTAGCTTCAGAGGTCTTGGTGTCACTAGTCGTTATTTAGCTTGCGGCATGTTTCTCTGCTTTTCCCAGGTGTTTTCACAGGTATTCCTTCTGCTGCTGCTGCTGGAGATAAAACTTGCAGAGGGTGTCCCCTCACCAGCTCCCAGTGAGTTTTTCTCCCATTGCTTTGTTGCTTTTAAGCTCAGACTGGTCTCTCCTTCACACTGTACAGCTGCTCCATGACATAATGATGCTTCAGCCTGCACAGCCACATTGCCTTGAGACTTCCATGTGTTTAGAGGGGTTGCTAGTGTAAGGAGAAAAACCACCATCCATTCAGATTCTGAAGGAGGGAAAAGCAGAGCAGTATGCAAAAAGCTCACTGACACAGTCAGTGCCATTACAGTAAGCAAATACTTATATGAACTAAATTAACCTGGTACATGGGAACAATGCTAGGGTGTGACTGCAAGAGGAGACCCTGGACCTGAGGGAATGTGTAACCCTTGAGCAATGCAGGCAGAACAGGGGTGGAAAGGGTGTCATCTGTGTCTAGAACAAAATTGTAGGCAGCCTCCAGATTTGACTTTATGCCAAGTTTTGGACGGCCAGTTTGGATGGCCAAAATGCAAATACAACAAACTCAGCATAGTGTTTTCTTTTTTTAGCTTGTCCTTGACTTTAGGAATAAGGGACACAGGGCTGTGGCATTGGCCTCATTCCCCTGCAATCCCATCATAAAGGACTTCCATGTATTTAACATTCTTCATCTTAAATTTTAATGTTTGTCTTTAGTGCTGTAATTGAAACAGCTACCAAAATCTCCCTAGTGTAGAGAAGGCCTTGGGAGAATAATTCCAGTCATTGAGATCTGATGCGCTCTACAGAATAGTCTCGCCAGGAGTGATGTAAATTTTGTCTGGAATAGATCTGACATGTGAAGACTGGGTGCACACCAGTGGATGCCAGCAGATTGCAGTGATGGCATGGAAGAGCACGACCCTGAACACAGGCCATCTGATTCAGACAGCACAATTTCTACAAGGTGAATTTTCATCTCTCCTCTCTGCCAAGGACAGAAGAACGGAAACCTGTCATAAAAATCCATGAAAGTCCAGTTAAATGCCTGCAGAGGCATTTTGAGTGCTAAGTGCCTGCTAGGATGACTAGAATGACTTCCACGTCCATGGGAGTCTAAACCAATGTTCTTCAGCACTAATTTATTCAGGGCAGAGGAGTCAGTGAGGTTTCTTTCTGCAGCAGAACTCCATAACAACCTTGCTTTGGAAACAAAATGTCTTCTAGATTCAGCTCCTCACACCTCCCAACCACATTTGACAAACTACATCAACAAAAACTTAATGCAAATTCACAATTGTCAGAACCATGCACTTACCCAAGCCCTCTTTAAGGAATTGCCTTAAAGCAGAAGCTTTCCCAATGGTAAGAATTTTGCAGCTCTTAGTGCCTTCAGTGACATGCTCTCCTTAACAGAGAAACTCCGTGTCCCCTAAAATACCTCCTCAAATACTTCCACAGTTATAAGGATATCTACTTATTGCAAAAAGGGAACGTCAAGTGGCATCAATTCTAATCCTTAATAAACATTTGTTTCTGTATTATTATAGACTATTTTTCCAATTCATGCATGGAGCTCATGCACACCTTTGGGAGTGGAAGAGTGAAGTCCCTATTGCTTTCAGTCTGTATTTTTGAAGTTCCTACAACTGTAACTGTTTTTTACTGACTTATGGCCACTTTTTGACAACTGATAAAACATCCTATTTCTTTTCCTATCAAAAGCAATCAGTCTGTTTCAGTATTGTCTGCTGTCTCTTAGGCCATGTAATGCTGATAAAATCAACACCTGGATGTCTGCATAGACGCTTGCAAGTTACAAAGGAAATGTAGTGTGTAAATCACACAATCAGTGAGTAGCTAAGGACAGTTTACCATGCCAAGATCCAAGAAAGCCCTATGGGAATTCAGAAAGTACAGAGAAACAAATCAAATCAGAGCCCTCCTGACATTGCACTAAAGGTGTGCAGAAACTTCTTGGGCTTTCCAAATGTCCTTTCCTTCCTGTTCTGGCTCATGGGCAGAGGCCAGAAAGAGAGCAGCAGAAGTTTCAGGAGATGCAGGCACAAGTTCCATGAGAGCTCAATGGAGGTACTACTCACAGTGGTTTGGGCTCTTCTGTTGTTAACTACTGCATTAGTGGCCTTGAATAGTGTTTCCAAGCAGAAAACATTGAGTTTTTGGAAAAGCCATGTGTAACCACCCTGTCAAAAAACACAAGGCCAGGGAAAAACGCTATCGTGTTATTAATTTGTGCAATGCTGGGTGTGAATCACCACCTCTGTTTTACTGGATGTTATAGTCTCAGGTTTTCCAGAGAAGTTTTCTCCCCTTGCCAACACGGGGACTGGTGGGGACAGGCCCAGCTGGCCACATGGGGACGTCAGACCACTGGGGCTGCGGGTTCTTGGAGGGGGCAGCATCATTTTCCTACACAATTTCCCCCCCACTGCCCCCCCCCCCCCCCCCCCCGCCCTATTAAAGTCTATTAATTGTGAAAGGTTGTGGTGATTTTCTTGTGGGAGATAGTCCTGATAGACATCTTAAGTCTTCCTTTAAACCACAACACTGGATTACAGAAAGACAATCCAGGCCTTACGTAGAAGCTAAACTATGTTCAGCTGTTACATTCAAGGAATCATTTTTTTTTCAGGGGTATGCAATTTTTTGACAAATATTTCAAGAGGGAAAGCCTTATCTTAAACTTGTTCAAACTTAAATAGAGGAGATTCTCCCAGTATAACTAATTCCAATAACTTTTCATAAACATACTGATTTCTGACGTATTTGTTAGGCACTGCATACACACAGGAGGAGGCTGTACTACTTCAATTATACTTGCACCAAACCAGTACATTTTATACAGCAAAGTGTATTTCAACTACTACAAAAGTTCTAACCAAAAAAAAAATCCTTCATGAACAGCATAACTGGGCTCAGGAGACACAAAGTACATCTAAATTCCTTAGCCAGTATGGCTTGTAGAAAGCTGTAACATCAGTGGCTTTTCACCTAACAAGACCTTTAAGTACATACTGGGTTTGTGTGGCAAGGTTTTGGTAGTGGGGGGCTACAGAGATGGCTTTTGTGAGAAGGTGCCAGAACCTTCCCCCATGTCCAATAAAGCAAGTGCTTACCGGCTCCGAAGAGCGATTCACTGCTGGCCAAGGCTGAGCCCATCAGTGACGGTGGTAGCACCTCTGTGATAGTGTATTTAAGATAGGGGGTGGGAATGAAGAGCACAAGAGAAAACTTCAGCTGGAGACAGGAGTGAGAACGTGAGAGAAACAACTGTGCAGACACCAAGGTCGATGAAGAAGGAGGGGGAGGCCGTACTCCAGGCACCAGATCAGAGATTCCCCTGCAGCCCATGGCAAATACCATGGTGAGGCAGTCTGCCCCACTGCAGCCCATGGAGGCACGTGGTGGAGCAGATATCCACCTGCAGCTCATGGAGGCCCCCATGTCAGAGCAGGGGGATGTGTCCAAAGGAAGTCTGTGTGAAACCCATGCTGGAGCAGGCTCCTGGCAGGACAAGTGGACTCGTAGAAAGAATAGCTCACCCTGGAGCAGGTTTGCTGGCAGGACTTCTAACCCTATAAGGGACAGACACTGGAGCAGTCTATTCCTGACGGATTGCACCTCATAGATGGCACCGACGTTGGAGCAGTTTGTGAAGACCTGCAGACCATGAGAAGGACTCATGCTGGAGAAGTTCATGGAGGACTGTATCCTGTGTGTGAGATGCCACATTGGAGCAGGGAGAGCTAAGAAAGAAGGAGCAGCAGAGACAACATGGGATGGTCTGACTGCAACCCTCATTCCCCATCTCACCTCCAGTGCTCAGCAGGTAAACAAACCCAAGAGTGAAGCTGAGCCCAGGAAGAAGGAAGTAGTTGGAGGAAAGGTGTTTTAAGAATTGGTTTTATTTCTCATTACCCTACTCTGATTTTATTGGCAATATATTGTTAGTTTCTCCAAGTTAACTCTGTTTTGCCCATGACATTAATTCCTGTCCTTATCTCAACCCATGAGTTTGTTGTTATATTTTCTCTCCCCTGTCCAGCTGAGGAGGGGACTGACAGAATAGCTTTGGTGGCATCTTGCATCCAACCAAGGTCAACCCACCACAAAGCATCACTGTAGCAGCACAGAATGGGACTGGTACTGTTGGTGGAATCTGCGAGCAAGTCGCTTTGTAATCTTTGCTGATCATCTGCTTTGGTTTTACTCTGTTTTTAATTTTCCAGAAAACTCAACAACAAAACCAAACAAATACCCCAACAAAAAAATACCAGCCAACAAACAAAACCTTTGTTGTCCCTGAAAAAGCTATTACATGACCTAAACTGAGATAAACCACTGTTAGTGGACTGCAGTCAGGATCAAGTAGATTGCAGTCAAGATCAAGCAGTGTAACATTCTTGGTCTACATCTTTGATTACAAACTGAGGAAGGGGGAATCAAGAGACTCTCTGCCTTTAAATTACATGAACCTGATTATCTTAAAGCACATATGCCCTTCAAGCCATCCACACTGCATGTTAACTGAACCATCCTCTCTCTGGTCTTTTCCAAGTCTTCTTGATCTCTTCTACCACTGTCTTCTCAGTTGTCATCTGTTTCCTCCTTCTTGCTTCTAGCAAAATCAGCTTTATCTGCTGCTCTGCATGGTTCCTTAGCCCCAATAAAGTGAATTTTGTCATTCCTTTCCAGCTTACTTGCCGTGTTCTCATTTTCATGCTTCTGAAAGAGATTGTTGGTCAGTGAGCAGAGGCCTTGCTCTTCTATAAACACACGCTGGGCATACTTGCCAAGATTCCATTTGGCTGCTAGGTGCAATAGTTGATACAAATAATTTGCAGTACTAAACTCTAGCTAATGACATATATCATGCCATGTTTTGAGTCTAACATACACTATTGTTGTGGATCACACCCAGGCAACAGCTCAGCCCTGAACAACCACTCACTCACCTTCCCTCGGTGGAATAGGCAAGAGCAGGGTTAAAGTGAGAAAGCTCCTCGATTGAGATAAAGACTCTTTAATACGGAAAGCAAAAGCTGCCTGCACAAGCAAGACAAAATAAGGAATTCATTCACTACTTCTCATCAGCAGGCAGATCTTGAGCAACTTCTCAAGAAAAGCAGGGCTCCACCACACATGGTGTTACTTGGGAAGACAGCAACTCCCAATGTCCCTCCTTCCTGCACCAGCTTTTACTGCTGAGCATGGGATAGCATGGGATATCCCTTTCGTTAACTAGGGTCAGCTGTCCCAGCTGCATCACCTCCCAACTTCTTGTCAACTTCTTGTGCTGGTGGGGCAGCATGAGAAAAAGAAAAGGCCTTGATGCTGTGCAAGCACTGCTCAGCAATAGCTAAAACATCTCTACATCACCACAGTGTTATGTTTCACAACCCCAAAATATAGCCTCACCCAAGCTATTACAAAGGAAATTAACTCTATCCCAAACAAAACCAGTACAACTATCAAAAAATACCAGTTTACTGGGGGTAACAGATCAACAGAAGGAAGACTGGGGGAGTTACTTTGAGAGCAACTGGGCAGCAGAACAGTGAAGAAGAGCTGGTAGAATTTGGTGGAGAGCACAGAGATGGGAACTGCTGGCGGGTTATTGTACCACTGGCAATGAGCTGAGCCACAGGACAGGATGTCCACAGGTGGGCTGCAATAGTGCTGGTAATCACCTCTTTTATCCTCTGCCTCCAGTTGCCTTTATTTTATTATGTTTTCCCTGCTGACTTTCAACACTGCCACAGTGGTGCCTGAAAAATTTTCAGTGGCTAAGCACTTCTGATTCCTGCACTCATCTCCCCTTTCCCTGTTTAACCCTGTTCCTCCTTGTCAATGGCTAAAGTTAGTACTGAAGTAAAATGAACTATAGCAACTATTAAATCACCTCCTGCATACAAAACAGTGCCTTTCATCCAGGCTGTCCTAATATGCAAAGGGCAGCTGAATGAATGAATGAGCCTCATAGCAGAAGTATGGCTGTTGGCAAGCCTTGTCTGAGTGCAAGAGCATAAACACATTCCTCCGATTTTCTGATGTTCAGGCTGGGACAGGGGGAGGGAGGATTTTTCTTGGAGAAGAGGTGGTTTTACTTCTCTTCCCCATCTTCCTCCTCTCTATGTTATGATGTCCCAAATCCTGGTCTTATTCTGAATTAGCAAGGCACTGGGAAAAAATGCTTCTGTAACAAAAATTTCTAGGAAAATTTGTCTTGGACATTATGTTTCAGTGAGTCAGAACTGAAGAGAGTAATTTTGGCTCAGTTATTTACAGTGAAGCTAGAGTGCCAAGGTTCCCCCCACTTTCCGTGATGTAGCTCTCCTGCCAGACACCTCCCATCAGATACTATGCCCATCAAATCACAAGACACTACAGTATAGCCTTCAAAAAGCAGGCCAAATAAAGACAGAGAACACCAGAATGATGCATGCTACACTGTAACTCAATAACATTACAATTCACTTGGATGTAGAGTTACAAGGTATTCACCTCAGACTGGTGCTCCTTTCTCAGCACAGGTAGTTTGAAGGTTGTGGGGTACAGAGACAAGAAAAGGAATCCTGCACTGTGTTTGGGACAAGCCCTTAGCAAACCCTAGGGACAGCCACAAGATCTCTGCTCAGCTTAGCAAACAGTGAGCATCTTGGCTTACAAATCTACCTCTCGCATATCCTTCTGTCTCCCAGGTAAAGCCCGCTATCTGAAGCCTAAACATGGGCAGCACAGACAGTATGAGACAAAATATTAACATTACGCAACCATTTGTCAGAACAAATGACAAATGTCACATCTTTCACATCTGTAAGACACTGTAGAATGGCACAGAAATTGGGTAGGGAAGGTGAAAATTAAGGCCTATTAGTAAGAGATGTTCAGAAAATTAAGAGTCCCTGCTAAGGGTAACTGCACGATCACGGAAACAAAAGAAAAACAGTCAGCTTCCACAATCCATCAGAACCAGTGTTTGAAGATGGTCCACAATATTCTAGAAAGGATGCATCAGCCAGAGAGCTTAATAAGAAAGGAAGGGGCATCTTGGTATGAGTCATACACAAGAGCCCCTGGTAGTAACAACTCCAAATAAGATTTGCTATTAGGCCTGGAGTAAGTGCTTATCTTTACCTCTAAAAAGCACCTACAGTACTTTTCAGTAGGCATCCTGCAGCCCAGACCAGCTCTGCATGTCTCATCATCTCTCACTAACTCCAAAGCCTGGAAAATAGATACTCCCAGTGAGTAAAAGCCTTAACAGGCTTCATTTATTCTTCTTCCACTAAAAGCCCAAGGTACACATAAGCATGTTAAAAGCCTTGCAGTTCCGCGAGGATCCCTCCTCATTCTAGCTTGCTGCTTCATCTGACTAAGCAATCTCTCTTAACTAACAGTCATGTAAATGCATGAGTGCCATTTACAGTCATAAAAAAACAGTAAAAGGTGATTTGTAAATGTGTTTCAGTATTTGGTTTCTTGACTTTTTTATTTCTCACAGTAAGCAGCAATTTCCAAGCTGCCGCTCATTCTTCATCTCAATACATAAGCACACACGTTTGTCAGAACTGCAGATGGTGTGGAACATCTTTGCCATAGTCTTCAGCTGGTCTAAACCACAGGGGAAAGTACCTATTTTTGGAGAAAGATCAATTTACACTTCAACTGTCAGGACTACTTAGGGTCTTCCCACTTCTGCATTTTGAGAGGTCCTGTCTAGTCAGCAGGAAAAACTGGACACTACATGTATATCTACCCTCAACTCTCACTCATCCCTACCTCCTTGAAGCTACACTGAAAGTAATTCAACAGGTTCTTATAACAAGAGTCCCCGAGGAGCTGAATAGGAGTAGTAAAGCACAAGGAATGGCAAGAAAGCTGGCAGCACAGAATGGCCAGCATGTGGGTAAGGAATGCAGTAGCTACTACCCAGTGTGGATTTTCGTGGTTGAGTATTCTACCAGTACTCAACCCAGTTCAAAAGATTTCCTTTTAAGCCAGGTCTCTGGGTGTGGATAGGGTGAAGCTGTCAGGCACATTAGCAGGTTACTAGCAGGACTAGTGTATGGGAGGCACACAGTCACCTTATATAGCCCATTTGCCACTAGCAATGGTGCTTTTATATACAAAGTGGGGTTTACAGTTCTTTTTAAAAGGCTTTAGCTAGCAGAGCTCCTGGATTGTGAAGCACCATTGGTCAGTAACATGACAATGGCATGGTTTTGCAGCTCATTACACTGTCTGGGTTAAGTTAATATGAATGACAGCATTATACTAAGATTGTAGCCAGACACACTGAAATCAGAACCTCTGGTCAACAGCTGACAGACCTCCAAGGAAAAAGCAAAAGCCCACAAGCCCATCATCTTCTTCACTTGTGCAGTGTGGCAGGCACATATCCAGAGGACATAATTTTTGAGACAGAATCTGAAGTGTCATCCTCTTGAAGTAGGTCTGGTTTACATCTCATGCCTCAGCCTGAAACATGAGAAAGGAACAGACCTCTAGGAAGAAATCCCATGAAGATCTAAGATGACAGGATTAAGAATAGACAGTTACTGCTGTCTAACTATAGAAGAACCAAGTCCTCACACATGTTTGTGTTAAGCAGTTTCACTTATTTAGACGCTGAAAACAAACTGCACTTTTCATACAGCGATTCTCAGAGACTAAAGGGAATGCATGTTTTCATTCAATTTAAAAAACATTAACCTTAAAAATTCAGGGTTACAAGAGGCCAATATTTTGACAATCAAAGGACACATCTGCCATGCAGTGGACAGATAGGCCCGCAGCCTCAATTAAGTCAAAGATACTCTGCTGGCCACTCAGTCCCTGGACTACAGCCCAAGTTTCCACTGCCTTTTAGTTCTTCCATCAAATATTTGTGTATGGATGCTAATCCTCATGGAACTTATCCCAGGAACTCACTTCACAGTCAGACAGAGCTCCATTGATCAACGGTGCCCTGTGATATACGAATGGGTAGCTCTCTATCCTCTTAAAACGCTCCTCTATTCAAAACAAGAATTAAAGTACTTTTAATACCTGAAAACTTTCAGATCCTAGCCTATATTTTGCACTGGGTTATTTTATTTCTAACATTCTAATGTAAAAAGTCTGACGTATCAACTCCATTGGTGAAGTTCATTGACAGGATGCTCTTAAGAAAAAATCCCACTCAAAATCAAATCTTCTACAAAATCCTGTTGAAGGCTGCTCCCTCTGTAAAATCAAGGATATTGGGTATTTTCAGATGGTGTCCTGGGACTCTAATCACTTTAATGTACATATCAATTTTAATTTCACACACCAACTGTAGTTTCAATTTCTTTACAAATTATACTCTTCACAATTCAGTGTTAAGTTTTATTTTTTTCAACAGTTAACTAAATAACCGGGACTTTATTTTAGGTATTCAGCATTCAATTGATAACACCTCCTTTCAAATGCTTAAGAGCGATGGCCAAAACTCCACTAATTAATTTTATAGCTATCAGATGAAAAGCCATTGTGTATACAATCACTCCAATGCAGCTGATGCTTTGTAAAAAAGCCTCCTGGTTTTAATTTACAGATTTTAATTTACAGGTGACTATCTTCTCTATTTACCACCTACGCCATATAAAATTTTACTTAAAGAAAACAACAAAATGTTATACATTGCTTACCTTTACATCTGCAAGCTAACTAGCTTGCATTTTCAAAAACACCTGTCTCTGTCAGTCTCCTTGCTGAGAGAAAAACTGCTAGAATAAAGACCTTATCCTTCCAGGAATACAAAATGGAAAATTAGTTCAAAATTAATAAATAACAATAATAAGGTATATTACCCAAGAATATTTTTTACTTAACTTCAGGTGTACTTTCACAAAACAAAGAACAATGCAAAGCTACTTACAAACCATTCTCTTCCACTCTCTTCCCAACACCACCTTCATTCATTTATTCAAGAAGCTTCCGTTTCATTAGGAAGAGTTTAGAGAACATCCTTAACTGTGTTAGAAGAACACTATTCGCCAAAAGTAAATTCCAATTTTTTTGAAAAAAAAACCCAAACAATAAACCCAAACTCATAGATTTAGTCCAGCATAACCTAAAAAAATTAACTGTACTTCAGAGGCTACATTACTGATGAAATAGCAAAATAAAAAAAGCTTCTTTTTTATTTAAAACTACCATTGAGAAAAAGTAGGTTTTTTGGAGAAAGAGGCCACTATAAAAGATCTGAAAAAAACCTTATGCACTTTGAATCTGTTACTTTTACACAAGTTTTAAGAATTGATGTTCTTAATCAACAATTCTTTCCAGGTTCTCATCTTCCACAATTTCTGAAGTCCTGAAAGCCAAATATTCCAAAAAGTCCTACAAAGACATTTTATATATATATTTTTGTGTATATATATATATATTTGTCACTGTTCATCCATCCTTCCAAGTCGCCGCCGCCGCCTACAGAAAGACTTTAAGTTCCATTTCCCTGCTTCCAACATGAAAGGTCCATTGTAGACAAATAACACCGTCATCTTGTCATTGTAAGTGAGATTCTGCAGGAGCTGGTAAAAAACACAAAAAATAACGTCAAAATACTAGAAGAGATGTCAGCCCTTATCCAAAAAAGGTGAAGAAGGTTTACATAAAAGCCTTAGGTCTCAAAAGGTCCAAATAACACTATTATAGTTTTTCTGACAATGTATATTCATTCCTAGGAAGCCCCCAAAGACACTCCACTCGTTCTTCAGGCAATTTCCATGCTTCACGACTCTTACTTCATACCTAATCTGTACTTTTTTGCTGCAAGTGAGGTCATTACCTTTTTCCCATACCATAATGGGCACAAAATATTGGCTTTTTTTTTTCCAGGGTAGAAGGAAGAGATACTTGGGCACAATCATGTCTCTCTTCAGCCTTGTGCTGTTCTGAGCTAAGTTTCCATGAGTGGAAATTAAAAACTTTCAAAACTTCCTAAAAGTTGCACTGCTGTTTTCTGGCATAACTCCAGCCACTGGTACTATTTTTTTCTGAAGTGCAGCAGTGAAAGTTGGATACAACCGTAGTCCAGATCTTGTCAGGTACAAACCCAGCAGACTGAAAGATGTCATGCAAGCTTTAGGGTTATCTACAGTGTTCAGGATGACTATTAGAAATTTATTTGAAACTGATGCTCAACTCGTCCTCCATAGTAATTTCTCTCTCCTCAGTCATTTAGGTAATTATGCCTTAGACCAGATGCTGTTGTGATTTTTGCCACTTAAGTACCAACTCCTGTGCTTGTATGTGCTGAAACGCACCCTGTTTTCAAATAAAGTTACTTATCTAAGATGGGTTTGAATTCTAGTCTTGCTCTACAGCAAAGAAGCATTCACTCCCAACATGATGATTATTTGCATATTTAATAAATGTAATGTGTTTCAGCATAGATTTATACTAAGAATACTGATTTTCAAACACAACGCTCACTCTTAAGGAAAACATTTAGTTAGTCTACCCATTCTGACAGTGAATCACAACTATTCAGACTACAATTTTCCTAATCAGTTCTACTGCATATTAATCTGTACCACTTCCCCTCTGTATCTTGCTTAAAAATATAGCTAAAGCATCAATATACTGGAAAACCTCATAGTAACAGCTTTTCCTGTATCCACTAATAAATACAAGGAACTTAGCTCAGTATGACAATCTGTCATACCTTCTAGTATGTGTTCACATACTTCCTTTCTGGTAAATGACGACATACAGCATAGGCGCAGGAACTGCAGGTAATCCACTCAAACAGCAGGTCCAGCTTTCTCCTGCTCGGTACAGCCTCTTAATTATCCTCTGATGCTGCTCCCTCAAAATACATCATAGGCTAAAACCTTTATATGAAGTGCTACCTCATGTTGTTTGTAGTAGGTCATGGCAAGTTCACCATGTTAACTGTAGTCAACACGTATTTGCAGTTGATCGTAAGAGTGCAAAGAAGAAATAAAAGAAGAAATAACTGCAGCCACCTCTTCATAGCGCCATCTCTTGCTGAACAGTTGTGCAACACATTCCTTGTTCTTCCCCTTATCATGTTAAATGGACTTCTTTTTTCTAAGCCTCTGACATGTCTTACTTCAGCTCTCTTATTTTTAGTGTGATCTTTCTGTTTATGTCTGCACACTCAGTTCTTCCCTTCTCTACTCTTAGCAATTTGACGAGTATAACTTTTAAAATGGACTCTGAACCCTAGACAGTAATCTTCTACAGTTCCTTATGTGTAGGAAGCATTATAGTTAGTAGACTTTGTCTCTATCCTTTCAACACCCTAACCCCTCTCTCATTTCTCAAAGTAGGATAGAGCACAGAAAACCAGATCCAATAAGGAATGAAACTGGAAGATGACCAAAGCTGATGTATAACACAGAACAAGAAAGAAGTGTGCAGACAGGAAACAACCAAACTGTGCTGAGGTAAGTATACTGTAAGATCAGAAGGAATAAAAAGCATCACCTTCCTCCTACTTTCAGTCAGTTTTCATCACCTTTCACATTGTGGCTTTTCTCTGGTCCTTCAATTGCTATTTACAAAAAAGAATAGCACATAACCAGCCAAATTTTCTAAAATACAGTGAAGCACAGGATGCAGGAGAACTGATATGTGCATAAAAAGCGTACAGCCCACTACTAAATGCCCGCCTCCTTGCTGTACAAGTAACCTTTACTGGTTGAATCTGTCTTGCATCAAGTTGAACATAACATTAGCCTCTCTTAAAAGTGCAGGTGAAAAGCCATCCTACTTATTAGTTCTTTCAAGCCACAGCATCACATCACCTAGTAAGTCAATTTTTTTTTAATCAGAAGAGCACACTTAACACTGGTCATTCCTGACTGTAAAAGTCCTCTTCGAGACATTCTCCATGGAGCATTGCACTGAACTCTCCGAGTTTATAAGTCTTAGACTATTATTTGAATAGTTTTTTGCCGTTAATGTGCGACTCCTCTAGTTGTTCTGATGTCAGCAGCACTAGACTGTTCCCACATCATTATCTGAAATGCTCAAAAGTTGGTCTCTGCTACATCCTGATCCTGTGTGATCTAGAGGCATTACATTTGATAGTCTTGTTACACGGTACCCCTACCACAGGTAGTTAACTTACGATACTTCCACAGAAGCCTCAGTTACAGAATGTGTTTATGATAAGACGGGCCTTGGTATAAGATGACTGAATTCTTGCCAAGACTGTCCTTGAAATGGACAACCTCTCTCACAGTTATCCCTTAATATTAAGCTTTTAGGTAAAACAGATACAAGTTATACAGTGTTTATAGGGATATTATCACACAAAACTCAACTGTCCTACACATTAAATATTCAATTTCTTTCTCTGTCACGCACCTTTGGTGTAATCAAGAAGTACTGAGATGTACTTTCTTCACAAGCAGTTTTCACAACCATTTCAAAAACTTTTCTCTCATTCACTGGATCCATACCCTAAAAAAAAAAAAAGCCTGTTTTATCTACTATGTCATAAGCATGAGTATATTAAGAGGATATACACTGCACCTGATCCTCACCTGATTTATTTCATCTACAACCCTGAAAGGACATCTGTTGAGTTCCTGGAGAGCCATTAGGTACAACATAGTGGAAACACTTCTCTCACCTCCACTCTGATGATATGGAGTCAGTTCATGAAGTTCAGTACCACTGTGAAACTTCACTCTAATGCGAATTCCATACTTGTCATATTCCTCCTATAAAAGCCAGTAACCAGATGGTTACACACAGAATACTTCTAGTTTTAAAAAAGGCATTTGTAGCAGAGAGACAACAACGAGCCCATTCCATAGACACTGCTGCATGCCAGTTTGGTACAGATTGCCAACATACCACAGTCATCAAAAGTCACCTGGCAGAGCACAGTTCCATTGTACAACAACAATGTCTAAAAGCCACTAAATAAGCCATATTGTCTTAAAGTCTTAAAATTGCTGTAAGGAACTTCAAGTCTGTAGGAACAATTTCCAGGTACTTTGCATCCTCCAGGTCTTGCTTTGGGATGAGTAACATACATACCAGACAGCACCTAACATTTGAGTGGATCTATAAATACTCTGAGATCAGCTAATCAGTTAAATCAGAACAACTCTGGTGTTCATAGTGTTCTACTACACCTGCAGGCAGACTGGAAAGTGCAAGGTCTTATATCAGTATTTACTTTCATGAACTGCAAACTTCTGGTGCTCCTACTGTATCAGTATTACAGAAACACGGAACTGTGAACCCTTGTGGCTGAGGCAAATGCATACACACTTTAGGAGAGAATGAAGATGACCTGACAGTTTTAAACTCATGATTTTTAAGTGTCAACTTTTTCCAGTTTTGAAGAGGGGTCACCTTTCTCACCCTCAATGTTTCCCCTGTTGGATGACTTACTGTAAAGAGAAATAAAAAAACAGGACCTAAGGCCTCTAAGCCCACTGTACTTTCATATGCATCGGCACAGACTGAAACTAGGCTCAGACCAGTTTACAAGGTACAGATTGGCAAAACCTCCAGGAAAAATGATAAACCCTCTAGCACAGCTTGCAATGGCATTGGAACGTCAGGCTTTTGTTTCCAGACTACTGGGAATGTCAGTTCACATAACTGACAGATATCCTAGGACCTGTCAAGAATGATGCCCAAAACTCCTTGTGGAAGGTGAGGGTTATCACAGCTAGAATTCCAAAAACCACATGCAGGACCAAATCAATGCAACTCTTAACAGCAGATTTAGCCACTGAATGATAAGGGCAAAATAGTTAAAAGTGTAGAACTACATCACTAATTTAATAAATCCAAAGACTAGCTTTCCTTTAATCAGACTGGTAATTCAGCTCCAGTACAAAAATAAGTGTGTTTCTCAGTAAAAGTTTGTTATTTCTTTTGAAGAACATCTTTCCTACAATCCAAATGGCAACTTGAAATTTTTTTCTAGCAATACAGACAAAAGACGATGCATGAAAATATGAATGTTACGCTTCCATATGAAAAATATATCATACCTCATTTTCCACATGAAGATCAACTTCACCAGCACACTGCATAGAATTAAAGAAGTTACTGAACTTCCTATTAATTTGCTCAATCAGCTTTTTCAAGGGATTTAGCCACCTTTCTTTGACCTAGAAGTAGACATATGCATGTAAAATAATTTTTAATAATTGAACTTTAATTTAAAAAAAAAATTAAATTATATAAGCTAACATCTTGGGCTACATTGAAGACAACTCTGAAAGTCACACTTTCTTTCTGTACATACACTCTAATAAAGATATACTGATACAGAAGTGATAATTTCAGCTGTTACCTGTGAAATGTTTTGCTTATAGTTTTCCAATTCATTTTTCTTTTCTTCTAGATATTCCGTCAACTGCTGTATTTCTTGTGACTGCTTATTGTACTCTTCAACAACCTGCAGAATAAAATACAAGCAGTCAAGAAAATGTTAGCCTTGACTGTAAAAACATCACCCTGCACTGATTCTGCTCAAACACAAATACACAGACTATCGCACTGCATACAGAACAATACACATTTTTAGCTTTAAAGCAAAGAAGGTGTAAAGCATTCCTTATTTCAGGTTATTGCAACTTTTTTTTTTTTTTTTAAAAGGCACAGAACATACTGTTCTTTTGGAAGAACGTACTTAAAATTCTAATAGATGCAGAATCTGGCATTTACAGCACATTGTTCCTGCTGTCTACCTTATTATACCAAGAGATAAAGCACAGAGTGGGAAGCAAGTACAGTAAGTGTGGAGGGAGAAGAAGGGAGAGCAGAGGGAAAGCAGTGAACACACCGAAGCATTCAGGCCTGTGAAACAGGAGGCCCTGGTTTTCTCTTCATTCAGAAAAGCATCAATTTCCTCCAACGTGTTCGGAAGAGCCTGAAAAGCCTGTAAGAGAAAGAATGTGTGCTACACAGCAATGCTAATGAAAGACCCAAGTTTGCTAAAAAGAAACAGAATAAGCCATAGAATATTCTATTACTTTAAATCAGGATTTCACATATTGAAAATTTAATACAGCAGAATTCTCTCACAAATTATTCAGGACAGAGAAAGAAGGTTAGAGGCGCTACTACATAACAATGATACGCAATTAATTGCTCCTTAATTGTCTACCCTGTGCAGTTCCAGATGCTCACAGACCTTTTATAAGCCAGAGGCTATACCAGTTAAGCCATGCAAATACTTCTAGAGGCTGGGGAGACCTCCAGATAAGCAGGTGGGCCCAGAATTCAGTTCTTTTGTGTTGCTCCATAAGAGCAAGAAGCTAGAAAAATATGTCCTCTAATTATGGCTATGACCACAAGACTAGGGATTTTAATTGAAATTTCAAATCAAACTTTCTCTCCTCTGTGCCCATAACAAAGTCAGACAACATGCCAGCATACTTACCAGATGCTTTAGAAGAGTAAGTGACAATAAGAGTCAACACTAAAACAAGTACACATGATCCTTTACTGGTAGCCTTCTAATAGAAAACACATAATACACTTTGCTGGATAAGTTAGAATGGTGTACAGCATTCAAAATTTGAGATACACAGTGATTTCTTTTCATACATACAGTTTGAAATTCTTTTGGAATATGTTGTTCTGGACCCAGTTTGCAGACCTGTCGAGCTTTCTTCAGCAATTCCTTGCAGTTCTCTGTAAGAACTCGCTTCCTATCATCCAGCTCACGATATCGTTGCTGTTAGAAAATACATTAAAGATATCAAAATACACATTTTTTTTTAAATTTTATAATAAATTTCCAGAGGTGATACGAGCACACTGGCACACAAACAACATCTGAATCAGACTGCTTAAAGATCAAGAAATCTTTGTTTCAACACACAAAACTCATCCTGCATCTTTGCTCAAAGTCAATAGATGTCATGGCAAACCAATGAAAAACATGTTCCTGTAATATAGCTAAATTTATTTTCTCTCAACTAAACAAGTGAACACACATTCAACGCATGTCTCAAACCAGACTATTTCACAGGAAATTCCCTATAAGAAACATAACTATCATGAGTCCTTTTTTATTAGCTCCCATTTAACAGTATTTCTCTGCTTAGGAGAACATGGTACGTGTTATACACAGACTAAACATCATAATTACACAATAAGTAATACTTCCTTCACTGTTTCATATTCTACCTCTGTAATACAACTAGCAACATACAAAATGGAAACACACCCGTACCGAAAAATAAGTGAAAGGCAGGTAAAATTTCTTGTTTTGAAGAGTGGTCTCAAGGCTAAACTCTTTGGAACTTACTATAGGTAAGCGGCCAACACAGCCCTATGCCTTTTATAATGCAGTACCACAAAAGTAGTTAACTAAAATACAATACACAAAATACAATACCTTCAATGAAACACTAAGCTAAAGATTATCTCAAATAAGCAGTATTCAGGCAAAAAACTTGGAGAGCCCTAAGTGTCTTTTTCCCCTTTGCCCCTAGAAATCTCATCCACTTGACTCTACACACATGGTCCATACAGCAGGTCTGGTGCTTCCAAATGCTGAGCTGGCAGCGCTCAGGAGTAACTGCTTGCTGCCATCTTCCAGCTCAGGTGAGCACTCAACTGCTGATAGCTGGGAGCTACCAACTACTAAGTAGTGAAAAGTACTGGAATTTTTAATTCAAGTTATTTTACTATATATTTACTCAGTGATTACATACGCAATCCACCTTTTTAACAGACACACCAGAAGAACACACTGTTCTCACATTTTTGAGGCACAAAATTCAGACTCAACATCCCTACGCACGATATCTTGCTTCAGAACATTCTTCTGTCAGTTGAAGTTTAGTTATGCTCTTACACTTCGGACAGCTTTTTACACTGATAGCAACTCGAATTATTTCTCGGAAATTAAATGGATCTGTATTTACTAAATATAACAGAAGCAGTAACAACAGATACAATCATAAGTGATCATCAGGAGCTCCCACACTCACTCAAGAATTAGGGCTGCTGTTCTCTAAGAGCGTATATCAACTCAAAAATCCTGTTACTTCCTCCGTCCACCAAGCACGGGATTTTGCATTAAAGGTAAGCATTTCACAATCTTCACAAACACTGTTTGTTGATGTTTTCACAAAGTTTTAAAAAGAGACCTTTTTTAGATTTTTTTCTCTTCTACTTCATAAAGTCTATTGTAAGAGACAGAGGGATATGTCACAAAGAGACAAGAATGACTGGCATTAGAGCTAAACAGATACAACAGCAAAAAGCTAGGATGTCCCTCCTTTTGGTTACAGCCAATAACTTCTGAATTACCACAAATAAAACTATACATCACAACACTTTTTTTCCATTACATATCTGCATATGTCCTGCAATACATTCAATGAACAATTTTTAGGAATATTTTTAGAAAGCTCTAAATTAGAGCAGGACTGTATTTTGAATCCCAGAAATCTTAAATCCAGCTCACTTAATCTGAAATGTGACTGATCTCATGATAACGAAGGCAAATGATCCAGTAAAAGGTAACACATACATACTTTTTTATACAAGAAACATCAGTTTTATACTTATGTGTTTGACCATTTTCAGAGTCAAAGTCAATTCTGAATCATTTGAAGTGGGGAACCTCAGCTCTCAACTGTACATAAAGCCTGCAACTGAATCCCTGAAGAGCTGCATGAAACAAGATTTTGAGCTGATCTCTAGGCAGTAAAAATTTGGAATACGTTCAACATTGAATATGCCTGACCAAAGCCTAAAACAAAAAAATTCTTCATGGTGTGAAAAAGAAAATCAATGCCTGGACAAATAAAAACCTCAGCATTCAACAAAGACTGGGAAGCAATAGACATCTCATGTGGTTATGAAGCACGTACTTGAGTAAGTGGGCTGACAGTTCAACAACAAAGTCTCAATTTCCATTTAGCTTTGCAAGCTGATTGTCATGTCCACATGCTAAATACACAAGTTTTGATTCCTTCTCCCTCCTATGTATTCGAAAATGCATGGCAATGTAGAAGTTCCTGTTGATTTCCTGAATGTAGCTCAACAAAGTCATCTAGATAAAAAAGTAACTCTCAGTAGAAAGATTAACTGTTTTGAACAGATGCTACCACAAAAAAATCACAGGCCAGACAGAGCTTTACATTTGTTTCAGCCAACAGCATGGAAAATTTTTTGTCCGGCTACATCAGGGAAGTTCTACACTAGTGCAGGGTTGCAATTGCAGCTTCCTGAAAATTACATACCAAATAGCAAAAAAAAATAAATTCTATATCCATATGCAGTTTGTATTCTGTTGTGCCCATCAGTGTTTTTGCACAAAATAGGAAACTGGTTAAAGAAAATGTAATTACCAGTTGCCAGTGTTTTCTCATGAATTTGCGTTTGACCACATTTGGTGACAGCATTTAATTATCTGAAGTTTAGAAATTTCTATAGAGAAAACAGAACCTGCATTTTCTTAAAACTTGGCTTAACGAGCAAATGCTGTGACGTACATACTATTTATATCACTTATTTAAAGAAATTTACACCAAATGAACCTGAAAATCAACAAGCTATCACACAAGACAATTAGCAAGACTGTTTCAAATGACCATCATAACCATACAAGCAACTGTGCCAATTATCTAATAAGCAGATGGGGCTAACAATCCTCTTGAATGTTCAGTATGGATCACAAACACAGATTTTCTTCTTAGGCTCATTAAATAAATTAAATACAAACAGTTGTAAAATGACACTAAGGTTCCCATTTGAACCTCAAGGACAAAATACAAACCCTAGAAATCTGTTGTTCCTAACTCAACTTTTTCGAAAATGTATACTTTTTTGGCTTTTCCACCTAAGTGGTTAAAAAAACCCCACCATAAAGCAATAAACACGCTGTCTTCTCCACAGTATTCCAGTGCCAAGACCTCATAAACGGAACATATGTGATCTCTTAAATGTATCAACTGAGGTCTGTGTTTGCTTCAAATCTTAATCAGATATTTACTCAAATATTAAAAAAAGATTCAAGATTGCTTGGCAGCTAAACACCACAAACAAGCACTAAGTATTAGCAAAGTTTTGCAGCTTCTTCGCCTGATACCTACTATTCCAATTTCAATGAATGCACCATGAGAAGTAGATGACCTACAAAAACGTCTGATGATTAAATAGAGAATTAATGGAGCCACAATTGTAATGTTTAGGCTCCAATTTAGTTCACTACACAGTTTTTGTACAACATACTTATTTCTATTTGTTTTGCTTCCTCCTTTTACAGGTTTACTGATTCTATAAAAACATACAGCAACTGTTTGAAAGAGTTCCCTGAAGTGTTGCTATGGCTTCCGCACAGGCAGCTTTGGAGCAAGACTAACTCAACATAGTATTACCGTAGAGAAAAATTATCACAGCTAAAGCCACTAAGAAGTTAGAAGAAAGAGCCAATATAAAAATACTATTTCAAATAACACTTAGTTTGAGATGAAGCCAAGAAATACTGAGTTTGCCCCATGAAAATGCATCTCTTAAGAGAGAAAATTATAAACAAACCACAGAATGTACACTACACATCATTCATGGGGCAATACAGGAAAGAAAACTTCTGAAAAAAGGAGCTGAAGACTTAATTCAATGACTCAACATGCAGTATATGCAGAAGCATGGCTTTGGACTTCCGTGTACGTGAAAACTTAAGATGCATGCAAACACTCAGAAGTTTTCCTCCAGAGCAGTTAAAGTTCTCATAATAACCACTGCGATTACTTATTTCATGGGATTTTTTTATGTTTTAATGTTCCTAGGACCAACCACCTAAAATATAAGCTCTGATACCATTTCTTCTACATATGTGGTTGAATGTAACCCAGTAATGACGACTAATGGAATCTCAGATGACTCAAACACCTCTTCAATAGAGAAAGAGGTAATTTTCTTCGACTAAGAATTGTCAGAATGTTTGCCTTACAAGTCCTCTCCATTGATCTGACCAGATATCTACCTATGCACCAGCCGTAAGTACTCTCTCTCAACAATGAAGATGGGAACAGAGAGAACTAAAAACATTAAATACATTTCCCAGTGACAATACACACTACTCACATGAGGATCACAACTTTGTAATACATTCTTACTCCTTACTGAGCTCCAGCAATGAAGTGATTTGCATTGGAACTTTATAAAGTCTGATCAACAGCTGCATCATGTGAGAGAACAGATGCAACAGGGTTTTAAAGTAACACGCTAGACTTGTCTGTATCTTCAAGCTACTTTTTTATCCTTTTAAGAAGTTCTCTTCCTAATTTTCCTGCAAGTGACGACAGGTACATAAAATCAAATGGTTTTCTCAACATATGCCAAGATCATCCTTTTTTGGAACTGCATATCCATCCAAAGTAACTACCACTTACCTTTCGAATTGCTTTCCAATTTAATAGCACATGTTTGTGGATCAAATTCAATTAGCAGTGATGCTTGCAAGATAAGAAAAAAACCTTACTATCCTGTACTTTAACAGTTTTTTCCCGAGTACACTGAAAGTTTGTACTATTACACAAATACAAAAATTGCCCCCTGTGCACCAATCCAGGAGACATCACAGCATCCTCTGTTCTTAGAAATGTGTACTTGTCTGCAGGAACTAATTTCTCAGAGATTGTTTTTACCTGAACACAGAGCTTCCTAATACAATCAGTAGAAGAACTATTTATGCTCTTTTCTGTCCTCCAAAAAAGGCATTTAACGACAGTGTAAGAAAATAAGGTATGAAACGTAAACCAGCTTTGCTTCACTCTGATACAGTACTTTATGGTTTATCTTAAGCTTGCATTTACCATGTAGGCTTGGGCTACTTGTCTACAACTTGGAATAAAAAATACTTCCAAATAACAGCTAGCCTTTTTACACACACTATGCATTATTTTAAAAAGATACAGGACACGATAAATGTTCAGTACATTTTCACAGAAGCTTAGTCATCTTAAATAAGGAAGGCAAAGCTCCAATCCAGCTTTAAACAAAGAGGCTGAAAAACTACAAGAAATCAAGGATAAATGTTTAGCAGTACTAATACTCATTGCTAAACAAAAACACAGAAGCATCCTTTTCTACACTCTAAAGGCTTCCACAGAATGTTTTCAAAGCTGATATCCCAGTATTCATAGAAATGGTTACCTCTGCAGCTCTTAGCTGTGCAGTTGCTACTTTATATTCTGATTCCAGTCTGTTCTTCTCAGCAGCCCCTGTAGTGCTTTGAAAAACCAAATCCGCTTTGAGGATGTTCAGTGAAATGCAATTCTACATAGGAAAACAGAAAATGTTATTTTTTTCACGAGACTCAAAACTGATATGCTACACTTTAAAAACTATCCATTCTTCTAGTCATAGCATACAATCTCACACTGTATAAAGCTCTGCGATACTGCTGCCTGCCAAATCCGATGAAAACGAAAGGCAACTTATAGGTGACCCAAAGCTCTTCAAGATATATAGTCCCCATGTTATTTTAATCTGTAAGCACGTATCTATCACTTGCAACAAAACTACTTTACACCAAAAAACATTCTTTCCCCACGCTATAGACTCACATGTGAGATGGGAGAAAAGGCAAAGCCATCTCAATTCTTTCTCAGAGACAGAATCTAACAGGAGGATTTTGTTGGACTTAAGTCACATGCAGAAATGGAAAAGATACGTCTCTCTTTCTGACAATGCAAGAAGACTGACCGGATGTACAGTGATTCTACTGTCTTGTGTCTTAACTGGAACTGTGTAAGACAACAGAAGGCTCTAGTTTGGAAGTTTTGTAACAGGCTTTAGTGATCCTCAAACCTGGTTTACTATCTTCGACATTAAAATGGTTGCTTCTTTAAATAAGTCAGCCTCAGGAATGGTTCAAAGGCTTCAACACCAGCAATATAATCTTGACTCTGTGCAACTGAGAACACTGCTTCACTCAATTTTTTTTTTTAATGATGGAGATACAAATAAAGGAATTCTCTCTCAATGAAAGGGAGGACAAGGTTTCATCCATAGCCGTAGGATACTTGCAGGATGAAGTTCGCAGAGTGTTGGCTTCTGATTACAACAGTGAGAGAGGGTCTGAGATCATTCCTATTTTTTATTTTAACACAAAGTTTCTACAGTGTGAACGTGGACATAAATCTATTTTTTTCCAATCTACTTAAACAGTTTAAAAACACTTATCAGAGAATTAACCTGAAAATAAATTTGTAATGAAAGGAAACAAAAATGGAAAAAGTTAAGATTATTCGAAGACAACAGCACAAAGAGAACTACAAACAAATGCAATGTCAGAATCCGAAACCGGGGAACAAAGTCATTCCTGTCAACTGGTTGTAAAGTATTGACATGTATTAGTTATGTGCCAGATACACTCTGCCTTGGGTATTTGTGCAAATGCACCTGCAGCCTGTCGTTCCAGCTGACTGTCCTACACAAGCCCCAGAAATCTTAAAAAAGAAAACTATATTGCCATTGCGCAAAGACACAAAAATTCCATACATATTTTGAATTTTCTTCTGTGGCAGAAGTGAGTATGCCTGAAACATATGACTACCTAAGTTTTTATCACTTTAATAGCCTACAGTACGTTTGTGTGTATGTATACGTAAAGTACAAAAGTTCCCCTAAACTTGAAAGCATTCATAAAGTTTGGTTTGGGGATGACTAGAAATGTATGGATTTCAACAATTTTGAGAAAACAGATAATGAAACACCTTTCTTGTATTGGAACATTTTGTTTTCTTCAGTATGTACTAGCATCTATTTCCTACAGCACACAAAGTGTGAAAATTAAGCTGATACACAACTGAAATAAATCCCTTCTATAATCAATAACTATTTCAGGTAAATAATATCCATCCTCCCCTACACTCCTGGTATACTGAGAAATACACAGTATGTCAAATCCGTTCTCCTATAATGGGTGGAAGAAACATTAAGACACCCCATCAGGCAGGTCATACAGCAGTCAGCAAACAAGTTCATCTGTTCAAAAACAGCAACAAACTTGGACAGCCTGCATACTGGGAAATGGGCATCAAATACAAAAATCAAAATCGTATTATAGAAATTCCTGTTTTAAATACAGAACACTTGCATAACTTCTGAAGAGTCACTTTTCAACACTGGCACTAGCTGCACAAGTCCTGAAAGTTCTGTACTGTAACCTACAGCCTAAGCAACCATTTTAATATGGCAGGTGTCTTCCGCCATTCTTTGGCATTTTCAAAATTGTTTTGGCTAACTGACCCAAAGAAAAGCTCTGAAACAATCCAATTATTGCAGCCCATGCCTACAAACAAACAAAAAACAGCCCATCCATTCTGAATATTTCTTTCTTTCTTTATTATGCTAACACCAGCAACTGAATTGTATTGAAATCAGTGTCACTTAAAAGGTAATGCTCAACTCTTAAAGAGATACACACTGAAATATGTTCTTGTTTCAGCTTCAGGGCAATTTTTCACATGACTTCTGACTATTCTTTTTCAATAAAAACAAAAAAATGAGATTATGAACTAGGATAGAAGAAATAGTTCACAAAATCATGCAGTAGTCTGAAAATGTACAAGCTGAATTAGTTACACGGTTCATTCCTGGTTCATTCCCACACTTACTGAATCACACCATGGATTAAGACTTTACTCAGTAAAAGCCTAAATAAACTCACGTGAACAATGTACAAATCAAATTAACAATACATGAACAAGTTCACAAGATTGTCGAAAGATGTTTATCTTGAAGCAAATACTTACAGTAACACATCCAAATGTTGCATACCTCCTACTTTAAGTTACAAGAACTGGACATTTCACAATAGTCAAACACATGCCAAGTCAAAAATACATACCTTTATGAGATTCATTAATTCACTAACAAGTCTTGCTTTTTGAACATTTATTTCTTTTATCTTTACATTTGCCTGTTGAGATTCCTTCTCTAGGTCGATAGCATCTTGTTCTAGCTGTCTTAAACTATGGGAAGAACCAATATTTAATTATTCCTGATTATAAATGAATTGTATAAACACACAAAATTTCTTGATTTTGGTTAACAGTCAGCAAGAATAGGATTTTGTATACCTAAATATTCCAAATACATTAGAGGCATTTGTAATTTACACATTTAAACCTAAGAATTTCAAGACAAAAAATGTCATAATTAAAGAATTTGATTTTTGGCTATTTAAGGCATCTCTCAGCATCCATACTCCTTTACTTTTCTAAATTTCAGATTAAAAAGAGATCAGTGTACAGATGACCTTTATCTTCTGCATCTAGTTCCTTGCAGCAATACAACATAGGAGTTCAGTAGGTTTGCTTAATTCTTGTTATATACTAGTAAGAAAAACTTGTCCCTTCAACCTACTGCAGAAAAAACAGAATTTTCACTCATTTTAAACCTCCAAAACACATAATCATGAAGAACTACATATGAAATAACCATGATGCTTAGTGAGCTGCAAAGCATTTGGAGACCTTAAAAAAAATGCCTAAACAGGCCAAGAGGATGATCCAGGAAACAAGAAACCAATCACTCTTATGAAAGGGAAAATTGTGGACCAAGTCCAATTGGAAAACAATTGTAGGAACATAAGGGAGAACGTGATCATGAAGAATCAGCAAGCATGTACCAAGAGTACATGACACCTGCTGAACTCAACTGTAAAACAACTGGATGACAGGAGATCAAGTGGCTGCCATCTACCTCAATTTTAGCAAGGTTTTCTGCTGAGTTGTTTGCTAAAAGCTCAACTGCATATTCAAAAATGAGATTCAATAGCAGGTGTGGGAAGCCCAAAGAGTACCTTACTCTGCCATCCTCAGGCCTACCAGAGGAGCAACCAGCCTCTGAAATGCCCATCTTTGCAAGTCCAGAGGAGCACAGGGGCATTCTAGCTGGGAACCCAAATCAAACGCTCAGAGGAAAGGTATCCTATCTCAAGACAGCCTCCACACAACTGTCCACGTGCAAAACCCAGCAAGGTAAATCAACACCACAGCACCCTGTGGACTGAGGGGCATTGTTTCTTGGGGGTATAAGAGACATCACGGGATGCAGCAGAAAAGCATTTCGCGATTGTGTAGGACTTACTACGGATATTCAGGGAAGAACCTAAATGCAGGGAAAGGGAGGGATCTAGATGAACTGAAGAGGAACAAGTGTGGGAAAAATAAAGGGATACGGGGATAAAAGAGGCACTTGCATGTAAATAGTTGGCTTGTCAATACACTTGACCAGCCATTCCCAAATGGCACATTCTTATGAAATTCCATTTTTCACTGTTTTGCTGAGTGAGTGATTCTCTATTCAGCATTGACGTGTGTGTGAGAGTAAGTGCAAACAACTATAATCAAATCACAAGAGAGAGGAAAAGCCCTCTTTGTCTCTAGTGCCAGCAACTGGAGAGACCAGAGTAAGTAGGCATAAGTGACAGTCACTGGAGTGTGGTCACAGGTCAGAGGCCCACATGTCCATGGTGCCAACATCTGTTACAACTGTAGGTGTGCTAACATTTGACCCCTAGCAAAAATCAAACGAGACTAGGTGACAAGCAGGTGAAGTGGCCTGGGACGCAAGGGGATATGTGCGTCACTAAGGATGAGACCACAGGAAGAGATGGCTATTGGAAGGACCAGGGAAGTCCAGCCTGACTGCCAGAGACCATGGGGTCTGTTGTCTCATAAGGGTGATACCTGCTGGCATGTGTATGTATTTAAGGGTAGGAGGACAGGGGTACTGGCTGTTGCCGTGGTGGTGGTGGGGTACTCAGGGAGTCATTCAATACTCTTTGCATTCGTATGCTTGTGCATCCCAGAGTGCAAGACCACAGAGCTGGCTATTGGGAAACCAGGGAGTCTCAGCCAGTTATGCATGCGTGTGCACATGGATGAGTTCGACAGTCTGTATCGGCAACAGGTATAGTGCTGCAGCCTCAGGGGTTTGCATGATCAACTACCAGCAACTGGGAAGACTGAGATCCAGAGGCAGATTCAGAGTGTCTGGACCCAGCTGCTGATGGGATACACACTGCCCATACATATGCATAGAAGCGTCAGTGGGAGAGAGCCAGCATGGCTGGCTGTGTGTATATACGTGCTATTTAGATGTGTTCAGTGTGAATGTGCCTATTGGGAAGACAGGCAGCCTCACTACTGGTTGCATCTGTGAGCATTAAGCTCCTCTCAAGCTGTTGGATCCAGACCTTCCCCTAACTTTTCCAATTCTGTCTCCCACACACTGTTGTACTCAAGTTGGAAGACTACATTCTGGATGAAGGGAAGACTAGATACGTAAAAAAAACATGGTTGGATGATGAGGCTCAAAGGGTCATGGTTAGTCTGTTATATTCTGACTGGAGGCCAGTATTAAGGATTAAAGTCCTGGGATCTGTCCTGTTTACCATTCCTGCCACTGACAAGAAAAAGCAGACAGAGGGCCCTCTTGCCAATTTCTCAGATGACATTAAACTGAGGGGAGCAATCCATCTCCTTTTCAGAGGGCATTGCTGAGGCTGGAGGAAGGCATCAACAGAAGGCTCTTCAGATTCAGCAAGGACAAATGCAGAGTCCTGCCCCTGCATATAAAACAGGTCTGGAAGTGATACAGGCATGGGACAGACTGGATAGGAAGAAATTTGAAAATAGTTATACTAACAGAATTACTTAAATAATTTTTATCTCTAAAAAAGATATACACATACATGAAAATTTCTAACAGTCTTGTCTGTAATTCTGTCAGAATTCTGATACATACTCAAATTTAAGAGTGTATTTTTTAAAGGTGAGGATTTAACCAGAATTTGTTTAGGTAAAGGGTTCACCTTCTGCCTTCAAACTGTCTTCTGTATTCTAGTAAAACACCATGCATCCTTAATAAAAACCTTGAGAGCAATACTTGCTTTTGGGCTTAAACTCACATCCACAATACTTATGGCTGTTTCTTTTCACAGCAGCCTGGACACTTGTGACTATAAAGCAGTTGATTCTGGTCTCTTGAACATCCCTGCAGCCCTGTTTTTCTTTTCTTTTTTCTTCACCAACACTTTTCATCAGCATGAATTTCAAAATATGAAAAACCACTGTGGCATAACAATATATAAGAAAATCTGGGGGTACAAGGTCAGACAAAATTAGTGGAAGCCTGGGACAACTTCCTCTATCACTGCCTTGCTTAAGTGAAACACCTCTTGAACGATGTTCAGGTTCTCCCTTATGAAAATGCAGCAACAGAAGAACTAATTGCAGAGGCCCACAAAACCAGAAATTAGGTTATGACATACTTACTAGTACATGCTTATGTACATCATGGTATTACCTAGATATGTTCAATCAAGATACAAGACTACTGTAATATTTGAGTCAGCAAGTAAATATGACCTCTCACTGGAATCATCTATGGCTTTATTACAGGAAAGTATTTGGAACATGGTTTCTTAAATACTGTCTTAATGTCAATTTCTAAACACCTTCTTTGTCTTGATCATTTCCTGCATCTGGCACTCAACTACTAGTTACCTTGTAAGGGCAAAAGCACACTGCAGCAAGATGAAGCCAAAATACGTTTGTTATTAAAATCATTCATGTTTCATAGATAATATAGTTTGCTTCCTACCTATCATACTTCACACAAATTTTTGACTGCAACTGTCTCCTCCTGTTTCCTCTCTCTAAAAGCTCCTTCTTCCGTTGCCTGAGCTCATTGTCCCTGCGTTCCAGTTGTTTCTGTCTCTCATACAATGCAGTCAAACGCATATCCGACGATTTTAGCATGTTACTGATGTCCTGAAATAAAAGAAGACACGCCACTAGGATTCTTATTGCAAACATACCACGCTAACACAGGCAAGTAGGCCATGCTTGCTGCATGATCAAATGGGTAGCTCAAATCATACACAGCACATAAATAAATTCCTACCTGTTGCTGGTCTTCCAACTGTCTTCTCTCATCTGTATCCACTGAACTAGTGAGAAACTGTGCTGCCCTCAGTGATGTGTTAGTAGAGAGAGTTAGGTTTGTATAAGCAGATATTTTAACAACATATCTTTCTTCTGCTGTGTATATCTGCTTAAGTTTGGTTTCTTGTATGACCTAAAAAACATACAAAAATATTAACCTGACAAAAGCGTTACTGAAGGCAATGATTTTCAGAACAAAAATCCACAGTAAAGAACTACATTTTATGCAAGACTTTTATGCAATTCTTTACAAGACTTTGTAAAAAGATGATGCTATCATTGTGCTTCTAATTTAGGCTGGTCTGCAAAGAACTGTTAGTCAAATAGGAGTACGCTACCATAACCAATTAAACATGCTCTGATTGTTACGATATTACAGATAGACACTGGAAAACCAGTTACTATTTGTACTGCATCATGAGCAAGTATTGTACTTGCTGTATGTGCATAACATGTAAGTGTAGCCTGCATACCAAAGTACTTCAGAAATTAAAAGATGAAACCATCAGGTGATCTGTAATGAATGAACATCAGCGAAGCAAACTTCTCTGTAGAAAAAAATAAGGTATAAAAATACTAGACTAAGTACTCTTAAATTACTCGTGTTAACAAATAATCAAAGATTTACCATAATACAACGTAGTATACTACTTAAAAGGATATAAGTGCCAGTAAACCAGGAACAGCAAAAAGCCTCCACTGAAAAATGTAAATTTGAGTAACAGTTTTTTTTCAGACTACATACACAGCATCAGAAATATTGTGTTCACATGGTTCCTGGACACTGAAAATCACGTTTACTTTGTGTTACAGCTCAGGCTGTGTTTGATGAGATTACCATCCTAGTCCTTTATCCACACGCTCTGCTCTGTGAAATAGGTCTCCTTCCAAAATAAAGCTGTCTCAGGCATGCATGAAACAAAATGTTGAAAACAACGCATTTCTCTATCATAAATAATAAAAACAAAGAAAAACTTTACACAACTGAACTGAGAAAGTACCATGTGCAACACATTCAGAACAGTGGCCCACCCTTGGCCCTAGACCAGCTGTTTTTCACTTACTGCCCACAAAGCTCTGGAAAGGAGGGAGTATTTAAGGAGTAATTCTGACTGGTTTGCAAAATGTAACTCAAAGACCTATTATATAGGTAATCTGTTTCAACAGGTGACAAAGTGGTGCAAGAACTCCAGTTTAAAGATGAAAACACTTAGAAAAAACATTACGAGATTTTCATCTAGGACTCCCTTCACATTTACTTTCCTCTTCCTCATTCTTAAAGCCTCAGGAGCACAGAACATAGGAATAACAGCTATACCAATAAAAGAAGAACTGTTCTCTGTTCACACAGCATATTCCCGAATTTCTCAAAAAAAACCAACCAACTCTTATTGTTCGCAGAGAGCCTGAAGTAGCCTTCTGAATTCAAAGAAGAATTCACTTTCTGGGTAAGACAGACAACAGATGTCCAGTAAGGATTTAAGTTGAAAATTCACGTGTGTTACCCTTTACAATCCAGCAACTACGAGCTTGCAAGAACACGATTGACTAAGGTAGAGAGATGACTCCTAGTGGGAGCTCTTAGTTTATTTCTAAGACAAAAAAGGTTTATGTACTATTTATCACACCAACTCTGACCAAATCAATACATCTTTACTTAACAAACTGATCACCTCAACATATTAAAAAGAAACAGCTTCTAATTGTAGCTTTAAATGTGATAGTGTTTTAAAAAAAAATCAGTACATTGTCACATACTGATAACTGCTTGACCAAAATTTTGCCTAGAATATCTCAATCACTTAAGAGTAGAAGTTACTATAACTAAGCAACTTCACATAACTGACTTTGAACAGTATGCCGGTGAAAGACATACTTTTTCTGTGAAATACTGCATTGAATTGACTAGATCTGGTAAAAGTCTTGCGATGCGTTTGCGTATAATGAACTGCTCTCATGTCTAAAAGCCAAATAAAAGGCTAAAGCAGTTTTTTCCCTTTTTCGACATTAAGTTGACAAAGAATTTCCAAAATAAAACTCTAGACCACAGGTGTGTTTGTGCTATTGAGGATTTCTCACCTTCTCAATCATGTTTCTGGTCATCTCTGTTCCCACAGGGACATCATGAATACGGTACTGGGAGCAAAGATAACTCATCACAGGACGAGGAGCATCAAATAACTCTCTTAAGTATGAGAAAAATCCATATCGGCTGAAGAGGAGAAAAAAAAAGCATGCATCAGAAATAAAATCTGGCAAGGAAGCAAGCTGAAGTCACGGAAGGGTGAAGAAAGAAGTTCGGCTAACCCAGAATTGAAGAGACGAAAATTTGATTTGCATAAAAAAGTCTAACATATAGCAGTAACACAAAAATAGTGTATTTAAAACCATTCCCAACTGATATCATTTGATACGTACTGAAATTCTTCAATAGGTCTTGAAGGTAAACTTTCTGCACACGATTCAGCAGGTGCGCATACAGCATTCACTCTTAGTTTCTGATGATCACGCATCTAAATATAGATTACATTAAATTATTTGGTAAATAAAGAACAGAAAAATTCACTATATGAAAGTCAAGTATTTACACTTGATTTACAGAATCGGAGTTATTTTAAGCTGACAGCCTCTGGCACAGGCATGACTGAGTTTTCTAAAAGCCAACCTCACTCAATATCTCTCCATGAAATTATCATACATTATAGAAAAGAAAAGCAATCAAGGAACTTGAGAGCCAGGTGCTCAATCTAAATAGCCAAACTGGCTGTAATAAGGAAGCTCTCTCTTTCAGGCTGTATGGCCATTTTGCACAGATAATGGTAGACCACTGGCTACAGAGGCTCTGAAAAGCCTAATTATAACAAGGCAGAAAATACTGAGGATACAAATGAAAGATCAGCTTATCTAGTTAATGCATCCTTGTACAGGGTTTCACAACCATGCGGGCAAGACAAGCTTCCAGAACCTCAGATATCACACCTACAGTTCACATATATAAAAATTACTAGTTTCTGTGAAGGGCAGGTAGGTCTTCAAAAATTTCAGGACAGTTTGTCATTAATCACACTATTCTGCGGTCAGTAGCTGGGAAGCATTGTGACAGTTAATGCCATATCCTGTGGCTTTCTCCTCCTGTGTCATCTGTCTGGCTCTCTTAAGAGAACAACCTACTTATTATGCTGGAAACAGCAGTATTAAGTAAATACAAGATTGATTTGCTGCTTGGACTATAGTCTTCTCACAAAATATGCCCTCTAGCCTCTTCAGCCATGAAGCACTGGAAATGCTTTGTACTTAGACGATGTTAGGAAAGAATTCTTCACTGAAAGGGTGATTGGCCATTGGAATGCACTGCCCAGGGAGGTGGTGGAGTCGCCGACCCTGGAGGTGTTTAAGGGGAGACTGGATGAGGCACTGAATGCCATGGTTTAGATGATGGGTTGGTGTTAGTTTTGGGTTATAGGTTGGACTTGATGATCTCACAGGTCCTTTCCAACCTTGTGATACTGTAAAATTTGTAGCTTCCTGCCCATCATTTTCTTGCATGCAGTATTTTCTGTTCAGTGGTTACTGCCTCAAGGAAGACAAAAGTTATTTCTAAAAATAAATATTTTCTCAATATTAATAGTTAGTCTAGCCTTCAAAAAAAAAAAAAACCCACCAAAAATCAACCTTACTCCAAAAGGAAACCTTAATCCAGCAGAAAACCTCTGAATGGTCTGTATTAGCTGTAGTGCCCATCCTGACAATCAAAACTTAATAAACATAAACTTACTCGGTAGACTCCAAAGTTTAGCACTCCTAAATCAGTATATAATTGATTTTTTAAATTGGTTCCTACTTGCCTCCATTAGAAATGTTTCCATATCTTCTTGACTCTCAAAAACAAAAGCCCTCATGTCATTGGCGGAAATGTGATTTTCAACATATTTAGCATGTCTGTTGTCTTTCATATTGATCTGATAAACAAGGGTAATGAGAAACTGATTTATTTCAACCAGACTTAACCCTGCCCAAAAACATTTTAAGCAGTCAGATAATAATTCAAGCCTACATTCAATGTAAATAAAGACAATGTTTAAATGTGTTTATAGAAAATAAAGATATATTCTCTATCTTGTTGCAGCAGCTCTCTTGGGAGGAAAATTATGGTAATTCACACATCATTGTGCTTACCATTTAGCCATCCCTTTCATTTCTCCGCATTGCTAAAGCTACCACTGTCTCCACCATTCCACCACCCTCTCTCCTGCTCCACCCTGACCATCTCACCTCTAGTGGCTTTGCTCCAGTACTACTAAAGGTACCTCAGTGTTTAGAAACAGTTAACCTAAAAAATAAAAAACCCCAGAAAATACCACATTCCACAAATTATTAATATGCAAGTCCCCTTTCATTTGGGCACAGTGAACATCACCAAATACAAATACAGAATTATGAAGTCCTAGAAAGACAGAGATTTGCAGACTGAATTCTCAAAAAGCCCCCACATTAAAGACGGATGAAGCTTTTCTGATCTGAATGGAATGTTAAAGTTCCAATTCTTCAGTAACTCTCCCTAGTAACAGGACATTATGTTATGTTATATGACATACAAAGGCAAAATCACAGACAACAACATAATTTGATAAACCGGTAGCCAAACACTGAGTAGACTTATTAGCAATTTGAAAGCTAGAACTTACAAGTTCATGAGACTAACATTATATCAAAGAAAACAAATTCAGGCATTAGAGGTCATTACAGAGGCCTCATGCAAAGGCATCCTTATCAAGGCATTTGTAAAATTAATTTGATAGTAACAGGAAATACTTGTTACTTCATACTAAAAAAAATTTTGAATAGTTTTAGTGCATAAGAATTAGTACAATATTCAACATTCAACTAATTTAAACTGTAGCAATATACTATCAAAATAAGCTTGCAGTTCTAAAGAGGAAGAGGACTGCATTGAAGTTCATCTTCCTCTTCACATAATACAGAGCACATTTTGCAAGAGGTTGGGATAATGGTGGAACAATGCACTAGAAAACCAATTGAAATTTAGTCCTGCTATTCAATACAGCACCCATTGAACCAAAACACAGAATAAAACTAAGGACAGATTTAGGCATTTCTATGCCTGTAGCTGGCTGTGCAAAGCAAACCACAAAAACACCTGGTGATCACAGTGACATCTAACTGCTACTAAGCGGGCTGTACTGTAAGGGGACGTATTCAATTGTAACTACCACTGCTGTTTTTTAAGCAGCAAATAAGAAATACTAAGTCTAAATAACTGGATACACCTTAGAGGAAAACCGCAATGGAGACCTTAATAAAGAACTGCTCCTTGAGGAGGGAAGGGGAACAAACCAGTCCATCTTACTTGACGTTAAAGTACTACTACATTACCTATGGAACTAAAATCCTAAATAGTTAACCATGCTAATGTATCCTGCATTGAACTAACAGCTTTCAAGATGTGTATCAGAAGTCTTAAAGTCATTCTTGAAGTCCTGCAAGGCACAAATAAACTAAATAGTAACTGGTTAGAGTGATACACAAGAAAATTTTCTTACTTCAAGCATCATGGGTTCACAAACTTTTTTTTTAAACTTTTCTTTGTTCTTTCTTAGCCACATAAGAGCAGAGTGTGTGTCTTGGAATTTCCCTTTAAGTTTCTCTTCCTTCATATTCATTATATTATTAAGCTGTTCAAGGCGATCAATTACTCCTGTAATTTAAGGCAGTTTCTTAAAAAAGAGTCCATAGCAAATATGCATTATTATAATTTTCCAGTGCAATAAGGTCATTAGAAGACTATAAGAATTAAGAGTTTCTCCTCCTACAATATAAATGCTGGTTATTGTAAAGAAATCTTAAGAACTACTAAAAATTAAAATATAAAATAAAATTAAGACTAACAAAGAATAACAAAATGCGGTAGCATATTAGGAATTCAGTCCTAAAAATATCCAAAACTTGTTCTACCTCTGTGTGTAAAACCAAAAATGGCTGAAGAAGAAACAGGCAGTAGGACTATCAACAGGAAATCCATACTTGCAGAAAACCAACAGACTATCTGTTAAAGCCTTTGCTATTAAGGAGAAACAGGGATTGAATACTTTCTGAGCTACTCAAGGTAAAACATACAGTGTCTCTTTCCCTATGCCACCTGGTCACTTTGTACCTCAGTTTCTTCTTGGATTCTATGACAAGTTAAGTGCCAAAAAGACAGGTACATGCAAATGAACTACAGTCACTGAGGAATATACACAACACTCCTGCTCACCAAGCTATAATTGTTAAATTTTGTTTCTTAGAAAGAAATAATGGTAAAATCTAGGCTAGTATGAAGAAATTTACTGTAATTAAGGTTAGCTAGAAAGGACAAAGGTGGCATCAACAGCCAATATACTGCCAAACCGCTTTTGTTTCAGATTTGTGTTTTTCTATCCTGCCAACAGTACACACTTTCATTCAATAATAGACAAAAATGAAACTGGCAAAGCAGCCTCCTTACCCAGAAATCAGAGGAAACTACATTTTTTGAAAGGTAGTTTTAGGGTCAATTGCCACTTTTGAATCTCCTTTCTATTTTGAAAGTGTTATTTGTTGCTTTTAATAAAACTTATAGCAGACAAGAGGACCGCTATACAAATCAGATAAAACTATGAGGCTTGTGGCAAACATCACAAATTATTCCACTACAGCAGGACAACAAGTAGACTCTGTATGAAAAGCCATAAAAGAAAAATGAACAAACAGATCCCCAAGTAACTTACTTTTCTTTTCCCTCTCTTGGTTTAACTTTTCTGCTGTTAGATCACTGATATCGCTGTCAAGACTTGCCCTTTCTTCTTGTAATCTTTTCAGCTCATCATTAACAGCATCAGTTTGTGGCTGAAGATTCTCACAGGTTGTCATTGTATCGAGCTCATTCTTCCACTCCTCTATCATTTTCTGAGTGTTCTGTATGTTCCTCCGTCGGTCCATTTCTTCATCTTTTTTCATTCTCAAAGCTTGTTTAATTTCTCCAATCTAGGAATTTTGAGTGTTTTCAACATTACAGGGGTTTAGTATATGAAACCTATGACAAGTAACTAGGATATCTGTGCAATTATTATTAAATAGTCATGTAATCACGCACTAAAAGTGCAAGAGTCTGTTATAGTTCCAATAAGACAGCTGAAGAACTGACAAGATTTGATTAAGCTTTAGGAATATTTTAAGCAAAATCACAATCCAGGCTCTAAATCAATCCTTGAGGTCCCTTCATTTTTACAAAAGCAGAAGCTTAAAGCTTAAGACCTTCTTTAACATATTTGAAAGCTGTCTAAGATTGCATAAAACCTATAAAACAATTGCAATGTGCAACATTGACTCTGGACCCTTATACATTTAATTTACATATTTCTTGACCATGTGCTTAGGTGAAATTCTATAACTGTTTTACAACACATCTTGGTGTTTTCTTTTTAGAAAATGGTGGACATACCCACTTAACAGAAGCAATAAGCCCTTCTCACACAGAATATTTGAGAACATGATTAATACTGAGAGTACTACTACACTACAGAGGTTGTAGCTTTCCAAGGAAAGCCTCTAATATACATGCTGTCTATTCCTATTTTTTTTTGCATTAAGGTAACTGATTTTATGTAGCATAAACCAGTTCCTTAGTAATACCATTTTAATTACAGGGGTTTTAAACACTTAAGGGAGTGAAGCATGCAAGCATTTGCAGCCTCTTCCGAGAAATTTCCCTCTCTGCTAATCGAAGAGCAGCCAAAAATCCCCCTGTATCTGTGGTGTACTGCAGAATTTAAGCAGCAGCATTCTTTCTGAATGCAGCATATGCTATAGCTAGTACTGAATAATTACATTAGCAAAGTAACACCAAAAAAGAATCACAGATATCAAGATTCTTACTTGTTTATCTTTCATCTCCAAAGCATCTTGCTTCTGTTTACATTTTTGAGAAATATCTTTGATTTCAGTAGCCTGCATGTAGAAAGATATTTAGAGTAATAAACTCAGTTATAGATATATTTGTAAAAGTCATATTTTAAAGAACAGCATGTACATGCATAACTAAGCATTTATTCCACATTTTATTACTAACAAAGTCATACTCACCAATCTCTTATTATTTTTATTTGTATCTGTAATATGTACATTTTCAGCAATCTGCGAAGTACTGAATAATGGCATATAAACTGCTCACAAATATTCAGCTACAGATCTGCAAATTCAGGCGTGACAGAGAAGTCTCCTAGCCTAATCCGAAATTAAAATAACTCCGTCCTCAAATACAACAAAAATGTTACAATCAGATGTGTACAATAAAATGGACTTGTCTCTTTTATCCAAATCAACTTTAACAAGGAAAGTTTATACTTAGAGCAAGAAAGATATAAGTTCTTAGGCATGGGATAGCCAAGACAGAATTTATCAAAGTCACCCTACCTCTCAAGTGTACTGTACTAAAGCTGTATTTTTACATAGCAGAGCCTAACAACTTGTTGGGTCATGTATAGGTACCTACATCCCATTCACTATCCTTCTCAGCTTCTATAGAGTTGCAGAATAATATAGGTTGGAAGGGACTACTGAGGCACGACCCAGTCCAATCTCTTGTTCAAAGCAGGTCTTAATTTAGCTGTGCTTGGGCAACCGGAATGCTGAACACAAGTCAAAGTATACTATGTTTTCTCTATGAACTCAATTCCTCCTTCTCTGAGGCCTCAAGGCTGAAAACAACACAAGCAGAGCACTGAAGAGGATGAAAGAACTTTAAGTAAATTCCAGTGCAGATATGAAAACAGAGCACTCTTGCTGGAAGAAATGTCTTCCTGCAAACTGAGTCATACAGATTAACAACTCTAATTGCCTTCGTGGTTTTCATGGTACAATTGCAACACACCACTTTATACTGCCAAATATTGCTAAAACAATTACATTGCATAGGCTTCTCTGACACAATTTTATGAACTTCATCACAGAACACTGACTGATTTCTTTTTTCAGAACCTATACATCCTACATACCCAAAGTACAAAATTTTACTAGGAATTCTTAGTCTAACCAAATCCTTAAAATGGTTTTAACATAGAGAGAGAGAATAGAAATAGTCTACTTAAAAGTTGATAACATCAATTTCTTCCCAGATTTAGTTCTATCTCTACTTTTAAGTTCAGCTCTTTCAAGGCAAAAATCTATTAACACCATGCACAACTTGTTGCCAACAAAGTGCAAACAAGATGAAATGGAGAGGTGGTTTATCTCTGCTCCCACATACATAACCTCAAGCCAAGAGCAGTATCTCAGGAAGCTGTCACGATTACAGTTATCTGATAATGGATAATTAGGCCTGGATAAATCGTCTTCAGGCCTGGACCAAGGGCCTGAAGACAATTACATTCCAGACAGGTCTGTGTCTCTGAGAGACAGGACTTAAAATTCTGAACTGCTTTCCCTTAATGCCAAACTGAAATTTGGTCTGAAAAAAACCCCAAACTTTTGTACTAAAAATAGTACAAAAATAAAAAAATTGTTCATTAATCAGCTCCTGCTGGCTTAAAGCACAATCATCTGTGAAAAGCTCATCAATGCCTGTACCTAACAAAGATAAAATTCTAAGTTACAATAAATTCAAGCAGCATCAGTGAAAAAGTGAAGAACCAATGAAGTAATAGCAACTTAAGGAATTGTACGGTACAGTACTTAAAAGCCCTGAGGTTTGCCTTAGGTCAAAACTATTCTGACAGGGCAAGCAGCACCGTTAAAACAACTTCATTTTCGCAGCCCAACTAAGAAGGTGTATGGCTGGGAAATGGATTTCAGGACCCAAAAAAGAGCTACTGTCTCAAAAGTTCAATAAGTAGCAATGCATCTAGCACCCCGTTAACTTGTTTGATGGCATAAAAGTTGTTCATGATACAACAACGAATACAATATATTCCATTAAGCCTTTTTCCATGATTCTGGACCTGGGGGATGTGGGGTATGTGCTTCTTCAAGATAAAATATTAATAATCCAAATTAAACTTAGATATATCATTTAATATCAGATTAAATCTCATGATTGGAAAGGTCTCAGTATAATAGTATATACAACACAGTATCAGCTACAAATTACAATCAAAATAATCTCCAGAAAGCAGTATCAGAATACCTCATTAAATCTATAACTTATTTATTTCAAACACAGAATTCTTCCTTCTTCTCAACTTTTTTGCTTCTGGAATATTGTACAAAAACCGCAACTAATTCACTCTCTGGATCTAAATTAAACACCACTTCATCATACAATTAACTTTGTGAACGTTTAGCGTGTGTCTTACTCCTCAAAGTTTAGCTTGAGCAGAAAAATGTGTTTATTCAAGAGTATGAGCGGAGAGCTACTACATTCCCCAACTCTTCCTTCACAGTTCTGTAGCAAATAGTCTATGCTGAGCATGCTCCCTGCAAGTTAAAACTAAAATGCTCAATTTCTGTCCTAGGTTTCTCATAGAAACTGAGGATAACTCATACCAACATGTATGAATGAATATAGCCAAATAATTCTAATAATTGTGGTATAAATGGTTCAGCAGAATTCTTTTTGTTTGAAAAAATATATTAGCATAACATTAATTAAAAAGAAACATATGAATAAAACCTAGCAGTATATATCAAGTGGCGAAAACAAAGTCTAGCACTTCATATGGTCCTTGCTGTATTACGAGAATTAACCACAAGCCTGCAGCTATTCACTTTCCTCTATGGGAATACACTTAAACAGCAACGAACATCCACAAACCAAACAAAAAAACAGAAACACTACCGATTTCAACAAAAATTGACAAAGTTACCCGGTTAATGGACGAGGGAAAGGCTGTAGATGTGGTGTACCTGGACTTTTGTAAAGCCTTTGACACTGTTTCTCACAGTATTCTGCTTGAGAAATTGGCTGCCATCGGCATGGACAGGCACAGACTCTGCTGGGTGAAAAACAGGCTGGATGGGCAGACCCAAAGCATGGTGGCAAATGGAGTTAAATCCAGTTGGAAACCAGTCACGAGCGGCGTTCCCCAGGGTTCAGTGCTGGGTCCAGCCTTGTTCAATATCTTTATTAATGACCTGGACGAAGGGATCGAGTGCACCCTTAGCAAGTCTGTGGATGACACCAAGCTGGGTGGCAGTGTTGATGTGCTTGAAGGAAGGGAGGCTCTGCAAAGAGATCTGGACAGGCTGGATCAATGGGCTGAGACCAACGGGGTGCGGTTTAACAAGACCAAATGCAGAGTCCTGCACCTGGGAAACAAACAACCCCATACAGCGTTACAAGCCCGGGGAAGAGTGGCTGGAAAGCTGCTTGGAGCAGAAGGACCTGCGGGTGCTAGTTGACAGCCAGCTGAACATGAATCAGCAGTGTGTCCAGGTGGCCAAGAGGGCCAACGGCTTCTTGGCCTGTATCAAAAACAGCGTGGCCAGCAGGACCAGGGAGGTGATTGTACTTGGCACTGGTGAGGCCACACCTCGAGTACTGTGTTCAGTTCTGGGCCCATCAGCATAGGAAGGACACTGAGGTGTTAGACCACGTCCAGAGAAAGGTGACAAGGTTGGTGAAGGGGCTGGAAAACAAGTCCTACAAGGAACAGCTGAGGGAACTGGGGTTGTTTAGTTTGGAGGAGAGGAGACTGAGGGTAGACCTCATCGCTGTCTATGGCTGCCTGAAAGGGGGCTGTTGGAGAGCGAGTGTTGATCTCTTCTATCAACTGACAGGTGATAGAACCAGGGGAAATGGCCATAAGTTGCACCAGGGAAGGTTCAAACCTGATATTAGGAAGAATTTCTTTACCGAAAGGGTGGTCAGGCACTGGAACAGCTGCCCAGGGAGGTGGCTGAGTCACCATCCCTGAAAGTGTTTAAAAAAAGCATATATGAGTTTTTAAGGGATATGGTTTAGTGGATAATGGGTGCGATTGGACTCGATCATCTCAAAGGTCTTTTCCAACTGGAAGACTATGAAAAACGCAACATTTTTTAATGTTTAGGTATTTCGAATCACATCATAATAATGTCTTGCAGTACTGTGGAACACAAAATTCAAAGGGCACATTTAGCAAAGGGCAATAATATTAATGGTAATAGGGCAATAATATTAATGTTAACGGCAACAATAATAACAATAACAATGTACTTGGGTAAGTAGTTCACATCACAAGAAAAAACGCTGTGTGAACAACCATCTGTGTTTTTTGTTTGTTTGGCCTTTCCCATTTATTTTTGGTTTTGATTTTTCACTGTTGTTGTTTTTTTTGTTGTTGGAGGGGAGGGCATTTGTTTGTATTTTTAAAGAAAGCACAAGGATTCTGTATTAGCTGTATTTATGGCTCTGTATTAGCTCAGAGCCCTAAATGCCACCGAAGATTCAGACCCTGATTCTACAAGATGCCTCATGACAGCAGTCCACTACAGGTGTCACGTGTTTCCACTCCAAATCCTTTGATCTACAGTTACCTTCAAGCAGAATTCACTGCGACTTTGGTTATCCATTACAAATTTGTGCAGCCTATGCATACAATGACTTCTGCAGCCTGGGTAGTACTTGATATTACAGTTTAAATCCTGCAGAGAATTATAGTAGTTTCCTATCTGTCATACAGAAATATTAATTTTCTATACCCCCAAAGAGAGCAGATATTCAAAAAACACACAGCAAGCCATAAGCACAGATAGGCTTACTAGTGGTGAACTTGTAATTTAGTAATTCTCTTACGCTTAATAGCGTTCATAACTGATAGAAGATTACTGTCTAATAAAAAATTATATCCTACTTATGGAATTAGGTTAAATATTAGAGGAACATTTTTAGGCCAGAAAAGTTGTAATTTAGCTTAAACTAACCACCCAAACTGGATACATTTTAAGAAGATAAAAAAAGCATCCACAAAACCAGACTACAGAAGTATCTAACTTAAGGAAACTGTAATATTATATCCCTGAAGATTTTTGAAGGTTCTGCGAAGAATTATAAAAATTGCCTGCTCTTATAATAAAAAGTGAGTGGAATTTCAGAGTTGCTACTGAATGTTTAGTAAGAAAAACATCCCTTGTGTTTCAACTGCTTTTAATGGAACAGACATGGAGAAGGCAGTGAGAACCAAAGTACTAGAGTACTTCAGAAAAATTTCTGCTGAAACATATCATTACAGCACACCACGAAGAAACAGGTTATTGCTTTATAAATAACAAACACTGAATATGTTCCATATGCTAATGAGGAACTTAAAATACTCACCTTATCTCTGATTTTCAAATCCAGACTCTTATGATGTTCTTCAGCTTCTTGGATTTTTTTTGTCACTGGGGACTGCATTTCTTTCAGATTCTTCAGTTCTTCCTTGGCTTGGTCTCGGCTTTGTTTCACTTCCTCATGCTGCTGACGAACATTTTCATATTCCTTGGAGCAGTGAAAGCAAAATAATTAAAGACTGTTCTCTTCTGTTCCAGTATTTTTACTCTTCTAACATTTTATTTAATTGTACATGAGTTTTAAGAAAAAAATCTCGTTCAAAAACTAGGATTAGAGCAACTGCTTAAGTAATTCTCCTGTAACTAGTCAGCAAGTCTAGGAGACATAGAAATCATTCAGTCCCCAGTGAACAAGCGCACATTTACTGGTTCTTTAATATGCGATTCAAGTAGCAGAAAAAACAAACAATTTGTTTGCAATTACCTTGCCTCTAAGTCCATTTGGGATCAGTGTGGAAAAATTAATTCTTTAGCCCCTTCTGTCCATAGTTTGAGCACTATTTAGGCAGAAGTCCTCAAGCTGAGGAGCAAATAACCACAGAAAAGTTCAGAAGAAAAGGAATGAGCTGGATAGATCAGAGCCAGTAACACACCTAAACCTGAAGTAAACCAAGGAGAAAGACAGAGTGGAACAGAACTTGGGGAAAAAAAAACAAAACCTCTAGCATGTAACACAAATATCAGAGAAGTCACTATCTAGGGAGCTTAAGAGGAGAAGCATTCCCAAGTTCAAAGAGATAGTAAAACAGTGTGGTGACCAAGAACTTCCACTTCAAGAAGAGGAGAATTTTAAGAAGAAAGTAGTTTAGGCTGAAGGAGTCATTACTACTGATTTTTTTTTGTGTAATGCTGTCTGGAAAGAAAAAAAAGAACACAACAACAACAACAACAACATGCCATTCAACGGTTGTTAAGCGTTCGTGAGAAAAAAAGATACTCAGAGGACCAGATAGAAGATGCGATACATGTATGTGAGGGTGCAGAGGAAGGCAAAGCTGTTGGATTTGGCAGCCACTAAAGAACACTTCAGGTTTAGAGCATATGCCTGGATTGTTCCAAGCTTTGGAGCATTAAAAAAATAGTAAAGTCTGCAAGCTCTATCTGAAACAGCTAACTCTGCTTTATCTGCTACTACTTCTTCCTAGTTAGTTATTTAATTACATCGCTTGTAAACACACACAATTAATCACAAATAAATCAACTTAAAATTAAATCCAAATTCTTTCTTTATAGTACCTTTTTCTAAAGCCAAAAAGTATTAGAAGAAAGATGCTGGAATTGCACCACTGCAAAGTTACAGAGGTAAAGCAATTATATTCCACTTAGCTGATACAATAAGCTTCAGATTTAGCTCTGCTCTAACTAAGGTATTATATTCCAAGGTTAAAGCAATAGACACACATAAAGTTACACCTCATTTATTCAGATAAAAGGTACAGGCAAATTTCCCCAGAAATTGTCATTACTTGTTTTTCATACAGCAAATTCCTCTAACACTTTAAGAAAACCTTACTTGCACTAGACCTCTGTATTTTGGTAATCTTTAAGCAAATAATTTTGATTCACAAAAGGAAGAAAAAATTCTCATAGCAACCCCTAAACTTCAGTGTACCCAACTGTAAGACATCAAAAACATTTATTCTCATGATTAAACAATAGCGCTAGGTCTGATGACAAAGAAGTAAGTCCTTGAAAAAGAATGTATTTCTTCTTTTAGGGAAAGCTTGGTAAGAGAATATCAAGAGATCTTTCAGACAGATCTGACGAACCACAAAACACAACAATCTTCTGCACTGAAGTTCACAACAGAATGTGAAATTTTGTTGCAGCCTGTAGGTCAAATTTGCTACGTAGTAAAGTAATTATGTTGAAGACCCCTGATCTCAACTGTACATTATCCACATGCAAGTGACTTCCCGCAAACAACCTGCTACAAACTATTGATTCTGTACTGCAAATTGGAACTTCATACATGTATTAAAACACATTGATGTTTCTACTGATTCAGCCGCCAAAAAGTTACCATTTCTCCCAATTTTTGCACCCACCAAAAGCATTTAACATACTCAGCAACACAAACTGTCTAGAAGACAGAAGTGAAAGAGTAAGATGTGATGTAGTCTGTCTAAATTTTCTTAGCAAACATGTAACTAACAGCACGTTCTCATACTTGCAGAAGGTAATTTTACTGACAGTCGATAAGATTTTTAACTTAGGTTTCCCACTGCCAGTTTCCAACTAGCCTTCATAGTTCTGTATCTACAAATACCTTACAGTAGAGAACAATATTAGTCTAAATTAGCTATGTAAGACCTACGTCTCTTCTAGTAAAATAACTCCCTCTTCTTGTTAACTAAGCAAGGATATAATGCATGTGTAGTAGGAAAACCCCACATCTTTCCACTTCCTACAAGTGCTGAATTCCAGTCCTAATGGCACAGTGCTTACAGCCCACCTCCTTTATAACATCTAAGACCATACATCTATTTCGATTGCTGCTACTGTATCTCTCTGTGCTGTTAGCATGGAGATTTGAAGGCAGCAAAAGTATATCCTCTGAATCCAGTTGCTCTTCAAGATAAAAGGGACATAAGGTTCATTGTACACGTGAGGCTTTGTTATCTGCAAAACTACAACAAAATACCTTAGAAAAGTTCTCTGCATCCTCCACAAATACTATGCGTAAACTTTGATAATTTCTGTTATCTGTATTTCATGGATTCTACGAAGCTTGCAATCAAGACAAACAACGTATCACTTCAGTATAATAAAATCTATATCAACCTAAACTGTTTACAATAATTTAACCTGATTGACCACTCCAAGTTAAACCTACCACAAAAGTGCTGTTCACAAAGCCTTATATTAATTTGTATAAATGATCTGTCCCTGATTCTAGACTCTTTAAATTTGTTAAAAATTTCCAACTTTCTAAATACCAGCATTATTGAGACCGGCAACCTATATTCACCATGACTTATGTCACACACACCAAACCTCAATTAATAAATTAAAATTAGTAAATGGAGAGGGCAAGTTGATAAAAAAAAAAAACACTGGAACAGCTGGAAGATGCAACTGGAACTGGCTAGGCACAGCTTAAATTAAGCAAGTTGTGTCTGCAAGAAATAAAAGCAGTACTGAGGTGTGAGAGGCTGGAGAGAAATCGTGCAGAGAGGAATCTGGGGATTCTGGTCAACGGCAAGTTGAACATTAACCCTGGCAGTCAAGGGGGCCAACCATGTCCTGAGATCCGTCAAGCATGGCATCACTAGCCCGTCGAGGGAGGTGACTGTCCTGCTCTGCTCTGCACTGGTGAGGCCCCACCTCGAGTACTGTGTGCGCCACAGTACAGAAAGGATATCGAGCTACTGGGGAGTGTGTAGAGGAGGTCACAAAGTTGGTGAAGGGTCTAGATGGGAAGTCATATGAGGAATGGCTGAAGTTACTTGGTCTATGCAACCTGGAAGAGAGCAGACTGAGAGGTGATCTCATAGCTGTTTACTGCCTTCTCACAACGGAGGGAGGTGAAACAGGTGCTGATCTCTTCTCTCTTTCAACCTATGATAGGACTAGAGGTAACGGCAGCAGACGTGCCAGAGGAAGTTTACACTGAATATTAGGAAGAAGTTCTTCACCCAGTGGGTGGTGGAGCACTGGAACAGGCTCCCTAGGGAAGTAGTCATGGCACCAAGTCTGCCACCATTCAATAAGCATTTTCTTAAGCAATTCCTTCAGTTCAACTACATGCACAAGCAAACCTTTGATTAAAATTAGGCCTGTAACAGTATTTCAAGAACTGGTCTGTTTGCACCAAGCAATTGTAATGATGCTCAATTTCTTTCTAAGAAACTGATAAGTGAACTGACTAGAGAGGGTGCCCAACTGGATCTGCTGTTTGCAAAAAGAGCAGACCTCGTGGGAGAGGTGACAGTTGGGAGGATGCCTGGGGCACAGTGATCACAAGATGATACAATTCTCGCTTCTTGGGGCAGTGAGTAGAGGGGTCAGCAGAACTGCCACTCTGGACTTCTGAAGGGTAGACTTTGAACTCTTCAGAAGGCTGCTTGATAAAGTTCACTGGGAGGTGGTTCTAAAGGACAAAGGGGTGCAAGATGGCTGGATGCTCCTCAAGAAGGAAATCAAGATGGCACAATAGCGAGCCATCCCTGTATGCCGTAAAACAAGTCGGTGGGGAAGAAAACCAGGACGGCTGAGTAGGGAGCTTCATAGCGATCTCAGGAAAAAGAAAGCTTACAAGCTTTGGAAGAGGGGGTAGGCATCCCAGGAGGACAAGGGTGAAGTGAGATCATGTAGGGAAAAAAACCAGAAGGGCTAAAGCCCAACTAGAACTTCAACTGGCCACTTCAGTCAAAGACAATAAAAAGAACTTCTTTAAATGTATCAGCAGCAACAGGAGGACAAAGGAGACTCTCCCTCCCTTGCTGAGTGCAGAAGGGACAGTAGTGATGAGGAATGAGCACAAGGCAGAGGTGCTCAACGCCTCTTTGCCTCAGTCTTTAACCCCAAGAAGGAATGCCCTAGGGATACTCAGCCCCCTCAGCAAGAAGATAATGGGAATGAAGCTCCAGCTGTTTGGGAGGACTTGGTTAGAGACCTGTTTGGCCAATTGGACATGCACAAATTCAGGGGGCAGATGGGATCCATCCGAGGGTATTAAGGGCACTGGCAGAAGTCCTCACCAAACCCTTTTCCCTCATCTACCAGCAGTCTTGGCTGACTGGGGAAGTGGCGCTAGACTGGAAGCTTGCAAATGTAACTGCTATTTATAAGAAGGGTCGGAGGAAGGATCCAGGGAACCACAGGCCTGTCAGTCCGACCTCGGTAGCAGAGAGGCTCATGAAGCAGATCACCTTGAGTGCTATCACACAGTACATGAGAACAACCGGGTGATCAGACCCAGCCACCCTGGGTTTTTGAAGAGCAGGTCCTGCCAGACCAATCTGATCTCCTTCTGTGACAAGGTTACCCATTTAAAGGATGAGGGAAAGGCTGTGGATGTGGTGTACCTGGACTTTTGTAAAGCCTTTGACACTGTTTCTCACAGTATTCTGCTTGAGAAATTGGCTGCCATCGGCATGGACAGGCACAGACTCTGCTGGGTGAAAAACAGGCTGGATGGCTGGGCCCAAAGTGTTGTGGCAAATGGAATTAAATCCAGTTGGAAAACGGTCACAAGCAGTGTTCCCCAGGGTTCGGTGCTGGGTCCAGCCTTGTTCAATATCTTTATTAATGACCTGGACGAAGGGATCGAGTGCACCCTTAGCAAGTCTGCAGACGACACCAAGCTGGGTGGCAGTGTTGATCTGCTTGAAGGAAGGGAGGCTCTGCAAAAAGATCTGGACAGGCTGGATCAATGGGCTGAGACTAACGGGGTGAAGTTTAACAAGACCAAATGCAGACTCCTGCACTTGAGGCACAGCAACCCCATGCAGCGTTACAGGCCCGGGGAAGAGTGGCTGGAAAGCTGCCTGGAGCAGAAGGACCTGGGGTGTTGGTTGACAGCCAGCTGACTATGAGCCAGCAGTGTGCCCAGGTAGCCAAGAAGGCCAATAGCATCTTGGCCTCTATCAGAAACAGCATGGCCAGCAGGACCAGGGAGGTGATTGTGCCGCTGGACTCAGTACTTGTGAGGCCACACCTCGAGTACTGTGTTCCGTTTTGGGTCCCTCACTACAAGGAAGACATTGAGGTGCTGAAGCATGTGCAAAGAAGGGCGACGAGGCTGGTGAAGGGGCTGGAGAATAAGCCCTACCAGAAAAGATTGACAGAATTGGGATTGTTTAGCTTGGAGAAGAGGAGGTTGAGGGGAGACCTCATCACTGTTTACAACTACCTGAAAGGAGGTTGTGACAGCATGGGTGATGCTCTCCTCTTGCAAGTGACAAGCGACAGGACGAGAGGGAACGGCAAGTTGCACCAGGGTAGGTTTAGACTGGACATTAGGAAGAATTTCTTCATTGAGAGAGTGGTCAGGGATTGGAACAGCTGCCCAGGGAGGTGGTGGAGTCTCCATCCCTGGAGGTGTTTGAAAGATGGTTAGATGAGTTTTAGGGATATGGTTTAGTAGGGAGACAGGCACGGTTGGACGTGATGATCTTAGAGGTCTATTCCAACCTTATGATTCTGGCATATTTTTAATATTGTAGTACTGGGAAAAATGGGTTAGGTGAGAAAACCACTGAACAGAAAAAAAAACTTACCACCCAAGGCCTTTTCCTCTCAAGCATCTCAATTAAGTCTAAATGTCGCCTGCGCTCATGGTATCTCTCAACATCTTGTTTGTATCGTTCAATCCTCTGCTTCATTTTCTCCAAAGAATTAGTTTTGTCTCTGCACAAGTTCTGTAAGAATATACATTTTCCTGTGTTAAACTGTCTACTTTGTGGAAACACTTTTCAGAAATAGTCCCCGCTTCACCTGTACATTAAAACAGAAATCTAGCACTAGAGGGGGCATTTTAGCATAGCAGTAATTAAAAGGAAACAACTCAATTATGAATAGCTGTCCAGTTTTTTCAAGCACTTTGTGAAAACAAGTCTAATTTAAACAGATATCTTAATCCCAAGAAAATACTTTTTATTTTCTCTTCATTTTTCAAATGAAAAATTTCATTTTTCTACAGCTCAAGTCTCCATGAATTTAGACATTTCTGAACTACAATAACTGGTATTCGTAACTACAAGTATCAAAAATGCTTGTGAAACATCTTGTAGATATTTGTAAAAGAAACATTAAGGTTAGTGTGTGAATGCAGTATGTACGAGAGGAAAAGCACGTGCAGTGCTAGCACTAGCAGAAATAGCAGAACAAAGAATTATAAGAATGGTCTGCATGGCTAACAACAGACACAATTCCCAGAACTCTGTTCCCAAGACACCATTCCCAGCAGTAACAGCAAGATTCCTGCCTACACTCTGTTTAGATTACAGTACACGTAACTGATGGGAAAAGACCTCATGTCCTAACACCAACAAGGTTGCAGTTTATTGCATACACTCTCCCTTTTCCTCTTTGATAATATTCCAAATCAGGAAAAACAGGTAGCAGGCAACAATATTGTCCATAATATATGGCAACTGAAGTCAGCAAAGGACCACTCTATAACGGCATGTAACTTCTAAAAGGCATAAAGTATCTGCACAGAAAAGCTACTGCCAGTCGAGAATTCCAGGGAAGCGATAAGTATTTGACAACAGATGTCCCTTGTCCTCTGCGTCCAGACCACTTGTACACACTTCTTTGTGTCTATAACCAGGCAAGTGTCAGAGTGAATGAATCCTTAGAAAAGGTGGATGTTACTTGGTCAAACCAACTTATTGCAGACTTTGTAAATTAATACCACCACTTAGTTCCAAAAGATCTCCCATTAAATTTTATTATGCTAATTTCCCTACAGTCACTGCTCTCTGTCTCTATAATGCGCATGTTTTACCTCCAGCACTCTTTCCTTTTCTCTGAAGTTTTTCAGTTCACAGTGAAACTGGTACATTTCTGGAGGACCAATGGATTTTTCCGTGGCTTCAAGTAATTCAATCTTACTTAGTTTTGCAAATTCTCCAACTTTGTCCTACACAAAAATTTACAAAACCAGCATTAGTTAGAAAAAAATCAATACAGTAACACTGGATTTAAACGCTTCAACTGACTTGCCTTGAACATCACCAGACTTGCAGTTCTACGTCAGATAGTTCTCGCATACTTAAGGCAAGCATAGGATGACCATCTCAGTAAAAACCAAACCTTCCTAAACATTTTTCCCACACAGGCTTTTTTACAGCTGTTCTGGAATGATTTAAGCTTAAACCTTAGCTCTTCTTGGCTGTTTGGCAGCTTTTCAATGTAGCTGTTGAGGATACAGGTTAGCTCATTATTTTTTAATTTGCTATCATTCTACTAAACAGATCAGTACAATTACAGGTTTTATTCAACTGTATTTTTAATATCAGTTCTCAGCCTGCTGAGGTTATATCTTTCCAGCATAAATGCTATGATTCACTGAAAAGGTAAGCTATGCAGAACTTAATATTAAGGTTGGCAGCCAAGGGTAACAGGAAGCATCACTGCTGTCCAACACAAAGGAACAGCACAAAACTGTGACTTGAGTGAAAGATGTGCCTGTCACTGAAACAGTAGAGGACAGGAAAACACCCAAAACTTTCAACACAGTAATATTCACTGAACTGACTTTTATATACTAAAGAAAAAAATCAGTTTCAAATACAAAACTTCTGTTGGTAGAATATGCAGAAAGTTAACTCTAAAAAACTACTATGAGTAAGTAAATGGAAAAAAAGCAACACCAGAATATTTGTTTCCAAAATATTAGTTTTTAAAATTTTAGTATTTTTCAGCATGTCTTCTTAAATACAGTTCTCCTTGAACAGAACACAAACCCATGGGTGGCTTGATAGCTTTCCTCTTACTACCATCCCTGATGATCCACATGAACTGGGAAGGTCTTAGCAACAAACCCTGCATAACTTTTTTTAAGGCGTAGTTGTGAGGCAACTTCCTTATCTGCACAGAAATTGTGATGTGCTTGAGCATGAACCCAGATACAGAAACTGCTTGTAGTACCCTTTATCTTCTCTCTCCTTTAGAATCTGTTTTTAGAAGCTATTTTCCATCAGCTTTTACATAATTTGATCCTAAATATCTTTTAAGTCCTGTTATATCCTCAAGAAACTGTTGAGCCACAAACGTTAACAAAAAGGCCCTACAGCAAGTCTGTTACAGCTGTAGTCATTTAGTAGGATTGCTTTCTGCTTTTTGGAAAGAGATACGGACAACTCTTTCCCTTCACTTCCGAAGTACAGGACCCAATCCTCAGGAACTGACTTGACATAATCAGAGAAAAGTGCATGTAGTGATTGACTGGGAAAGTCAGGGATGCAGAACCACAGGAACCATGTGTGAAGGTACAAAACCAGTGCTCAACCTGAAGAATTTTCCTGCTCTTTTGTTGTTTAAGAACATCTTTATGGAGGCACAAACAAGACAGAGATATTGCTAGTATTGCTACTGAGACATGACCATGGAGAATACATCAGCAGCTTTCCTTTCAATATCAACTGATAGCAAATATAAAACTGTCCAATTAGTGAGCCTTAACAGTCATACAGTTCCTCTTTTCTTTTACCATCATACTACTACGATTACCTCACCTCTCTCACTTTTTGCGCTGCCCCACTAAATTGCTGAAGTGCTACAAAACCCAAAAAGCAACAAAACCCTCTGAAAACACAGCACTCCATCTGTACCCACTGTCTTTTCAGAGTTATTCATACCTGAGGAAGAAACTGGCACAAATTGTCCACCTGGATATTTAAGGCTGCAATCTGCTCTTCTACCGTTTTCAGCGTTGTTGGCTTTCTGTTGATAAACCATGTTGATGTATTGTTCACTACTTGAATCTCACGTGTGATAACAATATTGTCAGGTGTCTTCAATCTGATTAATAAAAAGAAGTGTTTATGCTTTTGAGAATGTGTAAAGGTTACAAGTGTCAAAGTACATTAGAGTTATGGTATTAAAACTTATAGATATTTAAATATTTCTGGACAGTAGCTGTAGATTCACATTTTATGCTTCAGAAAACATCTTGTACTTTAGTGACGAATTAATCTCACATGGAAAACATCAATAATATCTGCAAATCTTAACTTGGAGGAAAATTATAATAAATGACACAGCCATGCTGAATGTATGAACCATTTAAAAGTTTCTTACAAATGTGAAGAGTTTATATAAAAGTGGATTATTATATGATACTTAGTAAGTTTTAAAATTGGTATGGAAGAAGCACACATCAACACTACACCTTTAAAGTAAAAAAGCATTGGCATACAGAACTACATCAATAAGCTGGGTATATAAGTGCCATTTGGGAATACAAATATCATAGAGTACAAAAAAGTATTAATTTTAAAGCACTGCAAAGATGCATCAGTTGTCCACTGCATTCCCAGGCTCAACACTTACTTGTCAAAAATTTAGTCTGGTTAACATGCATCAAGAGCAAATAAGCAATTAGATGGTCAAATTCTTGACACTTTGGTTACCATCTTGATTTAGAAAATGTCTAGTGCCGGTTCAGTCAGCATATTGCTAAGGATGGAGGATAACGGCTCATAACAGTTTGACGGCCATGTACCTTAGACTTAATAATACAGGTCAAAGTAAAAGTGAGTAATTCAATAGCTTTCGGTCTTTGGAACAAATTCCTGAATTACTTAACAATCACTACAGTAACAACATTAAGTCTTCGCATACTGCAAGTCTCTCTTCAGACTTTAAAGGGACATCCAGACGTGTCTAAGTTGAAACAATCCCACCATGTACTTGAAAGACATCCTACCTCCCAATCCATTGCTCAGCCAGTCTCAAAGAATGTCTCACTTGATCCATCCCACAACAACAGACGAGGATAGGATTTTTTCAAAGATATGTTCCAGTATATCTTTTTACATTTACACAATTTTATTTTTATAAAATTTGATCAGGGTGGGCCAACTGCACAAATTAACTCAGGCTCTGAATCAGTTGATTAGCTTTATGTTCTATTTAGTTCAGACAAACTGATCAGGTTAAGGCTTATCAAAATCACTCGCGCTCTTGCAGCTTCATGCTGAGATCTCCACAAAAAAGCATCCACTTGGGAATTCTATTGGATAGTCTCTCCTTAGTTGTAAAAAAAAAAAAATTACAGAAAGCATGTGATATTACCCTGTAATCAGAAGTTACTGATGGAATTCTACAGAGTAAAGCCCAAGTGATTTTTAGTTGTTCTGTTTTGCAGAAGCTTACCTAGAAGACTGCATTAGCCAAATCAGTCAAGATCTACTTTTTTCTTCCTACTATTTTGTTTCAGTATGTAATGTTTTCAGTAAGAATGTAGTGGAGCCCCTCATACCAGCATTCTTCTTCTAAGAAAGTGAAAGCACAACATTTGGTTTAAGACACAGACACTGGGGAATTTTTTTCTTCTTTAGAAACAATTTCCAACCATAACGTCACAATGGCAGTCTTGACTGGATCTGAATAATCTGAACCTTAACTGTAACCAAAAGCTAGACACACCATATATATCAACCTTTATCTATACATTCTTTGAACCTCAAGACAAGGTAAAATCTTCAGAAAGTCAAATCAAGACCAGTCATCACTGCTTACTTTTTTGTGCAATAATTATTTAACTTTAAAATTTTGACATCTGGAGAAAAAAAAGTGTATAATCAGTTTAAAGACAGACTTCTGTAAAACAGATTTTTTTTTCACAATTTTGTGAGCGATTGTGTGGGGAAATAATTAAAATGCATGAAGAAATACAATTTTATTACTTACAGTTCAATTTCTACCACACCTTTCAAGCACCCTTGCTTTACAAAAAGACCAACCTACAAAATTAATTATAGAAATCATTATTGCAAAATGACAGTAATCTCTTATACATTGCCATTAATGTAATCTCTTATTAAAAATACGTATTTGTACAACAGAGCCACTGGAGCAGGCCACTTTATTGAAAACTTACAATTAAACACTAAAATTGATCTTGTTTATTAATTAAAGACAGACACTTATCTTCCTCAGCAACTAGCAGCATTAGAACTTACTCCACGGGTTAACAATTTCTGATGAATTTCAAACTCCAAAACTGAAAAAATTATAATCAACAGATTCACACAGAGGAAGATCTCATGTATTCGGGAAGCAGAGGTAATAAAAATGAAAGACATTGCCAAATGCTGTACTAATAGAGCTGCAAATTCTAATAGTATAAAAATATATAAACATGAAAAGTCAATAAAATTATCAATGTACAGCTCTGCCATGCAGTTTCCATATTTACATTTTCAAGACTAAGATGCAACCATGCAATATGTACGATCAATTAAGTACCCAGATTCAGTGCTCCAAAGATCTACTGAAAGGAATTCCATCCAACCAGAATATCCAAAAAGAGCAAAACTCAAAAAAATGACAATACAAATGCCTTACTATAACGTCAACACATGATCTCTTGGAACAAAAAAATGTAAATAGTAGAGCAACTCAAAACAACTTCCACTTAATTCAAAGATCAGTGGCTCCATACTTTTAGATAAATTCTCAGACACATGAAGGATACATTATTTCTACAGGTTCCATATACTTGGAAATTTAAGCTGGATTTTTTTCTATTTATCTTTTAGTTAATATTCCTGGCTGACTGTTATTTATGCATTAGGTGCCCATTTCCTACCCCACTGTGGAGGCTTAGACATCTTCACAAATAACCCCTAGTTTACTCAGGTTCCAGTACAGTTCAGGTGCTTCCATTCCATAACTCAGCCAAGACAAAAAGTAGTTAACTAAGACAAAACCACTTTGGTAAAAGCCTCTCTCTCTGGACCAGGTTATTCTACAATTTGGACACCTTACTTTTTACAAAAATAAAGCAAATCAAGCAAGACAGGTTTTTTTCCCCTCCTCTGCTAGACAGAGCTCTTAATGAAATTCCGATTAAACATGAAAATTAGAGAAGTTCATAGTCACCTTATCAGCTCGCCCTATGAAAGAAGGTTTTCCAGCCAGTCCCAAGCAGATGGCACAAACAATGCTTGACTTTCCTGTTCCATTGGCACCTACAATCATATTCAGATTGGGTCCTGGATGTACTTCACAGACATCATATGTTCTGGAAAACACAATTTTTTTAAAACTTATAATACCGTAATAAAAATTTTCTTCCTTAAAACTCTTTATGGTTATGTTAAATATGACAGATAATTTTATCAATCTAGACTCAATCCTCAAACACAGATTTGTAAGAAAATCTCAGAGTGAAAATTTAACACTACAACAAAACACTGTGGAATACATTCCTACCAGCAAGAGTACTTACAATGACTTTCTTCAAAACAAATGATTACAAAGAATGAAATCCAGCCATATAATGACAATTTCTTTTTTTTTTTTTTTTTTTTTTTTTTACAAGGACAACATATTATTTTACATATTTAAAAAGCACAGAATGAAAATTGAGTGAATTCACTCAAGTTTGTTACATTTAATTCTAGCTGCCTGCTGCACTACCATCACAGAAGGAGATTCCCCACACACAATGTACTTGGGTCTTAAGCTCTGGAAGAAGTTTCTGGAACTCTGTATTGATACGTCATTCAGTAGTTTTCCTGAATTACCAGAACCTAAAACATTAGTCTGTCATCACTGCTTGTTTTTTTTTTCCATCATGCACATCCAGCATGCCTACTGCAACAGCAACTACAGGAAGAGACCAAGCCCTAGCACGCAAATTCAGAAAAATAATAACACCCAAAATTTTTCATGAACTCCACTATTTGATATTCTGTTTCCGCACTGAACTAAACACACAGAGAGGATCCAAGACTTTAACACCAAAAAAAAAAACCGGAAAGCAGTCAATGATAAGAATTGGTGTATTTCTGAAAGAGAATGCTTAATGCTGAGGCTCAAAATATTATGTTTGAAACTTCATTTGACAACTGTAGTGTGATCTGTGAACTATGCTACTTGGAACGCTTTTCAAGGCTGAAGTGGAGCTAACAGCATACCAGCCAAATAGCCTGAAAACTTCTACTGGTATGTAAAATAGCTCCCAACAGAATGCTATTTCCAATACGCAGAAGCTGAAGAAAGTACATGTAAAAAGATAACACGACAGATCCTTTGTCCTAATGACTTCCAATGCTGGTTCCCATTGCCCATGAACATCTTTGCACTCTCCCCACCTCCACCGCGTGACCATCACCTAAACGGGAGAAAAAAAGCACGCAGAAGCTCACACGGACAACAGGAACCAGAGCTTGAGGGGAAGAAGGGCCGACACCACGAACACGGGGAAACATATTCCGAGGGAGATGCACTTCACTAAGAACCTACGGATTCGTAGTCCACACAGCAGGTCCTCGCCTTGAGCAAAGCAACACCTTCTAAGAAATCACTGAACGATCTGGGTTGGAAAGGACCTTAAAGATCATCCAGTTCCAACCCCACTGCCGTGGACAGAGACACCTCCCACCCGACCAGGCTGCTCAAGGCCCCATCCAGCCTGGCACTGAGCACTTCCAGGGCATCCACAGCTTCGCTGGGCAATCTCTTCAGCTCCGACTCGGCTCGGCGTCCCAGGCCTGGTTTCACCAGGGGAGACCCCTCTCCGCGCACGGGGGCGGAGCAGCCAGCGCGCCCCCGCCCCGCCAGCCCCGAGTCTGGCTCTCCTGGCTCCTCAGCACTAAAACGAGGTGGAGGGCGAGGACACCCAAAGCAGCCGCCGACCCCCGGGACCAATGGCAGCCGACCCGCCGCGGCCACCCGCGCGGGGAGCGTGCCTGCTGCTCACTCACAGGAAGTTCTGCATGAAGATCCTGACGATGGAGCCCTCGACGAAGCGGGGCCGGGCCTCGGCGCCCTTCACGGCCCGCTGGCTGCCGCGGGCGCCGGGCTGACAGGCGTTCAGGCTCCTCTTCCTTTGCCTCTCCGCCCCTGACGCCTCCGCCATCTTCCCCGCTCGGCACGCCGGTGAGTACACGCGCCGCACTTCGACCGCATTGGCGAGAGGGAAACGGCAGGCGGGGCGGGACTAAGCTGCGACAAAGCTTTCCATTGGCTCTCAACGTGCTTCTCTGCTGCCCATTGGCTAGAGGAAAGCGGGGCGGGGCGGGGGGTTGTGGTGCTGCATCCGGGGATAGAATCCGGGTGCTGCTGGGGATGGAATATTTCCCGCTTACATGCACACATTTTCCCAGAAACCTTACGCATATTCTATGACTTTCCAAAGATTAATTTTGATGTTATTATCAACTTCACGACAGCCAAATCTCTGCTAATTAAAGCTTTGGAGCCAGTTCTGACCTTGCATTTTAAATAGGTAAAGTCTGCAAACAGAGGTGATTATAGAAGGAGACATTCACATCAGACGTTATCGTTTCTCTCTTAACAGTGTCTGGAAAAATACTTTGAAAAAAATGCACTATAAAGAAAACATGCTATCAGAGGGACATTCTGTCTTTCAAAAACATAAAGTTACTCAGATGAAACTTAACTATACTTAAGCTTAAATCAAAATACTGCCTTTTGTAATAGTAAATACTTCTTGTATCACCCACGAGGTGGCAGCACAGCCGAGCGGCTTGGGATCCCTTGGTCCGGAGGCGGGCAAATCCTGAGTATCCCCCTCCCTGCGCGGGCACCGGCTTGGGTTTCAGGAGAGGCAGCTCTTGTTTTCTTACTGCAGTGCCTGCCCGGGCTTCTTTGCTTTATCTTGCCTTTTTTTTTTAAGAAAATCACAGGAAAAGCATTTTTTACATGATTTGCTTAAGAGATTAGGGAGTTTGTAGGAGGGACAGATGTCCTTTAGAAGTGATCCTATAGGAATCGTGGAAGGGAAGATTGCCCGGGGAACTTGTGGATGCCTCCTCCCTGGAAGTGTTGAAGGCCAGTTTGGATGGGAGCTTGAGCAGCCTGGTCTGGTGGGAGGCATCCCTGCCCACGGAACTGGGGTTGGAACCCAAACCATTCTATCATTCTATGATTCTATGAGTGTGTGTGTTAAATTTCAGCTCCTTTACTTACTGTAGGGCAACCAACAGTGTCACTGGGGCTCCTGCAAATGTCTTACCTTTCCTACATGCTTTATCTTTTCTCCTCAGAGCAAGAGTTCCTGCTGGAAAACAAGGCCTCATAACTACCCAAAGCTTCTTTGAGGGGCCTGGAGACTGATTAAGACTGCTGAGAGAGATAAGAAACAGCTAGTGCTAAAATGGAAGGAGGAAAAAGAATTGGCATATATCTGGAGTGATTCAAACTAGAAGATTTACAATGTTTTTCTGATACCAACCAGATATTCAACATGTAGAGGCTTGCAATGCTGCCTGTACCTAGCAAATATATCTGTAATACCCTGAAAAGACGGCAACTGGTATGGTAAAGACATCCCAACAGCATCTTTAGGTACAGATACAGCAGAATTGGGACCAATTTCAGGCATGTTGCTTCTTTGAGGGGAATTAGGTAGATAAAGGAGGGTATGAGGGCAGTGAAAGGTTCCAAATACAGGGAAAAAATGTATGGAGAAAGATTAAGATCTGTTAGTGAGTGAAGAGGACTTGTGCTCCAACAATATGAGAGCAGATGCCTGCAGATGGTCATGAAGTTGACCTGCATGTCCAAGACCATCAAGACATCAATCAGCCAGCCACTTTCAATAACCCACTCGACTCTCCATCAGATCCATGTCCAGAATACTTAATTTTTCTAAACCAAGAAGCATACAAGTTTACCTTATGTGGTGTGGATGAGGAAAGATAATAAGATTTAAAGTATGTTCTTCATAAGATTTGTGATAACAGCTTTATAATAGCTTTGTAATAGAGTGCAAAATTTTGTCATTGTAATTTAGTGACACTGGTGTGTCTACTGGTTAATTAGAGTATTAGGTGATTCATCAGTTGATTTATTATTTCACTTAATCCATAAAAATTGTAGTCTTCTAAATTAGTTATGTCTAAAGCTTGCAGACCAAAAGAGTAGAGTTGAATTAATTGAACTCACAGTGACTTCCAGCCAAAAGAGAAGGAGGCAGTAGATTAAGGAACCATTTCAATGTATTCCCGCTAGACAACGCTGAAGAGACCTATTTTCCCCAGAACTTGTCAGGGAACATTTTCCAGATGTGGTGAGTATGGATACTGGTAAGAGCTGGAAAAAAGGACATGGTGAAGGCTGCAAAGCAGGCAGTGCTTGGACCAAGAGAAGCTCTTGAAAGAAGAGAGAGAGGATATAAAAAATATAGAATGTAAGAGCAGCAAGATGTACTTAGCAGTGAGCAAAGGAACATAGCAGAGTATGAGGCTGGATAAGAGAGACCTAATGCTAATGTTCAGAAAAACTATTCATGTGGGAAAACCAGGTGAATGAGGTAGACAGCAGAACAACAGAGGAAGGGTGGGAAGAAAACAGGAAGAAGATTACATTACACAGTGGTCTTTTCAGAGCAGCGCGTCTCCTGTGGGCAGTCACACTTATGAGCTTGTGTTCAGATGAGGGTAGATAAAATGCCAGCTCTTTCTAGTGCTCAGTTTGAGCTGTCTTGGTGAAGCTTCATGATTGTAAAGCTCAATTTATGTTAGGTTTACTTTTGCATGACACAATAGACAACCACAATATAGTTCAATTTACATTAGAATCAAGCTAGAATAACAATGATATTTTATGTTGTTATTCTGGTTTTTCACTGGTGTAACTGAGATCTGAATTTGGCCCTCTTTTTGGAAATTAATAAGGATTATGACAAAAAGTCAAGTAATGGAAAACATTTAAAGAATAAAAAGAGTGGTAAATAGGAGTGCAATAAAAAGGCTTTTCTCTGGTGTGAGGACAAATTCAGTTCCACTCCCGCACAAAGCTACATTTTAAGCAAATACAAGCCTGTTAGTGTTTGGGGTCTTAAGGCTGCTTTCGAAGGTTTCTTTTTCATTTCCATTTTATTGACTGTTCCACAGCTAGGATCAAAGCAATTACTCATAAATTCTTTCAGTAGCTTTTGAAGGCTTTTTCAGACAGTAAGCAGGCCTAGTGTAGCAAGTCTCAGAACTGTTCTTTGCCCTGTACAGCTACTGCAGCAGTTATAAAGGAACAAATTGTAAACAGAAATGGATCCAGGGCAGACATTAATTGCACGGGGAGGGCGGTGGGGGGGTTAGAGCTGATGGAGTGTTTTCAGCTCACCATAAAACTGGTGTTTGCCAGTGGAGAAATCTTAATGCACCTTCCCTAGTTTTCAGATATTTTGCTGCCATTCTTTCACTAATTCAGCAGGCACTAAGGTACTTTCAAAGGCAACTTTCAATTTCTCATTTTATTCTTTAATTCTTTCAGCGGAAATGGGGGGAAAGGTGTTATTGTTCCCTATTGAAGGAAGAATTCAGGCTTTTTTTTTTTTTTTTGCAGTCAAGATAGTTCTTTCCACCCTACAGATAAATACTACCCTCAGTGATTCCAACAATATCATTATACCAGTGAGGTCTCTACAGAATGCTCAGCAGAGAGCAGAATATTTTGCTTATGTTCTTATTCACATTATCCTAAATCTGATTACTTTGATGGAATGAAGCAGAGTTTCTTGTTAGAGAAAGGTCTTTTATACTTTATGCTTAATTTTGGTCACAGGAAAGTCCTATCAGAACTAGGGAGAACCACCAAGCCTGATGATTTTAACCACCTCATTTTCACCTGTCTTCTGCTTAGATAATTTGATCTGAGTGTTGACACCAAAGCATAAGCTTTTACAGAACAACTGTAAAACAGTATTGACTCTGTTGTTTCTAGTTGTGTTCATTTTCAGCAAGAGCGATGCGTTCATAACCAGCTGCCAGTGAGGACTGTAGGTAGCTAGGGTAGGCAGTTAAGGTGTGAATTCCTTTTCGCTTTTCCTCAGTCTGTAGAAAATAGTAAACTGCGTCAATCTGTGTAGTCAAATAAACATTTTAGTACTGAATGTATTAAATTGAACAATCATCTCATTTATTGTTTGCATCACCAAAATGAAAACTTACCAAAGATGCAAGGGGCTAGATTGTCCCAGATACTGTTCATCCTTATAGGCCACTAGGAAAAATGTGTATTTTGTTCTGAAAGGAGCAAAGGCTATGTCACTTTTCAGGGCTCACATCTTGCAGCAACAGCTTGAGAAAGTAAGAATAATTTCTATGGCACAATACAGGAATTTCCTGCAGCAGATGAAATATTGCTTTCTGTCATCTGTCCTAGGTGATATGACCTACACATTTAATTTTCTTCATATTCCCAATATTGAATCCAGGCTGTTACATTAGGTTTGGTTGTTTCTCATTACAACAACTGTGAAGTCCAGACCAAAACAATAAGATGATTTTCAAAGTTACATTTTATTAGGAAGTTATAATAATTTCAAAACAAATCCTTGTACACAAACATATACAATCTTAAAAATAACAGGTTGTGTGAGTTCAGTTTCTTACTAAACCCAAGGCATCTGTCATTGGATAAACAGTAAGTACATTCTCTGTGAGTATACAACAGATTTATTAAAAATCCCCAAACTTGTATGCCAGAAAACATATGGCTTCAAATGGTTTCATTTTGTATAAATTCTAAACGGCAGCAGCTTATACTGAATTATACTGGAACACTAAAAGTAGGTTTGTTATTGGCAAGAACAACAAATATATTTGTTTTACTAAAAGAATACAAACCCACTAAAACTTGCCAGCAGAGTGTTAAGAGTTTCCCAGAGAGATTTGTCATCATGAATAATTGCACTTAACCTGTAGGCTATCACTAGTAGCTAATAGTATTTCCTTTATTATTTCAAAATATTTATAATTTCCTTAACAAAAATCTATTCTCTACCCAACACAAAACATTCACTGAATGCAGATTTAAGGTAACACAATATTGGATTTTAATTGTGCACCTTTACTTTCCTCATTTTATCTATATACCAGGAAGATTTAAAAAAAAAAAAAAGCTTAAAAATGAATGATCTGTGCAAAATGGGAAGCCTTTGTATAATAACTGATAGAGTATGCAGAAGAGAAAAAATATAAACCAAAACAGTCTAAGAGGCCCTGAGTCAATAATTTCATTTCAAAGGCGAGGAACATGAATGCTCTGAGTTCTTCCTATACATGGTACATATTCAAATCAGTCCAGTATTTATTTAAAACGTATTTTAAAATAGGCAGTTTGTGCAATTTTTCACATACCAATCTTCTGCGCACTTCATGCTTTTCAGCAAACTGTATTTAATACTCAATTTCATTTAAGCTGTCAGGATAGCCTGATGAGAACTGAATTTCTTCCATTTCTAGAATATAAAAAGGGAGAAATACTGTAATTATTTGCATTTTTATCATACGTGAGAATGCACATGACAGCATTTAATTACCATGCTGGAATTTAATGGGACTGCCATACAGTTTTTAAGAAGTGTTTCAGCATCTTTACTAGTCCAGGTTCTGAGGATGGTTTTGCATCTTATTAGAGAAAAAAAAATTCTGCACTAACCAGCATCATGATATTAAATTCAGATCCAATCAGTGGGGATTCAAGGGAAGAAATATTACCTGCCTAATCAGAAAAAGCACTGTGAATTGCTAGATGTCTCCCAAGAGAGACAAAGTATGTTTAAACTTACCTAAACAGGGTCCTGCCTGGAACAGAATATCATCAATAGCAGTGTCACTTCTCATTGACACACCACGGATTGCCTCAAAAATAATCTGTAAAGGTAAGACACAGTTTTTCATGAATCACACAGGAGGAAGGACTGAAAGAAATAATACCTATGCAGTTTATTCAAGGATCTAGCGTGTTCTGAACTCTTGCTTCTTGGAAAGAAACTTCTGTGTTGTCTCAGTGGACTAATGGCCCTGGTCAGAGAATCTGGGCATGTGCTATGCCAAAGGAAGCTAATTGGTTCTCACAATTCGTTAAGAAATTGCTGAGTGTGTTGTAGACCACTGATAAATCTTACATAGTGATGCAGCATTTCTATCTCACTTTTTAGCCCAAATGTGCTGCTGTGTGTTGCCCATGTGTATGCACGCAAGCCTTGCGGGGGAAAAAGAGCAGTCTTACTGAAGAAGTGAAACTTCCTTTTCAGTAAAAGTTGGGGTTTTTTTCTGATTAATTTCCAGGCTCTTAAGGCAAAGTAAAAAACCCTCACTATCTTTGGTTAGTGATCAATGCAGTGTTGTGCCCAGTGCTGTTTCAGTGAATAGCAATTTCAGCTTCCTGTTTGACAGAAGCTTTGTCTCCAGCAATATTGAAAGGATGGGACTGTTGGCTTTGCATCATAGAATATTTTAAGTTGGAAAGAACCTTTTAAGATCATTGAGTCCAACTGTAAACCTAACTCTGCGAAGTCCACCACTAAAACATGTCCCTTAGCACCAAATCTGCCCATCTTAAAACACTCCAAGGATGGTGACTCAACCACTTCCCTGGGCAGCCTGTTCCAATGCTTGACAACACTTTCGATGAAGATACTTTTTCCTAATATTCAATCTGAAGATCCCTTGATGCAACTTGAGGCGATTTCTCTCAATCCCATGCATAGCTATACACTGGGGATAGAGTGGCTGGAGAGTAGTCAGGCAGAAAGGGACCTGGGAGTGCTGGTTGACAGGAAGCTCAACATGAGCCAGCAGTGTGCCCAGGTGGCCAAGAAGGCCAATGGCATTCTGGCCTGCATCAGGAATAGTGTGGTGAGCAGGACCAGAGAAGTTATTGTCCCCCTGTACTCAGCACTGGTCAGGCCTCATCTTGAATATTGTGTACAGTTTTGGGCCCCCCAGTTTGGGAAGGATGTTGGGATACTGGAATGTATTCAGAGGAGGGCAACAAGGATGGTGAGGGGGCTGAAGCAGAAGCCCTACGACTGAGGGAGTTGGGGCTGTTTAGTCTGAAGAAGAAGAGGCTCAAGGGAGACCTCATTGCTCTCTACAACTACCTAAAAGGAGGTTGTAGTCGGGCAGGGGTTGGTCTCTTCTCTCAGGTGACCAGTGACAGAACTAGAGGGCATAGACTCAAACTTTGTCAGGGAAAGTTTAGACTTGATGTTAGGAAAAAGTTCTTCACTTGAAAGGGTGATTGGCCATTGGAATGCGCTGCCCAGGGAGGTGGTGGAGTCGCAGATGCTGGAAGTGTTTAAGGGGAGACTGGATGAGGCACTGAGTGCCATGGTTTAGATGATGGTTGGTGTTAGTGTTGGTGTTGGTGTTAGTGTTGGGTTATAGATTGGACTTGATCTCAGAGGTCCTTTCCAACCTTATGATACTGTGTTACTGTGATATTGTGATACTGTGATCCTATCACTTGTTACCTGGGAGAAGAGACCAGCACCTGCCTCACTACAACCTCCTTTGTAGAGAGTAGTAAGTGTCCCCTCAGCCACTGTTTCTCCAGACACAAAAACCCCAGCTCCCTCAGCCACTTTGCACAGGACTTGTGCTCCAGGCTCTTCACCGGCTTTGTTGTTCTTCTCTGGACACACTCCAGCACCTCAATGTCTTTCTTGCAGTGAAGGGCCCAAAACTGAAAAGAGTATTTGAGATTCAGCCTCACCAGTGCCGAGTACAGGGGGATGATCCCTTCCCTAGTCCTCTGGCCACAGTTTTTCTGATACAAGCCAGGATGCTACTGGCCTTCTTGGCCACTTGGGCACACTGCTGGCTCATATTCAGCTGGTTGTTGACCAAATCATCCTTTGCCTTTGGTGCCACCTTCAAGAAGCAGCCATTTTATCACAGCTTAATGGTTATGTCAAATCTAGACAGGACTTTAGACAGCTGAGGGAAAAGAAATTGTGTAAGGGATCTAAATAAAAACTGCCACTACTGACAAGAAATAATAGGAAAACAGCACTTAAATACTTCAAAATATTATTTTTGAATCAATGAACTATTTTCTTACTTGCAACCTATTAATGTGTTTAATATTTCCCTCCCTGCCTTCATTTCTAAGAAATTTCGTGTTACTTCAGCTTGTTTGGGTGTCCATTCAATGCTATCTAGATTTTAATATTTTCATTTTTTTATATAACCCAATGGATTCTGGCACATAGCTCAGTTCAATATTACCTTTTGACTGCTTTTTGTTTTTTTTCTTACCTGGTAGCTTCTATCACTTTCATATTCTATCACTCCCCTTAGCCATGAGATGCTTTGTTCTCCTGTCCTCCTCCACAAAGGAATCTCTTCATCATCACCTTCCTTTTTCAGATAAACACTTAATAATCCAGTCCCAGCTCCATACATGTGATAGAAAAATGTCAAGCACTGTTTTCCAGACGTTCCTCTTAGTGATCTTGAAACTAGGTATGCTCTCTGTCCATAGACCATGTTGGATGCTTCTATATACATGTAGTATCCTTAAAAACATACAGTCAAATGTTAGCAAAGTAGAATATATTCTCTCAGCATATTCATTATGCTCGATGTGCTTATTTTATAAAAAACTATGACTGAAATTATTTTGATAAAGATTTTTATGCTGTTGTGGTTTGAGCTAAAGCAGAATCAGTTTTCTGACTTTAGCTAAGTCTCATCTAAGTAACTTCATTTTCTGAAAGCTAACTGCTTATTTTTCAGACAGTGCTTCTCTCTAGAAGTGATAACACGGGACACTGCTATGCAGAAAGGTCATTATTTATACTTATTCCTAAAGTAACCAAAGCCATCCTTGAGCTGGTGGAGTGCCATAAGTCAGAGGTGCAAAAGATCACACCTGCAGGGAGGGGTCAACAGGACAGGTGACACCAAACTGACCAAAAGAGTATTCTATCCCATACATGTCATACTTGGCATAAAACTGAGAGATCATGAGGGTCTCTCTCTCTTCTTCAACGGCCAATGTCCAGTGAGTACCTTGTCTGTCTATTTGCCTCTGATCACGGATCAGTGTGTTCCTTAGTCCAGTTCCTGAGCCCAGCTCTGTTCTAGCCTTGGACCCTTTCCCTTGTGTCTGCTCTGCAGCATTTGTGGTGACTTATAGTCATTGATGGGTGGGAGCACGATTTCATATATTTGTTTATATTTTATTAAATTTTCTTTCATTAAAACTGTAGTTTCAATTTCCAACCTGCAAGTCTTTTTTCTCTCATTTCCCTTTCCTGTTTCCCTGGAGATGCAGGAAAAAGGAACTGGGAGCCTAACTGCTCATTTTTAGCTGCCAAAATTGGGTGGGCTGGAGCAAACCATGACAGCTGTAGACTGTTCTATTTGTGAAGGTAATAAAGGTAATATTTGCGAATGCTAATATAAGAACACTTAAAAACCAGTTACTAACTGATGAAAAACATAACAACAGAGTGGAATACTAAGTAAGAAAAAAATCATAGCTGTTCTTGAACTAAGAATGCGCTCCGACAGTGATCAATTCATTTACAAACCTCTTGAAATTCAGAGGCAGTTGCAAATACAAACTACATCTGAGGGTAGTTTAGCCAATACTAAGAGCTGATGCTATTAACAAAGCAAATCAATATCAATGCCTCTTAAATTCGGTATGACATGAATAACATCTTTCTTTCTGTGATCTAATTGTGAAGACATAAGTGAGGAAAACTGGACTCTCTGGAATCCATGAATGAATAAAAGATTGTCATGAACGTTGATCTATGGAAGAATTAGCCATTAATTAGTAGCAGGCAAATTAATCCCCCCTTTCCTGATCCATCATTTAGTTATTTCTAATTGGAGCAAACTGAGGTTTGTGAGAAGACTGAGGAGCATCCCCATGTACAGTACATTCCCCATGTCCCACCTGTTGCATACGGCAGCTGTTCTGTGTTTTGAGATGTATATTCTGCCAGGAGGCAGTGAACTCAGATTTTTCAGCAGCTAATTCATGCAGTCCCACTGCTTCCTCTTTGTGGTTTTGGAGAGGACAAACTGCCCTTCCCCTTCGTTGGGAGAGGGGATTCCTAAGGATTGGTGAGGCAAGGCAGGAGAAAAGCTGAGAGCAGCAAGAGCAGCCAGTGGATGATTAAGGTGTCATGACATTCAGAGTTCTATTATCAACACAAATTCATGCTCAACATTTCCCCTGTAACTCCAGTTGTAGTTTAGTGGTGAGCAGCAGTAGTGAGAAAGGGTGAAGAGGAAGATTATCTAGAGCTGTAGGTCTGTAAATAAAAAGACTATTTCATATGGTATGCTGGAGAATGCCCAAGGCTACCAAACATAGTGCAAGACATTGTGAGAATTTTAATGTTAACAATGCTTAAAATTTCCTTGAGTGAAAAATCAAAACCTACAGCTCATACTACAGTAGGATAAATAGGTTGCCTTTAGTTCTAAGGCCTGACTCATAAACTTTTTGGAAAGACTAGATCAGCTCTTGGTTTTGTGAATTCATATCATATTTCTCAGCAAATCTTGCTGCATTATCTAGATAATAATTTGCGGAAATAATTTATCAAACAAACCTGAAAGTTGAACCCATTTACAGAGCTGAGTTTGGTCACCCACCAAAACAACCTGCAACTTTAGTGTGATGTAGTCCTTTTGGATTATATTTCATAGGAAAAGAAGGGTCAGACCATACAGAAATGGCCTAGAGATACCTCTCTGGAAGTGCCACCCACATTTTGAAATAAAAACTCACAAATAAAAAAACAACTTTCCCATTAGGAAAAATCTCTCTTCTTTTAAAGCTGGTGCAGAAGAACTGGACAGCACAGGTAACAGAGAGTTACGGATAGCATGTGACCTAATTTTACATGGAAAAGGGACAAGAATTTCGACATTCCCTTTTGAAAGTCATTCCACAGTACAAAGGTATTGTTATTGGGAAAATATTCTTGATTTGTACATAGCCTACATTTTCCACTTAAATAACTTAACCAATAAATTTAGCCAGAATATACTCAAATTTATAAGTAATCTTTCTTGTTTTTATCTCAAAACATGTAAGAGGAGTTTTAAGCTTTAAAAGTATTGAAGGTTGTTTGTATTTCTACCCAGAATCAGTTCTGTTTAGAATTAACAATGGAAGAAGATAATTTCTTGGTGATCTGAAATTTTAAGCCAAAAAGAAACATTCCCAATATGTATTCTCGACTCAACATGTAGGATTTTGGCCAAACAGTCCTACAACATGAATTTACATCTCTAGTCAATTTCCATATCTTCCTCAGGATGCAGCTATTACAAAAATTTTGCTACAAAGCAGGAAAGGAACAACTTGCTGACCTTGAAAAAAGTAATCTTTTTAGATAAAGAGATCAGAAACAAGACAAAACATACTATTTTGTTAACTAGAAACAAAACACTTTTCCAAAGTAACTTGAAATGAACTTGCACAGAGCAATATTTCACATGCACAGTTGAAATAGCTATGCTTCATCATGCTTATCATGGTTCACACTCAATCACAGTTGACAGAATAATAATAGCTTTTGGTGAGCATTTTGAATAGGCCAGCTGCTTTCATAATCCAGCTACAATTTTTAACAGACTGGGTAGATGGCTACAGTCAATAAGCCAGCTCATTTGCACCTAACTTTATAACTTGTTGAATGAATGCTAATCACCACGAAGGAGGGCAAATCCAGGCAAATCCAAGGGCCCCAAAAGCCTTTTTAAAACCCTGTAAACATTTCAAGTTCACAATCCTTAGGGAAGTTTCATCCCTTGTAATGAAGTCAGTGGCATTGTTAATGAGGTCCTCTTCTGCAAAATACGAGCATCTAAAGCAGTGACATACGTTTTAATTTACAAAAATTACCAGTTACTGCCCATGGTTTGGGGACATCTGATCCAGTTTTGTGTGTGCTTGCTCAGGCTAATGGGGCCTCACTCACTTAAATACTTTGAATTCCACAAGTGAAGTTATTTTCAAGACAAAGAGTATGGGAGACCTCTTTTATTATTTGTGTTTTCTTCTAAGTTTGAACAGGAAGGTACTGATGCAGAAAAGCTCCCACCCGATTGTTTGACTTTTAGTTTCAGGGAATATTCACATGTACCAGAAGTTTGGAAGAAGGCTTTTCTGTGTGGTCTGGGGAGTCATCCCATCCTTTTTTTCTCCCAAAAGAAAAGGCTACTTTAGGACATGAAGACCAAATTACCCAATTGGTCTGCAGGTCTTTCAGAATAAACATCACATTCTTGAAACCATCCACGGTTCCCTAAAAAATGCATTTCCTTTACTTGATTAGTAACTGTTCTGAACAGAACAGTAAAAACTTTCTCTGTGTTCTGGTTATCATTTCAAAGTATTTTTGATTAACTATCCACGTCTGTTCTGAAAGTTCAATGTGAAACTTAACTCACCTACCCCAGTAGTGTGGTCTCCTTTCGGTCCAGTGTAAGAAGTGGGAGTTGGACCTCTCCTCCTGTGCCAGCTCCCACGACCTCTCTTCTTCTGGGTAAACACACACTCATCTTTTTCAAAAGTGCACTCTCCAGGATTGGGCAGCAATACATCTATGAAGAGAGGACATTGTTTAAAACTGCAAATATATTAGACAGCTAGATGGAAAGATTATACGAGCAATGTATTGCATTCACTCACCTGCCAAAATGTGAGGAGAATAAAATGAATAGTAATTTTGCTTAAATAAGATTGTGTGGGCTTTACAAACAGGTTCATAACTATACTGGTAAATTGTAAGCACTTAAGACATAGGCAGATGGAAAGCAGCTAAGCTTGGAGCCCAGTCAGGGTCCCCTGCCGAGGGACATGTGTGGTTGTGATAAGGACATAACTCTACTACTGCCCTAACAGATAAGGAAGTTACTTTATTGCCGTAACACACAAGTGTGAAACCCTGGGGTGAGAAGGACAAGACCGAGGAAGACTACATGTCTTCATCAGATGATCACTGAAGACCCCAATGGAACATGCGCAGATGGGCAAATGAGGATTGCATGAGCCAACACGGGGGGGGAGTTTTGTTTCTGGGAAATGTGATGAATATGCAACTAATTTTTGGAACCTATATGAATATGTAGTAGATAATAGTATAAAAATGTGTAAGCAAAATGTAAAGGTGTGCATATGGACTAGCAAGGTATGCACCCAGCGCTGTCAATAAACTTTGTCTTGAATGAAGTTTATTTGTATTTGTTTCTTACAAAAATCACTTATATTTACCTAGCAATACTTAAGAGTAGTCACAGCCTTATAAAAGCTGGCTTCAGAAGCCCGGGAGGGGATAGGAGAGGAGGGGAGGGAAAGAAACCATAGGGGGAGAGGAAGGCAGCTGTAGGATAGGCTTAGAAAATGAAGGTATGCAATGAACTCTTACTAAAAAGGACAGCAGCTACTGGATGACAAATATTCATGGTCTTACCAGCAGCATGACAGCTTCCCAGGCTCAATGATATATCATCCAGAGCCACAAGTCCACAGTCCCAGAAGCTTTTACACCAGCTGACAAAGACAACCTATAATATATGAAGGAAGTTTCAGGTATCTAACAAAAGCTGGTACTATTAAGACTCTGAAATTTTACATTTTTCCAAATGTGCTAATAATTTTGATATCTGCAGAACATAAATGATGAATCCACTTTGATTTGGCACATATTAATGCTGCCAATGACTGAAATTTCAAATCCAGTGGGGTTTAGATGCATGACTTCATTCAACAAAAAGTGTTATCTCAATTTTATAGGAAAATTATGTATCCCTATATGTAGTTTCTCTTTCATTAGAAGAGTGTGTATTTTTAAGTGTATGACAAAACATGACTCACTGAGGCGGTTGCAGTTTCCTCTCTGTCCAAAAACAACATGAAAAGTTATTCATAAATTATATAAGGCCATGATATCAAAGAGCAGGAAATTGGAAATGCTAAGCATCATTCTGAGTGTTCACCTGGGTTTCTGAAGATTAGCATCCAAGATGTTTTATTTGGCCACAGATTAATTCTGCCATGGAAAGGACAAGTTGCTCAAAAGATGACAAAATACAATGTAAAGAAACTACAAGATTCCCAGTTGCCCTTCTGCCAAGGATAACACAGATCTTTTTGAATTACAGAAGACACAATAAGCTTTATATTGTGAAAATACTGTTGGCAGTTTTATTTGCCTAGCTACTGCAAACTATCTGTCTGATCATTGGGGTTATGACCATAAATTGGGAGAAGTATTTGAAAAGAATTCCTTTGTGATGAGGTACGAACTAGTGACTAGAGACGGATGAGTGTCCGTGTTCTAGAAGTTTCATATTCTGGAACAACAGAATATGAACAACACCTGGAACAACACCTCAATTTACATATTTGAGGTCAAATGCTGACTAACAATTTCATGTGGATACAAAAGGGTTGTTAAAAGTTGTTTGTGCATTATTTAATATATCCTTTTTCAACAGGCTCAGTAACACTTTCAATATGCTCATTATACTTGATTTTGCTGGGTTGCTTTGTTACATAGTACTTATTTATCCATCTGCTTATAGAACAGCCTGGGATATATCTACACTTTAACCTTTGAAGCATGTTTGGTTTATTCTGCCTAGGATGGAACAATTTTCAAAACCATCTTCCTTTTAGTTCTACCAAAGCTGGTAATAGTACAACACTGCTACAAGAGTGGACTTGAGGAGCACCCCTGCACAGCAAGCACAACTAGTCAGTGTAGAGTGGCCTAAAACTAGCTTTGTAGGGTTTGTTTGGGTTTTTTTCTTTTCCTCTAGATCTGCTCTCCTAGCCTTAAGATTTAACAGGACAAAAATTGTTTCCTACTTCGTAAGTTCATTCTCAAGAAACATGCACAATCTATTAAAAAATGGTAGCATCTCTTGGAATAAAGAATACACTACATATTGACATTGGGTGGGCATCACTCACCAGACTTATAATAAATGCATTCTGGTGAACATTTGTAATAAACTAAAGACATATTATAGTCCTAAACCCAAGAATCTTCAGAAACCACGCATGAAAGAGTGAGGTCAGTCCTTGTTTGTGAAACATTTCCACACTCTGTAATCGTTTTGTAAGTGATGTTTTCCTATTGACATCATTGGGAGGAGGATCAAGTTCTTTAGACTTAAATTGCAATAACTTGTTCCACAAGGTATGTAATTACCCATTGGATCCTGCATAAAGCCCCCCATTTCAAAAGCATCACAACAATAAATGCTGGTTTTTCAAAGGCCATTGAATCAGTAGCCTTCGTACAATCAAAGGATGGATATGTTTCAATGTCACTTGTAAACTTGTTCAGCTTTATTGTCTGTAGATTAATCATTACTAATTCTTCACTTGTTTTTTTTGGCATTGAGTGAAATACTGCCATAAGCAGACATTATAATTGCACAGGGATGAGAGGGAGAGCTTGTGCTTGGCAATTAGGAGTTTCCACTATTGACTATAGCAAATGTACTGAAATTGCACATTGTCCCTTCAGTTTCTTTTGTTACAGTCTTGATTTAGTTTTAAGCAACTGGGTAGAACATATTTTCATTCAAAAGTAAGATTTATTCACTGTTCTTTTGTTCTAAATGTCCTTTTTCATCATAAAGGGATATTTAAGATTAATTGAACTTTACCTACCAAAATTGTGTGTATTTGGATTTACTCAGCTACTACTCCTCACCCTAAATCAGAATGCTGAATCCTTCCTACACTGTCTGTAGCGCTAATCTCATGATGCCTTATATTTGTTCTTTTTTTAATGAAAATATTTCCTAGGTCAATTCTTCAAAAAGAAAAATGTATGTATTTATCTCATGCCTTGGAAAAAAAGAATAGGGGGATCTTTGTTCTCAGCTCACACTTTCTTCATAAAACATTACAGATGAACAACATACTAATTGTTTCAAAGTACGTAACAGATCTTGCACAACTTGCATGCTATCTTTAAAGTTAAATTAAAACCACTATGAGATGCAGGCAGCTGTTGCCTGTGTTACTGAGAAATAAAAAATATTTTTCTCTTACGTCTCTTTTTGTTCCAATAACCAGACACAGCCAGAGCATTAGTTTCCTTCCAAGTCCCTGTTCAGATTTCTGGAAGCAGACTTGTTTATTTTATAATAATTAATAAACGTTTCTGGCTTGTAGCTTCAGAGTATCAATAATCAATTCTTAGAATTTATGCTGGATTATATTAGTAATAAGCAATGCCAGATGGGAGCAGGTGGTAGACCATGCAGTGTTTCACTTCTACCATAACACGTTGTTAGGTTGTGCTGTGAACATTAGGTGAAGTAGAAGGGACTTCTCATCCTTACCACTGTGCATCTCTACAAGTAGATGTGGGTTAAAAGGTATGCATATGAAGTTTACCTCTTTTTGGAGACAAAGAAACAGCAGGACATGCAGTTGAGTACCTCAATCAAAAAGAGTAAGAAAGAACTAAAGAGGAAGCTTGTAAAAGGAGGTTTGGAGAGAGCTGGACTGAGAACAGCAGAAAAAAGGAGATGCCCTCCAAATCCCTACAAGTTCTGTGTAATTTCTTTTCAACTTGTTTGTCCCAGGACATATAGCTTTTGCTCAATTAAAGAGCCAGACCAGCCAAACAAAAGAAAAACTGTGACAGCAGCCAAATCTCATGAGTTAAAATGAAGTTATGCCTCTGCAGCAAATTAATTTACCTAATTACATGCTAGTAGATATTCCTAGGTTTAAACTATATTTTATATACCTGTGTAGACAAAAAACTTGGTCTATTACTTAGACACATGTTTAGGTTCAATTTCTTAAAGGAGAAAGGCAGTTACGGTGGAGTTTGAGGTGGAGTTTTATGAGAAGCAAATGTTGTAATTTCCACATAGTGACACAAAACTCAGTATTACAGAATCCAAAAATAATGTGAGCACCAGAAACAAAAGTGAGATATGACACAAAGAAACATTCAAGATGTTGACTCACAAAACAGGGAGTCTTGACTTCTCAGTCAGTAACCCTACTAAACCACCATATAAGAGTGTAGGCCAGGGAGGGATCACTGGCATAGAGAATGGCAGAACCATTCTGTTTGTCCCAGGGCTGTTTGATACAAACCTTATCAGTGTAGCCTAAATTACTTTTAACTAACTTAATTAAACTAGATTTTAAATAGCTTGATTTTCTTTGGCTTAAATAGCCAGAAACTCATTTATCAAGAATGCAATTAAGATATTAATTAGAATGTCTGCAAGCTTCTGTCATACATAATAAATTCATTTAAAATGGAACTCATAAGGTAAGTTCAATTTCTTGCCATGTAAATATTACCATGAGTTTCTGCAGGAAAATAATGGATTATAAAAACTTCTACATAAATAATTGGATAACATTGGTAATAAGCTTGTGACATTTGAACAAATATTTTTAAAAATCTTTCCTGTCCAAGGGCAAATGGGTTGCAGAAACAAACTATGAAAGAGAAACAAAGCTAACAGAATAGTGTAGGGCCACAGCCTATTAATGCTACATCTTTATTCCCTGGACTGCACTGTCTAGTAGAGAATACTGCCTGCACAAAAATTTTTACAGTTTTGGATATGGCATTTCCATAACTGTATCCTAAACACCACAAAGACTGTTGTTTAAGAAACTTCTTGTTTTATAGGTGAGAGAACGAAGGTTAGAAGGGCTGTACTATAAAACTGCAGCTCATTGCAACCTCTTCAGGTTGCATAACTTATCATGGGAAGACTGATCAAGGGTTGTGTCAGAACAGTACCAAATAGCTCCTTTACTTGATACAAGGGGTTTTGAGAGGAGGAAGAGGATATGAGGACTAGGATGTCTGCCCTCCTCCACTTGATACTTGATTGGAGAATTGTGTCATTTATACTAGTGACTTGGCCATGGGGATCTAGGACTTAATCATATATCCACAATTGCTTTAGACATTTACCTTTGACTTTGGGGGGACAACTGGGATACACAAATTTCTCAGCAGCAGAGAAATGCTAGAATATTTTAATATTGAGCATTATCACAATTATGATGTGAGAACAAAGGTCAAAAGACCCTCATATCATGCCAGGAAGCCAGATGGGTAATAGGGGAAATTTAGGGAAAATAGTATAAGAAACAAATCAACCTTAAAACTATTTGTACCATTATATTATGTTCAGCCGCCAGAGAGTTGAAGAACTTGGTGAACTGGATGTCATACCAGTACCACTGTGTTTATGGTTACTGTGAAGTCTATTTTCCATGTATTTGCTTAATCCTTTTTTAAATGCATGTGTACTATTGGCCTTGACAGCTTCCTGCAGCAAAGTATTTCAGTGTTTAGCCATTCTTGAAAAAGTATTCCTTTTTGTTTGTTTTAAAACATGTAAACATTGAAGTGCAACACTCAGTTACTTGATTTTGCTTTCTCACAACTGCAGCTAAAATTAGTTACAGAGGACTGGTGAAAACAAACAGATGAACTCAAGGAAGAACGGAGAGGAGGAAAAAAACAGCAGAGAGGAAGAAAAATAGACTGAAAGAATGAAAACCCAAGAAAAGCTGCCACAACTGCTCTGATGGAAGTTGGGTGGACTGTTACGATGCCAGCTACTTTTCTGAGGATTTGGTTTTTGCGCTCTGTGAGATATTTAAGCACTACACCCCTAGGTAGCGTTGCAAAACCTTGTATGAATGGATGACTAAGAGATGTTTGCTTTTGAAAACCTGAGCTTCAGAAGTGAACCAAATCTAGCAGAAATGAACAGAACTGGTGTAAGTAGACACAACTGCACTCAAACCTTTATTTTAATCTAGGCGTTTGAACTTTGTTGTGAAGTTGCATTAAATAAGTATCTTTTCATGGTGATCTATACACACGAACACACACAAATAATACCAAAATCTAGATTCTTGCTCCATGTTGCAGGTGAGCACCTTCGGGCTACATATGCCATATGTGAATTTTTTTTTCAGTTAGCTGTGTCATTTAACTGCCGTGTATTGGCCTGGAAAATTAGTTTCAGTACATTCAATCAGACCAAAAGAGTCTACATGTTTCAGATTCAGATTTTTATGCTCGCCTTGAAGAGGCTTATAAAACAAAGAATGAAGAGTTTGATTTATTTTTACAAATGTTAGGATTTGAGTTTATTTTTTTTTATTTCTTCCTTCTTCCATCTATTCTCTGGGCACTACAAACTATAAAAACAATACTGTATGTGTATAGAGTCATAGGTACTTATACTACATAATAGAAAACTTCTCAAGTACAAATAGAGAAATCAGTATTTTAAATTTCCTGCCTTCTTGCTAGCATTATATAGCATATGTATTTGCAGTATATACATGTATGTATACAAACATTTATGACTTGCTTAGCTGGATAATACCCACCTAACCTTTTAAATGTGGTAGCTTCAAAGTGTCATATTAAAGCTTATTGGCCAGGTTCACATCATTTCCTTCTCACAGAACTTAGGCCAACAATCAGTGCCAGACTGCAGTTAGCTAATTCATAAAGAACTTACAAAAAGGGCTACACAAACCAAGAGATGAAAATCTAAGCCTTTTTATTGTCTTGATGCAAACGAATAAGTTCTGAAAACTAAAACAAATCAGATTTATTTTATACTGTTTTCAAAGCCTTGGGAGTAGTATTCATAGTAGAAGAAAAACGAAGGACATATGTAATTGGGTATTTTTTCTGGCTACAAAATCCTTATGACCTTCAGGACTCCCTGGCCAAAGCAGTATAACAATTGCCTTGCTGACTTTGCTGTCCATTGAGGAACTGCCAGGAGGCTGTTTACTGCTGCCGCAGGCACTGATCCAATCTACAAGTCACACCCAGTAGCCAAGGACTGGATGAGCCAAACTACTGTTACTGCCCACAAATTTTTAGCATTCAAGTCTAGGACATGACGTATCTCAGACAACAATACACACAACAATACAATACAATAGGCACATCATCCACCACATTTATATTAGAGGAAAGGTGGTAGGCCTCCCTGTCTTATTTTGAGACCACATCACTCCCTTAAAAGACTGGTTTTCACTTGCTTATAACATTGCCAAGATGCAATGATTTCAGCTCAGATTTTCCATGCTGGGTCCTTGCTTCAAGCTTGTTTTGGAAGATTCAAGTCAAAATGGTTCCCTCACTTCCGAGAACAAAGTTAAGAAAAAAGGTTTTATTTTGCCCCTGTTTAAAAAATTCTTTGAAAATCTTGGGTACTCCTAGGCTTTGGAGTAGGAACATGAAATGTGTCAGAGTTTGGCCTTTGTGCCAGAACTGTGCTTTCTGTCAAGCCATTTTGAAAACCTAAGATTTGTAGGAATTGGGACAAGCAGTGCAAACAGACTGTGACATGGACAGGATTAGAGGGGAAAAAAATTGAACTGTCAGAGCCAGGAATAAGCGGGGCAGGGGGTTAGTTCCTGCCTACAGAGCAGTACAGGTAAGACAAAGATGCCTTAGTGAGGAGGCAAGAGAGAAGGACAAGTTGGAGGAGACAGGACCAGAGAGGTCAAGCTTCAGTGAACTTGTTTCTCTCATGTTTCTCTATGCCTTCTCTCCCTCCCTCAACAGTGCACCTCCACTGTTGGCCTGCCTTGAATATGGCCACTGAAATGTGTTCCTGGTCAGCAATTTCACTAGGTCCTCTATACACACATCTTTACAGATAACTAACCTAAGTGTTTATACAATATCATGAACTGCACCTTCATTTCCTTCTGTTGGCTTAGAAGATAAGAAACAAACAAAATAAGGCTTAAAAGGACTTCTTAAAGTATCAAGGTTGAAAAGTCGAGCATGAGATTGCAAGGAAAAGCATGAAACAGGTTCACTTTGTAACTTGATTTGAGCCCACTTGTGAATATTACAAGCAAACCTGTAACTACACCATGTTTTTACCCATCCCTGATGGCAAGTAGACACATGCTTAAACAAAACATACCTTGATCTCCTTTTCCATATTGAATATGCTTCAGAACTTCACCCATTGTTTCCCATGTATTATTTGTGTAAGAAGTTTATAAACTGATGGTGTATGTACACAGCTATCATAAACCCCATAAAACCGTTAAGCAAAGTTTAGCACATTATAGCTTGAGCATGGTTTACTCTGTACCAATGGCACCTACTACATATGCAATACTGCAAAATAATCCCTATTGTAAACCTAACTTAATCTTCCAATCCAGGAAAAAAGAGAATGTAAAAGAGTAAGTTTAAACCAAGGCTAAGTTAGAACTTGATATCCCCCCTTCTCCTCAAATACAGTTATTTGTCTAAGGGATGTCTGAATTTGCGTATGTTGAACACATGCTGCATTCTCTGAAGCCCAGTAAATGGTACTTTTTCTGATATTTGAGGAACACCTTCTCAACAGAAACATTTTGAAACTTGTTTCCTTTGGAAAGAAGGCTTTCCCATCACAAGATCTGAAGGAACCACTGGAAGTTTTTGAACCTGCCAAAGGCCAAAAAACGCTCCTGCTGCAGAGCACAGAGTTTCTTCCCTCCTGCGGACCTTCAGGTTCAGCAACAGTAAGCGGATCTCCTTGACTTCCTTATTCTCCTCTGTGCTGCTGTCCCCGTCTGTTACCGCCTACAGACAGAGTAGTAACTACAGACACGAAAGCAGCAAGTCACTAAAAGATTTCCATCACCGGCAAGCTTCTTCACAAAGTGTTTCAGATATATTAATTTCTAGGAAAATATAAAATTTGTTTCTCATAAATGAATATTGGAAAAATTTTTCATTTAAATGTCAGATGCTAAAAAAGCTGCCACCTCCAAGGCTATAAACCATTTTAAGTCATGCTAAGCTTTCATCACTACTAATACAGTGTATTGTCCTACATATTTTTAGAAATAATAAATAAATACATAAACAGGAGATGGCAAGAAAATGTTATATGTTTGTCTAGTTAATCAATACCATTTCATGATTTAAAAAAACAGAGTAAAATACTGTTCTGCAAATATTTTGAAATTATACCGTGAAAAACTTTTCATTAATGTACTTGTTGGGCAGTAATAAAATTCTCTTTTATCCTATGTAAGTTGAAAGAGAACTAGAAATTCTATTAGATTTCATGCATCAAAAAAGTGTACATAAAAATCCATAAATTCTTTAAGGTATCCTATAACTTGAGAGAAAACACTAGCCAACAGTTAGGTACAAAATTTTCAGTGTAAGTTTCACTTTTAATTCAGTTAGTCAATTTGGGGTGGGGGGGACACGACTTTTTCTTTTACAGTGTATTTACTTTGAGAAAAAACAGCTGGGTATTTTTTCCAAGAAAAGTTAATAACTACTGCAATTTAAAAAATTACTTTGTAGTGGGGAAAATGCTCAAGATGTCTGTCTATAATTTAGAAATACCTGAGTTATAGGACAAACTTTCATTCATATGTTCATAGTACTATCACACTCTGAAAAAAAGATGGATTTATCTCAGTGTCATCAAGTAGCAATCCATCTGGAGCTCCTCAGATGACTCACAGGTAGTAGAAACCCTTCACAGAAATCAGGATAATCACAGAAGTAGAGCCTACACAAACTGGAGTAAAAGACAGTCTTTGTAAAAAGAAAGGACATGAGGAATAACAGCAGCTTGAGCACTTAGGCGGTAACTTGAAATATTATTTTAGTCTTATTAACTTGCTGAGATAACAAAGTGACCTCTCCCATCAGACATTGCAAATCCTTCAACTCCATTGATCTAAATTACACTAACTTCAAGTTTCCTGTTTTAACCCAGTGGCTGAATTTAGGAAAGCTGATCCTGCATGTGACTAGAGCTTGCCACTACTGACTTTTTAATTAAAATCTGTACTAGAGTACAGTGATGCAAATTGCACAGGAAACAGACAAAAATGAGTGAACAGTGAAGCCAGCTGAGAAACCCAGACACAAACGGCTCTTATTAGAGCTTCTCAAGTGAAATCTCCGCAAATACTGAGACTACATTTGAGAACACTGGGGCAACGCTGCCCTTTTCCTGGTGTGATGCCCCTTTACGGGGGCTCCCATAGGAGCCAGGCTACAAAGAAACACTCCGCTTCTCACTGTGCTGCCTGGGGAACTCCATTTCACTTTGCAGGTATAGCTCACTTAGGATTAATACTGGGAGCAGAAAGCAAGGAAAATCTCCATCCAGAATTCAGCAGATTTGAAGAGTTTGCTCTCACCTTGCAAGGCATAGGCTTCTTGAAAGAGATTTCAGCTTGAGTCCAAACTCCCTTTGGAGAGTCCAAGACAGACCAGATTTTCTCTTGAACAACATGATTCTCCTCGAAAAGATAAACAGCAAGAGTACCACTCATTTTGAAAAAACCATATAAGGCATAATAAAAACGCAGGCAAAACTGCAAGTTTCCTGGCAGGGTCAGGCCATACAGACGTCCAATATACCCAGGCTGTGAGGTAAACTTTGTGTTCGCCAACAAGTAATAACCTGCAAGACAAAGCAATTATTTCTCGTAGACAATTAGCACAGCTAATTCACTATAAAAGCAGCTTCCATTATTGCATCAGTTTTGGTTATAAATACAGTTTCTACTGTAAGGAAACAGATTATCACACTGAAAGGAAATAAGATTTTTTCTGAAAGCATCCTAACTACTTCAAACTAAACTGGCACATGACTGAGTTACCAGAACTAAGTACTTTTCAAATTTACGATGAAATGTTCTCTGGCCTGCCACTCTCACTGGAAACCTGACTGTTTCAAGGATTCTGCTGCAAGATTAAAGAAAGAAGGATGGAGCAACAAGGCCTATTATTCCAAGTATAAAGAGGTGAGACTTCAGCACATATAATCAAAATCATAAATGCTCTACACAGAGATGTGCGAGTTTCTGAACTTATTAGCAGGCCTTTCACTACGTGGCTTCGCTACACAACATTTCACAGTTTTCTCTTAAAAATGCCAACTACCCTAAGCCTCAAAGAGCGAAGAGCCCACCATTCCTCTGTATTAAAAGCAATCAATCAATCTACTATTATACTTACTTGTGTTTGTGGAATCATCCCTTCAGTGACTGCAGATCAGTAAAGATACTCTGAAATACAGCCCTGAGTGACTATTCAGGAGGTGACCTTCTCCCTCTACATGTGGGGAGGCTCAGCCACAGTCTCAGCTAGGACAGAGTGGTGTACACTTACTTTTAATGGCAGGGAGCTGCAGTGAGGTAATCTGACCAGTGTGCTGATGACATTATTTAACAGAGTGAACAATGATACAATAGGTTAACTTTTATATTCAGTTTGACTCTTCTAGTGAGAAGGACTTTCATTTACCAAACCCAGTAGTGTGATCTCCTGTTCTATACACATTACGCTTCACTTTCACTCTGCTCCATCCTGGGCTGTCTTTGTGATCCTGGTAAAAATTACACAGATCTTCCTCAAAATTGCAGCCTGCCTCAGCAGGATTGAAAGGAGTTCCTAAAAGACACATGCATATGTTTCGTTAGGAAGAGCACAGTATAATAAGCATAGGTATTTGAAGCCCAAGCATGTCAAACCATACTCTTTCATCTTTGTTTGCATTACAAAAGATGAGCACATGCAAAGATATTACAAATATATACTGCAAAGTCACAATGATATCAAACTATCAATTTTCTATAACAAGAGGGTGTTATATTCTTATATTCAAGCCAGGAGGAGAACTCCTTCACAGGCCCCTATAAAATAAAAATAAGCTACAGATAATAAAACAAGATACCTTCTTCAGGAGATAATGCACAAAGACATTCAGACCATTTGTTTCCATCCTCCTCCTTCATTCAAAAGATACTTGGACAAAATGAGTGTGAGTATGTGTGTGTGCGTGCACAGTGCCATATTTTCATTTCAATTTCCAACATCAATATTTAGTATTCTTTTAAAAAGCACTGTTTTAAAAACCCTTTTGTAGTCATGTATAATGTGTGTGTATGTGCATACTGCAAGTAAATAGCTTTTGGTTTGTGTATGTATCACCTCATCGTTTCCTACCTCTGGGCCTACGCCTCACGCATTTTAGCACTGCAGCAAAGAAGGCTGCATTTACTGAAAATGATTAAAAGCTGAGCTAAGCTCTTCAGTCCTGCTGATGGCTCTCTCTTGACCTATAAAGTGGAATTCATGGGTCAGGACTTGCTTTAGTCTTAACAAATCCCTTTGGTGAACAGATGCTTTTAGGTGAAACATTTCTATTTCTTTAATAGCCTCATCAGTTACGTGTACCAGTTGCTGTGGGAAGCAGGGCCCCAGTCCAAAGCCAACATGCAGTTTTTGGCTACGTCAGCAATCAGAACCCTGTGAGCATCACTGTAAGGCAGCACACACAAACATTCTGCATGGAGGCTAAAAGAGGCTTCCCGGCAGGGGCAGGGACACTGGTGATCACAGGAGAAGCAAAATTTTGGCACTGGAGAGATGCATGTGATCTTCTCAGTCTCAAATAAGTTAGATCTATATGCTGCCCTTGTGCCTTCCTCTGCCTACCAAGAATAAGGGGGCAGCACTGGCCTCCCCTCTGCTGCTTTCCTAGCTAAAGAAAATAGTTGGAGTATTATCAGCTCTATGCAGCATTAATGAATCATCCTTTGGCGAGCAAGTTTAATACTCTGTTACCTTCTCCCTCTGTTTAACTAACATTAAGATCAGAAAAATAAGGAAAAAATTTAATGCTGTTAGATAACACTGCTATAGCTGACTACATGGAGAATGAAGATATCTCGCTTTTTAACACCTCCACTCACAACAACTGAAGATGAAAACAGGAGATAAGTCTGAAGGATAGTTAAAGAAAATATAAAGCAAAGCATTGGCATTCATTTCTCAAAACAGTAAACAAACCCCCAAAATTTCAAAATGAGAGTTAGTTGACAAAACTCTAGCTGAATCTACCAAATTTAACAGTCAGAGTAGATCTCAACTTGGGCCATGAATGTGTGACTAAATCAGGGTTGGGGCAGAAAAGACTATAAAACGTATCCTATAACTCAACAAATATGAGTCACCCAAAAATTAAAGTGGAAACCACAGATGAGCATACAACTCTAATTCATGGCATACTGCAAACATAATTCAGGATTTTTACTGCAAAACAAAGCAAAAAGTAGGCATTGAGTAGTTAATGAAACAACTAGATTTAATCAGCCAAGAGTCATTGATTAATAACGTATCTAGAACGTACCTCCTGTTGACACTTGAACAGTACGGGTAAAGCTAGCAGAGACTCCAAGCAGACAAAAAAGGGGAAAAAATGTCTTTTTTCTTGATAATTTCAAAACATTAGACAAAAATTCAAACTTGTCACCATGAGAATGGATGTACTCAGTGGAAAACCACTAATCTACTTTTGACTGTTGCTTAGTGCAACCCAAGCAACCAGTATGCAGCAATTTAAGAGGCTGCATTCACAAACAAAAAAGTCCTTCATCCCAAGTGCCTCTACAGCAGAGGTCATGTCAATTCAGTTGACTACTGCTGCTGTGTAAACCTAACAAAATCCTGTGAGACATGCCACTCTCTGACATAAAGAATACCTCGCATACAAATTAAGACAGGAAGGCAAGGCTCCCATTTTCACTCTGAAGAACACCTCAGGGCAAGTGACTAAGAGAAGATATTGCCTACATTGGCAATAATGAAAAGCACAGGACATTTTCTTCCTCACACTATCACACCTGGGGAAATTCCTCTTTCTTTCTGCAACAGGCATGCAAGTGGTAATTTGTTGAAAAGCAGGTAAAGCAAATACGGCATTCAGTGCAGTAGTTCAGCTGCAGATCCTCGAGGCAAGGTCTTCAGAGAAGAAGCTGGATTAAATAAATGGCATTAGTATTTGACTGCTGTTTTATTGTTTATCCAGGAGGAAGAGGAGCCAATTGGTGCTGGTCAGTTGACAAGGCAGCACATCACTACTGAATACTGCAAGTACGGACAGTTCAGAGAGGCAAAGCAAAGAGGGAAAACAAGGAAGGCAAATAGCAGTAAGTACTCATACCTGTCTGATTGCTGCAGTAAACTGGAGAGAAAGAAATATCATCAAGGGCGACGTAACCTCCCTTGGCACTACTGAAAGCAACTTCAAATATTACCTGGAAATTATAATTGCTTGTTATTCATATACAATATACGCAACAATAATCTTGGTACACATGTTCATATTACAGAATTCTGATCGAATGTCCCAGACAGACTCCAGTGCACTGAAGGTGATTGGACAAATTAAATTGTATCACTTATTAGGAATACAAATCAGAGCCTGACCCTGGTACCAGATCTTGCTCAGTTAAGGTCAAGGAAAAATCAAGGGGAGCACTCTTCTGATGCTTTACAAAACATCATTTTACAGATGCCATGAGGCTACTGTCATGATAGCATACAAATCCAGCACTCAGGTCGATCAGTCTGTATGGAGTGTAACTTCAAAGCTGCCTAATTGTTACTGTATCTAGTATCTACCTGGATCAAGAGCTAAAAGCAAACTGTGTCGATTACTCTGCTGTCACAGTATTAGGTTTTACTGTTTTCTCTGAACACCCTCAGACACTAAAACCCATGCCTTGTCATAGGCTGGCAGGGAAGATTTCCTTTAAAAAAAAATAGTACAGCTATCACTGTGTTTTGTTTACCACAAAAATCAAACAAAGTTTGTAGTTAGCCATTCCCAAGAGACTTAAGTGGAGGACAGTCCAGTCTTGAAGAAGTGTCTTAAAATTTCTTTTAAATATCAAAGCTCCGACTTACAGGAAAACTTTGAGAAAAGGCATGAATCACTAGGCAACCACAGGGACAAACCAAGCATATAAGGACAAATGCTTCCAGAGAGAGATCCTATTCAGTGAAAGGCATGCCTGTAATGTCTCATCCAGGGATGTGAGCCAAACTAGGAGAGCCATGAAAGAATCCTGAGCAGTCTCCTTTAGCCGGATTAAAAAAAACATCTCCCGTAGTTCCAGGATATTCTTTTTTAACGGAATGGCTGGAGTTGTAGACTCTGCTTAACACAGGGGTACCCTGTGCATTCATACAGTGGTATGATTTCCTCTGTTTTGTTGTTTATCCCAGTATGGATAGTTTCCAACATTCCAGTTGGTTTTATGAATGTGACTAAGAACTGAGAGGATATATTCACAAAACTAACCATGGTAATGCCAAGCTCTAAATGATCATTAATTAATTTCTGTCTATAGAGCTAGGACTGCTTTTCCCCTTGAGTGTTACTTTATTGAATAAGTAATTCACGTACAATTTGGTAGTATGAGACCTCACCAGAGCTAATTTCCTTTCCTGTACCATTTGAAGTCTGACAATTTGAATGGATGACTTCGTCACTGACTTTACAGATTGTAAATGGACTACGTAATATCTGATGAAAACTAGTTTTACTCCTAACAATTTCTGAAGAGCTATAGGTTTATGGCGAATTACAAGGAGTTAAAGCAAGTAGAATGAAAGTTGATTTGTTTGTAATCCTAGTATCAGAATTATATCTATATATAGGCAGAGAACTTATATAAAAAATTACAGATATGAAATATATATTATATATTTGTACACATGTAATTGTATATGTATATACGATACATATACACTGTTTATGCAGATCTAATATATTTATATATGTATTAGATATAAGATATAAGATCTTATAAGATATAAGATTATAAAGATATAATATATATGTCTGTGTATACATACCACATATACAATACATACAAACACATTTTTATACATACATACGTATGTGTGTGTGTATGTTCTATACACATACACATAAAAATGTTTATTCCTGTCTTCTAAAGTTTGGGGTATTTTTCAGTAAACATTAGGAAATAAAAAATTCCATTTATTTCTAATACACTTGGAATTCATTATACTAACCACAGAGAGCTGACCTTCATGTCTAACAACTACTATACTAATGGACCTAATGAACTCAGGCTGGGACTCTATCTCATGAAAGCACAGAAAAACTCAATTGCAGGATCATATAAAGCAGAGAATAGAGCACAAATATTTTTTTTTTTTCTTCTGCAGCAGGAGGCACTTCATGATACTCAGCATACTCAAAAACGGATCATCAAGTCACAGAAATATGGGACTGGGGGAATACTGACATTTTTTAATAGGAACTGAAAGATCTCACATTAGCATGACTCTACAACCTCCCAAGACATTCTGTCCAAGCACTTCACCACCTGACTTCACCTTCACTGAAAATCAAACACCAGCATGGAAAGTGATTCCTCCTTGACCTTTATGCAGTAGACAAAGGAAACAACTGATTGCCGCATTTTCATAACAATTTTTCAGATACTGGACAGCCACTGCCATCTCCCCAACTTGGCCTGAGTCAGCACTGATTTCTGATGCAACCTTGAATTCATAGCTGGATTGTACAAGAACAATTGCTTTACCTCAATGGGGTATGGTGCATGGAAGTCAACTTCTGCTAGCACCCAGTCTGCACCCAGTACACTGTCTGTTTTCCAAATCTCTTCATAAAAGCCATTCATGTCTCTCAGGTAAACGGTAAAAACAATGCTATTCTCCTGCTTAAGTTGATAATAAAAAGATAAGCAGCCAGACAATGGGGCTGTGGTCTTTGGTGAAATTAGCTGGGCCACTTCTTGAAAATGTTTGACGTAAACAGAGTCCACATACATGTAGTGACCTGGAAATATAAATGAAACTTGGTATAAGGACACCATTTAAAAAACACCACTTGCAAGAAGTATCAAGAGATGGGCAGGGACTAGAAAAGTATTTCTATCACCTAGACAACAATGGTTGATTCCTAGGACATCTTAGTAATCCTAAGGGATTTTTTTTCCTTTCCTCCTATGTACAACCCAGAATGGTTTGGCTAAAATGCTACTGGCAAAAACAGTCAGTCTCAGCTCTTTGTCTAGTCTTTATTGAGTACCTCTGTATTAAAGAAAGTAATAAATTCTCTGAATATTGGGAGTCATTCATAAATGGAAAAATGCGTTACGACTAAGCCAATACCCTGCTTCCCAACAGGTCAGTATAGTATTTAGTCTTTTTCCAAGTGCAACTTTTACTGAGGCAACCCAAATTAAATGAACAAAACTATAAGCCATGTGTTTCATCATGTTTTACTTAGCAGTTCATTTAACGTGTCAAATGAATTGGCAAATCAAATTGCCTTTATTCTGTGCATTTCACTGCTCATAGGATTTTGCTTGGGTGTTATCTTTACTGAATAAACTGGGTTATTTTTTTTTGTAAAATCCTTAAAAGATACTTTTGGGAGATGTTAATAAACATACAAATGCATAACAGATGAGCAGACTCCCCCCCCCTCAACTATCAGTATGATCTGCAGGATTTTCAAAGGGTCCAGCTTCTTAGACTTTGTACCTACACTATGACATTAAATAGGTAATAACTGTTCTAAAACCTGGAATCTCACTTAGTGTTTCTCTGCAGTGGAAGCAGGGGAAAGGGCTTGCTTGGCTGTGGGCCTCCTTCAGCCTTCCCACTGCCAAGGGACTGGTGATACTTCAGCAGTACTTGCCTGAGAAGATCAGGGCTGCTTTTTCTTTTTCTCTGCAGTTTTATCATACTTCATAACTTAATTATGATCTCCCCAGGTGACGCAGCCTCATAGCACAATTCTTCCAAAATGAAGGCTCTTATGTCACTTTTGGCTTCTTGGTATCTTCTCAGTTGTTGGTCAGCAGTGAGGGTTTTGTATGAACAAGAAAAACTGCGACTACAAGTTGGTAGTGTTTCCTATCATCTGCAGTACTTCGTTTAATAGGTAGAGCCTCTGTCTGCTGTTGAAGTTGTGGCGAGTTAAACACCCATCAAAATTTTACCAGCATTTAGGTGCTCTGGGGTGATGCAGGACTGGAACGACACTCTCTACTCAACTCATACAATTGTGAGTTAAATGAAAAAGCACAGCGGCATGAGTTAAGGAAAGAGGATCAGCCTTGCTCTTTGTGATGCAAATCCTTGCACTGTCACAAGCCTCACACCTGCTGAGTGAGCTGCAGCAGCCAGATCTCCTGACCAGGGTGGCCAGGACAAGTATTTCATGACAGGACAAGTGCTTTACAGAAGTCTGCCTCCAATGGACTGTACTAGGAGCACTACACTTGAAACAAAAGTCCTAAACTGTGCAATTTAACTGAAGATTCTCCAAGCATGTTTCAATCCCTTTGCTTTCCCAGTCAAATTTCCCAATAGCCACTGGAAAGAAAAATCCTGCCACATGTAGAGAGCAGTGGTACAAAATTTTAACACTCATTGTGGCTTATACGTTTAGAATACACAGAAAGATGAATTTTGCCCCTTTCTTCTGTTTTACATTTATTGCTTACCCAATTCATTGTTAAGTGTGTGGTCTTTAGGTAGGACAGACTGAGAATTGCGAATGTTTCCTCCACCAACAAACCAGTTTACATTGGGGTTCCAACGGTTCACAAAGCCACAAAGATGATTTTCTTCAAAGTCACATCCTGCAATTGCAAAAATCACCAGCTCAGTGCACATGTTTTTGTTATAGAAACTGGAATCGAGGCTATTGCTAAGCACTGGCCTCATTTTACATATGGCAGTACAGTTAACTCCTTCATTTATAAAACTAGACACAGCATGTAACAGTTTATAATAAATGGAAGCAAACTTAGACACATTTTTTGATCATTTCCGTCTCATTCAGTCCAATCTATCTTTTCATTATTTGGCAATAGAGGACTGCTGTAATTTAGAACCAAATAAAACACATTTTAAATATAACACTTCAAAGTGTTGAACAGTCAGAACAGAACTTCCATTTGTAAATCACTAGAATTTCATAGCGGTAATGAGACTGCTTTGTTTCCTTCAGAGAGCCAACAAACTGTGACAATTCAGTTGGACTCCACCAGAGCTCACCAGAAATTCAAAGGTCACTCAGTTTCCTGGCCACTGAAATCCTGGACATCATTAGCGTTTTTTGGCAAATGTCATGAGGAAATAGCAGTAAGTGTAAATATCAAAAGAGTTTTGACTCTGCTGCCTGCAAGATGCCACTGTAAGGAAGCAGGAGTAGGTAGACAGCAGAAATAACGTCACAGCTGTTTTGTCTAATATATGCAGCAGTCTAGTTTTGTGAAAATATGACAACTGGTCCTGCCTGCACAATAAATAGCTTTAGAATTAATTACTGCATGTGAAATACACATATATATAAAAGATACGGGTGAATAAAAACACGTATTAGAGTGTGAAACCTTAACTTGAAAAATATCAAGATCAAGTATGGCAGACTGCTTCTCAATAGGAAGAAGCCATTGTCTGTTTTCTAAACCTAGATCTTTAATTCAGCTTCAAAATTGCCAATAAAGCATTTTTTCTACACAGAGAATATGGGAGCTGAGCAGACAGTACTTACCAATACAATATCCAGGAGTTATTTTAATTTCAAAAACTGCTATACTGGCAGATTTATCTTGTCCCATTTCACCTTCCAGTACAATCTGCACAATATAAACCAAACATAAATTTTAGGGTTTTAGTATTTCACAGTATCACAGTATCACAGTATCATAAGGTTGGAAAGGACCTCTGAGATCATCGAGTCCATATAAGTTGGACCCAACACTAACACCAACACTAACACCATCATCTAAGCCATGGCACTCAGTGCCTCATCCAGTCTCCCCTTAAACACCTCCAGGGTTGGTGACTCCACCACCTCCCTGGGCAGCCCATTCCAATGGCCAATCACCCTTTCAGTGAAGAACTTTTTCCTAACATCAAGTCTAAACTTTCCCTGACGAAGCTTGAGTCTATGCTCTCTAGTTCTGTCACTGGTCACCTGAGAGAAGAGACCAACCCCTGCCTGAATACAACCTCCTTTTAGGTAGTTGTAGAGAGCAATGAGGTCTCTCCGTTATCCGTTATCACCCTGGACATTTAAACAAGATAAACAGGAGAACAAATTAAATAGCGGGGTGCAGGGGGTGGGTTGTCATCATCCTTTTAGTCAAGAGAGGTCCTTTTGCTGGAAGAGCTTGGCAGAATGTATTAAAGACAGAGTCACTGTCCTTCCTTGAGGACAGAAAGCACACTGAAGCACAGTGAGAAGACAAAGCCAAAAATACTCACACTTCATGTAAGAGTATGGGACTCCATATTCCCCAGTTATGGCTATATGGGACGTTAACATGAGGGACATTATGAGATGGGTTTTGGGTAGAAATACTCTCCTCCCAACTTCTGACTGCTCCCAGAAGGGCACAGATGGCAGGAACAAGCAAGTGCAACTGCAGAACTGGGAAGTCCTGTGTCTGCTACAGGATGCCAGCAGCTCCAAAGTTCTGCCATGAGGTGAGGCATCCTCACTGCATGGTTCAGCTGGTCACGCTCTCTCATGAGCCGCATCACATATTCACTGTGAAGAGCACCAACTGCCTGACTGAAGCCAGCTCTCCTCACTGATTTTAGGGGCAGAGGGGTCAGCTAATACCAGCCCCAAAGGCAAAAGCCAAGAAGAAGTCTCAGAGCGGAAATGTTTGAAAAGCATCCCAACACGTGCACCAGAAAGCCTGAGGCATCTTCTAAGATTGGGCTTACCTTGTACTTCTTCGTGCTGTTTGTTAAATCTAAGCTCGCTATGAGCCAGCTATCTGAAGGCTCTTTGGTTGACCACAGCAAACGATCAAAACTCTCTCCTTCCTGCCTCAGGTACAGGTTGAGCCTGGCAGGATCAGGTATAGTCTTTGAAGTCGTAGATATCTGATAAATCAGTCTGATGCAGCTCCACTCCTCAGAGTATAGCTCAGGGCTGGACAGCACTGCTTTCTCTCCCTCGTAAGATGTATCCACAGAAATGTAATGTCCTGGGAACAAACACACATCAGAATGATAAATGTCAGAGGCTTTGCTTTTGCATGCCTGGAAAAAGTACTTCTTTATAAAGGAATGGTTGTTCATTCACTAAGCAAGTCATTTAACCTTTTGTTATCCCACTGTACCCACACAAATGTCATTTCATGTGCCTCACAGAATTTTTAATCACAATTGTAGAATTATTGGAAATCTTTGGAGAAAGATGTTATATTAGTGTAAACAAGATCATTCTTCCAGTTATGCCTTCCAGAACTGACAGCTATAGGCAGATTTACATGATAATTTACACATCCAGCAATAAGCTTCAGAAATATTTAGTTGTTTTATGGATCAAAACTTTAGCTTCTTTTTTATAATTCAGTTTTTAAAACAATGCACAAAAAACATATTGCAGCCAAAATCTTCTAAAGCAATTCTGATTTCAAAGAAGAAAACTTGAAAGACATTCTTAAGTAGTAAAACTACCATGTACAAATCCGATGATTTAAAAAAGTGCTAAATGTGCTACATTTAAATACATCAGCAATCTCAATGGCATTATTTGAAAATTACTCTCTGGATGGATATTTCAGGAGCATGGCCTAAAACATAATCTTCTCTATAAAACCAAAAGAAAGGATGCAATGACAACTTAAAAATGCACAAGGAGGCACAAAAAAATGCCAAAAAAACAACAGGCATAAAAAGAAGGCAGCAGTAAATAAATAACAGTGAAACAGAAGCTTGGTCCTGGAGACTTTGCTAATACATCAAAATCAAGATCAGGAGAGTAAAATGTGATACAGGAATTATAGAAACCTGGAATGCAATGCCAGAAATAAATGAAACAGAGTAAGAAAATTTTTTAAACCCTCAACAAAATAACAAGCTAGGACACCCATATCTGAAACATTATCCCACAGACTATCTGGAAAATTATCCTTCTAATCTAGTGGCAATGTATACCAGACAAATTCCACTCCTGATACCAGTTCTCAGGAGACAGGCTGCAAACAAGAGTTGCAAGAGCTGTCAGAGGCTGTGCTGAGTCAGTCCTCTATCCAGCAGCACATCACACCTACCCTCTTTAAACTCCCCAGAGCACATATTTCTTCTTTAATCTCATTTTACTTAACCACAGAGCTTGGCCTGTGTTTCCAAGCAAGTGAGCACTTGCTTAACTCGGACACATGAACAGTTGGTGTGATGTTAAATACACTGCTTGCCTTTGAGGCACACCCCTCCCAAATCCTGCCCAAACCCTCCAACTCTACAAAGCTACCTGAGATTTCTTCCCAGGAGCTCCTCAATTATTTCAGAAGCATGCCCTCAGATGTGTGTGTCCATCCACATGGACAGTTACCACCGTACCAAGACAAACATCAGGCACAGATCTGGTCTACCAGGTTCCCAAAGTCTTGTTCCATACACCCCAGGAAGATGCCAGGAGCTACCAGTAGCTCTGGCAACATCTGAGTGCTTAAGCAATGCATGTTACAGCATCCACCTGCATCTTCTCCCTCTCTCACCTGCCTACACTGCGTACTGCAACTTATGCGTACGGTATATTTTTGTTTAACAGATGTAAGATAAATGACTGCTACTCACTTAGGGGATAGATGCAGCCCTAAGCAGTATGGTGGGCTGTGTAAAAACAGAAAAGCCAAATTTTCTTTCCCTTTTTAGGCAATGGAATTTTTTTCTCTCTTACAATGATTTCTCTTTATATCTACTGTGTCTCGTTTTAGTCCCTTGGAGGAATATACAAAATCACTGGTTAAGTATGAGTAACTTGTTACAGCAGTATATGAAAGAGAAATGAACATAGAGATAAATATTTAAAAATAAGTAGCTAATGTGCCTGCCAAATACTTAATCTGCCACTACATAAACTGTGAGTGCATAGAACATCCATAAACCTATCCCTCCTCAATTTCTTACCTACAGACATCCACTTAGTTCCCAAGTGTTAGCACACACAGCATTTATTTGTTGGCATGCGCCTTTTTTCACATGCATGAAGGACAGAGGGAAATCACCAAGGCTTTATCAGAAGTCCTGTGCTCCTCACACATATGTTTTTAATTGATATAAGGAGCAATAACCAGTTCAGATGAAGAATCTGTGTTTTACAGCTATTCTGAATTTGAAATATTTCGCTTCCAAAGAAACCTACAATTCAGAATCCATGTCTGGCAATTTCATTTTAGATTTCAGCACTATTTTTGTCTGTACTTCATGAGAAACCCCATAGGAAACAGACCCTTCTTATAATATTAATCCTTTTTTTTTCCCCCAGAAAAAAATACTGTCAAGATAGGAAAATGCATTCACACGAAGACCACAAATTACCAGCTGTGAAGCTTAAATGGCTGCCTAACTTTAAGACTTAATTATAAGTAAATTAAGCATCTCCTACAAAAATAGTCATTTAAAAGAGAAAGAAAACCTCTTAGAGTTTCCAGTCGGGACAACTGTTACTATAAACTTGATTCTACATTCTCGGTTTGCTGTACACTTGCTCTGGCTTGGTCTGATTCTCCACCGACAGGAGAGCAAAGAACATGAACTCTCTTTTTAATTTTTTGGCAGTGGTTGTTGTTTTGTTAAAAGAAGATTAATTTGACCTATTCATCAAATCGTCAGAAATAGAATGCTCTCACCCTCAACCTGCTAATAATTTTAGCAACTTCTGGAAATTTAAATGTGTGATTGGCTCCACTGAAATCAATGGGAACACTGACAGATTTATGTGTCAGTTTAAATGCTTTGCTAATCAGGATCAGGGCACCTGGCACTTTGCAGTATAAAGCACAGAAAATGCTAATACTTCTTCCAGATGAATGCTGCCATTGACTAAATGGTCTTTGTACTAAACTGTATGTCAGTAAGAGCAACAAGATGTGCCATTGCTGCAGAAAGGAAGGTCTCACAATGCAGTCCTCAAGGACTGACACAGAGCAATTGTGAGAGCAAATCAATGCAAAGAGAAGGTTCCTTGGAGTAAAAAAGCAGACAACTTTCCACACTTGTTTGTGGGAGTAACAGAAGAATATTTAGCAGTCTATGGAGAATCTGATGAATGCACAGTGCTGTAGTCTGAAATCTCTCATTAAAAATGCAACATGCAGCTTTATTTTGCAGCATGACCTTTTTTCCTCCTCCAAATGTCCATAGCACTTAATTTATAGCAGTGATTCAAGAGTTATCAAGAGACAGATACTATTCAAAACTGCAGAAAAGCAAAAGAGAGGCAGTCACAAGATGCTAGGACAAGCCTGATGACACAGAAACACTAGCATACAATTTCTGACAATTACTTGCATTACGTGGAGTAGACGCAGCCCTAAGCAGTATAAGGGGCTGTGCAAATACAGGAAAGCTGCACTTTCTTTCTGCTTTTAGGGAATGCTGTGGGGGTTTTCACATTCTGGTGAAGACACCATACAAGCTCCTTAACAGATGACAAAAGCCAGGGACTGTGAACTACCTTCGATTGCTAACAGCTAGCAGTTCCCTGGTGAAGGCAAACACGTATAGCCAGGAGAAGAGGTGGTAGGAAGGAGATTCTCAGATGCATATCCTTCACCACTCACTCACTACTTACTCTGGCAAGTAATGCACTTATTACCCAAATTCCTTCAATGACTTTTTACCTACTATGTAACTTCACTTTCTTCTCCTTGACAGCTGAATCAAACTGTACAGGACCAAGCATGTGTTCATTTTACATTCCTCCACATCTAAGCAAAATACTGAGCCCAGGGGGATTACGATCCAGTGTTGCAAACCTATCCCTCCTCAATGCAACTACACGTTGCAGCAGTAAGACTCACAAAACAAGATCTTTAAACTCCTTCTGTATGCATGTCTCTCATCTTGCTGCTCTAATAAGCAGTTCCGTACAGAGTCTCTCTCTCTCAATTATAGTTGGTGAGACATTATGAGTCATTCACCCAAATTTTTCAAATCTATATTTATTTTTTATTTATTTACTTACCTAATGCACATCAGTACATCAGTCAGTAGTGATTATACCAAAGGTTAGGGAGAAGGGGGGGTGAGGCTATCAATACTATTTTTTCCCAAAGACAATGCAGAAACTACACTGATTGCTTTCTCTGTAAATCACACAAACATGACGAAATGCCAGGCAATGGCTAATAGACTAAACCAAATTCCTTTGACAAAATAAAAAACCCAAACAACTTGGACAACTAAAATTACCAGTTAGCTTTTCAATTACATATTTTCTCTGTAAAAATTTGGAAGGGTAACCACAGACATGTCAGACCCTTTATGGGATTTTTATCTGACAGAGATGTTCACTTAGTTCAACAACAGTGCAGTTCTACAAGAAAAACTGCATATAAGCAGTGAGCTCCAAGATAAACAGAATTAAGGAAATATGAAGCAGAACACATTTGGTAATTCATATTTAATTAGGCACTCATTTATAGAGAAAATTTGCAATAAATATCCTTAAGTTGCCAGTCACATTCGGATTTTTTTCTGTACTCTCCATACAGAAGCAGGAAGTAATATTACCAGTGTATCTCAGGACAAAAAATTATCTACTGATATATCCTCTAGAATCTGTGTATAGATTTTGGGCCATGGCTTTAGTTTCTCTTTTAAATATTCTCCTCCCCACCCCCCCCTCAAAAAAAAAGGCAGCAAAGGAGTTCACCTTTTTAGGACTTGGTAAGTCTTCCTGTACCTTGCATCTCCAGGAAAAGATAGTTACAATTATCAATGATACAGCCAGAAAGACAACATTTTGCAAATGAAGTTTGCACATGGAGGTTAACCCTGGGTACAGAGAAGGTTTAGATGAAAGTTCAGAGTTTGAATTAAGAACACGGAAATTCTACCAACTCATACTTCATATGAGATTTTGGGTGAACTTAGGAAAAGCCTTGTGGCACTGGATAATAAAGCTTTAGACTCAGAACTCTGCTTTTCATTCAATTTCTTCTGAGTAGAAAGAAAACTTTTCAACTAAAGTGAACATTTTTTGCTGGTCATTTGTCTGGAGAAACAGAATTGTGTGGATCAATGTTAAATTTGGTCTATCTATGAAAAGTTGAGGTTTTCTCGAGAAAATTCTTCATCTAATCACAAACAGTCACCATGAATTTTGGTAAGGCTTCTTGGAGGGAAGAGAAAGAGCTGGAGCGTGAAGTGAGTTTTTTTCAAATGTCCTAAACAGTGTGTTGGAAAAGCAAAAAAATTCATAAGCAAGTGACTTTCAAACTGGAAAGACACATTTTTTCTCTACAATTCCAGGACAAAAGTAAAACCACAAGAAATCCCCAAACCAATCAAATATGCAAAAGCCTGCACAAATACTACGCTGGGGCTTGAACTACAACGATAGTGGTGATCTTTAATGAGAAATCAAACAAACGCAGTTTGGAATGCTTTAATATCTTTTAATTTACAAATAAAGGGTAGTTATTGGAGCAAGAGGTGCTTGCAGCAAGTTTTGGTCCAGGCAGCCTTAAAAGCTAGGCAGCATCAGGTTAGAGAGCACCGAGTCCTTGCCCCAGGTTTCCATGTTGGGTGCCATGGTGCAGCTTGAGAAAGGTGCCGGTGCCACCTCTGAGCCTGCAGCAGGCTTCCCCTTGCTGCCCTCATCTGCCTACAAAAGGGTAGGTTCCCTCTAGGCAGCTTTGGCCACAATGTCCCCAAAACTGATGTGCACCAAGAGCCACCAAAACCTCTTGTGTGAACCAGGTCTCTTGGTAGCAGCAGTGCATCTCAGGCAGCTGGAGAAATCATCACCTCTCACCACCACTGCTAGACCCAAGGAGGAGGTCTGTCCACCACCAATGCCCCTGGGTGAGTCTGCCCCACACTACCCTACCCAGCCTGATCTGGCCTCACACTGCCCTACCCAGCCTGATCTGGCAGACAGAGAAGTGCAGCAACAGAGGTCCACCCTTGCAAGGGTCAGTGTTTAAGCACTTCCCCTGGACCCTGGGATACTTACAGCAGTTTATCTCCATGACAGTCAGATATAGGCACGACGCACATGGGGCTAAGCAGCAAAGTCTAGCCCATGTTACAGAAGGTAAAAACTCTGTCCCAAAACAGCCAGGGTGGTGCCATGATTAAAGGTACTTGAGCCCGCAGGGCACAACTGGTATTTTCACTCCCACAAAGCCAAAGCTCACTCTGTTTCTGATATTCTACCAGTTTCACACCAGAAGAACTGCATGGTATGCCTTGGGGCCAATTAGCATTGTCATTATCAGGAAAAACTTTTTGGTCTTTAAAACTCCTTGTCTCCTCCATGATTTCTTAAAAGCAACTCTGTGAAAATGGCTAAGGGATGGAGAAGCAGGAGGTGGTCTGTGTTTGTTGCCTGCAATGACTGACATGGACTACTGCTGCAGGGAGCTTTCCCTCTTCTTGTGCCTCCAGGGGTAACTCAGACTGAAAGCTGTGATCTTTCTGTGGTAAAAGCCAGTGGTCCTGCCTGGCCACTGCCGGCTGCCTGAACCACTGCCCAGGCAGGAAGGGCACCTGAGGACCCACTAAATCTGCCCCTGGGCTACTCAGCTTCTTCAAGGGGAACAACGGGGTTTCCAGGCAACTTTCACAAAGCTGAGTAGTATTTGTTGAGAACAAAAGCATTTTGTAGAAAAGTACTGCCTTGAACGATGAACACACAGGCAGTTCACCCAGGCAGTCATGCACTTTTCTCCTGCTGGAGGGACAGCCCAGACAACAGGAGCTCCCTCCAGCCCACCTGACTTTTATAAACAGTCTCCCTCTGGGAACTGAGATTTATTGTTTGACCCTTTGTTTGTATCGGCCACCAGATCAGGCCAGAGAGCTCATGTTTCCCAGCCCCAGGGGATGAATCTTCAAAGGCACCTTTCTTACTGGAGGGCTTGGATTAACTACCAGATCCACCTCCTGCCCAGTCCCTCTCTCCCCCAGAAAGTTCAGAAACACAGCTGTTAGCAAGCTTGTCAAAACCCTTGGAAGTAACACAATTAGCCCTGAAACACTTTCTGACTGCAGTATCTGGTCACAGCTACTACCAAGCTGTCAATGCCTTGCAGCCTCAATTCTTCAGTGTGCCTGTGAAAGTCTGGCAAGGGTCCAGCTTTTGCTGCTGTATTCTGTTTCTGTTGCTCCACTGCACTGGGGACACTTAAACTTGGAAGAACTTCTTGGTTACAGCCAGGTCCTCTCCTTGCTCTGCTTCTTGAAGTCCTAAGATGCTTACATCATGTACCAATTACACCAGATGTTCTGTTTGTTCCAAACACAAGCATGTGTGTTTGTTTTCTTTCACAATGACCTCATAGATTTTTATACAATTTCTGAATTTTCTTTCTGCTTGTTCCAGCCAACCCATCAGTCACAGTGAACTGTTGTTCAGACCACTCAGTTCTCCTTTTCACACTGTTCATTACATAATTTTGACATTTTTTTATCTGCTGACACAAAGGCTGCCATGTTCTTCTGCAGTATCTCTGGTTTTCCTTGCAACAGCTCTTTCAAAAAGCCATCTCTGTGATTTCTATTTGCTAGTATACTTGAGCAGGACATAGCTAAGATTTGGAAACACAAGATCTTCTGCTGTGAATTTCTGAATAAGAAACAATTCAGAATTTTTTTCTTTATTCATTGGCATCTTGAATAAATTTCCACTGTTCCCAGAGCACAGGGAATATTAAAGATAAAAATACAGACAAAGTAGACATCACCAGGCATCAGATTCTTCACAGTGCTCATCTCTTTCATTACTAGCTCTATGCTTTGCTAAATCATGTTTCCACCAGGATAAAGCACTCACGGGAAAAGCACTGTGGTAGCTCTTCCAGCACAGCTGCCTGTCCTGGCAGAGTGCACTACAGGGCGGCCTTCCCTCAGTAAAAGATCATGAACTTTCACTGCTGAAGTATTCCCTTGCATTATGTTGTCTGTTTACTTCGTTCGTTGATCCTTTCATTTATTTATGTAGATGTACATGGTGTGATGTGGTGCAGTATGCCTGTAACGTATTACAAGCTCTGACTTGCTAAACACATCTCAGCATGCCCAAGACAAATATACCCATCCAGTCCACACAGCTTTGGCACTTTTTTGAAGACAAATCCTTCAGATTTACAATCCAAACCAAATTGCTGGCCTGCACCCCAGAGCAGAACCAACACACGGAAGTTGGTGAGACAGACCATGAGACAGAGGGCTTCTCAGTATGTTTTAAGAGAGCAGATTTCTGGGGTCATGCTTCTCAGAGTGGCAAACACAGCCACAGAAACTAAGAGTTTGAGAGAAGAGACACTCCAACCCAACCAACCCTGATTTGGTTGCCATGTGTCAGGATTTCCACTAAATCTGGAAGATCATGTTTTTGCTTCAAAAATGAAGACTTCTTGCTTGAGAAACTTCCAATTTTTTCCAATTTTTTCCACAGAGGTTAAACAAAAAGCCTAGGGTTCTCACTATCTAAGCAAAGCTCTGAAGAAAATCTGCACTCCACCAGGGAAGTCAGAAGACTCTGGTTGCAGCACGCAGTGTGAGGAGAGGAGAAGCCAGCCTTGGAGCTGGGGACCAGGTGTGAGCAGGCACAAAAGTCTGCCCAGTGTGACATGGCTTAGGTGCAAGGGGGAGCACAGTCACAGAGTGGAATGAAGTCCTGGGCCAAGCTGCAACACTGGTCTTTGACAAAGAAAAAAACCTTGACCAGTAGCCTTCTGGAGTGCATCTGGACACCATAGGGACTCTCTCAGTGAAAGATTACAAAACCAAAACTTTTCTAACTGCATGGATCTGCTCTCTCTGCATCTGCTAAATCACTTGGCCTAGAGCATCACCCTGAAAACCAGCTCATCAGCCTGAACACTTGACTGTCTCTCCCAGCTACATCAGGTTGACTAAGAAAACTTGACCTTTGCCTACAACCTTAGTCTCTGCAAGGAAAATTATAAATGTGCTTGGCCTATATGGATTGCATTCACTCTAATACTCATCTGGGCCCTAGGCCCTACATAGACTGAAATATTATTTGGTTTCAAAATATTTGAAATATTTATTGGTTTCACTGGCTTCAGAAGTCGAACTCCTGTGAGTTCAGTTTCCTGCTTTCCATAAGCTTGGTGATTTTATACTCTTCTTTTTTATGCCAGGATCATTAGAATGACTGGCAGGCTCATGGTGAGCTGATCAGCGATCTCTTGTCATAAAATAAAACCAGAACTGCCAACAGATACATATTTATACCCATGTCCTGAAAGAGGTGGCTACAGATATGCTTACAGGTGAGGTGATCAAATCCTGCTGGATACTAGCAGTAACCTGGTAGAAGGAGACCTGAGGGAAACAGCCTAGCCACTCCAACAGTTTCCAAACGCCTCTGGCAATTGTTTATCATCAGCTGCTGTTGTAGAAGCCACTTAGCTGCTGCTATGTTAACTAAATGGCCACTCTGGAGTAATTCACTGTCAGTAAGAAAGCAGTCATAGCAACTTCTCTGCCCCAGCAAGCTTCATCCTGGACCAGGAATGGTGAAGATTCAGCATCTGTAACCACAAAACCAGCAGCCAATAAACACATTTATTGATGTTGAACGTCACAACCACAAGGACCAAGGCTAGTATTTGCTGGAGCTCTGCAAAACTGCATCCAGCAGTTAGACACTTCAAAAATCAAAGCTGGCAGCTTCAATTTACCAGAGATGGTTCTAGGCTTGCAGTCCTGTGCCTCATTCCTGCCTGGCAGGTGGCTGGTACCAACTGAGGATTTGTGTAAGTATGAATAGACAGACTGAGTCAAAATCCATAAAACTGGAGAATAAGTTTTTTTCAAAAGTTTACCAAATTAGCCCCAGATTAGATAACTATAATCTCTAAAACATCTCTAAAACATCTCACACATATTTTAGGGGAATGGAAAGTAGTTGTACTTTTAATTCTGAAATCTACATTTGCCGTCTGAGCTTTAAGTATAATCTGTCGTACCATCACATTCATGAGGTATTGAATACCCTGTACCCAGAGCTGTTTCGCAAACAATTTTTCATTCAAGCATAATGCATCCAGCTTATTGTCTCTTCTCTTCAAGCAGTAAGTACCCTTCAAATTAAAAAAACCCATACTCTGTGGCAGAGTAATCTGTTGCTGGTTGAGCACAGGGGCTCTGGTCATAATCCTTTCTACAGACATGAATGATAACTTTCTGGCTGGATACCCTTAATAGAAACTGTTAAAACAGACAAAATTAAACAAAAATTGGATTTCACAGCCCAGAATTCAACCTATCTAGGCTGTTCTCATTTTGGATTTAATTCGTTATTCTTCAGTTATTAATCTCTATCTCTTTTTGTTGAGTCGGTAATTTTAAAAATATGAAATGCTACAAGCCAAAGGGCAGGAAGGAAAGATTGTTGGTTTTATTTCCCAGAAAATCGCATGTATTTCTTAACCCTAGAAACACTTCCCAGTTTTTACACGGATTATAGAAAATCACACATGGATAAATTTTGCTGCTGGTGTCAAAGTGTATCAGAAGATTCAAAAGTATTTTACTGGATGCATCTGTGGGGAGGGCTCCCTTCTCTCTCTGCCTCAGTAGCTGCATCTCTAGTACCACTTGCAGGGGATTCAGTTCTGGAGCTTCAGCTCCCAATGAGACATTTGGATGACCCAAAATTACATTTGTAAGGATCAACAGGTATTGAAAAGAAAAGACACCTTCTTGTGCTAAGTTCAGCCTGAGGGAACAGGAAGAAATGGATGCCAATGAATGTTTATTCAATTAGGAGATTTAGGAACCAATATTTTGCTTTCCACAAGGTATCTAAATGCTGACAATAACCAACAGATTTTTACACATTTTAGCTTCCCTGGGATTCATATTTTAATTAAGACAGTCAGTCAAATTCTTCGTTGGGACTGATTCCAAGTCAGTGAACCACCTTACATGTCTGAATTCATCTCAAGCCATCAGATGCCACCTAGAATATGCACAGGGCTCTGCCATCTATCTAGCCCCATCCATTCTCCACATGTCTGTCACATCATGGTGGCTTCTCTGTTTCCCCTTGTTAGACAATGGTCAACAAATGAATTCCTTCAGGCAACCCCTTCACATGCTCCCCAGCTGCCCAGGGACACTTGTCATTGCAGATGCTTGGACTTTATTCTTAACATGGGCCCCAAATATTTCCATTTTTTTCTGGATAACTTTGGAAGTGAAAAGCTACTGAAACTTTTGGCCAATTTTAGCACTTAATGCAGCTTCATTCCAGTGAATATCCAGTATTATCCTCAGGCATTTGCTTGCAAAGGCATTCAGCGTACACCATCTGAGCTGTAGCACACATCAAGAAAAATATAGTACTTGAGATATAAACTGGTCACTGGAAAAAAAGATCTATCAATCTGACCTTGCTAGTTCACGACACTTTCCTTCAGGATATCCTCACTTACTCCCATTTCACTGCCAAAGTAAAGAAAAGCATGTCAAAACTTTCCAAAGTATTAGAGTTTATGGACCCTCATTAGATTTTTTTTTAAATCATTGTTATTTCCCCTAATGGACTCTCAGGCCTCATTCTTCTTACTTTACATCCTAAACATCCTAGGGTGATCACACTGATGTTAATGAAATTTAGGGAAATCCATAAAACACCACTTAGATTAACTTACCTTAGTGCCCACAGGCTGTCAGATCTCACCGGGCACTTAATGCTACCCACAGAAAGCAGTTCCCTTGTAAATGTGCACCTTGATTTATTGCTCTGAATGTGAGCAAAGGTCCCTAAAAGATCCCAGCAGATCCAATCCTGCATTGTGCCAGCCAGATGATTATACCCTACAGTGGTCACATATGGATGCCCGGGCAAGAATTAAGTGCAAAACAATCACACTGAGATACTTCCCCTGTGCTCTCCCAGTCCCTGCCACCATTTTTCAGTGTGGAAGAAAAGCTTGAGCTGATTGTGGTATCGGCTGAATCAATAGATAAGCCCAACTGAGTAGCAAGTGCATTGTACTAATTCTAAATAAAAAAAAACTATGCAGAAAATAAACCCTGCAGAAATAACTTGGCTCTATCTGCCAAGCTTTGTGTGGTCTTTCTAAAAACAGTCCTTAGTCCAGTTTTTCTAAGAAAGACTTTTAATGTTGTATTTACCATGAAGTATATTTCAGAAGTTATTTGAGACAAGGCAAATACTGGAATGCTTGAAGGTGTTACTGAAGTTCATACAGTGTCAATGAACAAGTTCAGTGCTGGTCCCAACACATTTTCTGTATGTTTACAACTTTCTTAGAACAGCGAATTCACTGCTGGAAAAGTATTTTCTGCAAACATGCAGCCTTTGTGGGGAATTAGAGCCCCAAGCTGGCACAGGGCGCAGGCCACCATGCCGGGCTCTCTGCCTTTGCCAGCACCAGCTACAGCCCCAGCATGCCTGGCTGGTCACTGCCAATCACTCACCACTTTGTCTCCGGTGTCAAGAAACAGATTTTCAAGTCTGAAACTGTCCAAATTTCACCTGTAACGCCACAGAGTCAGAAACTTTTGCTGCCTTCGGAGAAACTAATTTACTGAAGAGATTTGCAGCTGTACTTGCCTCAGAGGTGTCAGTGGATGTCACTGAGATTACAGAGGCAATTATCTTCTTATTAAATGCTAAAAAGGATTAGATTATTCCCACAACCTTTGTTTTGGGTTCAGCTTTCACAAATACAAGCTCCTGCTGCAACCCATATCTTAAAAGTGAAGGTGTATGATTTGTCTTCTCCAGATTCTCTTCCAAATAGCATTCACAGCTGCTTTGCAATGCATGTACAAGAGATATTTTGCTATTAAATACGTTATCAGTGCAACTTCCTCACATGGTCACCAGCCTCTTCCTTTACTGTGGAACCAGAGAAAGACTCATTTCCACAGCACAGAGAGGGTGAAACTCCCAGCAATGCTGCTCCTGCTCCTCCACACCTCAAAAGCTGAGAGTAAATTTGGCCACAAGAACAGCTGCTTGCCAAGTTTGATCTTGGAAAACAAGTGAAATATTTATGACTGTTGGGAACGTGGAAAAAAAAGGACAAATTTTCACTGTGTGATACTGAAAATACCCTAAGCATTTGGCCAGTATTCCTATAACTGCAGTGCTCTAAGGGAGGAAAACACAAGGTCTCACACACCAATCTTCAAAAGTGTGGTGTCAAACACTACAGAGAACCCGATCTAAGCCAAGAATCTTGACATTCAGAATTGAGGAAAATGTAATTTTGTAAGATGACTGCAAACCAGATCTTTGCTATACAGATTATTATTACTATTATTATTATTTAAAAAAGAAAACCTTAAAGAATGGGAAAAATCAATAAAATACTTCATGCAAATAGTTAACTACATTTTATGTACATTTTTAAGATGCAAAAAAACCACACAAAGCTTTAGAGAGCAAAGGATACAGCATGCATCATAAAGAAAGTAACCAAGCAGGGACAGTCATATACATAACTATTTCCCTGTTTTTCAAAGTGCTCTTTTTTCTTTTCCACAGGATTTTTTCCAATGCTAGCTTTTTAAAAATCTGTGTCAAAAAAAAATCAAAGTCTGCTATGTCCACAATTTGCAAATAAATAATTTCTCCGTTATGCTTCAGACTCTGGAGGTAAAGTACAGGAGTATTAAAAGTCAGGAAACTAGCCTCAAGAATTGTCCGTGGTTGTCCTCACGACCCTCTGGGGAGGAAAATGGCTCTGCTCCCCAGCTGTTCTCCATGAACCAAGCTGTTGCAGGAGAATACAGACTAATTCTAGCAGAGAAATCATATAATGAATTTTAAACCTGCATTTCTCATTTCTGTGCCCCAGGAAGCCCAGTTGGAAGAAAATTAAACCCACAGCGCCTTTCTGAAAACAAATATAACTGGATAGCTAAATCTTTGCTCAGCTATTTCATGAGAGAATAAACCTGTAGTTACTTCTTCATACGTCCTTTAATTTCTGTGTCAGATACATACAAAAGTTGTATAAACTGAAAATTTTGTTTAGTCATAGCCTAAGGGACTGAAAATGGACCTCTAGACAAAAATCTATAAGCATGTGCTAAATTGTCTCTTGTATTAAGTAAAAGCTGTGGCTCCTGCCAGACAATAACTATCTGGCAAAGAGGTCTGAAAATGGGCAGGTCAGTGACAGGTAGAAAGCTACCAAAATCCGCTGCACCATTGTACAGATCTCTCGGCATTTAATGTCTATTCCTTGGCATAGAGGAAATGTGTCACAAGAAGCAGCTGGCATCACATTCAAACAGGAAAGGAGTCCTCTGGTGCAGAATCTGCGGCACACATACATATTCCCTACTGACTAATTTTCATGGTTAAAACTGATGAAGACACTACCCATTAAGCACTCACCCACGTAACACAGTGCAGGAGCTTTGCTATTGCTGATGTGACCTGCACACTGCATAAATGCAACCTCTCCTGCCAGAATCTCCAGAAGATCCAAAACCCCAACATCAACATTTAATTTTTCTAGGTCCGTTTTAACTCTGAAACTTGTATCTTCCCTTTTCAAGGAAAAAGGGCATACACATTTGTTGGGACAATGAAATATTTTAATGCCTTTCTTATTGAAAAGCAGCCATATGCCACTTTTAAAAGAAATTTACCCTTCTTTTGGGAGTACAACAGTGAGTTCCTGGTTATATCAAAACAAATGTGACACAAACCAAACTAGGCAAGGTTTGACAGTGTCTGATTGTAATTTACTACTCCTGAGGAACCAATGATGAAAGAGATTCCTGTTGCAGCACTATGGCTTGAATTTTCGAATAAAAACACACTTCACTTTTTGAATGACCTTCCAAAACAGCTCAGCCAGATTTAGTTGCTAGAATTGAGTTCCAGGGCAGCCTTTTAATAAACAGTAATTGAAAAGGAGAAGTATACTTCCTGCTCCAGGAGAGCTAAAACTTCACTTTTAGTTTGTACATGTTCATGTTGTGTTTTAGTACAAGTGTTACCATAGAATTATAACATCTTGAAACCTGGGCAACAGATCATGCAAACAGACAATAATCCTAAGAAGTATGTAAACAAACAGAAAGCAAATTCCACTGCAACCAAGCTGCATTCATCAGACAGATCCGTTGTAGTGTATTTATTTCTGTGCCAGCTGTGAAAGAAACATGCTGGCATAGATGAATATACCATGAACACGATCAGAGGGCTGGATCAGAGGACAGGCTGAGAGAGTTGGGGTTGTTCTGCCTGGAGAAAAGAAGGCTCCAGGGACAACTTAGAATGGCCTTCTAGTACCTGAATGGGCTAGAGGATAGCAGGGGAAGGACTTCTTACAAGGGCACGTAGTGATAGGATGACGGGGAATGGTTTTAAACCGGAAGGGAGAAAATCGAGATTGGACACAAGAAATTCTTCATGCTGAGGGTGGTGAGACACTGGAACAGGTTACCCAGAGAAGCTGTGGATGTCCCCTCTCTGGAAGTGTTCAAGGCTTGGTTAGATCAGGCCTGGAGCAGCCTGGTCTGGTGGGAGGTGTCCCTGCCCATGGCAGGGGGGCTGATCTTTAAGGTCACTTCCATCCCAAACCATTCTATGATTCTAAGATTCTGTGATTCAATGAATATAAAATGAGGCTCAATAAAATTCAGGTCCCGGTTAAGATGAATCAAATATGAATTATGTTTAAAAAAACAGTGATTTGGTAAACTCAGAAGATTCTCAGATATTGAGAATAATCTTTGATATTGAAAGATGGATTTGATGTATAAGGAATGGGTTGGACGTCCGCCTCCAGAGTTACAGTCAACAGTTCAATGCCCAAATAAAAGTCAGTATAAGTGGTGTCCCTCAAAGGACTGAACAGGGACCAATACTGTTTAATATCTTTAATACCTCTGTCCACAGTGTCCCAACAGACAGCAGGATCGAGTGCACCTTCAGCAGTTTGCAGATAACATCAAGATCAGTGGTACAGCTAATTTGCTAGAGGAAAGGTATCATCCAGAGGGACCCTGACAGGATTGCAAAGAGGGCCCATGCAAACCTGACAGAGTTCAAAAGGGCCAAGTGTGAGGCCCTGCATCAGCGCCAGGGCAACCCCAAGTATCAGTGTAGACTAGGGGATGAGTGGATTGAGAGCAGTCTTGCAGAGAAGCACTTGGGGGTGCTTGTGGATGTCAAACTGGATATGAGCCAGCAATATGTATCTGCAGCACAGAAAGCCCCTCTGTTGTGAGAACCCACCTAGAATATTGCATCCAGCTCTGGAGTCTGCAGTACAAGAAAGGACTGGGGTTCGGAGGAGGGCCACAAAAAATGATCAGAGGGCTTGAACACCTTTATCAAGAATAAAAGCTGAGAATTAGAATTGTTCAGCCTGGAGAACAGCAAGCTCTGCGGAGATTTTACTGTGGCCTTAAAAATATTTAAAGGGGGCTTCAAGGAAAGACAGACAGACTTTTTTTTATCAGGGTCTGTTGTGACAGGACAAGGGGCAACAGTTTTAAACTGAAGGAGAGCAAGTTTAGCTTAAACATAAAGAAAAAAAATGTATTATGAGTGTGGTGAGGCACTGTAACATGTTGCCCAGAGAAGCTGTGAATGCCCCATCCCTGGAAGTGTTCAAAGTCAGGTTGGACCTGATCTTGTGAAAGATGTCCCTGCCTATGGCAAGTGAGTTAGACTAGATGACTTTTAAAGGTCCTCCAATCCAAACTGTTCTGTAATTCTGTGATTCTATTATATTAAATATGAATGTATTTATGGTATAAGTTGTTGGGGTAGGAGAAAACAGCAAATAGTATAGAGTACTTCATTACAATTACCATTTCAAAGCCAATTCATTTATTTAATCTTAGTTGAAAATTAAAAATACGTCATCAGGGCAGCAAAGTCAATTACTTGGAGTAATACCTATGTAATCAGGTTGATATGAATCTGTCCATGAATTAAGTTAATGTACTCATCTCCAGAATGAGAGTCTGGAGCTGAACAACCCATCTCATGCTCATTTCTAACACTGAAGTTGTCACAGAGTGGGTCCATCCTCCCTCACAAGGTGTCTGTGCTTGCAGACACCAGGTTGTATTATCAGCTACAGATGACAGCAAGCAAGCAGAAGCAGTTGGGATACAGACTCAGTATTTCATAATTTTTTATAATTCTCCTGACTTAATGTGAAAATTTTGAAGTTTGTTGTTTGTTTGTTGTTTGGAAATTCACCTACATAAAATATTGCAGGAGTTAAAGAGGCTGAAAAGCAGAGCCCCAGTTCTAGGTTAAGTATAAAAGATTGCTGCATTTCCGTTCCTATTTGACCTGAACTTCTTCAGCACCCTTCTCTGAACAGACTTACTGTGGTGTAACTACCTAATACATTCATGAATTCAGACAATCTCTGTCACTCTAGACTGTTATACATATCCTTGCAGGTCTTTACTTCTGGTAGCCTTCAGGTAGGTCAGTAGATAACAGTGATAACAGCAGAGGTAACAACAGGAAGTTGTGCCGGGGAAGGTTTAGATTGGGGATCAGGAAAAGATTCTTCACCCAGCGGGTGGTGGAGCACTGGAACAGCTCCCCAGGGAAGTAGTCATGGCACAGAGCCTGCCAGCATTTAAGAAGCATTTGGACAATGCCCTCAGTCACACGGTGCAAATGTTGGGACTGTCCTATATAGGGATAGGAGCTGGACTTGATGATCCTTTTGGGTCCCTTCCAACTTGGGTAATTCTATGATTCTATGGTTCTATGACTATACAAGCACTAATGGAAACCCTGCAGCAGATTTCCCATGACTTCATGCAGCCTTCTCAGCAATGCATCAGTAGAGTCACCAGCAAAATTAATAGACCCAAGGTGCAGGTACAGCCTGCAAACATCTGTCTCTGAATGATCTTAGAGACTGTCTTCTTCTATTAGCCTAGAGCGATGCATTATTATGAGGACTCTACAGTCTGCCTCCTTTTCCCCTCAGGGACTGCCCTGCTACACAATACTGGTCATACACACAGTACACAAACTAGGATGGCATGATAACTAAGTTAGAAAAGGCCTCAAGAGGGAGGTTCAGCTAATGCAGAAGTCCAGCAGGCAATTCCATTTGCCAGCAAATTTCAAAGATTCAGGTTTTCTTCTCACAAAATCATTTAAGTATTTTCAAATCATGGACTTAGATAGGAACTTCTAGCGCTCTGGGCTTCAGCTGAATTTCTTTCTCTCCCTGTCTCTTGAGTAGTGAACAGAGGTAAGTTGACAAGCAGATGGCATATGCAATCTTGCAGTAAGTGGCTAGGTTACTTCTGTTAACAATAGTGGAGTAACTTGTAGGTTGACTAAAGGCATAGCAGTAAAATTCCTTTCTAAATGCATAAGTAACAGAACACCCAAAACGGTCCATCAAAAAGGAACAGCACAAAAGCTAAGCACTCTGGAAAGGCTAACTGACAGAAAAAGATCTAGCTGGTCCTCAGCTAGTAAGGGGTGATTGATCACGTAACTCTATTTTTAGCTTTAACACCCACCAGCTCTGAAGTCTACTCCAAATTCACATGTGCTTTTTCATATTAAAAAAACCCCACTGATTACAGCTCTTTATTTTTTGCCTACATGTGGTGGTCCAAACCTCACATACCACTCATATTATTTCCATATATGACAACTTCACTGTACGAAGTTCTCTCTTCTTTTTCAAACAAACTACAGTTACTGCCCTAATATTACTCTCCAGTTTGACACTCAGTTTAAAGTAAGGACTAGAAGCAGCTATATTTAGAGAACAATCTGGTATTGGTATAAACCCTCTCCTGTTTCCACTTAAGCATACAGGAATATTCTTGGCTAGGAAAGAAATCCCTCGGCCTTGTGAGCATTAAAATGCAAAGCAATAACTATTTAGGAACTAGTAAAGATTCATGTCTTTGAATTCCTCATCTTTGTTACTAAATTTAAACTAATCTTGTACAAAGCAATAGCTCAGATTAGCATTGCATGGCTATATGTATGTATATTTAAAATGTTGCAAGTCATCCTGCTTGAAATGTTAAAGCAACAGCTTAAAATAAAGCACTGAAATAATGTAAATTTTTAAAGACATATTATACATGAAGATGTTAATAACTGGTTTGCTGACTAACTAGTGTGAAGCTGAATACACAGATGCAGATGCAAGCGATAAGCAAACTAGTATACTGACACAGATGTGTAAACACACTTTGTTCCTCACACTAACAGACTTTATCGTTGTTTGTGCCCTAGGCATTATCATGTCTCCAAGACACATCTATACAGTGAAAAAAATCAAGTAAATTTTCTTTTCTTAAACATATTTATTGTTGAAAATTGAGTACACTTTAAAAATCCAAGTACCAGTTTTCATCTGCCTATACATATGTACTCCAGCACTCAAGGCAGCCTTTATCTCCTTTTACAAGGACTTATGAATTTAAACAACCACAATTAGTTTACACTTAGGAAAACCATACCATTGATCTTCTGATTACTATGAGGCCTTCAAATTTATGCATAGCTATGGGAGCATATGCCTGCTCAAGCTATGGCTCAAAGCCTGAGTAGTACTAAAAGCTCCTCATTTTGTTGCTGTCTGTACCGAGTAAATTTTTTACTGAAATCTTAAGGATGGCACTAAATTACAGGACTTTAATATGGAAAATGACTCAGTGTAGAGTAGAGGTAAGATATAAAACCCAGTGGCATTATCCCAGCTCTTCTAAATGATTCCCACTGATGTTCTACCATAATCATATAGGAAAAAATTGACTATCACCTGACACTTGGGTACTGAGGTATGATTTCCCTGGAATGAGATAAGCAGGTCTCAATCTTTTGGACTGGAAGATTCTGAAGCACAGCTTGACACATGTGTCTCCAAGTCTTCCAGTCCCCTGGTTCCAACCCCTACTTAGAGCTTCTAAATTTTTTTGAGTGCTTGCTGCAAACATGTACCTGTTTAAGGCACAGAATACACTTCTCTGTACACTAGGTTCCTGTGGCATATGCAATCTTGCAGAAGGAGAGAAGTGATTTGCTCAGAGCAGACAACAGTAACAAATACTGGTAATGCACTGCAGATAAACTTGGGGATACACTGTTGGGGAGAACTAAGGCATCTGTTTCCCAAACAGACGCAAGGCAGGCACCACAGACACCTACATGTGGTTCATCCATTGCCTGAACCTATTCTGATGAGCTGAGAGCAAACCAGAACCTCTATCCATTCATTCACCTGCCTCCCTGCTGACTCCACTAAATAATGATACAAATTGCTGTTACCTTTATCATAGCGCCTTAAATAAACAACTCACTTTGGCTAAGCAGCTGTGAGATGGAACTTTCAGTCAAGGAAGTGCATTTGCAGAATAATCTGCTAAGAGTGGTTAAATGGAGCACAACTATTTTGCTAAAGCTTCCTCGGCACACACCAAAGAAAAGAAGTCTTCAAATGGAAATAACTAAATAAGTATGGAATTATGAAGAACAGACCCTTCTGAAAATGCATCAGGGTGCACTATGCCTTAGCTTATCTGTTTCCCATGAAATCTTGCAGCCATGAGCATTTGAAAGCCATAGCAACATGTTGATCAAGTAAGGAACAAATTCTCCATATATTGCTAATAACAAGAGATCCTTTATCTAACAGGGACTTAACAACAAAATCTCATGTCTTCTTTTGAATGAGAGTGCAAAGATTACATATATACATACACATAAATGGACTCGGGCATATGCATATACACATATATGTGACTATTCTTACCCTAAAAAGTATCAGAAATTCTCTTCTTCTTCACTGTGGGTAAAGACGTCTCTGAAAGACCACTGCAGTAGAGCTTTTCTTAGCTTCCAGTCAAAACGTGAAGATACTATAGAATCACAGAACACTGAGGTTGGAAGTGACCTCTAGAGGTCACCTGGTCCAACCCCCTCCCTCCACTCCCCTGCTCATTTCCAGATGGCTTTTGAATATCTCCAATGATGAAGACTCCATCATCTTCCAGCCACCCCCACAGCGAAAAAGTGTTTCCTGATGCTCAGGGAGACCTCTTGTATTTCAGGTTGTGCACATTGCCTCTTCTTCCGTCACTGGGCACCACTGAGAAGAGCTTGGCTCCATCTTCTTTACACTTCCCCTTTAGGTATTTGTGTTTATTTATATAAGATTTCCAATATGTGTATGAACTTAAAACAAGAGATCTCTGAGCACAGAAGGCACACTAGATGCAGCTCAAAAAAAGCCAGATGCTAGCCAAAATCTTCTGGCTGAGATGCTATTATACCAAGTCATTGCAATAAAACTGTCATCCAAGATGTGCCAACATCCAAAATAGGAAGCAAAGAGTCAGGGAAAAGTCAAAAAGTATTATTTATAACTCCCAAACAAAGTCAGCATTATTGATTTCCAAAGAAAACACCCCACAAACCAGATTACCATCACATGGCAAAAAATATAAGGAAAAAAAATCAAGGCAAAACTCATAGGTTTTGACTCTGAAAGGCTCAGTCATGTATACCCTCATGAAGGCAAGACTACTGACTCCTGGGGGATGTAGTGGCACGTCTCAATAGCCACATGGACATACAAAAGTCTCTATTGCCTACTCAGCCTTCCCACACTATTTCTCAAACATATCTTTCCCATACCCCATACAATAAAAAGTCTGTGTTTTCTCTGTGACGGCACTTGGACTTATGGCTCCTTTCTACCCTGCTACTCTTAACTTGTGCCCAAAAGAATGGATGACTTTTCTGAAACACGAAAGAAAGTAATTGGACCACTTCAGTTTACCAAGCCCCCCAAAAACATGGAATGTGCTCCCAAAGGACCCTTCAGCATTCACAAGTCTTGCAGTACCCATGAAGACTCTAACTCAGAAGTGACTTTGCCTTACAGCTACTCACATGAATATGGGGCTAGCCTGGATGCGCATAGCCAAACACCAATCTCATCATGTAACTCGAGAGTGAACAGCTAGCCACAAAACACCAATGATTAAAATTATGTTTGGATCCTTTTCATATTTCACAGTTCCCTATTCCAGACAGAGTACTCATCCTATCTGCTAATGCTAGCCTTTTTCCATGGACATATTCATGTAGGTTCTTAGAGGCAAAAGCCCACGTTCCAGGTTGGAAGAAATATGGCTCAAATATAAAATGGGCCTATGAAAGAAGACATGATTTGATTGCAAGATCTTCAAAAGAATCAGGCAGTAACACTAGAAAATTTAACTTAGTTTACTTATCTGTACATCATTTACTCATCTGTACACTAGTTGAGGGTTTCTACTGCAAGTAGAAAGTGCTTTGTGAAGCAGTTAGAGCTTTATTGAAGAAACATGTTTACATAGTTAATTTAAACTTTTTTCCTAGATACAGTGAATTAAAACATGGTCTGTACTATTCATGCAGCAGGTAGGATTGCCTGGCTTCCTTACCCTCCAGCCATGACTTTTCGCTCCAAAGCAGAATGCAATAGTATTTCCCTAAACACCACTGTTCACACAGAAACCTGCTTTGACCTTTGTTTAACCTTGAGTGCTAGGCAATGCAACAATCTTACTGTATTGATTGCTATGATATAAAGCCAAAAATTTCAAGAAGCTGAAAGATGGAGAATGACTTCCTCTGATAACTGTGTCTGTTACCATGGTTTTGTGTACAACAGCTGCAATCTCTCCTTCAATTTCAGTTGCTCTTCCTGCATTTTTTTAATGTAATACAATTTGTGGCCCAGCAAATTTGAAAAAAAATCAAGTCACAACAGAGCCTCTTTAAGGATTTTTATAGTTTGCTAACTGAACTGTGAAGACTGTTTCCTGAAAGACTTCCACTGATATTTCAAATGGAAATCTAATTACTGATTCACGGATATTTTCATAGTAGGACTTGCAAGGCTGTCGTAGCAAAGTGAAAGTAGCATGCAGCTCATACTTTATCAGAGAATACATCTACTTAAAACAATACTGAATTACCGCAACGTAATTACTCAAACTACTTGAGCTGTCTAATATACTGGTCTTGAGCCATGTTTGCCAAAAGAAAATGTGTTGGAAGAACTGCTATATAGCATAGAAGAAACACTGTTAATCAAAGAGCCTTTTTACGGTGGCAGACACTATATTGTTACATAAAATTGTAGGAGTCTTTCACTTGATTATCATATGCACAAGGATTATAATAATAAGACTTCAATCTTTGGCTGCCTGGAACCACTAGAGAAGGACTGGGCAAAAGGTGCTTACTCTTCTAGATAGCAATAATAAAATATGCTCAAATGATGCAGCAGCTTCTAAGCAATTATATGAAATTACGTGGGTGACTACACTGGCATTTTATCTGGTCTTCTGTCACATTACTGTTACAAAGTAATATTAAGAGAGTAAAAATGAAATATTCAAGGAAAATTACTCTTTTTAAAGCATTTTTTTCAGAGGTGACAGTATCAGTTTTGACCCCATTTTATAAGTTTAATCAGTCAACTAATTATAGCATTGCATGTACTTCTCTTGCACAAGGTGGCTGGGGATGAAAAAAACTCATAAGGTAACATAACAGAAGAACTGCAAAAAAAAAAGGAACACAAGACAACCAATTGTAAATGGGTTTGGCTTGTTTTTTCAATCAGCTTTCCAAGATTCACCTGATAGCATCCTATATAAGTTGATGACATTTTCAGGCTGACTCTATTCCAAGTCTGAACAGTCTGTACCATATATAAGGTGAAGAAGTAAGTTCAACAAAAACTTACCCAAAGAAATGCTTCTGAAATGTCTATGGTCACACTTCAGCACAAGTGCAAACTTATTTTTCCTCACTACAGACCTTGACCCATATTCACTCCAAATTTTATATTGAAAACAGTGCTGAAAATAACTTCCCTTCTCTCCATAAAAACAATGGCAAATGACTGCATCTCCTCTTTATTTTCAGGATTATTACATATGTAGTATAATAAGATCAATGAATACAAAATAATTTATACTGCCTGTCTGTAGTTTTACGGATATAAAAACTCATGCCATACAGGCACCCCGAAAACCTTGAAAAAAAAATTTTGTTTGATTCATTTAAAAGTCTTCCACTTTTTTTCAGAAAATTGAAAATACTTTTAACTCTTTCCAACAAGACAAATTGCATGTTTGTAATCATATTACATCAAACTCGAACAAGATTTGCAAGGTAAGTATCCATACATTATTTAGCTTCGTATAATGGAGAATATAACCATACAAGGCTAGACTGGTTGCGTAATCCCAGGCCCTACCCATGTCCATCAGTGCCAGACCCAGCAGCTGTGATTTTAGGCAGGAAGGTAAATCACTTATCTTGCTCTACAATCTAAGAATCTTATTGCTGTCTACAGCTACCTGAAAGGGGGTTTTAGCAAGGTGGAAGTTGGTCGATTCTCCTAAGTAACAAGTGACATGACAAAAGTAAACAGTCTGAAGTTGCACCAGGGGAGCATATTAGGAAAAAAAATTTCACCAAAAAGGTTGTCAAACAGGGTGCTGAGAAAAGTGGTTGAGTCAGCATCCCTGGAGGTATTTAAAAGTTCTGTAAATGCAGTGCTTAGGGACACAGTTAAGGGTTGGACTCAATGATCTTAAAGGTCTTTTCCAATCTAAATGACTCTATGATTCTATGGAACTGTACCTCAGCCTCTACCATTCAGCTGAGACAAGCCTAGATGCCTGCAGTCTTTCAAGCAAACTCTAGCTGTAGTCACCTTGCCTACATGTGCAAGCTGCAGAGATGCGACCACAATCTCTCCCAATAGCCTGTGCACTCAAGATGCACAGTTGCATTATAAATTAAAGCTAGCCGAGGTCATGTTCAAATGAGCTGAAGGCTCATCGCTACACAAATACACAGCTATTTTTTTCATGCAAACATGCAGCATTTTGAATTGTAAAGCTGCAATATAATTTTTAGTAAGTGTGGTTTACTGTGCTCTATCAGTGGCAGAGATCACACAAGTTGCTCCACCTTGCTAACAAGCAACAAACCTTGTTACATGGAGGGAATTAGTTTTTCTCCGGGGTTATGCAAGTTATGTGTTTGACTGAGGTGATTTGGCATTCATCACTACTCACAAGCACTCTTTTGCTTTCCTACAGCTGTTTAATTTTTTTTCTATTTCCAGTTGTTTTCATGCAAAACAAAGACCACCTACTGTCAGGAGGTGCAGGTATATCCTGTAAACATGAGTTTTATAACAGCCATCCTCCTTCTCTTCTGTCCAGCCTACATGGCTAGTGTAGAATGCACTAAAATATCTTGTTGACTCTCTAAGCACTGAATCACTAACAGCTGTATGTGAAAATACACTTCTGAGAACGTTACTGTCCTGTGGAGGTGGAGGAATGCTTTGAAACTCATGCCTCACGCAGTGACTCATCGATAACAATTTAGGATTCTTTTGCTCTCCTGTTGCAAACGAAAAGCCATCAGAAATGTCATGCAGAGGCAGCTGCTCATGAAGGCCTCCATGAGCATAACTGCTCCTGGCCATCTTTTTATTGCACAAAACCTGCCCCTGAAGATGATGAAAACTATGCTCATAACTGTAGTTCGAGCATAATTCTATAAAAATGGTATTGCCCAGGACAGAAGTTATACCTGGATAACCAAAATATGACATTTCCTACTAGTACCAGCAAGACAAAGGAGAGGCTGGAGAAAGGCTGAAAGCTACTTACACATGGTACTGTTAAGCTTCTGTTGACAAACTGAAAAAGTAAACAGAAAGAAGAAATCAGCTGCTAACAAAAGAGTACTGGCTGAGCAGTCAAAGTGGAGTGTGTACGAGAAACCGCACCTGAGGAGACGAAGCAATAAGAACATGAGTCCAAGGGTACCAGAATACATTAGTCAGCTTTTTTTTTTTTGTTTATCCCCTTTGGGAGGAACTAGGAAGGACAGCTGTCACTCCAAATGGAATTACTTTGGCCAGGAAGACAAAAAAATTACTTATAAGGTTAGGGCAAAATAGATCACATGCCATTTCTAATGGGTTCTCCACTCCATCAAATGGTATTCACTGCAGCGATGCTGAGTCTAAAAATTTTGAAGACCCAAATCAATAAGCTCCCATGGCAAGTTGTACTTATCAGCTGAAAACCTTGCCAGCAAGTGTACATGTGGTATGCCAGGATGGTTCTGCTGCAGCTGTGTACAAGCTGGTGAAATACCCTCTACTTTACTCCCAGTTACACAGTTATCATGAACATGTAAGGCCACTTGTCTCATCTTAGAGTTGTACAAAGCCAGTGATGTTACATCTTTCTTACATTTTAAAAATTATTTCTTTCCTATGCTGCAGATAGATGGAAATAAAAGACTACAGATGTGCCAGGCTATCTACCATGAACTGTGTAACTGAGCAAGGCACAGCATACATCTGATATGAACTGTGTTTTCTGTGCAAAACAATCTAGCATCATCAGTTTCATTACTCTGCATATTACAATCAAATGATGTGGCATTCAAGATGAGGGAGCTTATGTCCGAAGACATTAGTTTTAAGACATATGGCATAGCTGTATATATAAGCTACTTAAATGGTATACAGGCCATGTTTATGTTTGATCTTCCTTAATGCTGCTGCTCTCATGCCTGATTTATCTGATGCTCTGGGATGGTTATCCTGTTGTTAGTAATGTTGCCTGCTGACTTACTTACCATGAACTGTTACCTGAAGGAAGCCCATTTTGAGTGTACCACGGAAAAAGAGTCATGGACTAATGCAGCAAAAAGCAGGTATTTTTTAAGGAGAAGAAAATAAGGCTATTTTGTAAATACATCATAATTTATTAGTCCTGAATGAAATCTATGTCTTTTTCAGGTTGAATGTCCTTTGGAATACTAAAGGAAGAGAAAACATTATTAAAAAACCTCTGAAATGCAAGTTATTAAAATATAACCTAGGAGACATGAGATTTGAATTAATACACATAATTTCAGAATGAAAAAAACCACACACAAAATATGTATTTAAAGCTGCCAATTATCATATGAAGCCAGATGTATACAGCTGTATCAATGGCCCATTATAGCGCTTGCAGTTCAGTGCCACACAGCTCATTATTGGCATGGAAAGTTGCTTGACAACACTTGACAGAAGAGCAAAACCCATTGCCACTAATAGTAAAATAGCTCCAACCCCAATGTAATTGGCAGTGCACGGATATATTTAACAACGGTCACTTGCTTTTTGTAACATACTGCTAATACAAACTAACTCTCTTATCTATAGCTTGCAGTGGTAATAGACAAATCTCTTACCTAATGCTTAAAACCAGTCAAACAAATGCAGCAGAGAAAACTCCATTAGTGCATATTTGAGCTGACAGCCCAAACATTATTTCTAGCTCTGTTAAAATGATTTCTGCAAAAATCAAGGGAGATTGTGAACAAAACATACCCACAGACACAGGCACACAAAATGCTGTACAGTGTTCTTGGCAAAAATATAAACATGGTCCAGAATCACAGAAAAGATGTGCCATAGTTATGTTTAATGAAACATCTATAAAAATGCTATAAGCAGAATGTTCTCACGGTCAGGTTATGGCTGGCTCTGTGTTGAACAAGGCTGTGAGGAAGGCAAAAAAGGCCAAAATCCAACCCTGCAGAACAGCTGCAACTAACTTAAGGCTGTGTTTCCTATTTCCATTTCAAGTGGGTCTACCTGGATTTATTTGTTACTCTACTCAGGACTACTGCCTATTACTTACACAACCTTCCTTTGTTTTAAAGTACAAAGTAAGTAATCTTCTGCTTGGTGAAGAAGATCATAACGCTTAAAAAGCACACGTGTACTCTCAAATAAACATTCAATTTGGTTAAATAAAATCTCAGTATTATTTGATTAAATTCTATCACGCAAAGTTGGACAGTACATTTCATAATTAACCAGATCTTTCCCTTACAACACATATGCTGCAGACTTGGAAGTAAATTCTTGTGGAACTTGGCCACTGCGCACCTGCAAAGCTTTGTCTTATGTTCCACATCTGGATATTTTTTAAAATGAATTACCTGTCCAGAGCTGTCAAGAATGCAAGAATGCTTACGCGAACATACCTAAATCCACTGACACCTGGGCTTATGTGTACTAGCAAATTGATTAACGTTTGCAGATCTTATCACTGGTCCACTGATCACACTCAAAATCGTTTGCTGTTCTTCAGATTTCAGAACCAGGATTATGTGATGATGGCCTTTTCCTGAGCAACAACATTACTGTGTTTCTTGTGTAGCTAGTATGCTACAAACATCCACTTAATGAAGCACAGCACATTTGCATGGGATTTCTCAGCTTACACTGAAAACTGAACTGGCACATTACAAAACTAGCTCCCTCAGCCTGGGACATGACCTCAGCTGGACACGTTTCTCAGCCATAGATAAGCTTGCAAGAAAGGTATATCCTCAGCTGTTTCCGTGTTTTACATTTCCTTTGCATGGTAATTGTCTGCTAAAATTCATTATAAATCTACAACACAAACACCGAGTTTGCAGATAACTGACTCAAAAAGCTAACAGTTAAAAAAAAGCACCTTCATGTTTAGACTTGAAGGTCTTATTCTTGAATTTAGAGCTATGTGAGAGAGCTTGAGGCTTACAAAGTGAAGCAGAAGTTATCGTAGCAAAGGTATAGTGGACAGATATTATGGTAGAACATCTGTTTTCTTGTGTACCTTGTTTTCTACCAACATCCACTTCATTAGGGCCTGATTTGCCAGTCTTGAGTAAAGTAGTAAAGAGTGAAAGTTATCCATTTTATCACTGCCTATTTTATTTTGACTTTTCCTTTGCACTTGACTAAAATGGGCCTTAAAATGCTAGTCAATTACAGATATTGAAACTTTAGCTAAAAAAAATAAATTATAAAAATAATAAAATTAAGCACACATAAAAGATCGCTTATCTCAGAGCTACCAGAATACTCAAGAAAAGCCAGAGACATTTTAAAAAGCAGATGAACCTTAGAAACCTAATGGTTTAACTGGGAATGCAAAGCTGTAAACAAAAGCAAGATTTAGCCTGACATTTCCTTTCTATGCCTGGCTCTTTGAAAGATAGTGGCTTCCCTGGCAACCAGGCAGAAAATTTTCAAGTATGGAGTGGAAATTTCTGGGCAGGATTTTAGTTATATTTACATCATTCTGACAGTTTGGCATGAGACCACACAACTGAGAGATTTATAGGATGAAAGAACTTCCACTGCAAGTCAGATAATCCCTATAAAAGATCTGCTGTGACTCCATATTAAAAATAATATTTTAAAATAATAAAACAATCTTGAAGTAATGCAAAGAGAAGTGGAACGATTTAAAGTTCAGCTGCCACTCCCATCCTTAACTTGCTCTGTTGTCTCAGTAAATTACCACATGGACGTACGCTGACCTGCAAATTCCAGGGCCCAGTGCTGCTCAAACAAACACGGTTTAACTACATGAAAGAGTAAAAGAGCATCAAAAAAGACTCATTTGCACACCTGCTACATAGATTGGGATGAACTATTTCCAACTAGATTCAGTTGGAGTTTATGCATTTCTGAAGAGGCTAATATATTGTGTGCCACATGTTTGCTTGGAACGACTTACTGTGATTAAATGACAGACTGCAGAAGAAAAGGTTTATAATGGAAATGCTGACAGAACTACAGCTGTTAAGAGAGCTGGTATACCATATACCCTCCCAGAGTATAACATCTCAATTATATATCTCTGAAAAACAAGATCTACAGTAATAGAAGATTAGAAGATTAGAAGCAGCCAATAGTATACTTACGGTGACACAGAAAAATGAAACAACAACCAAAATAGTGTTCCATGGGCCAAAAAAAATAGGCTGCTGCTGATCCAAATCTCTGATTAGATTTCCCTGTTTCTTGAAGCACTGTAGCATGGATATGAAGAACATGATGCACACCCATTTCTGCATGTCTTCCAGCACCTCACAGTCCCTTGGAGCTGAATCCATACCACTAATACACAGCACCACATTAATCACAGGGAGGAAGTGCTGCTGCCAGGACAGGCGGTTTAAGAGGGCATAATGTTAAGAGGCATAACTGAGAAAGCAAAGATGGTTACTAAATTTCTACTACTATCTTACAAAAAAAAAACAGTAAAATCTAAGTATATTTAAATGGGGAAAAAAAAACCCTATTATTTTAATCACGACATCCTCACAAACTTTTCTAAGTTAGCACTCTTCATACATTCTTAAACCCTAATGATTAATCTAAAAATTAAAAAATAAGGTGACTTACTCTGTATATGTGAGAACTGCGTACAAATCAGGAAAAAAAAAAAAAGTTTCATTATCAACTTAGTAAGAAGTGAAATGACAAAACTGGACCAGACAGTTCTGAATGCAGCACTGTAGAGGGGTGATGAGTGATGTCTATTTCTTTGTATATGTACTCACCTCTTCATTATCTTAGGTACCTGTTTGGAGCTTAAAAACTTTGGAAACACATAGTTCTTTTTACTATTCAAGTACAACTTTCACTTTATGAATGACATTGTGTCCAAGACATAAGCAAACCTAAATTAGTCTATTACCCAGTTATAACCATGTTGCATTTATTTTGTTTAGTCAAGGTGATTTGCTTATATTGATTCTGTGAAAAATGAGAGCCCACACTAAAAAAATTTATCAAGAGTTACGGTTGAATAGAAACTCTGTAGAGTAACTGGATTTTGTTCTCTCTTTCAACAGCAGTCAGTAAAGCATAATACAAGCAAAGCCTAATACAACTTATGAAAAGATTAATGCTTATCTTTTTCCTATTGAACTGTAAGTACCGCAAAATGGAGAGGTCTGAACTGACCATGTCATAAAGATGCTCTTCACAGGGATTGTCTCCTGTGCATCCACTTCTAGAGCAGAACCCAAAATATATTTAGGAAAAACAATAATGCAGTTTAATGGGAATCTGACAGAGGTGTTTTTTCTAGGAAAAGGAAAAATTACCTACAGTAGATTTGACAAACGATACATTTTCCCTAGAGAGAGAGGAAGGATTCTAAGGTAGAAGGATTCCTGCAGAAACCTGCGCACGGACCCGCGCCTGGCAGAGAGCAAACACCCCCACGCAGTGCCTGCAGAGCAGTGGTCAAGGCTCCGACACCCGAACACCCAAACTGTAGGCGGAAGGGGTCCGACGGCGCCTGTTTTCCAGGGAAAGCCGAGCAGTGCGGCACCGCGGGGCGGCAGCGTCACCCTGGGATGCGGCCACTTGGGGCCGGGGGCTGCAGCAGCGCCTGAAGCAGGGGACGGCAGCTCCCGAGGGGCACCTGCATCTCCCCGGGGGCAGCGGCAGCTCCGGGGACAGCGGCAGCTCCCTGGGGCAGCTCCCAGCCGCCGAGAGGCACCGGCAGTTCCCGGGGGTGGGTTCCCCCCGGGGCGTGCGCCGTGCGCCCCCGGCCAGCAGCGCTCTTACCTTCCCCGTGCAGCACCCAGGGTAGATGCGCGTAGTCCCACTCGTAGCCGCAGGCGCTGTCCTCGAAGGCGCAGGACCCGGGGTAGAGCGCGGCGGCCCCGGCGAGCTGCAGAGCTGCAAGGACAAAGCGAGCTCCGGTCACACCCCGGCCATGCCAAGGGCTGCGGGATAGGGGCATCCCCCAGAGCCGGGAGCAGTTGCATGGACTTAGCTGCCTGATCTGACCCAAAGGGGCGAACCCACCCGGCGCCCTGGGCCCCCATCGCCGCTTACCGTGCGCGGCGAGGAGGCAGAGGTGCAGCATCTTCCGCGCCGGGGCAGCCGGGGCTGGCCGCGAGAGGCGGACAGCAGCGTGGGGGCGCAGCCGCGCGGAGCCCGGGGCTGAGCGCGGCCACTCGGCACACCACGGGGCGAGGGAGGGGCGGGGACGGACCGTGGGCACCCGAGGGGGCGGCCCGTCCCACCCCCGACTCGCAGTGGGGTCGCCCAAGGCCGGTCACAGTCACAGGATGAGCTGAGTTGGAAGGGACCCGCAAGGATCATCGGTGTAACTCCTGCCCCTACACAGGACAATCCCAACACTCACACCGTGTGTTTGAGTCCAAATAGAATCACAGAATGGTTTGGGTTGGAAGGAGCCTTAAAGACTATCCAGTTACAGCCCCCTGCCATGGGGAGGGACACCTCACACTAGGTAAGGTTGCTCAAAGCCTCATCCAACACCTGGCCCTGAACACCTCCAAGGATGGGAAATCTACATCTTCCCTGCACAACCTGTGCCAATATCTCACCGCCCTCAGTGTGAAGAATTTCTTCCCAGTGTCTAATCTAAATTTCCCCCCCTTCCAATGTAAAGCCATTTCCTCTTGTCTTATCACTACTTGCCCTTGTAAAAAGTCCCTCCTCAGTTTTCTTGAATATTGTTAGTATTGGTGCCATGACTGCTTCCCTGGGGAGCTGTTCCAGTGCTCTAACACCCACTGAGTGAAGAACCTTTTCCTAATATTCAACCTAAACCTCCCCTGGCACATCCTCCTGCCATTCCCTCAAGTCCTATCATTGATCACCAGAGAGAAGAGATCAGTGGTTGGTCCTCCTCCTTCCCTGGTGAGGAAGCAGTAAAGTGCTATGATGTCCCCCTTCAGTCTCCTTTTCTCTGGGAGTGTCCTGTAGAGAGCTGCCACCTCTCTGGGCAGCCTGCTTGAAGCGCATCACCCTCTTCACAACAAAAATGTAGGTTTTTATGTTTGTGGACTTCCCTGTGTTTCAGCTTGTGCCCGGTGTCTTGCTCCTGTCACTGGGTACCACCAGAAGAGCCTAACTCCATCTAATGTACTCCTCTGTCAGGTGTTTGCTTGCATGTGTACGGTTCCCACTCACTTGCAGAAGACAAGGCAGCTCCCACATCATCAGAGCTCCTGTGCCTGCACAACCTGTCCTGCTGTCCTGCTGCACCACAAAACCTGTCATACTGGGGAGCAACAGTAGAACAGTAGGGTACCATCACTCTTTTAGGGTAGAAAGGTGCAGAAGTTGCTGGAGTGCTCCAAGAACTGTAGTTGATAGGATTACAGGATAACTCATGAGGGGACCCCAGGAGGTCTCTGTTGCAAGCCCTCATTGCTGCCCAGGCATAAAGGTGGCCCCAATTCAGCTGACTGCCCCCCAGCACCTAGGGCTGTCCCCTAGACCTGCTCGCCAATGCTGCCAGCCCCAGAGTGCACCTCTGCAGGGCTCTGCCTTCTGACCACTGAGCTTTTTGAATTTCCTGCGTTCCTTGTCAGTCCCTTTTCAAGTCCACTTCAGTGGCAGTGCTGCCTACTGGTCCTACATATCCACTGGTCCCCCCATCTGATGTTGTCTGATACTTGACACACTTGCCCTCTGTTCCCTCCTCTGGGTCAAACCTGGCAGCTAAATCTGTAACACAGACTGAAGACTCTGTCCTCCCTGTTCAATGGTTTTGTACTTGTCTTGCTTGCTTCAGCAGTTTTTGTGTATAACAGTTTCCTATTGAAACATCTGGGAAAACTTAGCTGACCAGAGGATTCCTCTATCTGCCATAAAGTAAATTCACTTCACTTTGGGTCATCACTTAAACTAATCAGGTACAGTGGGAAATTTGAACAACTGAGTTTCTGAAAACATCTTTTAAAATTATAAAAGCCAACAAGAGGATACAGGATGCCAGAATTTTTTGTTGAATTATTCCAATACCTCTTTCTACCAATCTATGAGCTCCAAGGAAGTAGGTATGTGCATCAATCCACAGAGATCTATATCTCAACAAAAACTGCTTTTACTCATGTCAACTACTCTTCTTAGTTATAACATGTAGTTAGTCATACTTCATTTTCTCACAGTCTGTATTAAAATTTGCTACTTATGGAAATTGATTTTCTAAGTACAATCACGGGCTTTGATATTAGGTCCTTTGGTAAGGCTGTGTCAGAGAAGTACTAGGAATACTGCAGAACAGCTACAGAAGGTCTTTGCTGTGAACAAGTATGTGGTCTGCATGATAGTGTACATAGCCTGTTTCCATCACTTGACCTTTATTTTTCATAATGTTGCAAATTTTGGCATGTATCAAAAGTCTCAACAGGTTTCTAGCATAGCCACATGAAGCCAGTAAAAACACTCTTACACTCATTGAGTTTGTATTCCTAAGTAACTGTCACGTACCTTCATAATAGACTTAATATATTACCGTTCCTGAATCACATGTAACACCTGGAACTTTACCCTTTAAATTGATGTAGGCACTGTGTACATTCAACTGTGCCCACAGCCCTGGTGATATCTTGGATCATTGTTCCAGCCCTCATCCAGTTCACGTTTTGTCCATGGAGATTTCTGGCTGACAGACTTCATTGTGTTGGGCTTTTTTAGAGAGGCTGGGGGATTTCCGATATCAGATTATCCTTGCATATAATGTACCTCTTTAATAATCACTCCAAAATATGTTTGATTTGAAGGGAATTTTTTGTATCTAGAAGAACAGACTCTATATTCACATGCGGATGACACGCTTGCTAGCTTTAGGGAACACCTGTGAATTGCTTATGGAAAGTCTTGTAACCTGCATAAAGTTATTCAATTTATTTGGTGTTTCTTGTGCATAAACAACAGGTCCTTAATTTCAGCCATTTCCTTGTAGAAGAAACAGAAAAATACCTACCTTGGAGACACCTACTGACAATTTTGAATTTGCTGGATATTAGTGTGGTTCCTCCAGTTTCCCCAAGACATAATAATATTTGCATCCCCCATTCATGGGTTTGCACAGTGACATTCTCAGGTTTCTTACTTGGATAGCTACATTACACAAAATTTGCTACTTTTGGAAAGTTTGAAAATCACTTTCCAAACATTCCTTGTCCCTTTTCCTTTCCCAGAGGGGCTCGTGTACCTAAACTCTGCTCTGTCATTCACTTGTACTCTTTGCTGCATTCCTAACACTTCTGTAATACAGAACTTAGCAGCTGTTTGTTTAGCTTTTCTGCTTGAGTAGTTTCTTGCAGAATGGTCTGCATCAGACTCCAGTCATAAACTGGTCTCTTCTCAGGCTTTTCACTAATACCAAAATGCAAAATTGGCTGTTCAGTGACAGGCTGGTCATAAACTCTATGAGTCTTTCATTTTCCTTTTCACTCTCTGTTTAAAAACACAGCATTCCTTTAATTCATTTTTTACAGTGTGCAGAATATCACAACTTGTTAGAGGCATTAAGTGCTTTAGAACCATCTTCTTATCTTCTTCAGAAATAAGGTCAACTTTCCTTTTGTTTTTTTGCAGGTCTCTGTTGCTCATGCATGTATGATTAAGCACACTTGTCTGTGTTTTCAGGCAGTACACTCTTTCCTGTAACTTCTGCTTCATCCCATCTCTACTCCTTAAATTTTTTTCTCATACTCTAGACAAAAGATCCTGGTAGGCTGCAAACAATCCTTGTGGTCCCATGCCTTCAGCCTTCTGTAAATTAGATTGTCTGCAAATTGAGTACAGATGGAGATAAGCCTGAAGCTGCCAGCTTTTGCAGTAAGCTTCCTCCTCAAAGCTTGAAATCATGTCTGTGTAGCAACTTCACTCAAGTTTTGCAGCTATCCCTTTTTCTGTCCTGCTTTCCCATCTCAGTCGCACTACGAGCAAATCCCACACAAATATACTAACTTAAATTTAAGGAGGTGAAAGATTTTTAAAAAGTGAATTTAAACAAACTGCATGACAAGTTTTTCCGGATAGCTAGCAAAGCTAGGTGAGTTCTCATCAGAATCAGTTTGTTGCTTTCTCAGACATATGACAAACCCAAAAATCGGCTAAAGACTTTTTCCTCTTTTTGACAGAAGCATCATGTTGCTTTAGGCTTTTTGGATTTTTGCTCTCTGGTGTGGCTGCCAGTTGTATAACGATGCTGTTTCACTTTGGATGACCAAAACAGACTCCTATTGCTGAAAAAGAAACAAAGGAAACCGGACATACTGCATGCCTGTTACATTTTGTTACAATGCAGTTGACAGGTACAAAATACTCTTTAATGGACACAGAAACTCCAGACTTGAAGTAGAAGAATCAAAAGGAAATATTTTGCTTTCTCTTAAAACTATTTTGATTACTTTATTCTTCCTTTGTTCCAGTAATGCTGCTGCAAGTCTCCTTTACTACTAATCGGTCAATCTTCAGTTAAGACTAAATATACCTTCTTCTCTCAGACATACCCATTCCAAGTGCTTCGGAGACGACCAGTTCCCTAGCTTTAAGTATCACACATCTCTCTTCCCATGTCTCGATTTGCTGTCTTCTTCTGTCTTGTTACGAAAAGCTGCTTGCTTTTGTGTTCAAAGACTTTCACTACATCCAACTCTCTGACTGGCTTTTCCTCACTATTTACCTTCTATCTCCTTTGATCCTCTCACATGTAAGAAGCTCTCCATAATCCTCCACGTGGTTTCTTCCTTATCCTACTTCAGGTTCATCCTTAAAAGGTCATTTCTTTATGGGTTTTTTTTCTTGATTTGTAAAAGATTGACAAAAACATGTAAACTGGTGTGGTGTGTCCAGCGTAAGTCATGCAGGATTGTTTCATTATGTTTACTGTCTGGCTGGCTCTTTTTATCCTCTCATCCTTTCCTACACAGAAAACTTTTGGGAGAGGCAAGGATTACTTTTATTTCTGTTTTTATACAGCGTGCAGTTTAATAGAGGTACTTTGGGTTCTAATTGCTATGGTAACACAAACAATAAGAAATAACAAAGAAATCAGGATCACTTAATTTGTTACATTTCCAATACTGAAGTCCTGCAATATCTTGACATGTCTTTTAGCCAGACTTCCTGAAGCCAGATATGTACACCTGACATCAATTAATTTCAGTAACAAGACAGCTTATTAGCTAAGTGTCTCCATCAGCTTTGGAAATGCCAATTTTTGCTCAGTATATACACACACCACTTTTGAAGACCTGATGGCCCAAATAGCCAACTGATACTGGCGAATCACCAATATAAGAACTCACTAAGAATCGCTGAACTCGCTGTTGCCCTCAGTTGTTTTTCTTACTGGTCTTAAAGATGTTGCAGCTCTTAGCAGGGCTGTCTAAGCTGCACATGCGACAGCTCCTCAGCTACCAAAGTTTATAGACCAGTGTGTTAAACTGGTTATTATACTGGAAACTCCAGGTTGCTGTAAGATCTCAGGAGCCAGGGAAGTAACAGGAGACACATGTAATGGCAGAAATGTGAGTGAATGGAATGTTAGAATCATAGAATCATAGACTATAATCATAGAATCATAGGTTGGAAGAGACCTCTGAGATCATCAAGTCCAACCGTGCCTGTCTCCCTACTAAACCATACCCCTAAGAAACTCATCTACCCGTCTTTTAAACACCTCCACGGATGGAGACTCCACCACCTCCCCGGGCAACCTGTTCCAATCCCTGACTACTCTCTCAATGAAGAAATTCTTCCTAATGTCCAGTTTAAACCTGCCCTGGTGCAACTTGTGGCCGCTCCCTCTTGTCCTGTTGCTTGTCACTTGCGAGAAGAGAGCAGCACCCACCCCATCACAACCTCCTTTCAGGTAGTTGTAAACAGTGATGAGGTCTCCCCTCAGCCTCCTCTTCTCCAAGCTAAACAACCACAATTCCCTCAGTCTTTCCTTGTAGGGATCATTCTCCAGCCTCGTTGTCCTTCTTTGCACACCCTCCAGCACCTCAATGTCTTTCTTGTATTGAGGGACCCAAAACTGAACACAGTACTCGAGATGTGGCCTCACTAGTGCTGAGTACAGGGGCACAATCACCTCCCTGGTCCTGCTGGCCATGTTGTTTCTGATAGAGGCCAATATGCCACTGGCCTTCTTGGCCACCTGGGCACACTGCTGGCTCATATTCAGCTGGCTGTCAACCAACACCCCCAGGTTCTTCTCCACCAGGAGCTCTCCAGCCACTCTTCCCCAAGCCTGTAACACTGCATGGGGTTGTTGTGACCTAAATGGAGGACTCTGCACTTGGCGTTGATGAACCTCACCCCGCTGGTTTCAGCCCATTGATCCAGTCTGTCCAGAGCTCTTTGCAGAGCCTCCCTTCCTTCAAGCAGATCAACACTGCCACCCAGCTTGGTGTCATCCACAAACGTGCTAAGGGTGCACTCAATGCCTTCATTGAGATCATTGATAACGATATTGAACAGGACTGGACCCAGCACTGAACCCTGGGGAACACCGCTCATGACTGGTTTCCAACTGGATTTAACTCCATTTACCACAACCCTTTGGGCACAGCCATCCAGACAGTTTTTTACCCAGCAGAGGTTGTGCCTGTCCAGGCCAATGGCAGCCAGTTTCTCAAGCAAAATACTGTCAGAAATGGTGTCAAAGGCTTTAGCAAAGTCCACATTACACCACATCCACAGCCTTTCCCTCATCCGTTAAATGGGTAACCTTGTCACAGAAGGAGATCAGATTGGTCTGGCAGGACCTGCCCTTCATAAACCCAGGGTGACTGAGTCTGATCACCCGGTTGTTCTCACATACTGTGTGATAGCACTCAAGGTGATCTGCTCCATGACCTTCCCCAGTACTGAGGTCAGACTGACAGGCCTGTGGTTCCCTGGATCCTTCCTCCGACCCTTCTTATAAATAGCAGTTACATTTGCCAGCTTCCAGTCTAGCGCCACTTCCCCAGTCAGCCAAGACTGCTGGTAGATGAGGGAAAGGGGTTTGGCGAGGACCTCTGCCAGTGCCCTTAATACCCTCGGATGGATCCCACCTGCCCCCATGGATTTGTGTATGTCTAATTGGCCAAGCAAGTCTCTAACCAAGTCCTCCTAAACAGCTGGAGCTTCATTGAAGGGCAAAGAGAAAAAGCAAGCAGAAATTTAAATACGGATTAATGTTTTGCAGGTAAAGGGAAATGCAATAGATGCAGAGCTTGTGGAGAAATATGAGAAAATGTTTTTTTAAATAACGTCAATAGGTAGGGCAGATTTTTTGAAGTGTATTTTAGATCTACAGATTAATTTAGGGGGATTGGAAGAGGATGATACAGAATTTCTGAAAGCCTAGGTAAGCCAAATTGTGAGAGACAAAACAAAATGCATTAAAATCCAGGCAAGGGTCTTGAGACAGTAAATTGTAAAATGACATAAAAATTCCTGAAACTGATGTAAAACTTCCAAGAAATATGTAGAAAACGACAGTGCATTTTCCCTAATAACAAATATGTAAAAGTAGTTTGCACCTTACTAACTCACATTTCCTGAAATTCCACCCTGTCATTTCCTGCTGCTAAATGAATTAAATTGTCTTCTTCATGTCAGGGAGTAGCATAATCATGTATATCTTAACGGGGCTACCTCACTAGTGAAAACAAAATGCCAGAAGTCATTGATCATTATATATGAGTTTTAAAGGAGTACAAAAGCGTTCTACAAATGAGAGACTTCTTCTATAGACACTTTCCTAGCCCAATCTTAACCAGGCAGGATATGGGTAAGTCACATTTGTGCTTGTTGCCTTTTAAGACAGGGAATGCAGAGATCCAGGATAAAGCAGAAGGCCAACTATATCTCTTGTTAAATCCTGTTATTAAGTGAGCTTGCTTTAAGGACAGATTTGATCTACAGGTCACAATGTGCCTTACATTAATTTGACTCCTTTCATATTTCCAAATGAACTGCAACACTAGAGAAGCAGAAGAGCGATGATTAAAGCCTGAGCTTTTCCAAATTCTCTACACTCCTAGCTACAGATACTGTCCTCTCTAGTGTTTGTTTTGAAATCCTGGAAAACACACTTCGTAAAAAAGATCTCACTTCATGCCAGGTACATCCAAACTTTCCACTTATTCGCAGACATTGGGCACTGGTACTGTTCTCAGTTGGAAAAGGACATCAGGATTAGACAAGGAAATGAGGTCTTGTAGCACAGTTCAGTGTTCATGTTTATTCTCCTCATACACATGTGCTGATGCTATTTTATGCATTATGTGCAATGGTATTATAATCATGCATGGCACTTTACAAGTCTAATCCGGGAGAAATCTTGGCATCTGTTTTATATTTCTCTTCAATAAGAAAAATACAAATAATTTGAGCTCAGGTCATCTAATCAGATTAACTTTTTGTTGATGTATCCATAGTTTTTATTTCTTTTGCCCATTGTGCCCTGTGCTTCACAATACAAACTTATTTTGATCTTGCTTATAAGCCAGTTTCTGCAGCTGCTGTCTTCTCCAGTCTCAAGAAGTACAGAATGCTGTAGGAACACTTCCACTGGCTTTCACTGGGCTTCTCACAGAGCAAGGTACAAGTCCACATAAGAGACTAGACCTGTCTTTCTGAGGACATGACTACGTTACATCACAGAGTAACATTAACAAAATGATGTAGTCATATCAGTTCAATTTTGATATCTGACTATATTGCAGCCTTTGCTTACAATGCATTATTTGTCCCCAGGGACTTAGTCTTTATGACGCACTTGGGCCACACTCTGTTATAAATCAGGCAGGAAATGCCTAAAATTTTGCACCACAAAATGCAGTAAAGTGAATGAGGAGTCTCCTTTTGTGCTGACAACAAACAGCTGACACATAACGGTTAAGGGTGGGAGGTAAATAAATACTCATTTCGTTTTTTCAAGATTTTCTGAGGGATTTGATTCCTAAGAGAAAAACAAAGAAAGGCTGGTAAAAAGTACTAGCAGCCAGTCACTGTGCTGGCCGTTTCTGCTCCCATATAGGTTACGTGCCATTTGGCAGGTCCAAGGGAAGAGATGCACCCATGTGATAAGCAGGAAAAGGTCCTGACAATTTTATTTGATTTTTCTGATTGCTATCATTTTGCACGGTTAGAAGCAAACTGGAATTGCCAGCTGAAAGAGAGGGGAAAGGTTCTACCTCTGCCATCTATGGCGTGAGCCAGCCATGCACATTAGCATGTGTACATAGCATCATCATCAAAGCAGGTACATCTGTGCGCTTTTTTTAGGATGGCTCAGAAGGAAATTTTTTCCCATTCCGTCAAACTGATTCTGTATAACATTTTGGAAGGCTGTGTTCTGAGCAGCCTGGAATGGTTTAATGCTAACAAAGTACATGTGTTTGGCATGTTGTCCCTAGATTTGTGTCTTGATTCAGTATATTTACTCTTCCATGCATTGAATTTGCTTTTGGTGGTTGATATCCCAAAAACCTCATGTGGAGACCATAGAGCTCTCCAGTACTTCTGGTTTGCTGGGGGTTGCTGACTGATCTTAAGAGGCACCTGAGTTTTAATAAAAGAAACTAGTCAGACTCATCTGCTGGGACTCAGCAAAGGAATCATACTTAGCAAGATAGGGTGGTACTGATGGTGGTCATGCAGAGCCATGATAAAAGATATGAGGGTATTTAATCTGTTTTACACGTGAAGTCAGCATCTTCTGTATATATGTAAAGTCACTACTGCTGTACTTCCAAATAAAAATTTAGTTACTGGCTGAACCGAAATTTATTTAAACAATTCCACAACATGCAGGCTGCTAATAGTAGGGAAAAGACCAGGAGACTAATCTCAGAAAAGGTAAACCTGGGCATGAAGTCATAGCTCAGTAAAGCTGCCTCTTTGTAAGTGACAACAAAAAGCCACCATGATTCCTCTCCTGGAGGAGCATCAGCTTACATTTTTTTTTATTAGATAGAAAGTCTTGCAGACTTTATTTAATTCCCTGTAAAGGAAAACCAGCTGCTTGAAAGAAACAGGGTCTTGCTGCACACCACCACGGTTTCATGAAAGCAGGAAAATAATCAAGAATGATACCTGCATCTAAAGTTACTAACCAAGCTGAATCCCAATGATTTCTTTCTTTATTCTTAAGATCATGAGGAAACTTTCTCTTTGGACAAAAAACATTCAGGTGCCAGGGAAATGGCTAGCATTAAATTAGTTTACAGTTAATTATTGTTTTATAGCAGCTATCAGGTCTGACTTTCATGACTTGTTTTTTAAACCAGACAGTTACCTGGACTGAAAGGTAGTTAAACATTGGCTACAAGACTGGTTACGGACTTGCTAGCGAGATAATGGCCTCTGAAGATCACTGAATATTGCTTTCAGCTTCCGATTCTGTTCTTTTCAGTCAACAGAAAGAATGCCATCCACTGTGATTTCACAGTTTGTACAAATGATCAGGTGGAATGGTCCAAAAAGGATACCCATGCTTGATCCATGCTAGCAAACGCAACTCTCTGAGAATGCAGCTCTCCAAGATTCACTTTGCTATCTTCACACTGCAGGCTGGCCACCAGCTGCAGAGAAAAGGAAGCCATTAGGTAGCAGCCACAGCAGTATGATCCTTTGCAGACCAGGAGAGCTGGAGTCCAAAGCGAGATAGGCAGCCTCACAGCTTTGGCAATTGCAGGTAATCCTGCTAAAAAGTAGGCTTCTCATGTGCATGCATGTAAAGGAGTTCTCTCCCATAAATCCAAGCTACATCACCTGTGCTTTGGCAGTTAGAGACAGAAACCATCACAACAGAAGACCTGACTTCACAAGACAATGCAGAGGCCTTCTGTGATAGAACTCTCCAGATGTTCTGCTAAAGATTAATAGTTATGAAATCATATTATCATAGAATCATCTGGGTTGGAAGAGATGAACTTGGAGAGAAAAAAAAAGGAAATATTCTGTATTTTGATATTTTGATCTCAATATTCAAAGAGGTTTTTGCTCCCGGACAAAACCATAAAATTAGTTTAAGGTTCAAATATTTTACTGAATATTTCAGTTACTCAGATGAGAACAATAATAAATGCTTCAATTATAGTGGCACTATACATGTCTAATTATTGAAGGTTATTTATATATAGTCCAAATAAACAAGCCTTGCTGCTGTACACGAAGATATGAGTTTAAATGTATATGAATTTAGAATAGTGGTTACTTGCAATAATACAGTCTAAATTGCAACACAAGTACCTTTTTCATTTAAAGTGGGATTTAAAGTACACTTAAACAAGACATGGTAGAGCAGGCATTTATTAATGATTGACAGTGTAACTGTAACTAGTAAATGGCAAATTTCCCATGAAGACAAAATTCCAGGAAACTCCTGCTCTGTCCGAAGCTTAGAATAGCAGATTAGGACAATGATGGTTTCATCACACACTTCCAGCTGTGTGGGTTTCAAATCCACAATAGTGAAGCACAGCACTAGGGTTAGAGTTTGGGAAGAAAGGATCCTCAGGGCTGGATTAAGTGGTAGGTCCTCATACCGTTTGAACTGGGAAAGTTTATCATCTCGCTTTGCAGAAGGATAGGGTTAGGGTTCAGGGCTAGAGTAATCAAATACCTCAGAGCTGACATTCCAGCTCAGCCCAGAGACCCAGGATGGCAGCTGGGCTCAGGACAGGGCTGTAATTCAGAGTGCACCTGGAACGGAATAGGTTTTATCTCGTACTTATGTAAGTAGGATCTGGGATAGTTAACTGAGTGCAACCATATAATCCTTGGAGCAATGTGACAATGTGTTCTTTCCCATATAGGCTACCTGTATTCTGCCATTCATTTTAGCTGTGAAAATGGAAAAGTATTCTTTTGTTTAAACAATATTCAAATGCCATTTTCATCTTTGGACGTTACAGAATGAATATGGCATGAGAAAATTTTGTAAAAGATTTTGTAACCATCCAGAAGCAACAAAACACTGTGGACAGTATTCTCTGCCACTTTGTACCACATACTACTCTGTAGGTGTAAAAGTAAACATAATTAGGCTTATTAACAGCAAAATAACTTCATTGCTTATTTATAAATAATTAACTCTAATTTGTAGGCATGAAAGAACAAAAAGCCATTGACAATTGCAGAAAACCTTTTCTATGGATGATGTCACTTTTTCTTATTAGTTCTGTGCCTGTAACAATCTATTTTTAGCATTTGTTTGAGATACCAGCTGCAGAAGAAGCAGGGGAATGCCCAGCTGCTCAAAAGCAACTTCACTGTCCTGGCAACTGTGTAATGAAAAAAAATAGGGTTGCCATGGTAAAATATTTTTTGTGTACAAATAAATGCCCTGCGGTCAGTTTCCCCCTCAGATGACAGTACTTTTGCAGAACTTGGAAGAAAACAGAGGAGAAAGCCAAATAGGAGGAGATGTACAGAGATGGAAAATGGAAAAAAATAAAAAAAGGAAGTGATGCAGAAGAAAAGGAAGATTTCTTCAGTTCTGTTTAAAATCATTAGCTCCTATTTTTTTTGTCTGTGTGAGGTGGATCTGCATGTTTCATACCTTCCTGTCAAGCAGTTTTTCAGGGACTTCTTCATCAGACTAGCACTACAGTAATTAATCCCCCTGGCAGGGGAAAAATAACTGCCCATAACAGTGCAGAAATTTTGCAGAGGAAGGCTGCCCTGTTTAAAAGAGACCTCCAGGATTAGTTCAGCTGTGTCAGGAGCTTTTCTGTCCCCTGAGTCAGCAAAGAACTGGCAGATACCAAGTCAATATTATGTTCCTGGGTTTTGTAGTCCTGCAGCTGGAAGCTACTGCTCTTACTTGGCTGCTGGGCTAGGACTTTTTGCGTGTTGATGTCATGTAGGAATCCCCCTCTTAGCTGGGTATCATCTCCTCCTGCCTTTGTCAGAGATTTCTCTCTGCTAACATTGACACCATCTCTTCTTTTTAAATATGCTGAATAGAGCAAGGGGCTATACATATAAAGGAAAGATATGATCACAGCAACAGCAGTTCCAGTTGCCGCATGACATTTTAAAAGAAGACACCAACAACAAACAAAGCAAACACAAACCCAAGAGAACTGACATATATACGGCACTTCTGCCTGAAAGGGCTATGGCTGAAGTTTTAGAATTCATACCAAAGTGACGAATACTGTCTGACCGCAACTGTAAAGGAAATCATGATACTCGCTCAGGCCGGATATGGCTAATTAACACGAAAATTACAGCTTCACTCTTACAATCCACCAAATGAGGCAGCTCCAGCTGCTCCTCATTTTTTAGTTTGACACTTACCATATACATACAGATCACAAGATAAACATATATGTAAAGCTGTACAGGCAGGTATTACCACAGGGTTCCCCTCTAGCCTGCCGATGTTAACTGCCAGTAGTTCCACAGATTGCATACAACAAGGAAAGGTGTCTGTAATGTATAACTCACTTTGATTACAGGTCAGAACTTGTTACTTACCTGACGAAAAACCTGAACAGCAGCTCCACGGTAGCTCCATGGTGTTCAGGCATATCCAGCTGATCTTGACACTCACCTTGTTTCACAGGCATAACTGGCCTTTTGTTTTCCTATTACACCAGTTTGTTCTGATCTTCGAGTTTTGTGATTGTGTAATGAAGAAGTGCAGAAAATCTTTAAGGTGGCAGTTATTGCAATAGTATAATAAAGGAAATTGTTGGAAGAAGATAGGAGAGGGATAAAAGAATTGTCCATGTCATTCCCTAGCAAGAAGAAAGCATGCTAATGAACACAGATGTTTATATTTTCAATGTTGGTTAAACTTTTAAGGGCTGAGTAGGGTTTCATATCTAGATTTTATACTGCAGCCTACTCCTTCATTTATCCTGCAGTTAGTGTGAGAAGAGGGAGGTTTCCCAACCTGAAACATTATGTAGCCCAAGTTATGGGACATAAAATGGGCATTCGAATCCAAGTAATGAACATAAGTGTTTGAAACCTTGGAGATACAGAAGAATTGCTGTATGTTCTCACCTTTAAAAGCCAAGTTCCATTAAAGAGACAGCACCACTTTGTCACTCCTTATTCGCTTTCCAATGAAAAAGCCTTGCCAATTTGAGGAAGAGAAATATATTCCTCAGGTTAAAATATTCGTTCCCCAGGAATTATTAGGGGCAATTATCAGACATTACGACTTCTCCCTGCTTGGCAGAAGGAATGACTGAGTCACATGGATCATTCCTAAATGAAAAAAGACAGCCAAAAAAAAAAGTAAATCTAGAAACTTTAGAGGCTCTTCCTGTTTTTAAAGCTAGTAAACAGATGAGGCTATTTCTTCTAAAGCTTTTCACTTAGACTAAAAAAGAAAAGCCAAAATTACACCCCTTCTTGTGGCTATGGTTTGCAAAGTCAGCTGGTTTGACCAATGCCTGCATCTGTGTACGTACAGTGGGCATCTCACTCCAGGCCAAAATGATCACATGTGCAGGCGGTGGTCTTTGCACTGAACGTTGCACCTTGTGGTAAACAAATTTCAGTTGACAGCAAAATGACAGATCATGTTTCCTTCCAACCATGTAAAGATAAAAGCAGTAAGTGAAGATTACGGTAGATGACAAGGTCCAAGGGGGAAAATTACTAAAAATTACCAATAATTAATGACACCGGGTATAATGTTGCCTCAACATTTTCCTGTGGTGGACTGAGTCCTATGACTGGCTTACAAAATATGGGTATTTCTCTTAGTGTTGTCATCTGGTTAGGAGTACTCATGACAAGATGGTTTCAATAACAAGCAAAATGCTAGATCCTCTGTTTCCATCAGTTTCTAGCCATAAATTTTTACTTCATCTTCTTCTGAGACATGCTACGACTTTCTCTAAACTTTTTGCCTCATCTGGCAGGCACAGTAGTACCTTAGCAGCCTCTGTCTGTGGTTTGCTCAGTGCCACTCCCACGGCCACAGCTCATAGGCAGATTTATTGTTACAAGTGTCGATTTCTGTAGCCAGCTACAGAACACAACAGGGTGAGCGATGAGGTACTCTGTTACAGGTGGGACAATAAGAACTGGTCTTTTGCAGAGCTCCACAGCATGTTTCCCACACAGATTTGACAGTTGGCACCATGACACAGGAACAATTTCATCACTTTCGCAAACTGACTCTGAGCTCATCACTGCTCCACCATTTCCAAGCAACAGGGCACTTACTTCTTTGTCCAGACCTAGTGCTATGAAAAGGGAGAGCTGGGCTCTGTCAGCACAGCAACTTTTATCTCCTAATTAAATTTCTATTGCTATTCTTTATACTGATGTGAAATTGGCTGAGGGTCTGCAAATTATCACCCCAACTGCCAAATAACCAGTTAATAATGATGTGAATTGATGGTGCCCATCAGTCCAAGTTATATGACAGCTTATGGTGACAGTTAAATCACCCTCTACAGAGCAGCAAAACCATGGGCTGAAAGGGCTGTAGTCCTGTTCCCTGCAAGTTAGATTTGACACACTGGGTGGGAGAGTAAATAGGAGCATGTACTGGCACTATTTGTATTCTACTATGCATAATAGGCAAAAGAAAGGAGAGCCACATTGTTGATCATCAGCATTATTTACCCCTCATATATGGAGCCTCCTCTCACCCTATAAAATCCTTTCTCTCTTATTCTTCGTGTCTTCTCTTTGTCTTTTGTTGCTATGGCTGATCAGCCACAGGCAGAAGTGGTGCGTGCTGGAGCATTTCAGATCAAGTGCCTCTGACTGTTCCAGCAGAGACTTAAAAGCTTTATCAAGAAGAATGAGAGGAGCATTTGCTAGGAAAGCTCACCAGAGAAAATTAATATAGCCCAGTATGTTAGTCATTACATAGAAAATAGTTTTTATGAGGACAAGGTGAATCTTTTTTTTGGCAAAATCATTCTTCCAAGGAATATGAATTTGCAGGCTAAGCAGTTGGTGTTATTGCAAAACCAGCTAGGCAGGGTAGACACCATTAAACTTCCTAGTCTGGTGATTGTCAAACTAAGTTTACAGTGCTGTTCTGGGAAATGCAGCATCTCAGCTCAGCGCTCTATCTGTCTCATTTGAACTGGGATCTTCTGTTTTCTGGAAGAGTGCTTTTGCCACTGGCACACAGGGTATTTTGGGTCTGAGCATCTCTCAGTCTGTCCTGGAGGGTTTCACTTTATGTAGAGAAATTTTTATGTTTTTAATGGGGGAGTTATAAATGCAGATCACAGAAGCTCTCAAGCTGGCAGGAACCACAAGAGGTCTCTTGTTTGAACCCCTGACTCAGTAAGAACAGCTCTGAGCTCAGACTGGGTTTCTCAGAGCTTCATATAGACAGGACATAAAAACCTCCAAGGATAGAGATGATGCAACCTCTTTGCATCCCAGCTGCATTGCTTGGGTGAATTTTTTTTTTGTAGTGTCACGTGTGACACAACGTTGCACTTAAAATGTCTCAAACATTTTCAGCTTGGATTAGATAGAGTGTCCTAAACACTACGTTCTGCAGTTTGGTTGCTGTGACAATGGGAACTTCACCTGAGAACAAAGCATGATGAAAGCTGGGTTTTGTTCCTGGAATTGAGTTCCCAAAAATCAACCAATCAGAGCAGAGGATAAGCTGTGCTTGAAAAATACATGAACACTTTGCCCAGCATTTTGAGGGTAACTAATACAAAACCCCCTTATGGACTTTCAGAGATCCCTTCCTAACAACTACAGAGAATGACCAGACCTCCTCTTGCTTCTGACGCTAATGAGGAGACACCTCTTCTTGCCTCTGGTGCTAATGAAGAGGAAGGGGCTTGGAGAAGCACAAAACAGGTCACTCACACCCACCACCTAGAGATCTTCATATCAGAAGCACAACCCAGGGGATCACTGCTGGATTCAAGGGTGGGGAAAACTATCTCTCTCTTCCTTTTCTCTTTTCCCTCTCTTTTGACTCTTTTCTCCTACAAACCAATGGTTATTTTTTTAATAGCCCCAGTCATAGCTAAAACAATATAAACGTCAACTAAAATCAGTTGTTGACAAGGATCTCTGGAGTCTACATAACCTTACCCCAAACCAACTGGACTTTATGAACTTTTTATGATCTTTTAAAGGGACTTAACACCCAGTTTAATGTTACCTGTTTGAATTTATGACCATTTTCTCTCACTTGGTAACCTTCTTGTGGGAGCAAGGGCTGCTGTTTGGTGCCCCCAAAGCCATTCCTTCTCACAGCTAAAACAGCTCCAGTCCCACAGTTTCTTCTCAAAAGGCAAGAGCTCCCACCCCTAGATGTATCTGATCACCTCTGCTGAAGTTGCTTCAGTTTATTGATGTGTGTCCCATACTGAGGGGAACCACAGTGTAGATGGAGTGCTCTGCACATGGTTGAACAAAAGCTGAGTAAAGAGACACTGTACCTTGGGAGGTGGGGTCTCTCCTCACTTCCAGTGACCAGTTAGATTGATTTGAAAGAAGTTCTCTGCTCAAGACCGCGGGTTTGGTTCAAAAAGTGAGGATTTGAATTTCAGCCTGTCACCACCGGGTTACTGCACACAGAAAAGTTGCGGACATTTCCTCCTGCTTTTTTCTCCCAATCCAGCCTTCTGCTTTTCCTGTGCTTGTATAAAAACACCCCCTAACAAATATATTACATTTTGATCAGATCAGTAGTTTCATTCAATTTTCTTTAAAAAAAGTTCTTATATCAACAGAAAACAAGTTATCCTGTGCTTTTTCAGGGGACAGAATCATCAAAAAAGTAATCTCATGGGAACTTATATTAGTCAACGCTGTGGAAAAGGCTTTGGTGACTGAAAACCTTGCTAATTAGCAGTCAGCAACTGTGAGACTCCACAAGACCCCTCAAATTCACTCCTGATTCCCAGGAAACAATAGTGAAACTAATTGCCATCACCTTTCAAGCTCTGTTCTTCCTCCCATTCTCTTTATCTTTGATAGCTATCTGCAAGAAAACCTGAACTACATCCAACTGTATGCTTGAAAAGCAGCTTCCACTTTTCTCCCATACCGTGCTTGCACCTGCTTAATGCTCAAAATGAATACTTACTCTGTGTAACTCAGAGCCTTTCATTAAACTGTGGACTAATTGGATTGTGCTGTGTTAAAGTTCCTGCCAAATTAGTCAGGAAGTATCATGTAATAAGGCATGAATTTACTGGAATTTGTTTTAATCAAATTATTACAAAGAATCATTCTTCATAGAACTGTATTAAACAAACGTGTCTTGCAGCTGATGCTGCTATAATCTTAAATAAAGCACCCTTTAGAATTAGTCAGGTGGGAATCCTCTGTAATTTCTCGATGAATAAGCTTTTCTAAAACTTAACATGAGGTTGGAATATATTTTTGATCAGATTCAGATCACAGAATCACAGAGGCTGGCAGGCAACTCTAGATACAATATAATTTAAACCTCTGCTCAAAGAGGGCCAGCTATAGCAAGCTCACCACGACTGTTTTCCTGTTGGGTTTGTAATACATCTAATACATGTAGAATGGAGACTCCACAACCTACCTTAGAAATTTGCACCAATGTTTAATCACCTGAACAACAAAAAGGTTTTTTCTTCTGTTTAATTGGAATTTCCCATGTTTCAGTTTGTGCCTGCTCCCTCTGGTCCTCACCCTGGGCACCACTAGAAGGATCTGGCTGTGTCTCCTGTGTTTCCCCCATCAGGTATTTGCACACATTCAGCTACACCACCTCATGGTCATTGTGGTCATGTGGGTGCAAGGGCTGCTGTTTGGTGCCCCCAAAGCCATTCCTTCTCATGGCTAAAACAGCTCCAGTCCCACAGTTTCTTCTCAAAGGGCAAGAGCTCCCACCCCTAGCTGTATTTGCTCACCTCTGCTGAAGCTGCTCCCGTTTACTGATGTGTGTCCCATACTGAGGGGAACCACTGTTAGACGGAGTGCTCTGCACATGGTTGAACAAGCGCTGAGTAAAGAGAGCATTCATCCAGCATTCACTTTTCCAACCACTTTTTCTGTGGAAGTCCCAGTAACAACAGAGATCCTCCCCTTTTTGGCTCCTCAGTCACCTGTGTCAGGAGGTTGTCATCAGAAAATTTCAGAGTTTGTGCTCTGCTGCATTAACCCTCCAGTAGTGAGGTAACCCTCCAGCCTCCAGGGCGGTTGAAGTCCACCATGAGGGCCAGGGCACATGCAAACAAAGCTTTTTCCAGTTATCTGAAGAAGACCCAATCTACTTTTTCCTCAGCAGCAGATACCTGCCACAACATCTCCAGCATGCATCTGCCATCCCAAGGCAGAGTTCCATTCACTCTCATATAATGAGCAATTCCACCTCTTCACTTGCCCAGCCTGTCCTTCCTAATGAGCCTGTATCCATCCATTGCAGCACTCCAGTCGTGACCTATGCCAGTACACCATTGTGATTGCAGTGAGATTGTAGCCCTGCAGCTGCACACAGATCTCTAATTTCTTTTTTCTTTCCATATTGCAATGGATAATTAAATCGCAAAAGGGAGCTTGCAGCTTAAATTGTTAATTACAAAAAAGAAGATGAAAAAAATTATAATTTTAACCTCTTCTCATCCTCCTTATTCACAGTCCTTTAGGAATAAAAGTACCATAAACCAATAATCAAAGAGCTGTGAATTTTTTCTCCAGCTTAATTAAAAGACCTGTGGAAGTGCTAAGAATGCAATTGAGCACTACAGCCAATTATTTGTTTAATTTTGTCTAATAACTCCTTTTTGGGGAAATCACTACATTTCTGTTTTAAGTTACCTTGAAAGAATATATCATGCCTGACTTTCATTTTGGTGACAGTTGGATAAAGGTAGGGAGAAAGGAAACTTGATTCTTTCTTATCAAACAAGACAGAATTGCAGTGCCTCAACAACCTGTGCCAATATTGTGTGCTGATGTGCCCCAAAGGAGTGGGACATAGAGGCATGATACAGGATCATGTCAGGGAGAGTGAGAGTGGGCATGGGTTTTCCCTGAGCCTTTCCCATGCAGAACACACAGCTAGTCACTTTGGATAAAGGAATATGTTGCATTGCTCTTGGGAGGTGGAGGGAAGAGCACACCTCTGTTGACCAGGCATATTCATGTGGCATTTTGAACCCTGTGTGGTTTTTCCACATATGGGTCAATGATGTCATAAGATTGCAAGGAACAGCCAGACTGATGAAAACCAGTTAGAAACATGAAGGAATACGAAGAAGTAGGATGGGCAAGGAGGTCTAACCTGTACAAGGCAGAAGAGGAAGATGAGGCTGGCTGCAGGAGCAAAGAAATCCAAGCATGTACTGCAGCTGTTTTTTCATGAGGTAGAATCACAGGTAGCAGCATCATTTTTCCCCTTGTTATATTGATTGGCATATTCTGATGTTTGCAAAGAAAAAGCCTAGCTTTTGAACAAATATGAAAATTAAGATATTTCTGCTTAATGGAAAAGATGCAGCTTGCAAGAGAAACTTGTGCCACAACAGTAGCAACTGTGAAGAAAAGCAGATGGAGAATAGTCCTGTTTGGCATGTTTCCTACATAAAACCAATACAAGTTAAACTATCTTGGACAACCACAGGGGCCATTTAACAATGCCAAGTTTTAAGAATCAACAGACTTACATTATTTCTGTAATTCAATAACTTCATGTTTACAGACAATTTTTTTTGCAATTAACCTCACCTGCCAATTCAGGATTTATGCTGCTGTGCTGCATTGTTCCCTTTTCTGCTACTCTGTTAATTTTAAATTTCATATCTCTATGCTTTTCACTTGAAAACTTGTCTTATATATTTCATGTTATATTATGATACCAAATGAAATTTCTAAACAGCAGTTACAGACATCTCTATAACATAAAAATCAGTCTATAAAACAAAATGTGAGTGATTGAAGCTCTGTTCATTGAAGACCCTAGGAAGGAGGTATGCACGGAATCACAGACTGGTTGAGGTTGAAAGGGACCTCAGGAGATCATCTGGAACAACCCCCTGCTCAACTGAGGACAGCTACAGCCAGTTGCTCAGGACTGTGTCTAGACAGCTTTTGAGTATCTCCAAGGATGGAGACTTCACAATGTCTCTGGACAACCTGTGCCAGTGCTCAGTCACTTTCACAGGAAAAAGTGTTTCCTGATGGTTAGAGCAAATCTCCTGTGTTTAGTCTCGTGTCTCTTGCCTCTTGTCATGTGACTGGACACCAACAAAAAACATTTGGCTCCATCTTCTTTAAACCGTCCCTCTAAGTGTTTATATAGAGCAGGGGTGTCAAACTCACAGCTCCCACCATTCTCCTACTCCTGCCGCATAATACACACCACACTCGCTGCACAGCGAGTGATATAGAGTAGTACACACAGTGATACAGAGTGATATAGACACTCCTGATATAGAGTAATAAGATCCCTGCTGAGCTCTCTTTGCCCCATGCTGAACAGTCCCACTTCTCACAGCCTTTCCTTACAAGTGAGATGCCCCAGTGCCTTCATCATCTGTGTGGCCCATCGCTGGACTATTTCCAGTGTGTCGACATCTCTCTTGTACTGAGGAGCCCAGAACTGGACATGCAAAGTCAGGTGTGGCCCCACCAGTGCTGAGCAGAGAGGAAGAGTCACCTCCCTTCACCTGCTGGAAACACTCCTAATGCAGGCCAGGATAATATTAGCTCTTTTTCTTGCCAATAGGGTACATTGCTGGCTTATGGTCAACTCGGCATCCACCAGGACCCCAAGGCCCTTTTCTGCCAAGCTGCTTTCTAGTTGGGCAGCCCACAGCGTGTACTGGGGCAAGGGGTTGTGCCTTGCCAGATGCAGGACTGTGCACTTTTTGATGAACTTCATGAGCCTAAGCACCACAAAACACACCATGATACAAAATATATTTTGATAATTTTTGTTCAGTAAAGTTCCCAATACAGAATTTAGGAAGGAATCTAGCTTCTAAAGAATAAATTTGTCTGCTTTTTTCACATGTAGAGCTGAGGGCAAATCCCATGCTTAGATAAGTACGTTTATCATTAGCAACAAGTGTATTTTAATATGCAGTTTTCCATATAATTGGTAATGACAATGATTAGCAAATTCTAAGTTAAAGTGGTCTATTTTTAAGTGCAGCTACTGCTTTGGTGACTGAAGTTAAAACCATAACAATCATAAGGCATACACTTCTCATACCTCTTTAAGACTACATAGCATGCAGTAGGTACAAGACGTGCAAGTAGATATTTTTATCTTTTACCAAGCCAATTGGCACAGTTTAAAGAATTACATTTTAATTGTCCTGCCTGTGTCCATAGACCACCACAGCTACAGCACCATTTCCATTTACCATTTTCTCTACATCGTTTTTTGGCTACACCATTAGAATGGCCATTAGTGCAAGGACTAAAATTGGCACTTTCACATTTCAGGGATTCCTACAGATACTGTCTTTGGCTCTGATTATTATGGATTGACAAATTTCATCTGAGGTTTAAGATCTGTACAGCTTCCAGATCACAAATGTGGTGGACAAAAAAGGAAACTCTTCAACATTGCAGTTTTAATAAAAATTCACAGCAAATGATATTTTTCTTCTGTAGTGAACTGAACTCTACAAGAGAAGCAGATTCAGGCTATTTTTCACAGGATTTTGCTTACATGTAAAGAACCTTTAATACAGTTATTAAATTCTTGTGATCTGGAAAAGATATCATTTAACTCGAAGTAATTTCAGATGGGGGCATAGCATTCTTTTTATTATTGCAGACATATCTGTGAAACAGAAAACCCTTAATGTTCTGTTGCTCTAGTATGTGGCTAATTTATTTTCAAACTGTTTAGGGTGTTTGGTGCCTCTGTATCCATTATCATCTCTAGGATAGTAGTTACCCATTACTAGACAAATGATGTGATACTTGCAATATTCTTTCTTCTTTATGTTAGGTATATCCATTTAAAGGATTACCATAGAATCCTAGAACCATAGAATCTTCTGGTTGGAAAAGACCTCTGAGACCATCGAGTCTAACAATATCTGTCCACTAACTAAACCATGTCCCTGAGAAACTCATCTAATAATTTCTTAAACACCTCTAGGGACGGTGACTGAAGCACCTCCCTGGGCAGCTTTTTGCAGTACCTGACCACCCTTTCAGTGAAGAAATTTTTCCTAATGTCTAGTCTGAACCTCCCCTGGTGCAACTTGCAGCCCTTTCCTCTCATCCTATAACCTGACATTGTGAGAAGAGACCAAGCCTCACCTCGCTACAATCTCGTTTCAAGCAGTTGTAGCTGACACGCTCCAGCACCTCACTGTCTTTCTTGTATCGAGGGGCGCAGAACTGAACACAGTACCTGAGGTGTGGCCTCATGAGCACCGAGTCCAGGGGCACAATCACCTCTCTGGTCCTGCTGGCCATGCTATTTTTGATACAGGCCAAGATGCCATTGGCCTTCTTGGCTACCTGGGCACACTGCTGGCTCATAGTCAGCTGGCTGTCAACCAACACCCCCAGGTCCTTCTCCACCAGACAGCTCTCCAGCCATTCTTCCCCAAGCCTGTAACACTGCATGGGGTTGTTGTGTCCCAAGTGCAGGACTTGGCATTTGGTCTTGTTAAACCTCATCCCGTTGGTCTCAGCCCATTGATCCAGCCTGTCCAGAGCCCTCTGCAGAGCCTCCCTTCCTTCAAGCAGATCAACACTGCCACCCAGCTTGGTGTAATCTGCAAACTTACTAAGGACTGGACTCAGCCTGAACCCTGGGGAACACCATTCATGACTGGCTTCCAACTGGATTTAACTTCATTCACTGCCACACTTTGGGCCTGGCCATCCATCAAGACAGTTTTTAACCCAGTAGAGGGTGTGCCTGTCCAGGCCAAAGGCAGCCAGTGTCTCATGCAGAATACTATGAGAAATGGCGTCAAAGGCTTTACAAAAGACATGCTTGCACCGCTTTTGTTACACCTGCATCCTGCGGTGGACTGAGAGCAAGCCCGAGTGCCCCCTCTGTAGGAGGAGGGTGACCTCCATCTTGCACTCGGTGCAGTCGGACGACAACTTTGAGGAGCAGGTCATCCCACCTCCTGCAGAACCAGCAGTTGTCGTCCTCCCAGCACGGGGAGCTCGTGGTCAGCCAGTCGCCCACCGTGGCCCTGCAGCATCCCAGCCATCGGCTGCGGGGCCGGTGCCCAGGGCTACTGTGGGCGGCCTCCCTCCTGACATCTGGGCGATGCTGTTCCGCCGGCGCCCAGCTCTGCTCCAGCCTCTGCTGCCCCGGCTGCAGAGGGAGCTGGGGCGCATCTGCGAGGATCCCTGGGAAGCAGCAGTGGCACAGAGGATCCTCATGCTCTGCCTGTGCCTCTTTGGGCCAGATGAGGAAGCCCTGACCCAGCTGCTGCAGGTTGCCCTGGAGACACACACAGTCAGCTTTGTGCGCCAGGTGATAAACAACATCCTGGACTGGTGCAGGGAGGAAGTCCAGCGTCACCTGGCCCTGGCCAACACCCGCCAAAACAACGAGCGGGACAGCAGACCTGCAGCTGCCCCTGGCCCTGCTGCTTCCCGAGTGCCATCTCCTGCCCCTACTCCAGCTCTCCCTACCGGCCCCGACAGATCCGCGGCTGAATTGCTCCCCAGCACGTCCTCAGCTGCGCTTCCCGGCGATCCCAGCAGCCCCGTCCCCGCCCCCGCTGCTGCCAGCGCGGAGCGAGAAGCGCCGCAGGAGGGACCGGAGGAGGCTGCCCCAGGGCCCTCCGCTCCCGAACGTTCGCCCGGGAGACGGCAGCGAGCCCCGAAGAGGAGCGCCAGCGGCCCTGAGCACTCCTCCCGGCCCTCCAAGAAGCCACCCCGTCACCAGGGATACTGAGGGGCTGTCTCCGGGGTTGGCCAAACCACGTGCGGGCCAGCGGCTGGGACTCGGGCTGGTCCCTAAGAGATCCCGTGCCCCGGAATCAAATTATTACTGTTGTTATTGTCACTAGTGATTAGTACTTTTTATTGTTCTTTAAAACGAAATTTAAAAAGGCATCAGAGCCGCAGCCACGTCCCAGTATTGCTGTCAGTCTCGGCCGCCGTGCTGTCCCCACCCTTGCTGTTGTCTCCCACCGTCGCCTCGGGGCTCGCTGGGCGCTAACGCCCCCTCCAGCAGAGGCCGTGCAGCCTCGGTGCAGGGCTGCGCTCCGCTACCCGCAGCAGCCGCGGCACCCTGTTCCTGGGCTGGGCGCCTCCAGGGCTGGGCTGCACGCACTGGGGGGCCGTGACTGGGGCGCAGGAGGCTGCACGAGGCCCAGGCCCACGGAGGGGCAGAGGCTCAGACCTCTCTGCTTGCGTTCCCTGGCAAGAGGCGGCAATGCCTCGCACCGGCCGTTTCCTCAGGGATGCGCTGGTTTCAGTGGGGCGGTTGTTCTTTGGCAACGCCCCCACCCCGGTACGATCCGGGGCTGGTACAGGGGCTTCAGGGAGCTCTGTGTGGAGTCGCAGCATGGAGGCCTTTTGGAGCTCGCAGACAGAGAGCATTGTGGGTGAGGGAGAGATCGAGGGTTTCCTACTGCATGTCAAACCGTGGACATTGCAGTGCCACCAGGCTGCACTCTCTTCTCATCTCCACGGCCTTTCTAAATGTGTGGGTGAACTTTCCCGGGAAGAAATCCACAGTTTATGCTTGTCTTTTGTTTTGAAAACCGGTGCCTGGGAGGTGCTGCGGGGCTTGTTCTGACCTGGCAGGGCAAAAGCTGTGCAGTTCACAGCCAGCAAGGAGACGAGAAGGCTCACAGTGGTAGCCTAGACTAATTCTTAGACAGTGAAAGAAAACAAAGGGCTGAAGGCTATAGAAAATAATCCCCAGCTTTACTAATAACATTAAATAATGGGATATTAATGGTGGTGGTTTCTGCTTGCTCGCATTAGGATTTCTCTGGCATCTTGGTATCATTTACTAACATGCATTCAGTTCTTGCCCCTTTCAACCCTATCATCCTTTCTCTTCAGGATTGAGTTTAAATTTGATTAGCCTTCAAGCTTCTTGTTCTGTGACTTTTTTGCGCTTTCTCCAGCACAGAGAAAGGAGCCTGGGCTCTTTTCTGCACAGAATCTTCTCTGCTTGTGTGAGAGTGCGCAGTGACCAGGTCATTCCCCTCACTCGAGTACAGTAGCTCAGCTCTGCCGACACACACACACGGCCCTTTTATTGCAGACTTGCAGGGCATCCCTTCTGTTCAGGCACCCCAGCAGCTGTACATAGAGGGCTGCTACACAGAGGGCAGCACGGAGACATCATCTGGGTCTTGTTGGTGCAGTCTGTGTGGATGACTTGGCTTATTGGTTCAGGTGCTGCAGTAACACAGGAGAGCTTGGCAAAGTTTGGCTCCCTCTTGTATTTTGCTTCTAAGAGTGCTTTAATTTTTTTTCCACCTGCACCTTCGAAGTCTAATTTTAAAAGTATCAGTTTGCAAGATCAGAGAATAGGGATTCTTAGTGTGCATGACCCAGACATTGGTTTGCTGCCAAAGGAAGAAGCAAGAAATAGATGAAAACAGGTCAGCTGAGTTGTTCCGGATGAAACATTAACCTTTCCCTTGCAGACATCTAGTGCTTTATTTTATACAGTGCTGTGCCAGCAGAACTTAATCAGAATCTATTGCAAGTCAAATTATAATCAATGTACTATCACCATCCATAGAAACACTTGTACCGCCATTCACACCTTGTGGAGTTGCTGCTGATTAGAAGCAGTATGTTTACTGCTTAGAGAAATTTAGACCATGTGTAGTTCTGTTCTGGATTTGCTTCCAGACTTTGGCAGAAATGAGAGCCTTAAAATGTGTCAACTCAACCCAGAAACACTTAAGTTTACATTCTTCACATTTTTAGGAAGGGAAACTGAAAGAATTATTTTTCATAGTCAGCAGATATCTGACAGTATGGGAAGCAGTCTTGAAGCCAAGACTGACAATATTCAAGAAGTGTTTGGACAACGCGCTCAGTCACATGGTGTGAATGTTGGGATTGTCCTGTGCAGGGATAGGAGTTGGACTCAGTGATCCTTGTGGGTTCCTTCCAACTCAGGTCATAGAATTCTATGATTCTATGGTTACATCAGGTCTTTCAAATGAAGCATTAGAGGACCTTAATTGTAGCTAAGAAATGCTTGTTTAATCAGATGCTTCCTCTTCTATATATATAGCTAGCTTTGTGGAGCCAAACAGCCTTGTCTGAGTCAAAAGCTCAGTAAAATTGAATTGCTGTCCTGCCCAATTGCTGCTCCCTGCCAAAGAGCCATCACGGCTCCTCAAGAGTCAAAAGTATGTAAACACGAGCCCTTTGGAAAAAACAGTGTTTCTTGGCTTGGAAGTGTCCATTGTTAATGAAAAGACACGATCAAGAACGTGAGAGCAAGTCATGGGGAAGACTTACTGGCTCAAAGGAGTATGATGTTAGGATTGCTCTGGGCACCAAAATCTCTGTGGCAGTGCGCTGCTTAGCTATATACCACATCAAACATAGCGTCATCAGCTACTGGGACAGACATTGTTCAGGTACTTTGAAAATCACACTGAGCAAAATAACTTCCAAAGCACTGAATACCCAGCAAGCTCGAGTTGGAATTGATTGAAGAATGCCAAGGCCCTTCCAAATCAAGAACAACTGCAGAGCTTTCATCTATTTAAAATGTTATGGTATTCTCAGAACAGTCACTTTAAACACTATCTACTATCTACTGTTCAAAAACTTGATGAGGTTTTGTCTACATTCATCTATTAAGGCTGCCAATTTTTTTTTGGTTTTACACACAAATACCAAGTTTCTCCTTTCAAAAAGATCAACTAATTAACCTTTTCTTTCAAATTCCCTGTCTGTATTAAAGCAATGCATGTTCTAAGAACAAACAGCATATAGTGTGTGTGATGTCACTGGACTAAGAGTCCACAGCTTAAGTCTGAGTTCCTTAATGTCTGATTTTGGCTATAACTAACTGGAAGTGAAAGAGAAGCTGAGAACTTGCAGATTGTTCAGTGCCTAGGTGTATCTGCTGTGTAGGAGCAGAAAATGATACTCTTAAGTGTTCAGACTTTTCTAATCAGTTGCATTTATAGGCTGGAACTCCTTTCTGAAAGCCGGTGTATTTCAGGCAAGGCTTTCACCAAGTGACTTTGTCCTTCTGCCTTTAATCTGCTGAAGGTTTTAAGGAAGTGGAGCAAAGAAGAGCCATCATTTTAAGCCAGAATTCTGAAGAGAATTTAAAATAGATCAGGCACTTGGCATCTAGTTAACAGAAGCACAGTGATATTTCTGACTGAATACTCTTATTGTGTCTTTCACTAGGCATAGCTACAAAGCTAAGCAACAAGGCACCATCACCTGTAGACCACTCTGTTGGCTAGGTGTTGTCAAAGGAATGTCAGCTTTACAGCCATCTGCTCTGCTGATGCATCCAGACCACCACTGGCATAGTTAACATGAGAGAGGATTCAATCACCACTCTCCCTATTGCTTTGCACAAGTCCAGATATATGCTGTCAGTTACTCTTCCCTTACCCACCTATGCTGTAGTCCCGTCATAGGCCACCAAGTTCGTCAGGCACAATTTGCCCTTAGTCAAGCCATGTTTGCTGTCACCAATCACCTTCTTGTTATCCATGTGCCTCAGCAGAGTTTCCAGGAGGATCTGCTCCATGATCTTACTGGACTCAGAAGTAAGATTGACCGGCCTGCAGTTCCCCAGGTCTTCCTTTCTTTCATTTTTTAAAAATGGAGGTCATATTTTGCCTTTTCCAGTCACCGGGAACTTCACGAGACTGCCATGACTTCTTTGATATGATGGATAGTGGCTTAGCAACTTCATCTGCCAATTCCCTCAAGATCTGTGGATGCATCTCACTGGCTCTAATGAATGTGTGCACCTTTAGATTCCTCAGATGGTTTCACACCTTATCTTCTACAGTAGGCAGTTCTTCATTCTGCCAGTCCCTGCCTTTGCCTTTGGCACCTTGGTCTGTGTGGTTTGAGCCCTTGCTGGTGGAGACTGAGGCAAAGGCAACATGGAGTATCTTTGTCTTCTCCATATCCCAGGAAATCAGATCTTCCATTTCCTTTCAGAGGGAGCCTACATCCTCCCTAGTCCTACTTTTATCACTGACATACCTATAGAAGCTTTTTTTTTTGTTGCCTTGGATATACTTGGCCAGGTTTAATTCTATCTGGACTTTAGTTTTACTAACTTGATCCCTGGCTGCTCAGATGATTTCTCTGTATTCCTCCCAGGCTACCTGCCCTGTTCCTAATTTCTCTATGCAGACCTCCTGGCATGTTTGCCTGAATTCCTCTTTGCTGGGATGCATTGCTCCTGAGCTTGGAGGAGGTGGTCTTTGAATATTAACCAGCTTTCCTGGGCCCCTTTCCCCTCTAGGGCTTCGTCTCGTGGTACTTAAGCAAGCAGATCCCTGAAGAGGCCAAAGTCTGTTCTCCTGAACTCCAGGGTAGTGAGTTTGTTGGACTCCCCCCCTTGCTGCCCTAAGGATCTTGAACCCAACCATTTCATGGTCACTACAGCCAAGGCTTGCTTTGAGCTTCACATTCCCCACCAACCCCTCCTTGTTGATGAGAACAAGGTCCAACATAGCACCTCTTCTCATTGACTCTTCTATCATTTGAATAAGCAAGTTATCGTCAACATGCTCTAGGAACCTCCTGGATTGCTTACACCCTGCTGAGCTGTCACTCCAACAGGTATTCTACAAGCAATGAGATCTCACAGTCGCTAGCACTGTTTCTTGTGGGGGACTTCAACTTACCAGATGTCTGCTGGAAATATAATACAGCAGAAAGTAAACAGTCTAGGAGGCTTCCTGACACAACTGGTAAGTAAACCAGCTAGGGGAGGTGACCTGCTGGACCTGTTGTCTCTGAAGAGAGAAGGCCTTGTGGGAGCTGTGACAGCTGGAGGATACCTGGGGCACAGCAACCACGAAATAATAGAATTCTTGATTCTTGGAAAAGTAAGGAGGGAGGTCAGGAGAACTGCAACCTTGAACTTCCAGAGTTTGGACTGTTTAAAAGGTTGGTAGAAAAAGTCCCTTGGGAGACAACCCTAAAGAGCAAAGGAGCTGAGGAGGGCTGGATGCTCTTTAAGAAGGACATCCTGATGGTGCAAGAGCAGGCCATTTCCATCTGCCAAAAAATAAGGAAACAGGGAAGAAAAACTTGGCTGAACAGAGAGCTTTAGGTGGATCTCAGAAAAAAAAGGAAAGGATATGAGCTTTGGAAGAAGGGGCAGGCAGCTCAAAAGGACTGCAAGGATGAAGTGAGATCATGTAGAGAGAAAATCAGAAGTACTAAAACCCTGCTGGAACTTAAATTGGCAAATTCTGTGAAAGATGTTAAAAATGTTTCTACAAATATATTAACAACAAGAGGAGGGCCAAGAAGAATATCCATCCTTTACCAGATGCAGGAGAAACAATAGTGACAAAGGATGAAGATAAGGCTGAGGTACTTAATGCCTTCTTTGCCTCAGTCTTTAATATTAAGATCAACTATTTTCCAGGTACCCAGCCCTTTGAGTCAGGAGACACGAACAGGGAGCACAGCAAGTTTCCTTTGATCCAAGAGGAAACGGTTAGAGACTTGCTCAGCCAATTAGACATCCACAAGTCTGTGGGGTCAGATGGGACCCACTCAAGGGTATTGAGGGAGCTGGTGGAGGTGCTCATCATTTATCAGCAGCCCTGGATGGCTGGGGAAGTTCCACTTGGTTGGAGGTTGGCAAATGCTAAGCGCATTTACAAGAAGGGTCAAAAGGAGGATTCAGGGACCTACAGGGCTGTCAGTCTGACCTCAGTGCTAGGGAAGGTCATGGAGCAGATCATCTTGAAAGCTATCACACCGCACACACGGGACAACAAGGTGATCAGGCCCTGTCAATATGGGTTTATGAAAGGCAGGTCTTGCTAAACTAACCTCATCTTCTTGACAAGGTGACTCACTTAGTGGATGTGGAAAGGCTTTGGACTTCAGTAAAGCTTTTATCACCAATTCTCAGAGTATTCTGCTTGAGCAACTGTCTGCCATGGGCTGGACCAGCACACCCTCTCTGGTGGGTGAAAGACTGGCTGGGTGACGAGGCCCAAAGAGTGGTCATAAATATGGTTAAATCTGGTTGGACGCCAGTCACAAGTGGCATTTCCTGGGCTCAGTGTTGGGTCCAGTTGTGTTCAATGTCTTATCAATGATCTGGATGAGGGGTTTTAGTGTAACTACAGTGAGTTTGCGGATGACGCAAAGCTGGACAGAAACGCCAATCTGCTTGAGGCTAGGGAGGCTCTACAGAGGGACCTGAACAGGCTGGATTGATGTGCTACAAGTAGCAGTATAGGGTTCAACAAGGCTAAGTGCTGGTTCCTGCACCTGGAACATAACAATGCTACAGCCTTGCGCCTTGCGGAAGAGTAGCTGGAAGACTGCCTGATGAAGAACAACCTGGGGATGTTGTTTGACAGCCAGCTGAACATGAGCCAGCAGTGTGCCCAAGTGGCCAGGAAAGCAAATGGCATCCTGGCTTGTATAAGAAACAGCATGGCCAGGAGGACCAGGGAAGTTATTATGCCCCTGTACTCAGCATTGGTAAGGCCATACCTCGAATACTGTGTTCAGTTCTGGACCCTTCACTGCAGGAAGGACATTGAGGTGCTGGGATGTGTCCAGAGAAGGGCAATGAAGCTGGTGAACGGGCTGGAGAGCAAGTCTTAGGAGGAGTGGTTGAGGGGACTGGGGTTGTTTAGCCTAATGAAAAGTAGGCTGAAAGGAGATATTATCTCTCTCTACAGCTGCCTGAAAGGAGGTTCTAGTGGGGTGGATGTTGGTGTCCCAAATAACTAGTGATAGGATGAGAGGAAATGGCCTCTAATTGCACCAGGCGAGGTTCAGATTAGACATCAGGAAAAATTTCTTCACCAAAAGGGTTGTCAGGCACTGGGACAGGCTGCCCAGGGTAGTGATTGAGTCACAATTCTTTGGGGCATTTAAAAGATGGGTAGACGAGATGCTTGGGGATATGGTTTAGTAGTGGACAGGTATGATTGGACTTGGTCATCTCAAAGATCTTTTCCAACCAAATGATTCTATGACTGTGACATTGAGGTAGCAAAAGTCCCCCATAAGGACCAGGGCTTGTGAACATAAGTCAGCCTGTCTGTCTATAGAGGGCCTCATCGACTCCCTCTTTCTGGTCCAGTGGCCTGTAGCAGATCCCCACTATAATGTCAGCTGTCACTGCCCTTCCTTTAATACTGGCACATAAGCTCTCAGCTCCTCATCCATCCCCTGGTGGAGCTCTATGCACTTTAGATAGTCATTGACATAGGGGATGACACCCTTCCTTGTCGCCCCTGTCTGTCCTTCCTAAAGAGCCTGTATCCATCCACTTCAACACTCCACTCAGAGGATCCATCCTGCCGTGCCTCCATGATGCCAATGAGATCATAGCCCTGCAGGCATGCTCACATCTCTTAATTCCTCTTGTTTATTCTCTATGCTATTCGTGTTTCCGTAGAGGTACTTAATTTGACCCCCAGTGAATCTGTTTTACTGTCTGGAGATCCTTTGTGTTTCTCTTCAGGTGCTCATCTGTTGACCTGTGATCCTTCTTCAGACTCTGGGCATCTGCTGCCAGCACTGACATCAAACCGGTAGGAGTAGGATGCATTGAGGTTCCTTTACCTCAGCAACTTCAGTTTAAAGCCCTTTTCATCAGGTTGGCAAGGCAGTGAACTGATAGGTGGCCCAATCAGCCCCCAGTAGACCACGTTTCTGTAGCACCAGTCCTGTAGCTATTTGTTAGTTTGTCAGACACAACTCGCCCTTTCAAACCCCATCTCTTTGACTGGGAGGATTGATGAAAATACTGTCTGTGCTCCAGAGAACCCTACCACTGTTCCTAGGGCTCCATAATCCCTTTTGATACCTGGCACACTGCTCCTGGCTATATCATTGGTTTCCATCTGAGACTGCTGCAGCAGATAGCAGTCAGTGGGCTGTACAAGGCTTGGTAGTCTTTTGGTGACATTCCTAATATGAGTCCCCAGTAAGAAGCACAAATCTCTAGAAAGTGTGTCAGGTTGGCATATGGGTACCTCGGTAGCTCTCAGAAGAGAGTCACCTACTGCTACCGCCTTCTCTTACTTGTGGAGTCTCCTACTGTTACCGCCTTCTCTTGTGCTCATTGTTATCCAGGGAGAAGTTGGGGCTGTCTTAATCAGCTCCACCCTCTCTCCTGATGTGGTGTTTCCTCTATGGTCTGTGGAGTGATGAAGTGGTTCTGCAAGGGCACCTCAGGTTTTGGGGGAGCCTCTTCCTCCTGCTAGTCCTTGCTCTTGCAAGCTTCCATTCTTCTTCGTTATTGTCCCCCTCTCTCTTCTGTGTGTGCTGGTGAAGTTGTTGGCTGTTTGGTCATGGGCTGTAGGTCCTCTGCAGATTGTGCTTGGAACCAGCTATCTAGAGTCTTCTCAGCCTCTGATGCTATGCAGCCTTCTCACTGTCTCCTGCAGCTCAGCCACTTGCTGCAGGAACTCCACCTCAGCACACCTTTTGCAGGCAGTTCTGTCCCAGGAGAAAGGTCCAGGTATTTCCTACAGTCTGAGGTCTGCACCGCAGCCTCTACCCTCAAGCAACTTCATCTGCATGGAGGCATTGGCCATCACTGGGGTAGATGTAGCAGACTCACAAGCTGCAGCCTTTGCTCTCAAATGAGTGCCCACTATTCTGCCTTGACGGTCCAGTAGGGCAAGTGCCCTTGAACCGTGCAGATGGTCACAGAATGGTGCCTGGTTGCTGGGTTCTGTGTACTTCAAGTCTCCTTCTTGGCCAGTGGAATGCTGTCTTTGGAGATATGCCCTTCCTCTCAAACTGCCACACCAGGCAATATTCACTTGTGCTCCCTAGGTCTGCTTTAGTGGGAGTGGGTCCTGCCCACATCACGTCAGCTCTCATGAGAGCCGCCAGTTCCTGGTGGTTCTCTGCTCTCCTCTGGAGTTTCCCTGGCTCAGGAACGCCCCTGTATGCTGCAATCCACCACTCTGCTGTGGCACACACCTGCACCAAAGCAAATTGCCTTTGTGAGAGGCAGTTGGAAAAATGGTATTAGCAGCAATTGCACTGGAAACAAATCTGACTGCCTCGCAGGAACTCATCTTCAGAGACAGATGATGTGCCTTGAGGTCAGAGATCTACAAATATCTTGAGATGCTGGGTGTTTCAGTTTCACAGGGCATCATACAATGGATTTGTCTCTTTTGTGGTTTTGGCATGGGAAAGGTTCAGAAGTCATAGGCGTTAAGATAATCATTGAATATCCCTATATGCTGCCAGGCATTTGAAGGCAATTGTATTCTACAAGTGCTTTTGCATGTCCTTTGAAATGACTCTGTAGTCAGTTACTAGTGACATGCTTTAGGGAATAATACAAGAGCTAAGGCTATTTAGCATCTTTACCCACCAGAGTGGTGGGACAGCAATCATTTTCAGCAAGTTTGAGGATCCATACTCACCTTTGTGGAGTTTCCCGGCCAGCATTTACTGTTAGCTGTAAGCATACCCAAAGTAGAGGGGTGAGGAGGTGGGAATGTGAATGGGGTGGGAGGGGAGAAGTATTGTTAGAACTAAAAGTGCTGAGGCAACCAACCACACGCTTGTCCAAAAAAAGGACCCAAATTCAGTGTCCCAAGCAATTTTTCAGTACTCCTAAAATCAAAGTGTGAGGCTTGTTAGAATATGTTTGTGAGCAGGACAGTAATCTTAGTGCCATCCAGTGGCACTGGCTGGGTGTCAGGAAAGAGGAATATTGCACAAAATCTATCCATTTGTTCTAGTTCCCTAGCTCCTTATACAAGTGTTGTCAAAAAGATCAAACATGCAGTTAGCCAATCTCTCACATTAAGTCAAGACATTGATGTTATTTCAGAGTTGCGCAAGTCTGAGTGCTCAGTGGCTTTCCACAAATCAAGAGTACTCAGCTGGAACCTCCACACTCAATTTGTACAAAAGTTATGAACTGTATACATGCCAAGTACTTCCCTCTGCAAATGACTGGTTAGTGATTTACATATCATTGCAATAAAGTTACATGTGATTGCATCACACAAGTTTTCTATTCAATGAGTAGAGGCCTTCTAGAGGAGGGTATCTTTCTACTGGAGATTTACATGTATATGAGCGTAAAATGAGTTCCTTAGAGGAAATGCTAAGGACACTTTTCCCCTATGTTTCTCTGTCAAATGGGCAATCTTGATAACAAAGCCTGATTTAAGGATCAAAAAGGGGTCTACCTGCAACAGAGCTAAACAGAGCTGCCAATGCCTAATGCTAGCACAAGACCTTCATGAGATCTGTGAAGACTACTTCTAAAACCCTCTACATGCTGTACTTATCGTTTTCACAGCAGTCGTTAGCATTTGCAAAACAAGCTTTGGGATCTGACTTAGAGGGTGAGAATAGCAGGAGCCTGTTTCCAGTTGCAGCTTTTCTGGGCTACAAAAGATGCTCCCTGAATATGAGTAGTTTGCTTAAACCTGGCTACTTGAGCATAAGTTCAGTCCATCTTACCCAAATATTCACCTTCAGTGTTCAGGGGTATTTCTATCTGGTGAGCCACTGAAATGCAGCTGCCACAGACCCTTACCAGACATTATGGCTATTCCTAGAATAAAACTGTGAGGAAGATAGGAGAAATAGTTTATTCAGCTGTAAATCAAGAATTTAGTAAACTACAATTTCTCAATATAATCAGACAAAAGGAGTCATTCAGGAATTTAGTTTGCCTTACAATTGCAAGATTAGCTGTTCACCTTGAGACTGCTTTTTCACAGCAGAGACACAGCATTGCAAACCGTCTCATTGCCCTACAAGGAGAGAAATGCTGGCAACTTCCCTGTCTCCTGTTCCTTGGGATGGGCTGCTCAGAGAGGTTACCCAAAACTACATTGTCACAGGAGCTTGCTGGCAGACTTCATTCAGCAATCCCCACAAGGATGTCTATCTCAGCACTTACACAACCAAGAGAGAAATAGAAAAGAGCTGATAACATCTTGCAATATGCATCTCTAAAAAGACTGTATTAAAGCTGCAGGTACACTATGTTGTAACATATACAGATATTACATAGCTGTATATGGCTTACTGTCTTCTATTTTACAAGGCTGCATTAATAATGCTTATTTTTAAGGAGTATACTTCAGCTATTGTTTCAGTTATGGCATTTCAAGTTATTTAACATGACCTGTTGAGTTAAAAGGGACTGAACTGTGGCTAAAATTGCACTTAATTTTGCTTTGCTGTGGTTTCCTTAGCAGGCAGTGTCAAAATTTTGCATTTCCTAAGATTATGAGATGGCTGATTATCAATCAGAAAAGCTATGTATCAGGCAACAATCAAAGAGGAAGGACATAAAATTTGCCTCCAACTTTGCCATAGCACTTGCTCTCTGATGGTCCTTTTTAAGCAAGTATTTCTGCTTCTGTCCAGTCTCAAAAGACTAAATCCTGGACTATTTCTAATTCCAATAGGTAAGGATCTGTTTCAAGCTCTTTACGTCTTTGGGCAATGGATTTCTGCATGAAGTCATGCATGTGCTCTAGTATGTTTGTTATCCTTACAACAAACCACTGTTGCTCAACAAGGAGGTTTTCTCTTTTGCACTCAGTTTTCCTTGAGAGTTATTGGGTCTGGGGGCAGCTTGAGACTGAATGCTGAGCAACTTTCTCACAGGGCAGCTGAGCTGTCAGAAGAGAGAGACTGAAAGAGCCAGGTAAAAGTATGATCTTATTTTTGATTGTTCTGCTGTCAGCCCTTTCTCGCTGTGGTCTGGCAACTCTTTTTCTTAAGTGCCTGGGCCATGCTCAGCATGAGGGTGAACATATCCTAGTCACGGATTCTGTTGCCAACATTATTTGGTATTGCTCTAAATAGCATTTCCTTTCCCCTTGCCAAAATCTTCCCCATCACATTAGAAGGAAGAGTATGCTCTGCATTTAGTAATGCTGTACCTTCATTCTTCTTTCCATCCCATCCACCAGGAAACTGCTGCCTGAAGAAATCGTGTCTTAAAACAACCTATATATTTTTACTGATCTTAATGTTGGTTTAGCACATAAAAGATATTTCAAAGGGAGCCGTGGAGCTGAAGGTTAATGGACATCTGTGCTGTAGATGTCTGATACGTTTTTCACACAGCGCTGGATGGTATTATTCATCAAAGCCAGACTTCATCTGCATGTTAGCCACTAAGTGGATAAAGACCTAGTTGACAACTCTCAAAATGTGACTGTAAAGAGGAACTCAGCTTCCAATGGGACAGGAACCACTCCCAGTGCTGTTGAGTATGTTCCCAATGACTTGAAAGAACACAACAACCATAAAAAAGAATCAAACAGAACATGGCTGTTGCATCTAGTAGATGGAGGTAAAATGTATGAATAATTATGATGAATGCTAAAATACACCCCATCAGGAAGGAAGAGTGGAGGATTCATATAGCCTGCCTTCCCTGGGATGGGAAACCAGAAGAATATTGTTCTTCTGTCACAAGGACATGTGTTGCACTGAATCATGCTGCTGCAAATACTGTGGTCTCCACCATGCACATTGCAGTAAGATCTGGTTTTAGTCTGCATTTGATATAAAGGAATGTTTAGTGTGTTCTGCTGAGCTGATCGGAACTGCATGGGAGACAAATGGGTGAACATTTGTGGTTAACAACAAGGCTTGCTTCTGTAAGAACATAGTGCTATGAATCTTGCATTTCCCTTTTCATGCACACATTGGTTGTGCTGTGGATTTAGAAAAGTGAATGTTGGAAATCTTCCCATCATCTTTTGTTATAGGGATATTTACCACAAAGTGTTTAGTATGAATATCTGAGATCCTGACATCTTATCATAAAGCACAGCTTGCTCTCTCTTGGTCTTTGAAAAGGCAGAAATGGTGAAAAAATGATCAAAATATGTTTGGATTGGTGATGAGGAAACTGGCAGTGGCTTTCAAAACTTCAGATGAGTTGTAAATGTTTATTTGCTGTTTATAAAATCGAATTACATTCTCCCAACAAAGCAGCTTAGAAAACAGTGCATACCTTCTTTAGGATAGGTATGAACTTATATCTGTTCACTGGAATTGCCACCTTCCCAAAGAAGACCCAGAGATCTCTGAACCCTACCCACTGCAATGACTGTCTCTCAATTTCAGAGAAAGGGAGGTGAGTCTCTGATCAACTTCTTTGTAGTTGTAAGTCCAGAAGTAGTAGATACAAAAGCAGACTTACCTTCATTCTTCTATTTGTTTTGATTTTAATTAGGTGATATTTAGATTTTCCAGATTCTCTCAAAAGATTTTACCTTCAAAGTGCATGAATAGTTTTCCCTGTTGTGTGCTGAAACACAAGGACTTCCAGAGTTGGAAAGACAGTCAGCGTGTCTACCACAGCAGATAAGCAATATATATCCTCCTGTGCAGCATCCCTGGCTGAGCCTGTGTCCAAGGATTTAGTGAAAAGAACTGGCAAATTGAAAGGTAGCAAAGGAAAATATATGTCTAGTTATCCAGCAGGCTAAGCACTTTTCTTGCTCTGATCCAGCCCAAGGTTCTTCCTCTCTGGTAATGAAACCACGCTGTTCTCCCATTCTCAGATCAGGCCTTGGCCTGGAGGTCTTTCAGAGATCTAACAGCCACTGTGCTTCTCTTTCCCTTACTAACCAGCTCCCCTTAAAGCGTACTGTCATTTTACCTAGAACAAAAAACAATGCAGAGGGAAACGGGTCTCAAAACTGCAAGATAGCTATTCCTAACTCTTGCCTTCTCAGTTGATATGTCAGTCTCCCATAGGGGGTCTTGGTAAGTCTGTGCATCCTATAGATTTCTCAGGTTTGGGTTGTACCTCTGTTTCATCCACTTCCAAATACAGATGACTTGCTCTTTGGGGAATGGCCCTTGAGTCAAGCTCAAACTTTTGATCTCCTTCCATGTATGGTAAATCACTTTGTAACTGCTCACATTAATTTGTTTAGTTAACTCACAACATCAAAAAATAAACATGTAATTGATCTGTGAAGAAAGGAACAGGCATAGAAACTTCAGAATTTTGTCTGGTGCATGTTGAAAACATCCCCAGCGTTAATGATTTTTTATGTAAAACGAGCTAGTATGATATTTATCAGCATAGTTTCAGTGTCCAGTAAAGAGGTTGCGGAGATCCCTGCTGTGCATATTCAACCATTGTTTCACCTCACTAAATGGTATAGCTGGGGCAAAGGGAACTGGAGCAGTAGACAGTTGCCTACAGGGGTGTAAGAAAGGAATTTGGGTTTGTTTCCCTTCCTGTGCTTTGCCAGCCAGCTTTGTAATATAAGCGTCATTTAGCCTCTAAATAGAAACTAAGCTGTGTTTCTCTGCTGAATTGGTTCATTGTGATATCTCGTTTCCAGGGGAATGGGTGAATGGCAGAAGGGAAATGAAGCACTTTCTGTACCACATACCTTCAGTAATGTCATAACTCATATGTGGAAGACCTGTTGCTCTGAGAATATAAAAGGATCATGCTACTTTCAGAGTGACTCACAGTCCAATCTGTTCCTTTCTGCAGAGAAGACACTTATAGAGCTGTGGCTCATCATGATATAAAGCGCTGCTTCCTCCTACTAATACAGACTATTCCTAACTTTATGCCCCTTCCTCCTTTTCACTCAATTAACCAGTCAGTGCTTCTCTGCTCATCTCTCCACTTTCCAACTGAGAGTGACACTAAGTCTTTTGCTAAGGTTCAGCAGAAGGACTAAGCAGATGCAAATGGAGCATAAACATGAGGAATTTCCAGTAGGACTGAGAAGGCAAGTCAGAGTTCAGATGTCCACCTCTGGAACAAACTGCTAATGAAAGTCTTAAAGCCTCCAGCCTTGTGTTAGGCTGCATGTGGCATGTGGGTGTGTAGCATTCAGCAATGACAGTTCTGCTTATCAATTCTGGCAGATTTGGAGATTGTTCCTCCTGCTGCATTTACGCTGAAGCTTGTACCATTCAAAATGAGACAGAAAATCAGAAATTGAGCAGCTGCTGACTTACACATCACTGGTGCTCTGTGTCGGGCATACTTTCCATCCTGTATCACACTATTCTCTACCTTCAAATGCACAGAGATATGTGGCCAGAAAAAATACCTTGAGCTGAAATGAAAAAATTCCTTCAAATATAGGATGATTCGCCTCTGTTTTGTTGTGCTTCAGTAAGACGGTCTTATGTGGCTCTGGCCATCCAGTCCAGGAGAACAAACTGAATTAGTACATCACTTAATGAAAGTGAAGGTGTGCAGTAGTTAATTAGAAAAGATATCATTGTTCTGCAGAAATCCTTTACGACTGCAACACTGGCTAAAGAAACACACCTGAGTAAAAAGGTTTTACACTAGAGAAATACTAACATAAGTGGCAGCAGGGTGAAATACCAGGGAAATTTAGGCTGCCTGTGGTTTGTATTGTTGATGTTGGTAGTTAGGGTACAAGCCAGCTAAAGCTCTAGTACATTCATGCTCGATGAACAGCATTGTTTGCCACTATGCAGAATACACAAGTAGTACCAGTATGCCAAGCCACAAAACTGAACACAACAGGAAGCACTTTTTTCTGAGGAGGAGCTTCAATTCCTAATGCAGTAGGTAGTAGGTGTTCAGAGGTTTTGTTTTGCTCTTTCACCCAAGAAATCTAAACTGGGGTCAAAAGTTAGGCAAGAGCCGCCTTGCAAGGCCAGTCTCAGAGTTAACCCAACATCTAACAAAAATCTCTCTGCAAAAAAAAAACACGGGTGCTTTTCTCCAATGTTGCGTGCTATTGTGTTGTTCAGTCTTTGGATGCACAGGTTATCATATGTCATGCTAATCTCTAAGTAGCTACATTTGCATCCCCACAGACCACTCAGCTAGCCAACTTACCAGCCATATAGGAATCCAGCTTGAAGATTTGGTCACAAAAACAAGCCAGTAGCACTTAAATGCACTGTCTTTGCAGTGATGATCACTTTCTCTATTCATATGGAGTCAGGGAGTTGTGTTTCAACCTTTTACTTATTGATAGCGGCCGCATGCAATCCTGTGTGAAAGACCTGCTAGCAACAGAAGGGACTGGTGTTTGGCAGGGAGTTTTGTTTGTGGGAGACTGGGGACAGGGGCACAGCTGTGCGTGCAGGTGCAGTTTTGCCTCACTGCTGAAGCTGGGAGGATGGTCTAGGCCTTGGTTAAGGGAAGGGAGACAACTTCTATCTACCGGTCTCCTTCTCGCCACACTCCTCTGACTGTGACCTGCAGAAACCACTTATAGGCAGCCAGATACTGACCTTCCATGGACTCCATTCTTACAGGCTTATATGTGCACAAAGGTTGTGTTCAAAGGGCCTCTTCCAGGGTGTGAAGTTCCTGAACTAAATGGAAGGAGAAGGAATAAGTTGAAGCCCTTTGAATAGCTGAACAAGTTTGTTTCTCATCCGTCTGAATGATATGCTTCCCTTTTACGTAATTTTTTTGTTTTGGTGAAAATAAAAAAATCTAAGGACTGAGCACTTCATAGCATGAAAGAGCAAATTACTGTTTCATACCTTGTGATTCCAGGTAAGCATGTCCTTTACACAAAGCTGGTATTGCAGGTATTGGTGCTTTACAAGACTAGCAAGGCTGATGCATTTAGAAGTAGAGGGAAATGCTGTACAAAGACTGATTTACTCATGTGAAAAACTATCAGAGTAGCACAGCGGTGGGACCTATTCACCGTTGGGGTAGATACTCCTTTTTGTGCACACTCATTCCGTCCATTCCTAATGATATTAAGAATTTCAGAATAGTTGACATATATGCTAATTCACCTCCTTGGGCTGTCTTCTCTTTGCCTGCTATTCAAAGATATTCAGTTTTGCAGCAGTACACAATCTGCGCTGCTTTGCTCTGGATTGTTTGTCACGGTTCCTGCTAGAGAGCAAAAGGATGATGAACGTTCTGCATTGGCGGTATCAGTGCTCGGACACTTGAGAAGCATCTCAGTCACAAGGAAAACGTTTTCTTAGCAGACAATACCAGGTCTGTAGAAACCTGTTCTGCCTTCTTGTCACCAGATGGTGCTCAAGTGCTGGACAAGTGCTGCCTCGGTCACCTGCCTTGGGCTGGCTGTTCTACTATTTCAGTAACCTAATTTGCACTTCTGGTTGCCTCCGTCTTAGGCCCTTCTTTAGCAAGGGTGAGTAAACCCTCAACCTGCTTCTCAGAAGCACTTTTCTCATTGAATTGGTTAGCTCATAGAACTTATCCAGAATGATGATTGGTGTGGCTGTCACTTCTGTTGCTTCCACAACAGGCATTTAGCTGGATCTAGCCATGCGTCAAGTCTCTTCTGCTCACCATACCTTGTTCTTGATCATGGCATACTTCTGTCATGATTTGTTGTTTCTTCATCAAAGGTATTAAAATCTTCTTTTGGCCTGGAGTTTTATTAAAGCACTTCTAGCTAGACTGAAGACCAGTTGGGTAGACAACATGTTTGACATACTTGGGGTGACTTCAGGATGTTTTTGTTCCCATGTGTTACATTTGAACTTGAGAGGAAATCAGTCAATCCCCCGTCATTGTCATTCCTCATAGAGTACACAAACCTGGGGGAACAACAGTCAGATGAACTCAGACCTAAAATGGGACAACTGCAGAGGCGGAGTTCTAATACTTCTGGTACCCTGGGTTTCCTCTCAACCTCATTGGGAATGCTCTGGACTGTTGGGTATTCTTTGTCACAGTGAAAAAACTGCTCTCCTGGTTCTAGTGTTGTCCCACAGAATATTGTGATTTGCTTTGCTGAGAAAAGATTGAAATTTTGAGAGAATCTGTTTCCTGATCCCAAAAGTTTCTCAGAGGGATGATGCTCTGCTCATTAGAGTAGAATGGATTATTTCCCAAAGGCATAGGAATGGGCATGCCACAGGATGGAAATTGATCCTCTGAGGCCCATGGAATAATCTCATCAAAGTGAGCTTGGTGGCTTTTCTGTTGTGCAATATACCTCCTGCCCAGGTGGATTATCAGGGAGATATTGGGGATTTTCATACTGTCTGTCTGGGCTAAATTCAAGATCTGATGGGGACTGCCTGGACATCCACACTGTTTCACTAGAGAAGGAGTTAGGTTCATGTGAACCGACTGGGTCATTTTCACAGAAGAGTTTCCCCTGCCTCTGACTGAAATCAGCAGGATAGGAGGGTTTTCTGCATAGTCCTCTTGGGCTCAGAAGAGGAACACTGTCCTATGTATAGCCTCTTAGATAATGTCCATTTACCCTTTGAACATGAGGATCTCTCTCTGAATAGTGACAAAGTAAGGGGCTCAATGAATGCAGCATCCCCTCCTGCCATGGTGCCCCTCCCAATACAAAACTGGTGGTGTTCTGTTGGTTGTCCCATGCTGCTTGTCCAGGAGAAAGAAAATATTCCCTTTGAGTATACAAAGGGCTAGCGTTTACATTCTCCCAGTCATCCAGGAGAGTTTCTGCCTCAAGTGGATGATTCTTGGTACTTAGCAAGAACACTTTGCAGATTGGCAGGTAGGTTGTCTGTATCCTGGAATTGGGAAACCTACCAACATTTTCCCTTGGAAGGTATACAATTTCCTTTTGATCTCTGGGTTTCAAATGAGGGCCTGGTTAATTTTTTGGGGGAGGGAAGTTTCTTGCTTGTGGCTGGTGTTATTATCTCTGTGGGACAGCATGCTTTGCCAGTCACCATCAGGAAAGACTTTCTGTCTTTCTGGCCTGGCAGTTTCTCCTCTGACTGCTGAATACTCCCTCCAGGCAAGTCGTAGGAGAAAGGGGGATGCTATTTCCTTTCAGGAGGCCTTCTCTTGGTCTGGATGGAAGGAGGAATTTTTCTAAACCCTCTAGCTTTATGGTATGCTGAGCTTTGTGGGTACCTTAACTGGTTATTGAGAAGTGCTTTCCCTTGTGCCCTCCTGTTGGTGTTATCTTCTGTAGCCACAGGAGTGAGCCTGTTTCTCAAGCTTGGATGCATCATATTTGTTTTCAAACACTTCCTCAGAATAATATGGGGGCCTTTGAAAGACATATTCAAAATAAAAGTTCTGGCAAGGGAAAGAAAAGGACAACAATAGAATAGAGCTGCAAAACATTAAAGAAATTTCCACACCTCAACCCTGTTCAGTACAAGGAAAATCTCTCATACATGCTGAGGGAAATGGCAGCAGCCCAGTCCCAAAGAGGTTTGGGAAACCTGTCTTTTAATCTCAAATATTTTGGCAAATGGCATTGTCAAACCTTCAGCATCTCAATTTGGCTCCTGCATTCTTCTTGTATTGCTGCCTTACAGTCAGCATTGAACTATCTGAGCAAGTCATAGTGTACAAATTAAAGTAAAACATAACTCTTTCCTGTCTTTCCTCATGTTTTCAAGACTATACCATCCTAGCTACATGTGATCACCTAATAAGGAAGCAGAATTGACTCAGTGCTCTTGTGGTGCAACCAAGGAGATGATTTCATGGGCTTTAAGTCACACAATAAAAATACAAGCATTACTCTCCAGCCTAGACAACCCTCAGTTGATAAATCGCCTGAACCCCAGGATTTTAATAAATGAGTAAAGTCCTCTGTGGAAAGTTAGGAACATTGAAACATGAAGGTCATTCATGGAAGCTCAAATTTCATGTAATTGCCTGGCTGTAAGAACAGGGATTTTACAGAACATTTTACATCTGAAGTTATATGGTGAAACAAATCATGGCAACATTGCACAGAGTGGGGATTGACACAAGGAGTAAATAAAAATACAATTTATGTGTTGGAAAGTCAAAGAAGTCAGCATGAGATTTTTGCAGATCCAGAATTCCACCTGAGCATGGAACAGGTGAGCTTAGCTTCCCAGTCTTGCTCTGAAATGTGAAATTTTCACTTCTTAAGGGCTAAAGTCTTCCAAAGAACTAGTATTGCCAAAGAGGAAATGCAACTACAAATACCTAAAGGAAGGAAGGGAGTGCTGCTCTTCTCAGACCCATGTTCCTGTTGCTCTTCCTAGCCACCTTAATTACTTGGTTCCAAAAGGTGGTGCTTTAAAGAAAATGCCAGTCATTGCAAAATTCCTCATGACTTCAGAAAAGCTGGTAGCACTACAGTGGGGAAAGGAACAGCAAGTTATTTTGGAAAAAGTGAAGAAGAAGCAGCATAGGAAAAACTACTGGAGGAAATAAAATGAGGAGTCCTTGCAACCCCGTGAGACTGACAGTATACCAGATGACAAGTCATTCTTTTATGGAGCAGAAAGTTTCTAAACCTTTCTCTAAAACACTACGCTTAGAAGCTGAAGGTGTCATGGGATAGAAAAGCATTTGCAAGTCGTTTTCTGCTACCTGCTACGTAGAGGGATTCTGGAGCCTGACTCTACTCATTCTCCTTCCTCATTGGAGATGGGAGTTGTCCAAATCCTGGAGACGTTTTCTGAGGAAAGAGAAAGGCAATGTCCTGAGGACACCTGAGGAAGAGGTTATCAAAGCCCCTATAAAACACCCAGGCAGTGGATCTCAGGTCATCAGCTTGTACCAAGTGAAATGTAATATGTCCTCTTCCACCAGGACCCAAGTGGTTATGGAGCAACCAGCAAACCTCAATCCTCACTCTGCAGCCAGTACTTCACAGGACATTTTCATGCTTGGAAGACCTGAAAAGTTTGTGGGTGTACTATGGGAGAGGAATGGATCAGTTGGCATTAAGTGATGTCAGGCCGTCATGCAAGAGTAAAGCCGTGTTGGAGTGCAGATCTGGTACTGGGCCTTCACACAATTACTACAGCCCTGTGCAAAATTTGAGGTGTCATAATTCAAAATTTGCTAATAAACAGATGGAAGAGGCTGTCCTGGTGCTTAGATGGTATGATCCGGCTCTGATACCAGAGCTAAGGAATGCAAAGTCTCAGAGTGGTGTTTCTTCCTTCACAGCAAAGCTAATGGGAGATGCATAGGAAGTAGCTTATTCCAGACCAAAAGAGGGCTTTTCAGAGACCTCTACATGAGGAAATAGGGCTTATAAGAGCTGGTCGAGGGGACTTCTTTTCTAGAGAAAAGAAGGCTGAGGAGAGATCTTACCACTGTCTACAACTACCTGAAAGGAGGTTGTAGTGAGGTGGGTGTTGGTCTCTTCTTGCAAGTGACAGGGAGTAGGATGAGAGGAAATAGCCTCAAGTTGCACCAGGGTGGGTTCAGATTAGACATTAGGAAAAAATTAATCACAGAAAGAGGTATCGGGCACTGACACATTTGCCCAGGGAGGTGGCTGAGTCACCATCCCTGGAGGTATTTAAAAGACAGGTAGATGAGGTGCTCAGGGATATGGTTTAGTAGTGGACAGGTACAGTTGGACTCAATTATCTCAAAGGTCTTTTCCAACCAAGTGGTTCTATGATTCTATAATTCAAGAGTAAAAATTCTGCTTAATGCTGGATGAGAGAAGTTCTTCCATCACTTTTATTACCCTCAGAAACACAAATTCAACAACATCTTTTAAGGAGGACGAACTATGCCCCTCTGGAACATACTGCATCTAGAGGAAGAGGCACCAGGAATAACCCTGTGAATTCGAGCAGTCTTCGGCAGGGAACTCTGAGTTACCTTGTTGTCTGAGGAAGTGGTTCAGAGTAATTGGCTAGAGAGATACCTGTCTCAAGGTCAGGTTTTTGGAGACAGAATTCATTATCACTTGACGACTCTTTGGCAGAATCTGTGAGAGAGCCTGGCAGCTCTGTTCTCATATCGTTGTGGGCAATCAACTGTATCATCAGAAACCACTACTCCACTCAGCGGACAGTAAGACAGTAACAGACAAGTCCAATAACTCAGTGGGTGTCATAAATGTTAGGTTAGACTTTAGATTGTTTTACTGTGAGCCCAGGCTCTTTTCAATAGTAATAGAATTGCTTTTAAAGACAAACTGTCTTAAGCCTTGGAATGTGTTCAGCTGTGGCAGGAAGCCTCCTTGGATGTAAATCTGTGTCTGCAAAAATAAGTGGACATCTTATATGTGTGAAGGACTGCTGACAGTCAAGTTGCAGGGACTGCTCCCAGTACCCCAGCCTCATTTTACAAGGAGATCAAGCTAGCTACTACCATGAAATATGAGGGACAGTTGCTGTTAGAGTCACTACCCCTGCTTCTCCACTCCCGCCATGCTCCCAAGACGGAGAGCTCACTTGCAGAAAGTGCTAAGGCTGCTACTGAAATAGCAATTGTGCTTAAGAAATATACACCTGCAAGGGAGAGGAGGCCACTGGTTTCATGCCATATCAAAGCATAGTAAGACCCAGCACTAAAAGGGGACTGTAGTCTGGTGTATGCCAGATTCAGGGAGGAACTCATAACATTACTTTGCTTGCACACACTTTGGGAAGAGGCCTGTCTTGTCATTGCACATCAACACATGTCCTAGCCTTCCCGGATCTGTATCCCATACATGCATGCTCTGGGCAGGCAGCTGCTTAACTGAAATGCTGAATTTGACTTTGTTATTTTTGCTCAACAGTTTCTGTTGAGGTTATATACAACCAGGATGTAGTTTAAAATCAGTGAGTTTTTCCAGTGCGTCTTTTTTCTCTCTAGGGTAATCCAAACACAGAATAAGGACACACTGACACCAGGCCACAAGCAGCACTCGACTGAGCCCAGCACGTGCAGCGAGGCAGCTGCCTGGTCTTCTGCTAGTGGGAAATAATGACTTGAGCTAAGGAAGCACAGCCCAATGCAGTCTTGTTTCAGCCCAGCTGCATCAGGTCTGAAGATGCCTTGCAGGGAGAGGATGATCAGAGCTTATGCACCCAAAGGAAGAGGATAAAGCTGTTCATGACAGTCAGTTGCACCTTACATCCAGCAATATCAGAGGTGAATTAGTTAATAACAACGTTGAAAAGGCAGAGGTTCTCAACACTTTCTTCACCTCTGCTTTTACATGCACTGTTGGGCCCCAGGCCTTGGGAATGACAATCCAGGTTGATGTAAACACAGACTGACCCACCTGTGAAGGAAGAGTTGGTATGTGAACTGTTACAGGAGTTTGACCTCTACGAATTGATGTGCCACAACATTTTCCACCTGAGGTTATTAAGAGAGATGGCTGACATCATTACGACCACTCTACATAACCTTTTAGAAGTCACAGGGGTTGTCCCAGAAGAGTGGAAGAAGGCTAATCTTACACCCATCTACAAGAAGGGCTTAAAGGAGGATCCAGAAAATTACAGGCCCATCAGTCTTACTTCAGTCCCCAGGAAAGTTATTGAAGAATTTTCCTGGCAGCTATCACAACTCAAATTAAGCACATATTTGGGAAAAGCCAACATGGATCAAGGACAAATCATGCTTGACAAATGTGATCACCTAAGAAACCTGCTCTGTTGACATGGGGCTGAGCAGTGGGCATGTTCTATCTGGATTTCTCCAAAGCTTTTGATACAGTTTCCCGCAGCTTCCTCCTAGAGAAAACGATTCATTACTAGACAAGTGGTTTGTGTAGTGGGTGAGGAATTGTCTGACATCCTGCACCCAGAGGATTGAGGAAAATTTTGAACTGGCAATCTGTCACAAGTAGGGTCCCCAGGGATTCATACTGGGACCAAATGCTGTTTAACATATTCATAAGGGATCTGGATGATGAAATCAAGTGTACTTTGATGAAGTTTGCTGATGATACCGAACTCAGTGAGGAAATGGACACTTTTTGGGGGGGAGAAACACCCTGTAGGAAGACCTGGATAGGCTGAAGGAGTGGGCTAAAAAGAACCTTAGGAAGTTCAAGAAGGACAAATGTAAGGTCTTGCACCTGGGAAAACATAATCCAGCAGTGCAGCATAGGCTGGGATCTACTGAGCTGGAAGGCAGCTCCGTGGAAAGAGACCTGGGGGTCCTGGTGGGACAACAAGCTCAATATGAGTGGACAGTGTGCTGCTGCTGCAGCAAAGAAAGACAGCAAGATGATAGGTTGCATCAAGAAGGGCATCACCAGCAGAGATAAAGAAGTCATTATCTCACTCTAGTGCTTGTCAGGCCACACCTGGACTACTGTGTTCAGTTTTGGTCCCTGCTATGCAGAAAAGCTGTGTACAGGCAGGAGAGAGTCCCGAGAAAGGCAACAAAAATCATCAAAGCATTAGGAAGCCTACGCTGGGAGGAAAGGCTGAGGGAACTGGCTTTGTTCAGCCTTGAAAAAAGAAGGCTTAGGGGAGACCTTATCATCTTGTTCCAGTATTTAAAGGGTGGCTACGAAGAAGACAGAGACACCTTATTTTCAAGGAGACACATGGAAAAAATGAGGGGTAATGGGCAGAAGTTACGCCTGGAGAGATTCTGATTGGACACAAGAGGAAAACTTTTCACAATGAGAACAATCAGCCTTTGGAATAATCTCCTCAGGAAAGTGGTGGATTCCTCAACACTGGAGACTTTTTAGATTCAGGTGGGCAGGATGTTGGGCCTTCTTGTTGAGACTGTGTTTTTGGGAAGAAAGTTTGGACCAGATGATCTTTGAGGTCCCTTGCAGCCTAGTATACTATGATTCTATGATAAGGAGTTACTGAGCCTTTGAAGAAACCTTCTTCATCTTTGCTTGTATACTGTCAGGGCAGTGAAGGGATTTTCTTTCTCATCACCCTTCCCTTAAGTTCTGGGAACCTCACTTGCTGCTGGAGGGGAAGAAAGAGGTCACTGTCCTTAGCAAGTATGACCCATCCCTACACAAAAAATCTGTGCAGCAGCAGAACAACACTTACTCCTCTCATTTGCTGCCACTCCAAACCACTGTGATGGCTCTGAGGAGTTTTGGTTTCAGTTAAGGGGCGTCTGGGAAGCCAGTGTACCCCCAGCTCTGTGCCTCCTGCCACAGCAGTACCTGTTGCCTTAGCGCAGCAGGAGCAGCCAGCATTGTTGTGGAAGCAGCGCTGGTGAGGCTGGAGCGCAGCCAGGAGTGCAGTGAGTTGTATGCTCCATGCACAGCTCTGCCTCCCGCCCTCCTGCCTAGCTGTCCGAACAAGTCTCATGTAAACAATGTGCACAGTCTTTGCCGGGAAGCCTGTGAGACACTCTGCTTGCTCCTCTTAGAGACGGGCTACTAGAGAGATACAATTACCCCTCATTATGTGCCCTTCATGGCAGGGTAACCCCATACACTGGGACTCCTGAGGTGATAACCTGAGATTGCTGCTGCTGGTTTTCTTCTCTGGGCTGCTTCAAGGGGCCTTGGTGGGGAGGCAGGATAGGCTTGCATTTTGTGGAGTTTGTGGCTGTTTTCCTGGCCCTTCTTTCTCTGAGGTCAGCATCAGCCACAACTGTTGTTGCTTTCACTGCTGTCCGCTGGCTTGCTGGAGCTCTGGGATATGGCTGTGTTGGGGCTGGGCTCTTGCTGGCTCTACTGGCTATTGATTTTACCACTGATCATTTTGCTTCTGAATCCTCACAGATGGCTGCTGGAAGGACTGTGCAAAGCTCAGCCCATAGATGTATAAGGAAGCCAGATAAGAAATTGTTGATGTTTGCTTGCCCAGACCACCAACTAAATTTGGTTAATATTTTGAAACCATTCCACGATACATCCGACTTGGAAATCTTTGTCCACGTGTCGTGACATGACTAGTATGAAGGGCCTTATCTGCCTGACTACTCTTAAATTTCAAAACATGAAACTCCAAACAGCTCCCACACTGGCATCATGACATTTGCAGGTTTTTAGGGAAAAACGAAAGAGCTGTGTCCTATATAGTAAGCCTATATCTATCTAGCTCATGTAACAGAAAGGCTAGCATTTTAGATAGCAGTGTCACATTGTATGCAATAGCCTGCTATTTAAATATACAGTATCCCACAACAGTTTACCTCCCCCCGGCAATCTTCCAATGAAACGTAAGGTACCTCATGCTGTTATATAGCTAAAAGAACAACCAGGAGTGAGTAAGGAACACTGCAGTTCTTATTACAACATTGTTACAGAACACCAAAGCCAGGGCTTGAAACCATAAAAGCATAGAAACGAACCTGCTTTCCTGTGGTGTGCTCCCTCCATTGTGTTTCTTAGCTGGAGTTCGGTCAGAATGCTGCTGAAGGCTAATGGAAGGTGAAAGGGTAGATGTGGAGAGTTCAGCAGAGTGTGGTTAACCACCTTGTTTTGTCATCACTTTTCCCTTTGAATGGTGAGGCTTTATTTCCAGTGTTGTTAAGTCTGATTTACACATTTGTTATCTTTTTATCACTGCTTCCACAGCCTTTGTTTACTAGGTGAGGAAGCCTGCCTACCCTCCCCCTCTATCTTCCTTTCTACTTCCCTGTTTGAGCTGGTGACTCAGGGCAATTTGTCTGCATGGATCTACAAAATTCTCTCCTCAAGGCACAAGAATAACACTTGATCTGGGGAGGCAAACTTCAACATACTCAACGATTTCTAGAAGACAAAAAGATACCTTACACCAAAGTTTTGTCGTCTCTGTTAAAACTTGTACATTGATATTTTGCAAAGGCCTAAGCAGTGTGGGTATTGGCCTCCTTCGATAACGTGGTATGTCACAGACTACTGTGGGTCCAGAAGAGGGCCACAAAGATGATCAGAGGTCTGGAGCACCTCCCTTGTGAGGACAGGCTAAGAGAGTGGGGCTTACTTAGTCTAGAGAAGAGAAGGCTCTGGGGAGACCTTATAGCAGCCTTCCAGGACTTAAAAGGGGGCCTACAGGAAAGATGGGGAGGGGTTCTTTATCAGGGAGTGCAGAGGCAAGATGAGAGGTAACAGTTTTAAGCTGAAAGAGAAGAGATTTAGATTAGATATTAAGAAGAGATTTTTTTTCTGTGAGGGTGGTGAGGCACTGGTACAGGTTGCCCAGAGAAGTCATGGAAACCCATCCCTGGAGGTGTTCGAGGCCAGTCTGGATGAGGCTTTGAGCAACCTGATCTAGTGGATCCATTCTGTCCATGACTGGAGGGTTTCAACTGGATGATCTTTAAGGTGTCTTCCAACCAAAACCGTTCTATGAATCTATGACTGTATGAGCAATATTTCTATTTTGAAGAGCCCCTCCTTTTTTTTGTTAAAGGTCTGGAGGAGATCACATGCTGAAACAGATGTCCTGCTCAGGACCACTGAGAAAACTAAAACTAGGACAGGGAAATACACATGGCTGTAGTGGTGTTCTAACTGTACCTTCACTCTGCCTAGAGCTGCGTGTTAGTGCTAACAAAAAAAAAGGGTTTGAGTGGAGATATTTACAAGCAAAGTAGGTCAAATTGCTTACACCTATATGTTTTTCCGAAGCATGGGCTCATAAATCTTAAGTGCTCGCAGGCTCTGGGAAATGTTATTCTTGACCTACTGCGCAGACTGAAAGAGAATACTCCCTAAAAGTACAGTGCAGCTGATGGGGAGCAAGGTGCCATATCTGGGATAGCAGAGGGAGAAATTTGTTCAATGGGGTTGGAGGAGAGAAGTTGTGCTTTAACAAGACAAATTTATAGATCTAGCAGATTCCTGTGCAAATTCAGCAGCTGACATTACAGGAAGTTGCAGCATTGCCAGGGACAGTGGTGTTTTCCAGCAGGTACTTTGAAAGATCTCCTGCCATTTGAATTCAAGGCAAAAAAGTGGCAGGGAGAGTAAGTAAATGCTTACAGTCAAGGAGCAATGATGAAATAGATCACAGAAAGTATACCTGCTAGAAGTCAGCAAGGAGAAAATTAGTGCACTGGTTTGTTCAAGGTAGTATTTTCTGCTTCATTAGAGCTATCATAATAAGCTGTCTTGTTTTATACCACACTTTGTCAGGAGCACTAACTGCATTTCTACACCCACTCTTGAATGTGATTTATGCTATGTACCTCCTCTGCTCTCTGTTCCTTCTGAAAAGCCTCTTACTATTGGTTGTTCTCCTCTTCTGTCAAACTTGATCGTTTCTGCTCTCTCTATAGGGACCTGCTTTCTCTTAGCTCCTCTCTGGGAACCCTTCAGTACAACAAATGATCCAAAAGAAATCACAGACTCCTCATCTCCATCCCCAGATTTTTTGGATATTCCTAATCATGGAAAAACTCTAGCACAATAAGTGCTTTCAATACATCTTAACTTCTTAAAATAGTGTATGCTGATGACCTTGAAGAACTGAGCTCTGGGGAAACATAAATATGATAAATCTCCGTATTCCCTCTACAACTTCCCATAGTGATTTTCCCTCCCTCTGGAAGTGGGGGGAAAAAGATGGTTGCATATTGGAAACTTATTTTTTCCTTTCCAGAATGTGACCAAAGGTGATTGGGACATAGGCTGTAGGCTAAACCTTGGAGTTCATATCCTTGTTTCTTTTCACCTTCCTTGTTTATCACTTAACTGAAAGCATTTGAGTAAGTCCCCTTGATTTTCATTAGTACACCCATTTTGTGAGGATAAGAGGACTCCTCTAGGAAGAATGGGTAGGATAACCAGACCAACTACTCTAAGACTGCCCAAGTGTTCTGAAAAGTGTTAGATGAGAAGAAATACCCAAGAGAGAGGTTCATGTTACACAATTGTTACATATTTTTCAACTGTTCCAATGCACTTTGTTTAGAAATGCTTGAATTAAGTTCAAATAGGCTATAAAAAACTGCAGAAGTACAAAGTCCTTGGGCGATTATGGAGCTTGCTAAGACAATTTTTTGCTACAGTCTAGACCTATGAAACAATCCAGTGGCTCCCAATAACAGATACAGTGTGGTTTATATTCATCATATCTATTATTACCTTTTTTGGCACTATCTGGGGTGGATGCAGCTGGGCCTTTTTCTGCCACTTTCACTCAGGCTGACGAGAATTTCTCCAACCTTGCTTGCAAGTAAGAAGGGTTTGATTGGGGTGGAAAAAAAACAGGCCTATGTTATTTCCTGGTGCCCTCTACCCACCCCTGCTCTCTTTATACCCCTTTGTAAATTCCTTGCCTTGGACTTTCCCTTTGCTGATGTGGTTACAGTCTTCCCCCTTCTCCCCTCTCCTTCTCAGTATCTCTGCAAGTCTCAGACCCCAGATTTCTCAGTCTTACCCATGTATATTTCCTGCCTCTGCTGGACAGAAATTCACAGTAAGTCATTGTGCAACATGTGCAACACAAGCAACACAAGAGACACAATATTTCATATTGGCACTTGAGAACTGCCTGTCAGCCTTATTTAGTACGAAAGGGCCGTGTGCCCTTACATGCCCTGGATGGCGGTAGGCTGAAATACTTTGACATATATGACTCAAGAGAGTCTGTAGAGCCAAGAAGAACAGAGGCCTCAAGGTAGACCTATTTATTGAGAAAGAAGAATATTTCTCCAGTGGCCCAAAGAAGCCTCTAGGACCCATAACATGTCTGCTATTTACCTGCAGTAACGTGACAGAGACAGCAGATCTCAGACACAGAAGTAATCTGTGTCCTTGGGACTTAAAGCTGTTCTCCCCAGATGTAGATACATGTTGCTGGTGCTCCTTCCTAATCCAGCATTTCCAAATCTTCCATATATTTTGACTATCCCCCTCATTTCATTTTTGATGCAAACTGGTCTAAAGAGATGTGATGAATGTAATGGATTAAAGTTCACACTAGCAATACCACTCAAACTGCTGCCTTTCTCTGTGTTTGAACACAGCTGTGTCAGAAAACTTGCCCTGGCACACTGACATGCAGCAGGCACACACAGCTGCCCCTCACACTGTGCCTGCACAGCTTCCCTCTTAGGCTGGACAGACCTCTGACAAAACTGAAGGTAAAAAATCTGGTATAGATCTATTTGAAGACTATGTTGAAGATCCAACTGTGTATTTTCAAAAGTAAAGGCAGCAGTTGCTAGCTATCTGGAACAGCATCATATTTTTCCTATCTACTGTTCTCACATTCAGCATTTGAAGTGGTGGGGTTTTGTTTGGGTTTTTTTATTCAAAAAGCAGCAGCAAAACATATGGTAGAATAAATATTTATTACTTAAGCACTACCCTGTTATTAGATAATACCCTACATCACACATGGGGAGACACAATCTCCCAGTACAAAAGGATGTCACAAAAGCATTTATCATTTAAGATGCATTTCTACTTCCTACCAAGGAGACATCTAACATGTAACATCGAGTATATACCACCAGTACATACATGTGAACATAAAGCAGCATGAAAAGGAAATCTACCATAATTCTGCATTAACAAAATTCACTGTTAATCATGTTTTTATTCCCCTCTCCCATATAATACAGTAAAAAAACTTTGTACAGGTGTTTCCATGTCTGTATACACTGGTTAGCATAAATAATGTTTATGGCAAGCCCCAGAAAAACAGAATATTAGATCTCCTTTGCCTGTGTATCATGCAGAGAAAACACATGTATGGTACAGAAGCAGGGCACTTCATGATTCTTTGAGGTGTTTTACACCCCACATAATCAATAACTGCTCAGCTTCATTTCCTGCTTGGGGTGTATGCAGGGCATCAGAGTACAGAGTAGGACACATACTCATTTTTTTCTGCACACTCAGAGGGAATAGACTGTAAAAACAAAAAGCACAGGGCTCCCAGGGGAAAACTGATTTCCTTCTGCCCTGGCAGTTTTGTGTATTTCTGCAAGATTCCCTCTGTTCCAGTCTGCTGGATGCATAGTGTCGTTTGGCAAATCACTTTCAGCATATGTCACAGGCTCACTGTGACCCACCAGTATTCCATCTGGGAGACAGGACATCACAGTCTGATGGGAAAGCCCCAGGAGATGAAAAACCTCCTCGCATTTGATTGACACCTCTGTGCAACAGCCACTGGAAGGCTGGGTTTTGGGGCCCTCTTCATAATCCATTGTACTCACCAATACAAATGGGAAGAACAGTACCAGAGGCTGGTGCACCCAATCTGTCTCCCTAAAAAAATAAAGAAAGTTGAAAGGACTATGTTATTTCCTCAGGTTTTCATCAATGTGTGCAGTTGGCTGCTACTGGCAAGCCTAGAGAGAAGACTAGCTATCCTCCACAACTGTCTGTGATATGGAAGCTGGTACTGGAGTGACAATTCTTCAGAAACAGTTCCTATGCAGACCAGACAGAGAGTTTTTCTTCTGTGGCCATGCCAGGTATAGCACCCATGCCTTCCATCTCCTGTTGTCAGTGAACACCTGTGTCTTTAAATGGCAAATGCCCCTCAACTGTGGACTTTAGGCTTCGGGGAGAAAATTACCATCAGGGTGTGGCTTTTAAAGTCATGATTATTAAGTCTTTCTGGTCCTTTTCCAAGATAGTAAGTATCCACTTGGAAAAATATGAAGTTTTTGAATTCTCACGTCTGCTTCTTCCATGACCAGACTGCAGGACTTCAATTCTTACTTACAACCCTAATCCTAACCCTAACCCTAACCCTAACCCTAACCCTAATCCTAACCCTAATCTCTACACAAATATGTGTTGCAAAGATCGTGAAGCCCTTGGCTGTGATTGAAAGAAGGCTGTGAATACACAGAACAGTTTTGCTGAATTTTACGTATAAAACGTCCAAGCTGTCTTGCCTTATGATCTCTTAGAGCCACATTTCACTTCTAATGGAACAGACCCAGATGTGACTCACTTGCATTTGTTCAGTGCTCCCTATGTCACATCTTGCAGAGACCACCTAATAAAATGTAGTAGAACATAAGTCAGGCAAGGCAACTATTACACCACTAAAAAAAATTAATTTTAGGGGAGAACTGAATGAAAAAGGCATTCTGGCAGAAATGCTGAAACAAATTTTAAAACAAATTCTTTTAGGCACAGAAGACCAGCAGCCATTATTGAAAAAGGGGAGTACATAAACATCTGTTCCATGGTGATGAATACATCAGTCTTTCAATTCAAGCTGAATTTTATCTGCAGCAATATCCACTCTGGTAACAGCTGTCTGAGGGTGAGAAAAATTAAATTAAACTTACCTTTGGCTTTCAGCATAGGACATAAGAAACAGGTAAAGATAGGCAAAACAGAAAAAAAAAGAGTAATCCCTGAATTAAGCTGATACAGCTTACTAAAAGCAGAAAGAATTCAAGAGTAATACATGGGAAATAAAAAAATGGTTGTTGTAGGTGCTGTTGTGCTTCCTCTTGCTGGACTAATTGATACGCAGTTGGGTACATTAAGAGCAAAAAGAAAAGAATAGTTTATTGGTGTCAGCAAGTGTTCACTGCTTGGACGCTGGAAGGAATGACCAGGACTTTACTTTTGGAAACATAGACCAGAATAGATGGTCACATTCACTTCACTCATGTGCCCTGCCAGCTGCAGGCCAGAGACATTTAAACACATTAGCTCAGAGCTATACGTATACTGAATATGACTATTCAGCTCCTGAAAGAGAGCTAGTTTATGTCTTGCCACCAGCAAGGGCAGACATAGCGAGGATGTGTCTGCCTACACAGCTCGTGTAGATGAGGCTGAAAACAGCGAGACACTTAAAGAGAATTTATGGTTTGCCTTTACAAAGATTTTTTACGTGGATGCTTTTCTGACTTACTCTTTCTAAACAAAAATAAATTATATGTCCTTAGCTGATTCTTAATTCTGACTGAGAACATGATGACTTACTCCAACCAAGAGTTGTCACAAAAGTTTGGTATAAACATAATTCTGTCACAGTACCTAAGAAACCTGCACATTAAAATCTATACTCACTGTGATACCCAAATGCCCTGAATATTTTGGTGCTGGTAACTGTGTTAGTTAGTCAGAAAAAAGCTGGCCATGTATATACTTGAAAAGGACTAAGACTTGCTGAACAGAGAGAGATAATCAAATAACAGACAGCGAAAGAGAAGAAATGTTGAATGACATATTACGTAAGTGGAATGTATTTGGCCTGACTAAAGGACACATCTATATCAAGATAACACTTTTGCTATCTCATCTTCCTTCAAACCATCTCCTGCTGTTCTTCATATATTTTCAATAACAATGCAAGTAAGGAAAGAATAAGGCATGGTTTGTAGAAAAAAAAGGTAACATCTGTTACTCGAGCAACAAATAAAGCTGGAAAAATACACAAGCTTTTAGGTGCACCAGGTCTTCTGTAGCACTTGCATTAATTTATTTCTCTGTAGAAAAAAATCTGAAGAAAAAAATCTGACTTCACAGAAAAAGGGGTATTGTGGGTTAACGTTTTCCTGCAGGATACAGATCTGGCCTTGCATGGGGCAAGAACCAAACCCACAGAGCCCTCAGAACCGTTAGTGGCTTTCTGTTAAATCCCACAGTGTGAAAATCTATCCATACTACTCTTGCGGAGCCAGTTTTCTGACTCAAATGACTGTAAGCTACTCCAGTTAAAGATCTTGGAGGACGTTTTCTGGCTGGTGATCATCACCACTAAAAGCACTCCCTTATTAACAACTAGGCACACACAGTCCAGCAGGTTCCTGCAAAGCATTGATGACAACATTTTGACACAGGTGGTGGAGGAGCCAACAAAGAGAGGTGTGCTGCTACACCTTAAATTAACACACAATGAAGGACTATTCGTGAATGTGAAGGTTTGGGGCAGCCTTGGCTGGAGGGATCATAAGATAGTGGAGTTTAAGATCCTGCATGGGAGAAACAGGACATCAAGAGAGATAACTCTGGCCTCTTCAAAGACCTGCTTGTAGGAATCGCATAGGGTAAGGCTCTAGAAGGTAGCAGGGTGAAAGAGAACTGGTCAATATTCAAGCACCACTTCCTCCAAGATCTGTGCATCTCTAAGATTAAGAAATCAAGCAAAGGAGGCAGGAGACTTGCATAGATGATGAAGGAGCTTCTGAAGAACTTAAAATGCAAGAAGAAATTTTGCAGAATGTGGAAAAAATGGACTGGCTACTTGGAAGGAATATAAGAATGCTGTTGGATTATGCAGGGATGCAATGAGGATGGCTAAGGCCCACTTGGAATTAAGACTGGCAAGGGATGTCAAGGGAAAAAAGAAAGGCTCCTACAAGTATAACAGCAGCAAAAGGAAAACTAGGGAAAATGTGGGCTGACTGCTGAATGAGGTGGCTGCTGGGTGATGGAGAATACAGAGAAGGTGGAGTTACTGAGTGCCTTCTTTGCTTTAGTCTTTACTGCTAAGGCTGGCCATCAAGAATCCTAGACCCTGGAGGTAATAGAGAAAGTCTGGAAAAAGGAAGACAGTCCCTTGGTCAAGAAGGATATGGTTAGAGATCACCTAGGCAAGCTGGACACCCATAAATCCTTGGGCCCTGATGAGATGCACACATGAGTGCTGAGGGAGATGGCAGGTGTTATTGCTAAGGCACTGTCCATCATCTGTGAAAGGTCATGATAAATAAGAATAGTGCCTGAGGACAGGAGGAGAGCCAATGTCACTCCAGTCTTCAAAAAGGTTAAGAAGGAGGACCCAGAAAACTACAGACTAATCAGCCTCATCTCCATCCCTGGAAAGGTAATGGAACAGCTCATCCTGGTTGTCATCTCTAAGCATGTGGAGGAAAAGGTTACCAGGAGTAACCAACATGGATTCACAAAGGCAAAATCAGTATTAAGCAACCTGAAAGCCTTACGTGACAGCATGACTGGCTGTATAGCTGAGGGTAGAGCATCGAATGTCGTCTATTTTGACTTCAGCAAGGCTTTTGACACTCTCACATAAGATCCCTAGGAAGCTTCGTAAATACAGGTTAGGTGAACTGAGAACTGACTAGACACCAAAGCTCAGAGTGTTATCATCAGCAGTGCAATCTGTTTGAAAACCTGTAGCTAGTGGTGTTGCTCAGGGGTCAGTACTGGGACAAGTCTTGTTCAATGTATTAATCAATGACCTAGATGAGGGGACAGAGTGTATCCTTGGCAGGTTTGCTGATGGCACAGTAGCAAGGAAAAAAAGACATCAGGCACAAACGGTAACGCGCCTCAACATGAGGAAAAACTTCTTTACTGTGAGGGTGACAGAGCACTAAAATAGGCTACCCAGAGAAGCTGTGGGATCTTTTGTTTTGGAGATATTCAAAACCCACCTGGACATGTTCCTCTGCAGTCTGCTCTAGGTGAACTTGCTTTAGTGGGAGCTTGGACTGGGTGTTGTCCCTTCCAGCCTCTACCATTCTGTGATTTCCATTGATGTTCACTACACTTTCTTCACACTGATATGGCACCATAATGGGTAGACACGCAGAGGTAAATGCTGACACCAACTACCATTTCCAGCTGTGGTAAAAATCTGGCCCAATGGAAACAAACACTGTCTTATTTCAGTGAATCAAAGTGCAGGAACTAGTCTTGCAAACTACCTGTAGTGCATAACCTGTCCAGAGACTTCTGAAGCCAAAAGGAAGGCCATTTCCAATGGGCCTACCTACATGAAAACTACTTGCTATAGTCTTCTGGCAGCTGGCATCTGTTTCTGGTTACCTGAAAGTTCTTGGTGAAATAGCTTCCGCCCGTACAGGACTAGTGTTTGTGCTTCATAGCACTGGGCTTCTTGCTGAGGAGGCTGCAGTGTGGCCTGCAGCAAAGGATCATATGCTTGTAACCTAGGCTGCTGGAATTGAAGTGATGGCTGCTGGGACGGCAGTGGTGGAGTATTGGCAGGCATTGTTTATTCATACTGCAAGGAAAAGAGACAAGACTGTTATTAAAATGTATAAAATTGAAATTATCTTTCTGCTGCTAAGATGATAACAATATTGTCCCAGAGTGAAAAATTATGGATAAGGAAAGTAATATTCCCTGTCCTGCCTGAGATGATGCCAACACCAACACTTGCATTTCTCACAGTCCCAAGATGTCACCCAAATGTTTGTCTGTTCCTTCCATAATCTTTACAATCAAATCTACTCCTGCTGCATACTTTGCAGAGTACCTGGGATACTGCTGCAATGCAGGGTGGTCACAGCCTCAGCACTTAGGTGAGAGAGACATCCCTCCAGCATGATGATGAGCAAGTGACAGGCACAGGTGCTCTGACAGCCACAGCTCTGTAGAGAGAGCCTGCGCTTCACGCCTGGATGTGTACCTACTAATGGTGTCAGTTCATTTTAGGATGGCTTAGTGATTTGCGAAGGCAATGCTAGATCTCTTGACAGAGTAGGCACAATTTCCTCAACATCACAATGAAGGTCACCCACATTCCCAACATCAGTTTCCAACAACGGTCAAACAAGATTATTGTCCACTTCAGTGTATTTTGTCAACAGACTCCATTAGACTTCTGAACACTTTCACTTGGGATAAGTCGTTAGATGACCTGGAGACATTCACAGAAGCATCATTCATATGGGACTGTCCATAAGACAGAGCCCCTATTGCTGTCTGACTCCCAAAGGAAGAGTTTGTCCCAGAATGACCTTCTCTTTCATGTGCCAAGGGTGACTCATGAGGCATGGTTTGAATGAGAGGAAGCACAGAGTCTACCGGTTGATTCTCATGCCTCTGTGGCCTCTGCTTGAGCTATAGACATGGAGAATCCAGTGCAGCCAGATTGAGTTAAATGGCTCCCCAGAGTCATATTGGCCAGGCAGAGAAGAGGTGAAGGGGGAACTTTCATTTCCACCTGATACTATGTATCTATCAATGTTATCAACATGATAGCATCAGAACACTCCACGGAAAAGGTCTGAAAAATTACCCCTTATAGGATGCAGAGATGATCTGCTCTTTCAAAGGGAACTGAAGGGACACTAAGTGTCCTGGTCAAGTTGGCAGAGGAAGTCTGAGGTCAAGCAGGAGTTTCAACCATCTGAATCATGCTTGATGTCCTTAAACACATAGGTAGACTTTCATTAAAGGCTTTGCCTTCTTAAGTCTGCTATGTAAACATTGAACTACCTTAGATTTGTTTTTGTTTTTTTTTCTTTCTGAATACCTAAAAACATTATGTAGATGACTCTACCAAGACATAATATATTATTTTGTATTGTAGTTTGTTTTCAATAATGTCTATCACTAGCTACAGCAGTAACTAAGGGTTGCTACCTGTTCCTATCTATTCAGCTAAGCATTATTAGGATTAAAAATTAGTATATACACAAAGAAATATTTTTTTTAATCTATGTGTTATTGCAAACACTAATAAAATATAACCCAAAACACCACTTTGAATCTCTAAGCTTCTTTATTATAAATATGCACAGATGGAAAATAATGTGTTGTTTGAAAATAGAGTATTAATTACCTGTAGAAGCATGTTTGTATTCTGTCTTCCATACTGTCTCATCAAAAATTGTTATAAATTGCTCGTTCCTTTCATATATTACCATTATTCGTTTACTGTAGCATATTCACTATTCATCTAAACATTAATGCTTTCATCTGGTTTTGGCTCATTGCAAATCTATTCTTGAAAAAAAGAAAATCTGCTGTCTGGGATTTTTCAAGTACCTCTGGTTGAATTGTCATTTTATGCTGTTTAACATCATGCAAATGATATTGGAGTTCTTCTCATACAGTGGATTATGACACGCTTGTCACATGGCAAGACAGTGAGAGGTAATGTTTGCCTTAAGGAGAAAATATTTATCTTAATGGAGGGAGATAAATGGAGGATTTGTTTAAGAAAACCTTTTCCTGAAAGTTTTCTTAAGGAAACTCTAGATTTGTACACATGTAGTCTTGTTCGGGACGAAAATAAAACAAAGTAGTCTGACACATCCTTATCGTTCCACCATCTTCGATCAATATTATCTCTGTTTTTATTTGGGCAATTCATGGATCATGGCCTAAGCAAATATATGCTTGTCAGTTATTCAAAGTGTTTGCTTTCTAAATAAATTATTTTATAATATCCTGATACTTTTGCAACAGCTTCATCTGTCATCTTAGGTATGTGACATCACAGTCATCCAGAATGTGTACTTTTTGTCTATTTTACTTTTTGTGGCAATCAGGAGTTTTTTTCTTGCAAGGTTGCTCTTTTGAGTGGCCTGGCTGACCCTGCTGGACTCCCATTGAAATGAGTGGGAATGCTACTAGAAATTTGCTTCATTTAGGAGTTCACCAAGACAGCTCTACAGAGCACACGCCTCCACTAATGGAAGTTGGAGCTGACGTTAAAAAACCTGCAGCCATAAGAACTGCTGCAAAGGAAATAAAGATAAATCCAGCACCCCACTTCACACAACTACCATTTGTTTAAACTGCGACATCTTAAAAACAGAGCATTACTGGCAACCTCTCTGCATATCACTGTGGTTATCATTTGTCCTTTATATCACTTGCACTTTAACTGAGCAACTGTGAAAGTTAAGATAGCAAGACTGAGGAACCCCTCAATGACAATTTCTTTCTGATTTACCCTACTGAAAAGTTTAAATACCAGGTTTGGTTCTGGTGAACTTTTTCCCTTCTTGTACCTTTGCATATCATGACCAGTACTAATGTATTGGATGAATGTCTACTGTGTCATGTTGTTAATATTACCTTGATTAGGTATACAGACTACAGCAAGGCCTGACAGACAAGGATTATTTCTATTTTCTTGAGCTATAGACGCTACATTTTATCTAAAGGGTTGCAAGGTAACTCAGCCAGAACCAAGTGGGCTGTTCAGACATGAGGGACTACTAGGGGCTAATGTGAGCAGATGTAATATAAAACCAGCAAAAGACAAAACCGAAACTTTCCACAGAGGAAATGCAAATTTAACTTTCTTCAAATTTCCAAGTTACATTTTAACCCTATAATTCTTTTCTCCCAAATGAATTGCATTTCAGATCGGTTTGTTGAAAGTGCCCTGCAATTCCCCAGCCATTTTTCTGACAGTTAAAGAAGTTTTGAAATGTTCAAATAGTTGTTAAGATTCAGACCAGCCTCACTTCTGAGATTTTACTCTCTCTTTTAGTGATCACATCATCTAGACATCTGACAGGAGAAAGATGGCAATTCACAGCAGGTGGGATATTATCTCCTGCAATACTTACTTTTTTTCATTTGTAGATATCACCTTATTACTCAAGAAGTGGTCATGCATTACTGAAATGGGAGCATACATACCTCAAGCCTTATTCTTGCCATTTCCTGTGGCCTGACAGGCTGAGGGTACATCCGCAACCCAACTGAACAGATACAAGAGCCCTCCTGAGCAGGGTATAATACATAGAGACACACAGGCAGAAAATATCCAGAGACAGAGGGATAGAACAGGCTCGGGGAAGCCCAGTGCATGGTACAGCCTAGGATTACCATATGAACTGATATGTTACTAACTTCAATATATTATGAAGAATATAAATATATTCTCCTGTCCTCTACATTTACGTGGTAAGACTCTGAGGTTCTGAAAGGAGTCCTACTGCTGTCATCACAAAAATGATCCCTGCAGTACAGTTTGTTAGAGTTTATCAGTTCTTCTTGGTGGCTTCACCTTAGAATGGGCACCACAGTTATGGCTGTGCACCTCTATGGGAGTCAGTTGTGGTAACCACAGGAAATCAAGTCTGTGTTTTAAAATAAATGAACGTTTCTACTTCATTCACTAACTCTGCATGCAAACGATCACTGTCTTGACAGAAGGCAGCATTTGAGGGGGCTGAGGTGAAACGATTATTACCACCTCTTTCAGCAGCTCTTTCAGCAGCTCTTTAGTAGGTGAGCTTGGCTGAAGTTCAAAGTCATGCTTTTCAGTAAAACCCCTCTGCCTATAGAAACCTAAATAAAACTAACTGGCCTTGTGTTGCTGACGAGAACTTTGATGCTTTGCACTACCATTACACATTCAGTTCTCTTACCTCTGTGGTGCAAATTCAATATCTACTGCTAGGTATGATCAATTAACACTATTGGTCAAGACAGCAGTACGTATTCTTAAATCTTAGGGAAGTGTTGGCTGTCCTAAAGACTTCTGCTGATTTTTGAACTAGCACCGTTCATCTGTCTTTTCATTTCAATATAAGAAGAGTGGGTAGTTTTCACTGTAAATAATCCTGAAAAGTAATTTTTCTTTCTCATACCATTATCTGAGCTCTGTTTGGCTAACACTGGATACAAAGACAACTTGTCTTCTCCAGCATTAGTAAGCTCAGGAGGGAAAACAGGCAGATTGGAAAAGATTAGCCTGACAGTTCAGTTCAGGCTGCAGAAACGTGTACAAAACATAAGCACCTAGGCAGATTGTCACGTCCCTTAAATATGCAAGCAACTTAAACAGTGATATACAGGTGTATAATTTACAAGCAAAGCAACACTTGAGCCAAAAAGACATAACATCAGCACACAGTTGCTCCTATTTCCAAGAGCTTGCAGGAATAAAACTGTGTTGTGAGAGGCTTGAGATTACTGTCAACTTTAGCAAATCTATGTTAACTATACTAGTATTAACAGCAGTTGTCTTTTGATAATCCTGCATATTATTAATTATGAAGAAGCAGAGTAACTACTTTCCACAATACATATTTTCTAATATTAATTGGAATGTAAACCACCTCCTCTGAGAACAAGATTTTAATTTATTTTTGTTACAGAATAAAATACTCAAAATAAGAGATTTTGGAGACTCACAGTAGAAAACCTACCCAAGATTTCATTTCAATAGATAAATGAAATCCACGTTTAAATTTTTTTTGTGTAAAATCATATTTTTGTCATCAATATCTAATTATCCCAGAAAGCACAAGATAATTTGGCTATCTCCTCTTTTTTGGAGCAATCTATTATACAAAGAAGCAGAGAATTATTCACCCTCGTAATAATCCATTTCACAATTATCATCCTTTAAAAATTAAGATTCATCATAGGTCTAAAAGCAAATCCATCTGTTGTACAGCCCTATCAAGTTTAATTCCCGAAGCAATGAGAGTTTATTGATGTTCTGCCATACAGAATGATGCATTGCCATATTCTGACTGCCTTAGCAGTGTCACATAAAGAACATACTACTTTTTTTGCTGGATCAGTCTATTCTTTCAGAATCTGGGGACCAATGAAGTCTCCAAGAGATCAAGAACTGACAGGCAACAAAGGTTTTTTGGAACTATTTCCATATTACATTTTTTCTCTGTCAATAAAAGTCTTATCTAAATGACTAAGTCATCATGCCAAAGAGGAGTACAAGAGAAGGGACCACTAGTATTTCGTTCCCACCCTTCTACGACACACAGTCATAAACTTAGTTTCTGATTATTTTTAATTGCATGGTCAAGACTGCATTTGAGAAGAAATTTTTTTGCAAACTTCAGTGTATACTGAGAGGCAGTAACCCAAATACTGATTCTATTTGCATTAGGTGTAAAATTTCTCAGGAGTCAGTAGCCTGCTCTAACAAGTTGTTCAGTTACCTTCAAGTGTTTCACACACTTTTTATTCAGATACATGAATTGACTGAAAGAATAATGCAGCTGTTACTTAACATCTTATTGACGATTTGGATGAGGGGATTGAGTCCATCATCAGCAAATTTGCAGATGATACCAAGCTGGGAGGAAGAGTTGATCTGCTAGAGGGTAGGATGGCCCTACAGAGGGACCTGGACAGATTGGAGAGCTGGGCCGATTCTAATGGGATGATGTTTAATAAGTCCAAATGTCGGGTACTTCATTTTGGACACAACAATCCCATGCAGAGCTACAGACTGGGGACAGAGTGGCTAGAGAGTAGTCAGGTAGAAAAGGACCTGGGAGTGCTGGTGGACAGGAAGCTCAACATGAGCCAGCAGTGTGCCCAGGTGGCCAAGAAGGCTAATGGAATCCTGGCCTGCATCAGGAATAGTGTAGTAAGCAGGACCAGAGAAGTTATTGTCCCCCTGTACTCGGCACTGGTCAGGCCTCATCTTGAATATTGTGTCCAGTTCTGGGCCCCTCAGTATGGGAAAGATGTTAGGATACTGGAATGTGTTCAGAGGAGGGCAACGAAGATGGTGAGGGGGCTGGAGCACAAGCCCTATGAGGAGCGACTGAGGGAATTGGGGCTGTTTAGCCTGGAGAAGAGGAGGCTCAGGGGAGACCTCATTGCTCTCTACAACTACCTAAAAGGAGGTTGTAGTCAGGCAGGGGTTGGTCTCTTCTCTCAGGTGACCAGTGGCAGAACCAGAGGGCATGGACTTAAGCTTCATCAGGGAAAGTTTAGGCTTGATGTGAGGAAAAAGTTCTTCACTGAAAGGGTGATTGGTCATTGGAATGGGCTGCCCAGGAAGGTGGTGGAGTCACCTACCCTGGAGGTGTTTAAAGGGAGACTGGATGAGGCACTGAGTGCCATGGTTTAGATGATGGTTGGTGTTAGTGTTAGGTTATAGGTTGGACTTGATGATCTCAGAGGTCCTTTCCAACCTTATGATACTGTGATACTGTAATATCTGCTTTCACTAGAGAAAAACATACAAGAGGGCAAGAATCAGGCATAATCACTCTTCACTCAGCGCAGCATAAACAACAATTTCTGCATGCAGATTGTTCTGTAGATATCTGGACCTGATTTCCCAGCTGCTTCTTACTGTGCAACCTTATACTGATCTAATACCTGGAGTTCTAGCAAAAATCCCCATCCCAGTTGCCATGCAGTTCTCTGCACAGTGCTTGGTGGTGTGAATAAGATATAATGAGCTTCAGTTACACTAATGACGACTAAGCTTGGACATTGGTAACATTTCTTCAGCCACATAAACAGCCAAACAACAGAGCAGGATGCCTAAGAAAGAGGTGTGATGACACTTCCTCTAGTGTCAGCTCCTGGAAACCTCTGTCAGAAAAGACTTAGAGCTGGTGTTGACTCAAGCCAAGAGGCTGGGCTAGATGCCCTCTACATGCCTTTTACAGTTCTGTTTTTCTGCACGCAGGTAAGAGTGTTAAGAGCACTCTCTTAGTAGCCTTAGTAATTAAAGTGCTGTGAGGCTTCCTGTCCCCTGAAATTCAGCTTACCCAGACACAGGTTTGTATTACAGTTTTACTCTCAGCCCAGAAGGGCAAGATAATACCATAGGGGAGCCTCTGTCAGGCATCTTGCTCTTCATGTTGGGGTGGCTTCAAAAGGTTCTACTTCCCTGTGTTTTAATGGGGGAAATGAAAGAGAAGAAAGATTGGAGCCATTTTTCTTGATTTTTCTGCCTTACCTTATCTATTTTAGCAGGAACAAAAGCATCTGTTGTGTTTTCTTTTAGTTAAGGACAAATCTTGACGCTGGTAATGTCAAGGTGTGTTGTGATTGAGTACATCAACACCATTAGGGTAGTTTCCTTCATCATTGTGAAGAGGTGAAGATCAGATAGGAAGCCCTTTTCCCTGTGTTTTTAAGTAAAGTGAAGACGCAGCTGCTGTAGAAGTGCTTCAAAAGCTGCAGCGGATTGCAGGCAGACAAGAAGTATCTCTGGGGAGAAGTGATGTATTGTATTAAATCAAGAGCAAATTTTTTGATGCCTAACACCAGCTACACATCTTACTCATGTCCCCACAGCCCCAAGGGATCAGGACTTGGTTCTTTCTCCCTTCTAATTTTCTTTGCACATTCGACATTCTCACCAGCTCTTTGCTATTTCTCCTTACTTTCTGTGACCATCACAAGTTTTAAAGATTTCTCTTTTCTCCCCAGCTCTTACCACATTGCTTTTTACTGTTTTCCTGCAGTTCTCTATTTCTACTTACCCATCCATCTGTCTAGTATTACTGTCCCTTGTTATCCGCTGTCACCATTGTCACTGTGAGGTCCTCTCCTGCACACACGTATATCCCTAATTATGACAACAATATCTAGCATTTATAGTGTTTTACATAGAGGCAGAGGCATGAATTCTAACAGTCAACACACAGAACAGTTATCCTGGTGATTTCAGCAGTTTACAGACAAAGGTTTTTCTCACACAAGGAAAGATTAGGGAAAAGTGTTCTTACTGTGTGCCCTTTTATATGTCCAAAGATTAATTTCATTTCACCTAGTTTAAAATGCCAAAAAAAACCCTTCAATTTAACCTATCCTGGATCACGGTTCTCAGCATGAGAAGTATTTTAGATGACTGTTAACTATAATATTATATTCCTGCACAGAAACCCCAAAATGAGAGAAGAAATTTACCGTTACCTTCTGGAACGTCTCCAAATATTTGTAATCACACAAACAATTTAAGTTTCAACTCAAGACAGCATTTCTGCTTTTATTACCATAGTGACAGGGTATTTAACTCTCGGGGGCGGGAGGCCAGATATAATACTGGTCTGAAACCCTCTCTGTTCAGCAAGAGAACAGGATTCCATTGCATGTGTATTTGTATGCATCGCTCCTAAACAGAGCAATGAAGGACTGTAATTTTTTACAGCCTCTTAACTGAAATGTGGGAAGTAGAATTTATAGACAATAAACACTAAGCTAAAGTTAACACCATTTTTTGTCCATTAAACAATTGTATCACAGATAATTTAATGCTGCTCAACCATCACTTCTTCCCTGTAGGAAATTTGAGTGATGTATGGAAATGAGAATCTCCTCTGAAGTATTTCGTAGGCTTTGAGACTATACCCTTTGAGAAACAAAGTACATCTATGTATTGATATAATAGGTATTAAAATACTGTTTCTCATGTCCTGGCTGCTAGCAGTTCTCTAGGTATGTCTAGAACACATATTTATGCAGATATGTTTTGATACCATGTTCAAGCAATGGTCCCAGCAAGCCAGAGTCCAGCTTAAGCATCAATACAGAGTTCTTTCACTGGAGTTTCTTTTGAACACAAATCTGAAGGTCGCAATCAGTTCATTTCTGTCTTTTGAGGACAGAAAATTTAGTTTCCACAAAACAAAAATTTTGATGGAAAAGACCACTTTTTTCCTATATATTCCAATTTCTGCCAGGAATCCTGTCATGGTATGGTTTCAAATTAGCATTCCCCTCGGTCTCCACCAGAGCTGCTGTGTATCTCTCAGTAGTGCTTTTTATGCCTGCCATGGTCCCCTCTTAGTTGGAAAACTTGAGCGGGATCCAATGATTCCCAGTTCAAGACAAAAACCAGGTGTCAGAGTGTTTGTGTACACAGAGGTGCATAGGATATGAATACAAACTAAGCAGCAGAGTGATTCTGAAGTGTAGTGGCGGAACTACCTCCAACACCTTTATAGATTCTTCTGTCAAAGTGAAGGAAATTTAATTTTGACCTATTAATGGAGAAGAGTTCCATTTTGAGAGCAGAGTTTAAATATTAAATCAGAATCATTTCCTCAATTTATGAAAATTCACATAACAGCACTTTCCTCAAGCATGAAAAACAAATTTTTTTTTTGGGGGGGAGAAGGTTTCTTCTTGAGTGATTTTTCCTTTCATTCCTTATGCAAATACTGCAGTTTCTGCTACCCTGCTACCTTGCAGCTGAGGAGGAATTGCCAGGTGTTGAGCGAGCTTTGATGTAGCTCGCTGAAGAGCAGACCTTAAAGGGTTGTAGGAAATGGAGCTACATCCAGCTGGTGATCAGTCACCTGTGGTGTTCCACGGGGTTCAATTCTAGGGCCAATTCTATTCAATACATTTATCACTGATCTAGAGGGAGGAGTTCAATCCACCATGAGCAAGTTTGCTGATGGTACCAAGCTGGGAGGTGCTGTTGTTTCTCCTTATCAACAAGATGCCTTGCAGGGGGATGTGGATAGATTAGAGCATTGGGCAATGATCAGTGGGATGACATCCAGCAAGTCCAAATGGCCAGATTCTACACCTAGGTTGGAGGAAAACTCAACATTAGTATAAACTGGGAGGGGAGTGGCTGAAGAGCAGCTCTGCAGAAAAAGGGATCTGAGGGAGTTGGTTGACTCTAAGCTCAGTATGACTCAGCAGTACCCTGACAGCCAAGAAGGCAAACTGCATACTTGGGTGCATCAAAGAGAGTATAACCAGCTGGCCAAAAGAGATTATTATCCCACTGTAACATTGGTACAGCCTCACCTTGAGTATATTGTGTGCAGTTCTGGGCTCCACAATTTAAAAGGGATGTTAAGGTCATTGAATGCATCCGGAGGAGTTTGGAGAAAAGGAGGCTGAGGGGTGACCTCATTGCTCTCTCCAGCTTCCTGAGGAGGGGAAATAGAGAGAAAATTACTGATCTCTTCACCTTGGTATCCAGTGATAAGATGTCCAAAGCTGCTCCAAGGGAGGGTTAAACTGGATGTTAAGTAGCATTTCTTTACTGAGAGGGTGGTCAATCATTGTAACAGGCTTCCTAGAGGTGGTCAATACCCCAAACCTGTTGGTGTTTAAAAGGCATTTGAACAATGCCCTTAATAACAGGCTTTAACTCTTGGTCAGCCGTGGAGCGGTCAGGCAGTTGGATTAGACAACAATGGCAGATCCCTTCCAAATTAAAATATTCTTCTCTAACTGAGGTCTCCTCTTTATGTGGGCAGTGTTTTATGATTTCTACAAGGGAAGCAACAGTTGGGAGTTTGGAACTCCACTGCCGGACAAATTCTTTCTCTGCATCCTGATAATCTCTGCAGGTCATTGAAATAGGTGCAGGTCATGCCAAAATCATGACACAAATACTGAACTTGCCCAAGCCAGTAGGAGCTGCTAAGTATAAGAAATTACTATTTGCTCATCTGTTTAGCAGCCTAAAGATGAAGAGCAATGTTTGCAATATCTCTAATCACATGAATATACATGACAGTTTTCTGGTATTGCAGGTCAGGAAAGCATTTCAGACAGCTGGGCTTGGGCACAAGGAGACAGTTTCTGCCTTGCTGGGGTAATGGGTTTGAGGCCTTGCTAACAGGCAAAAGGTTATTTCCTCTTGTTCCTGGATGGGTGCATTTCCCTACAGGAAATGCAATGCAAAAGTTTATTCCCCACTCTGCAATAATAATCAGCCCTGCTGACCACAAAGCCATCCTGCAGTGTTCCTCCATTTTCTGCCCTGTGTCAAGGACAGCTGGCCATACTTGCAGGAGGCTGCAGCCTGGATGAAAGAGCTCAGCACGGACTAGCAAGAGACACAAGATAATGTGCCAAGGACTATAGTTGTCATTCCAAGTCTTTGCTGTACTTAGAAGTCCCTGACCATCCTAAGGGGCACTGCTCTACTGAAATACAGGCTGTGGCAAATGTCAGCCTAAGTCTGGGCCTCTTCCTCTCAATCACAGCAACTTGCGTGTCGCTGCGTGATCATTTCACACTGATCCCAGGAGTGCTTTGTGGGCTTTCTCCAGTGGAGATATTTGTTGTTTGCTGTAAAATGGATATCCATGTCAAGTAAGGATGCCTTATTACTCAGTGCCCAGGATATCCTTGTTTAGTCCTGTAGTTTCGTGTCTTAAGTATTTGCTCCATGTGGCAGCTGTCTGAGAATTCGGTGTAAGGCATAATGCATTTTCCATCTGTAGACCTCAGCTTTTCTTAAATGTAATGAGGTTGTGGTGATAATATTAGTAAGTAGTATCAGAATTCAAGACATTACCCATTGACATACACGAGTGAAAGACCATAATAACCACTAGAATTACTCATTCAGAAAGTCTAACTTTGCTTAGCTCACCAGATGATGTCAGTATTGTAATAAAAGGGTAGGGCAAGAGTGTCTGTTAGGATTGTGTATTGCTGTGAAATTTTGCAGTCAGAAAGTCCTCTGAAGGAATAAGTGTGTTCTGCATAACAAAGCTGGCTATGAAAATTGGTCCTAATGATATCCTGAGAAAATAATTTTATTTCAGACTCAGTATCCTAATCACTGATTTTTTCAATGCATTCTCCAAGCCAGTAATTTCTAAAAGAGAGGAAGGAGGTTTTTGTCCAGTCACAGGAAGAATTCTCTAGTGGTTCTGGTCTTATCAGAAGATGTTATAAAAAATAAGCCTGTGCTTGTTGGCCTGTTGCTATCACCTGTTCGGAAGCTGAACTGGTTGAAAACAGTCTCTCAGATCTTCTTGGTTTTAGATAAATGTGAAATATAAGAAGGACATGGCTGTCCTAGCTAATGAAGTAATTGAAAGATTCATGAATTTGAAAAGAATAAATAGGTACCAGGCAAATGATGACTTACAAATCTAAGGTAACCTTTCATTCAGGAAGAAATCTAGACCTCAGCTACTTCGTGTCTCATGAGATTGTGTTCATCCAATAATAATTGTTTTCCGGACTCTTGCAAGAGAAAAATATGTTATGTGAAAGATGAGTTAGAAAACCCAAAGGGACCTTGGAATATCTGAATAATTTCATGAGGTATCTCTTTACTCTGTAAAAAAAAGAACATTTGCTCTATTCCACTCAAAAAGGGGAGAGGGGGAGAAGTGGCTTTTCAAAATTAAGGTGTAATTAAAGGAAAAACTAAGCCTCTGTGGGTTTCAAATGAACTAATATACTCTAACCGCTTTAGCTTAAAACTGCAGCATAAAGACAGCATCAATACTGTTCTCCTCCGGATGTGGCATCCAGAAGGAGACTGTGCCTTGCTTCAATTTCAGCAACAGCTAAACATAGAAACATAAGTCTTGGAATGCCGTATCATCATGCTCTCCTGTGAAAAGAAAAATGATAAGTATGGCCATGCCCTAGTGCTTGTTGCACTGTTGTTTGCTATCTACAGTTGCACCACTGTAGATCTGAGCTCTTAAGAATGCAGCTGCCTTCAGAAGGATTTGCCTGTGAGTTTAGGGAGGGGCTCTTGCTACTTCTTCTGGGTGGAGAGTATCTCCCCAGTATAGAATATAAGTGGATAACCTGGGAAAAGTGGGGAAGCTTCTGGAATCTGTGTCCCTGATGGTGTGAAATATATGTGTAAGAGACACTTTGGACTGGGCAGGAATGCAGTCACATCTTGGCACTGAACCAGTCTGTCACATATTAATTCATATGCTGTCAGTGTAGAGGGAACTACTTTGAATTAAAGCACTAATTGCAAGCAAAAACTGAGAAGAGACAAGCTAGCAGTAAGTAGCAGATTTCCATCTGCAAGAAGGCAAGTTATGATATTCTCTTGCTTGCCCTCTTTCAACTGAAAGGAACTGGAATGCTTTCAACAAGAAAGGCAATTTATCTAAAAGTGATGGGAAAGAAATGTCTCCCCATACTGCATTTTATTAATCTGTGAAATTGGCTGTTGCAATGTATCTCTCAGGCTGACCAGCAAGACAGATTAAAGATTATAAATCATCTGAACTATTTATCCATCTAATGGAGGGAAAAAAGCCCCATAATTACATGAGAGATGACAGGGATTACTTATTATTTCTTCTCAAATTTGGTCATTGTTTTGTTGAGGTTCCTTGCAACTTTACCTGGAGCAACAGATCTAGTTACAGTCAGAGATGAGACTTCTGGCTAGAGATACTAGTGCTTCCGGGGATGGGAGGACACTTCCATCTGTTTCACTGAATTTATCTTTCAAGCCAAAAATTTTAAAAGTAAAAATACTGCTCACAATTTCCTCAGAGCTAAGCATTTCTCTCTAAGAGAACAAACAAGCAGTTAGCTCAAGTCAGCATTAGGGTAGGCTAGTTTTACAGTTGCGTTTTTTAATTTACGGTCACCTTAAATTTGGTGGAGGAAGGGAAGGGAATGGGCTCCTAATGTTTTTTTTTTTAAAAGTCAAAACATTTGCAGATTGTTAAAATAGGATCATAGGCTTAATGTCTACAGGAAAAGGTGAAGTCATTTAACTGAGTAAATTTGGCCTTGCTAAATCAGTTCCAGATCCTTCTGTGCTTGTGATGGTTTTCAATTAGTTGAACTTAGTTCACTGAATAAACAAAGTGAATCAATCCGATTATGAACCCAACCGTAAATCACTTTGGATTATCTATCAATATTAACAACTGCAGAATTGTATCTTCTCAACTGAATTGACTCAGTCAACAACATACATGTTCTCTGCCTCTTGTGGTTTGAAGTAACGTCAATTTATCCTGTGGTCAAGTGCCTTTTCAACTACAAAGTAAAAAGCACGTGCTTCGGCCAAAACCTCACTTCAGAATCTGACGTTTCAAAGCTTCTCCTTTTCACTTATCTATAACTGTGTCTAACAAGTGACTAAATTATTCGTATGATAACTTGAGAAGCATCCCGAGGATAAAATAGCTATGAATGTTTTCTTCCTTAGAGTTACAGAACTATGGAAAAGTCACATCACTTAATCTGCTAGTTATTGTCTTGTAAGCTAGCCTGGGGCACACTTTACCTTTCTTCCTTCAGGGCAAATGGCTGGCTTAAGTGCAGCTTGCTGACCACAAGGACCCTGCTTTGCTAATTCGCTGGATCAGGAACCATTCATGCACACAGCTGTATTGCTGTACAAACTGTTAGGGATAAGCATTCTTTTCCATAGCTCCATTTGGGCAACTGAAATGGAAAGCATCTGTGTTACAATAACAACAAATAAGACAGAGAGGAGGGAAAGAAAAGGTAATGCACTGAGACAGATTCAGGCTGTCCTGGGTGATGCTTTGGGTAGGATTAAGTTTTGGCATCTGCTACGTAAATTTCTGTTCCTGGACAAATTGTCCAGATTTCTGTCTTACCTGAAAAGTAGAATGAATATGTGGGAGGATGCCTTTTGTTTCAGCCCAGTTTTAAGAGACTTGCAGGAAGATGTGGGAGCACCCTAGGAAATACAGTCTTCTACTAGCCTTGGATCTCATGTTGCAGAAGAGATAAATCAGTCAGAGGAATTGTGACCTATTTCTGTTTGGAAAGGAAGACTTGACAAACAGCTCAAGGTAGCTTTTTTGTTTTCTCTGCATCATCTTTCTCAGGGCTCCTTGGAATACAGCCAGATGAGAGCTGCTGGCCCAGTCCAATTGAGAAGTCTCAGAAACAGCCCTGAGATCCCTCAGGAGATGCCCTGTATGTAGCTCTGACATGCCTCCCCTTCCCTGCCATGCTCCAGGTCATTTGCAGCTGCAGCAGCAGTTGTTGCGTGTTCAACTCACTCCCTGCTGCTGCTGGCAGTATCAGTGCCTCTGGTCCTTCTCCTGCAGAAGCACTGAGCTGTGTGAAGGAAAAAAGTAGGTTTCTAATATTGCCTAGATGTGAATGACTATGTGCTGTATTTGAGCTACCTTCCATGCAGTCGTAAAGATCCATAAGGGAATGCCAATGGTATTGTACTGTCTTTTTGTCATTGTTGAGGATGCAAAAGCAAGTTAGCACCCCTTCTCAGGCAAGGCTGCAGAGGTCCACTGCTTAAAATATAACAAGCTAGTTACCATCACTTATTTGCACGACACAATCTTAAGACACTTCATTCTAATCACACCCATGAACACAACTGAGTTCTCCTTTATTAACTAATCACTTTGTAATATAAAAAGTGAAAGGACAGCAATGAAAAATTAAAAATTAAAAATTAAAATGTAGGAGAAAATAACTTAAAAGATTTACATCTGGCTGCAATGGTAACACTTGCATGAATGTGATAAATTTGAAGGCTAGATCTTTAACATGGAGTGATACGATGAATGAGATAGCTCCCTTAACACAAGTTATGCTTCCTTTAGGAGCACTTGATGTAAGACAAAACATATGAGGAATAGCTCAGGACAGAGCTGAAATTAAGAAGCTTCTTTTCTTGACAAGCGACAGCATCACTATCATAAGGTAGCAGCAGAATTCTTTGCTGGATGCAGCAAGTCAGCTGTCCTCAGAGATTTAAGGCACAAAATAATAAATAAGCAAAAAAAAAAAAGCTACCTGGGCTTTTTTCAAATACTTGAATTTGAGCATCTGTATTGCAAATTTATGGCTTAAAAGGTTTATGTACTGTGTCTTCCTCTCTAAAAGGATTGTTCAGATACAGAGTTGATAATGTTGATAAGATAGCCTATTCAAGATATTCAGCCAGAGCTGAAAAGGGAACACAAACCTGTGAGAAATGTGGGCGTCTGGAGTGAGGGCTGAAGGAATAGACTAATACACTTCCTGTCACCTACCTGTAGGCAGCTCATACCACAAGTGAACACCTTAACATTCTTCTCTCAACTTCCACTTTTGAGTGCACATTAACTGAAAGTGACGAGCCGCCCTAGGGAACATCCTGTCCCACGGCTTAAACACTGCACCTTCAGAGCCTGTTTAGTCAGATCTTAAATAATGTACTCCATTGGATATTGTCTCTCTTCCCAGCAGGTTCACCCGCTGATGTTGCTGCTGCACCAGCAATGTTATCTGGGCTGGAAGCAGCCAGGTAGGCAGTAAGCCACACCAGTAGCTTACCTGCTGCTATGACAACAAAAACACTGCATTGATGGAAAAAAATCTGTGCTTCATATTTGTTCGTTATTTGCTATAATTCTGGGGAAAATTGAAGGCTTTTGAATTTTAGCTTGTACGCTTTCTTTCTGAAATTCTTCTGGTGTCCTGTCTGCCTTGTTATCTTGCAATAAATATGCATAGAAACTAAGTAGGCTTTCCACTAGTTTAAAGTCATTGATAATTTGAATCCAAAAAATCTAGTTATTTGATTTAAAAAGAGGAGAGTTGATTCTGGACTGGGGCTATAAATTGTGGCAAAAATAACTAAATGGGGTTTCTTGTGACTCATGTAGATTTCACATATGACTTTTGATTGAATCACAAAATTTTTCTAGTCTTCAGCTTTAAATTGACCAATGTTCCTGCATTCATGAATTTTCTTTATATCTACTCTATTCACTTCTCCCCAATCCATGCAAACATACCTAGTTCTGACCCAGCTTTCACTCAGAGACTTCTTGTTTTGAAACCAAATCAGAAGAGACTCACAAGAAACATCTGGAATTGCTTGAGTGCTGGTTTTGTATCACGGATTTCTATTCTGGGCACCTCTATTATGCTTCTTACTGTAAGGCAGGCTTATCAAAGGATTTCTCATGCCTTGATCTGTAAAGATGTTCAGGACAGGAGCTGTGTCCTGCTTTTGACATTCACTGCTGTGAAACAGATCCCTCCTGGAGAAGATGACATAGTACCTACCTTTGGAAAACTAACTTATTAACATGTTAGTATTATATTATCATAATCATGATGATTTACAGTTCTTACAATTATAATTAATAACAATATCTAGCAATAATTGTTACTAACAGCTACTTACAAAGTTGATTGACTTTGGATTTGCAGAGAATGGAGCTTTGAAACCACACCGAATCCTTTATTATAGGTGTTCACTCTACATCTTCGCACAGTAATCTGCCATTTGCAAGGCTGAAACTTGTCTAGCAAGTGAGAAATTGAACCAGAATTTACAAGGTTAGAAGGATATACTACTCTCATTAGAGGGATACACAGCCTGCTTACATGAGAGTAACCTCAGAAGTGCAGAAGCAATCAGTGAACTCTGGGAGATTATTATCCTCTCTTATGCATGGTGAATTGTTGATTCCTGCTCCCTGACTGCAGGTGGCTCAGGGCTACCCCGAATTACATTCCAGCGTAAAAAGCCTCTGTGTAGCACCTGTGTTTGCTGGACAATGTTATGCAAAGCATCACACATCTGTGTGTGCTGCACAGTCTGGAATGTGAAAACAAGCATTTTCAAACCCCATTGCTTTATACATTCCTCATAAATGGAAAAAGAAAAAAAAATACAAACCATTTTAAATGCTTCATATTTTTAGACAATCAAGTTCTTATTTCAAGGTTCAATTGGAATTCTACTCCTATGTACCATTACAGCAGCTTTTTTATAGCATTTCTGTTAAAACCCAAGGACAGCCGATCTTATCTGAGTATAATTTCATCTTCTGAGGTATGAGTATTTTCTCCACACAGCAGAGGAATGAATCAAAATATTTAGAGACTGTTGTAATATTTCACAGTCCTGCTGGAGACACAATCACAGTAGCATGGCTGCAAACAAACAGTCCTTTTTCCTCACAGTCCTGTCAACAGCCATGCAAGCACTTACATCTCTCTTTAGTGCTGAAGCCAATAAAACATACCGCGAATATGAATTTAGGCTGTGCGTAAGGATTTGCAGGACTGGAACATGGAAATTTGCCTTCAGCAAATGCAGGTATTTTAGGTGAGTTCTTGGGCATCATAGTGCAGCAAATAAAGTACTGAAAACTTTATGATTGTCACTCAGAAGTGGTCTTTGGGTTTGCAGTGTTTGAGGGGAAAAGTGCAAAACTTCCATTCCTTGAAGTTTTTGTCCACTTTTTTGTTCTTAATTTACCCGAAGAAGCTGAGGCTATTTTGGCTGCTTTGACTATTTTGAAACCCAGGACAGGGAAACTTCTCAGACGTCTTATATGCCTTCTAAATCACACTTCACTTCTTTCCACAGCACCCACACACACACACACTCCTTTTTTTTTTAATTAAATGAGCTGCCCTAGGCAAGTAGCCAAACTGGAATCTTCACAAGTTGCTTTCACTATTCTCTAGGCTATGGGAAACACCATGCAAGATTTTTATCCTAGAAATGAGAACTAACACTGATTAATTGCACCTTTCTGTTACACAGCTTGGAGAAGGAATACAATGGAAACTTTGTCTGATAAATTAAATTCTAGACTTTGTTTGAGAAGAAAATATTTTTATATCCCCTGGGTAAAATTTGTCTGTTGATCATAGGAAGGACTCCAGTTGCCTTACCCATGATAGAAGTATCTGTGTATCAGAATATGGCTTGATTTAACTCTACTAACCTGTGGCTAAGTAATTATGTCTTCCAGCTAGCAGACTAATTAAGTATTTGCTGTCATTCAAGAACAAGGCTTGCTGTAGAAGTAAGTAAGAAGCTCTGTGTTCATGTATTTGAGATCACTTTCAAAAGAACCATCTTGCACAGGGCTAACTTGCTGAGACAGCACTTAGGTGATCCCTAAAGTCTTGCCTGGTACTACCGATCTATGAAATCATAGTGCATGAGTTTTACTCACAAGACAGCAGGCAACACTGGGCAGCACAGCTGCCTTGCCATGCCTTTAGTAATGAGAAAGTGAAGAATATGTATCTACAGCACAGCCCTCAGCTATGTTCCTTTTGGCACATCGTTCCTCACTTCCTAACTTTCCAAAATGTTATGAAATCACAAAATTTCTTTCTACCCAAAGGAATTTCTTTCTACCACAAAATTTCTTTCTACCACATCTGTGTCTAGGTCAAGATCACTAAGGGACTGTTTTTAAATCTGCACACTGCTGGGAATCTGGTCACTGTCTCCGGGACAATACTCCAGGATTTGTTGCAGCTCAGTCTTGGGGACATTTAAAAAGCAGAAATGAAATACATTTAAGTTCAAGGTTTTCTTTGACAGTTCAGCTAAGATAGCAAATAAACCCTGCCAAACAAGAAGTGGAACTGAATGTACTTAGTAGCGCAGAAAAGGTTCTCAGGCTGCAAAGAAGCAGAATTACAGTCTTCATTCTCTGAATTGCTGTCTGCATGAAAGAACCCCATATTATTCTTTCTCTCCTATGTGCTTTCAGGAGAGCGTAGCCTGTTATTATTTTCAACCCTATCTATCCCTGCAGCAAGTGTCTTTTCCACTCCAATCTCAGGCAGTACTAGTCTGTGCCTCTATCACATATATATTTACTTTAAAAGAGCTCCAAGTGTTCACAGTGCCGTGAGCATCCTCCCCAATTTAGTCTCTGCACAACAGAATAGCTGGAAGTCATTTGGGTTTTGCCCACCACCCAATCATTAATCAGTTGCATTATCAGTCATACACGTCATTATGCCTCAGAAGTCTCTCCCACTCAAAACTAAAACTCCTCTAAAAGAAACGCAGAAAACCAAGCATGAGCTAAACAAATCTCAACAAGTATGATTCTGTATGTATTAGGGGAAGACCATGAAGAAAAAGTTTTTTTCATGTGAAAGCTGAGCAAAATATGTTCTAGGAAAACTCCCACTGTACTGTTGTAGCATATGCTAGGGATCCGTTTCATCTCAACAAAACAGGTTGATTTTGCAGGTAGTGTTTTCATCTGACAATTTTCCCACTTGAGGTGTAAAAGGAGTCTTTAGAGAAAAGCTTCATTATTTTGCTACAGTAGCCATCAACATCAGGAGATTTTCCCATGTTTATTTTGAATTCTACTGAAGTTTGTAAATGCTTCTCACTAGCAATAGTGCAGGCCCTGTTTCTGAAGTTAGAATTTGGCCTTTATAATTCTTGAAATATGCCTTCTCGTGGAATTGTGCAGTGCTATAGTTAGAATGACATAAGACCTCCAAAGGTTGGTATAGTGGATTTACATGCTCTAAATTGGATTTCTCCACTGCCATTATTGGTCCAGTAACATTCTTGGGAGAAGTTTCGTTATACCAGATTGTACTCAGATTAGCCAATATCCTGCATACTGTGACTGGGATTCATGTTACCTAACTTATAAAAAACTGAAAACTAGGCATCTAAACTAAAATAAGTCAAGATTGTCTCTGAACCTGATCGTCATGAAGCTAAGTTGAAGGCCTGTAAGTACACAGGACCAAGGAAGATAGCAAGAGTACACAAACACCCCGCAAAGCTACACTGTCTTGCATGCACCTGTGACAGCCAGGATGAGATAGATGAGAGCCATTTCTCATCTGCCTGCTTCCTGCCTACATTACTTTTACCTTGTACCACAGGCTTTAATGACAAATGTGAATGCGTTGCCACATTGAAAGATGGATAGGTCTGAACTTAAAACCATCTAAAGAGATTAGTAGGTTTTGAACAGTCAAAAAAGTGGCCAGGAGGTGTGATACACCAGTCTTCCTAATAATGCTCTCTAAACAGATTCAATGTCATGATCAAGAATGAGCACAGACGTTCACAGTCCTTGAGCTGAACTTCCTTGATAAGAAGCTACATGATGCAGAAACATAGTTTAGATGCTTGAGTGCACTCAGAAAGCAAGCTTCTGCCAAGAGATCACTTCTTATGACTAGAAGTACTAGAAAAGGCTAAACGACCATGATTTCACCTCCTCTTTGTAGGAGATGTCTTCCTTTTTCTTCAAGTTCAGACTGACTGTTAAAATTGCCTTAAAAAAAACGTAAATTCACCCCAAAGTCTTGGCCAGCACATTTGGTCAATTTGTTAAAATATAATCAGATCACTTTTTTCAGCTCTGTTCTGGTGTGGGTGAACAACCTTCTCTCTGCAAAGCTCCTGAATTCAAGCTAGGAGCTAGGATTTTTTCCCCTCCCCATGGACAGTGCTGGGCACTGCACATATTTTTGCAGGGCAGTGTTTTGGTGAACAGTAGTCATGACATTAATCCCACCTTTCATTTGTTAGTAAAACCCATCACTTTCTCAATAACACTGATGGAAACATCTTTCTGGTGGTTACCAAAAATTATTTTAAACTTAGTAGGGAATATAAAAAGGTCTATTTAATTTTCCAGAAAATAAAAAGTGTTACAACCTCTAAGTTCAATGGGTTTGTCTGTCATCTCTTTCCTGCTCTTTGAGACTGCATACATTGACATGGACAGCAGGATGCAGCCTCTTACCTTCTTTTCCTCCTCCCTGTGTGTCAGGAGCTGTCTGGAGCAAGAGAACAAGATTCAGAAATGCAACCTGATCCTTTGGTGCCATTTCAGCACTGTAAATATGAAAGAAGTTCCTAATGCAAGCATCTTAGTCTGTGTATTATGTGTACTGCCAAGGAAACCATCAAGTTCCATGGAATAACTATGGGAACAAGAAGAGAATTTGGCCCAGTTTCAGTGTCAGTCTGTGCATGAGTGCTTTGCTCCAGAAATAACAGGAGCAAGACAGTAGATCTCTTGGGCTCTTATGCCAATTCCCTGAAGTAATTTGAAGGTCTGAATGCTATGATTATATCATCATAGCCCAACAACAAATTGATAGACAAACACCCCCCCACATCAATAGTGCAGGCTTCCCTGTTAACTACAGACCTCTTTGGGGCAAAATAAGGAGAGGCAGAATTTAGTCTGGAGAAGAGGAGGCTCAGGGGAGACCTCATTGCTCTCTATAACTACCTAAAAGGAGGTTGTAGTCGGGCAGGGGTTGGTCTCTTCTCTCAGGTGACCAGTGGCAGAACCAGAGGGCTTGGACTTAAGCTTCGTCAGGGAAAGTTTAGACTTGATATGAGGAAAAAGTTCTTCACTGAAAGGGTGATTGGCCATTGGAATGGGCTGCCCAGGGAGGTGGTGGAGTCACCGACCCTGGAGGTGTTTAAAGGGAGACTGGATAAGGCACTGAGTGCCATGGTTTAGATGATGGTTGGTGTTAGTGTTGGTGTTAGTGTTAGGTTATAGGTTGGACTTGATGATCTCAGAGGTCCTTTTCAACCTTGTGATACTGTGATACTGTGATACTTTCAATTCACCAGATCGGCTGTTCCCTTTGAAGCGCTAGGGAAAGGTGCTGCTACAGACAGAAGACTCGCCCTGCAAATGCAGGATGAAGATATAGGTGCTTTTTGCTGCTGCAGGGATGAAACATATGAGTTTGAATCGTACTTGCAGTATATGTAAAAGGAACATGACTTGTAGCTGAGAACAGATCTGGGAAGGGTTCCTACTACCCTGACAAATCTTGCATGTGCTGAAGGAGGGAGCAGGAAAAGAGCATCTCAACTGGTTTATTTAAATAAAATTTGTACTGCTTCTCCACAGTAGCCCTTGCTCAAAAGGTTGTTATGTAGTCACTTCAACCCCATGGAAATCCTTATCACCACTTAGACAGGTAGACCCACCTCACGCTGCAGCCCATTGCAGTGCATCCGTATTTCCCTTGTACTACCTGAAGGATGCAGGCAATTTTACAACAGCTCAAGTCTGACAGTTTTTAAGTATGTTTTTTATAGATAGTCTCAGCTGATCTGTTCTCAAGCCTGACTGATTGTTCAGTTGTACAAACATTTATGCCATTACAAGCACAGAAGCGGGAACTGGAATGCCAGGGTGGAGAGTGGGTGAGACTGTCCTTTTGAGCATCAATGTAGGCATACAAAAGTTTAAAGTGACAAGAAATCCACAGGTTTTTACACAAAGCAATGGCTAGAAAAGAAAACATCTTATTAATATATAACATAAATCAGACCATGTCTCTGAAGTTCCTAAATGCAAGCTAAGTTTTTCAGAAAACCACTTCCCTGTTCTTCAGAAAACCACTTCCCTTTTCTTTCAATTTCTCTTCCTTCTAGTAAGCTTAATTACACAACAAAGCAAAATAAAAGTTGAGTCCTTGAGAGTTAGATGATGTTACAACCAGTATAATTCAAATCAGAACTTCATAGTCTGTAGAGTCTGATCCTTGTTTGGGGCTCTAGCATCTGGATACCAAATTTGTGGGGACTTGAAAGATAAACACTGAAGTACAGAAAAGAGGTAAAAAATACAGAAAAAGGAGAGCTGTTATTAGGGAAAGCTTAGTGGAAGTGATTTTTAGAAGTTAGCATAATTTGGAAAACTTACTCCTGCCCCTCCAGAAAATATGTTTATGTAACTAGACAATCATTCTGCACTGCTGTCTGGCAAATATTGCCAGGATAAGGCAACTGGAATTTACCTGCCTAAGGGAAAATTTTTTCTTCTACTTTGGCTAATTGTAAACTCTTGTCTTTTCCCGTAACACACTAACATGACTTTGCAAGCTGATTCTCCCAAATTCTGAAGAAAAAAATTGAATAAATTATTCCAAGTTGCATTATTCAATGGAGTGTGTGAGCAGATGTTGCTGGCAATGTGTCCTGCGTGTAGTCTCAGTGAAGAACTCTTTAAGTGCTTTTTTGGATGGGGTTGGATTAATGGACTGAGATTTCAAAGATGAGTACAGACAAGAGAGTCTCCAGGTTTAGTAAAATCTTTTTCTGAAATACATTCTCTCTCCCAGCTTTCTCTTTGGGTCACATTCAGTTTTTCGGTGCAGGAGAAAGTGTTCACATATGCTTTTGTCTCTTATTCTTTTCTTTCCCAAAAACCTCAGCTTAATCCTTTCCTAGAGTATCAGTGTAGTTTAGCCTTTCCAGAAATCTTTATCTATCAGTGAACATCAGAGCAGCCTTCTGCAATTCGGAGACAAACAGCTCCCAGTCAACTTACCAACATAGTGTCACACTTAGTTTCTTAATAGAACAAGTGTTTGACACAGTCAGAAAACACTGCAAATGACAAGAAGCATTATCTTCTGGAATAGAATATAGAGAGTATCTGTCTTTCCCTTTTCATTGCTGGCACATGTTTTGCATAAAAGCTACAGAACTATGCTTTATCACATGTATATAAGTGCACTGGACTTTTCAGGTTTTCTGTGAATAATTTTCTGGAATTCACAATGTAGCCATTGTATTTAATGCATAGGCTCTGATTCTTCAGAGCTAGTGGAGAATACTAGGTTTTCCTCCACTTTCAAAATATTTCCAAACCAATCAGCAGATAGCTCGGTATCATCAGACTCAATAATATCCTTGAATTAAGATTTGCCCATCTAAATTGCTGGTAACACAGACATCTGCAGATCAATAACAGCCTTATCTATCGCAATGTAGATACTAATAACTTACCAAGTCCATAGGGCTTTCTTGAAATAGCCTGGAGACTGTCTCAGCAATTCAGGGAAGCTAAAATCCGCCAAGAGGATTTTTTTAGCTTTATGAGACAGACACGTTTAGAGATTGCACTCCCAGTTCCAAATGAGTTATCTTGATATGCCTTTATGTACGCATGTGAGGAAATAATGGGGTTTCCAGTACCTTTAACTGTCAAAATTTGTTTAGGTATACTGTAATTCTGCTATGAGAAGCTGACATGCTCCAAATGTTGCCAGACTTATGCTAGGAGCAACAACAACTGCCATACAGGTTTCTTCCCCAGTGCTCAGGTCTCTTTCTTGAACAAAACATTTCAAAGACTGCAATGTAAAGTACATACAAATAGTCACACTGGATGACCAAAGGCCCATTTAGTCCCAAATCTCAGCAATACACAAAACGCAATACCTAAGAATTCATGTGGGGTCAGAACAGACCTGCAATGACACTGCTGCAGAATATTATCATAGAGGCTAACAGTTTTGTGGCTCTGGAACTTCATAAGCCAGGAGACGCAAGGAGGCCGACAGCTCTCCTTTCTTTTAAATATGCTACCATTTAGCCTAATTTGGTGGTATTCTATTTCTTTTACTATGAGAAACATTAATTTCCTTATTGACTTTCTTAATTCCTCTCAGGATAGATCTCTATCCTATTCCTATCAGTCAACTCTTTTCCAGCCTGCTTTCCTCCACAACTTCAAAACCCCTGCATTCTGTACATACAAAGCACCACAAGGCTCTACCACCAGTGGGAGACCCTGAAAGCTGATGTAATACAAATAATCAGAGATAAGAAAACTGAAAAAAATGTCTAACATTTTGACTAAAAATTATTTAAAAAATAACTGGAGGGAACAAAAGCTATCAGGCTTTCCACTTCTGTAACATTCGCTTCATTGCACAGCCAAAAATCATAGCAATTTCTCTTTGCATTTAAACGTGGTGGGTAGGGCTGCAAATCAGAGAAGAAACTACTATTTTGTTGCTTTATCAAAAACTGTGCTCATTGTGTTAAAAAATTGCTTGTGTTCAGCTGATTATCAGTAGAACTTGCTATCAGAAACTGTAACTGTTCCACATTTATCTCTCATAAACTATGTGTGTGAGATTGGAAGCACCTCAGAAACAGCAAAATGCTAATCTCACTAAACATAAAATCCTCTTATGACTGTACTGACAGCTACTATGAGAAACGTCACCCTCAAATGACGCAGAAAATAAACTTGTAGTAGAAAAGCTGCCTCACCTGTAACTAATATATCGTGAATTACAGGCAATAGTTGGCCCTACAAGCAGACAATAATGTCATCGTTACTCTTATTACTTGTCACATTAAATCTTGGTATTATATGATGGCTCCAAGATGTTCACTGCTAAAAATTTCTGGCTTCTGTCCATGTGAGCACACTATCCCCTGTCTATTTGAAGTGGAGGCTACAAATAGTCTTTGTTGACCCCTATCTGGAGTGCAACTTCAGTGAGAAACTGGCATGTTCTGACTATGTCTAGGCTTTCTATGAAGTCAACAAGGATTTCTCTGCAGTGTGAGTTTTTGAGCTTTAAAAAGATGATGATCCTCACAGTATCATAGTATCACAGTATTACAGGGTTGGAAAGGACCTCTGAGATCATCAAGTCCAACCTATAACCCTACACTAACACCAACACTAACACCAACCATCATCTAAACCATGGCACTCAGTGCCTCATCCAGTCTCCCCTTAAACACCTCCAGGGTCGGCGACTCCACCACCTCCCTGGGCAGCCCATTCCAATGACCAATCACCCTTTCAGTGAAGAACTTTTTCCTCACATCAAGCCTAAACTTTCCCTGATGAAGCTTAAGTCCATGCCCTCTAGTTCTGCCACTGGCCACCTGAGAGAAGAGACCAACCCCTGCCTGACTACAACCTCCTTTTAGGTAGTTGTAGAGAGCAATGAGGTCTCCCTTGAGCCTCCTCTTCTCCAGACTAAACAGCCCCAACTCCCTCAGTCGCTCCTCATAGGGCTTGTGCTCCAGCCCTCTCACCATCTTCATTGCCCTCCTCTGAACACATTCCAGTATCCTAACATCTTTCCCAAACTGGGGGGCCCAGAACTGGACACAATATTCAAGATGAGGCCTGACCAGTGCCGAGTACAGGGGGACGATAACTTCTCTGGTCCTGCTCACTACACTATTCCTGATGCAGGCCAGAATGCCATTGGCCTTCTTGGCCACCTGGGCACACTGCTGGCTCATGTTGAGCTTCCTGTCAACCAGCACTCCCAGGTCCTTTTCTGCCTGACTACTCTCCAGCCACTCTGTCCCCAGTCTATAGCTCATTTTCTAGCTAGATTTTTATCTACTGAGAATAGACCCTATTGACTGGAAGAAAACAAAATCTGTTACCTACTCATACAAAATTTTATTTGTACAAGGGCAGCACTGGAAACAGCTCTTTTTTTTTTTTTTAAGGTGAAGAAAGGAAGAGTGAAGAAGTGTTTTGATTAAAGTTTACTAGCATCTCTGGGATTTCTGCTATGTGAGGCCTTCTTAACCTGTTGGAGCTGACCTGCCCCCAAACTCTGCAAACTGAAAAGAAAAATAATAATCATGTTTAGATATGTTGCAAGCTGTTAAAGGAAGTAGCCCCTGGAGCAGGGATCACGCATGACATGACAGCATATTATGTTTCTAATATGTTTTTCGTTTCATTAAAAGATGTAAATGTGATAAACTGCTTAAGTAAACTCACAAGCCTGTTTGCATGAGCATTTGTGTTACGAGAGCATACATTTCCTTTTGCCTTGGACTCTGCACTTATTTGGTGCAGCAAGGACTTCAGTGTAGTTAGGAAATCAGAAAATGTGTACTTTTGGCAGATGCTCCGGAGTCAATATTTTTCTGCAGAATATGCTATAGGCTCCTGATGAAAACCAAGAATTTGGTTATAGAAATCACACAAATGTTGGCCTGTTGTACAGCTCTGGACTTTGAGCTATCATCCTCACTTTGAAACAAACTTGCCTAAACTCTTTACGCATTCCTCTCAAATTAGTGTAATTTTCTTTGGTGGAGCTCCTCATTAAATCGGGTCTGGACAATCCATTCAAATACAACTGTTCTTCCTGAGAAGAATATATAAGCTCAGATGGTGGCAGGATACATCTGGATTTGTCTGAAAAAAACCCCATAATAGTAGTTAACCGTGTAATCTGACCAGGACAACTGCAAGGTAATTCAGGGTAAACTGCATACGGTCAGGGCACACGTACCACTTACCAAATGTTTGCTGTGATACTTGAATAAAACCCTTAATTGTCCATCTCTGTATCTCTGTCCTTCTCACCACCTCTTGTTTAGACTGGCCCAAAGCAGTTCAGTTTTGGATTACCACTTTTTTACCTTAGCCGTCTCCTGCACTGCTGATTTTGGAGCACTTTGGAAGTAGACATTACCTCTTACTAAGTGAGATATATCTATTATCTTCCTTAGGCTTCTAATGTCAATGATCTGAATCACAGTGCTTTCCCTGAAAGTGCCAGGTAAAGAGGATATAGTGTGCAATTAACTTCTTTCCTTGAACCACCTGCTGGAAATGCACAGTGTGCAACTTTCATGCCAGCATGATGGGGAACATTTTCACTTTCTCTAGTCTCATCAGACTACCGATAACAAGATAATAGAGGAAGCTGATTTCCAGACTTATCTGATTGTGTAGCCCCTTTTTCCTGCCAGGCAATCACTCACACTCATTTTCATCAAATAGGCTCTTTCTTGACAATCTACACTCATAAGTGCAGCTGAGGTTTTCCTGTCTCCTCAACTAGGTGAAACAGTACATGTACTCAAACAGAGTAGTGCCTTTTTTGAGTAGTGAAGCAGCCGAAATCCAAGTCGATCTGTTCATAAAGAACTGAGGATGTAACGTAAAAGAAAATGGGAAGATTTAAAAGCAGCCATGATCACAGTTACCAAAGACTGACTTCCTTTAACATCCAGTTATCTCACATGAAAGACAGTTAATCAAAATCAGATTTGTCTAACTTTCTTGATTTTTTTTTTTTAATGCTTTTCGTCACAGGAAAAAAAAATGGGGAGAGACCCAGTCTGATTAAATGTAGTTAGTGACAAGGAAAATGTGTTGGTTCAAAGTCCAGCGAGTTATCACTTCACTAAAAAGTACTAAAGAAAAGCAAAGGCTTCTGACAAGCATTGAAGAGAATTTCATTAAAATCTAATCAAGATAGTGAATCATTGCACTGTCCAAGAGACATGAATTCCAAGAAGGACTCTGAGCTATTCAGCAGCCAGTGCAGTTACTAAATCTTTACAGGGAGAAAGAGAAATATCATTAGCCAAGTAGGGTAGTTAAATCAGTCTAAGAGGAGACTGAGGCAGGACAGGCAGTACCTCAATCCACTCCTCCTTGTGACTTGTCTCAAGTACATTGGAAAACTGTGGTTTAAATCCACCGCACATCTTGCAACTCTGATAATTTCAGAAGATATGGCTAAGATTGCAATAATTTATTTTGATTTGAAAAAAGTAAACTAAGAGATGAGGGGCACTTGTACTTTAGCACAGAGGAAAGCTACTGGATCTCAGAACACAAGTTTTTTTCTGAGTTTTTAAGCAAAGAATATGATTGGTGTGCAGTCCTAGAAAAGAGAAAAAAGATATTGAGAAATTTAATTTGTGATTGTGTTTCCTCACATCTGAACAGCATATACAATGAGTCAAACATTATCTAAATTACGCCTGCAACCATATAATAATTCTTTTACTCTGGGAGAATTTGTGGTATGGTAAGTAGGTGGGAGTAGGAGCATCCAATTCCCTCAGTCTCCTTTAGAAGACAAAACTATCAAACCTAAATACTGAAGAAACTCCTGAGATAGCATTGATGTCTTCTTACTTAAAAGAAGAACTGTTTCTCCCGTTTCTGATGGTCTTGAAATTGAAGTTCATAGACACGAACTGGCAAAATAAATGTGTTTCCCAGATGAAAAGGCATACTTCAGACTCCTTACTAGAAGTGTATTTTACAGCCAAGCTAAAAACACAATTTGAAATGGAGAGCAAGGGAGAGCTGGGAGGTCCAGCCCCTGAAAATACAGTCTATAATGTAAGGAACTAAAGAAAGTGCCAAATATGAGCCTGCCTTTGAATCTTAATGAAACATGTCACCTGGAGAAAAATTATTTTTGAGGGTCTTAGGCATGACATGAAGAAACTGAACCTAGACTCACTACGAGTTAAAAGTAGCCATGTATTGTCCCAGTTTAACATCAGGATTTTCCTCTCTAATATTTTGATGCCAGTTTTTCCTCACCTAAAACTGTCCCTCCTAAGATAACAGGTCAGCAGGTAAAAGAAGTGCCTTTGATAATGACTGTCTTCACATTATCTTGCTTTGCTGCTGATACTGGAAAGGACTTGAGGGTATTCTTTTGCAATGTCCTTTTCAACAAAGGCTATGGGAAGCCTGGTCATGGACACCACAGAGGCTTCTGGAAAAGAGAGCTCCTTTGCTAGCTGTCTTGAAAGAACACACATGTTACTGTCACTGAGAATAATCTACCCTTCTTTCCACCTTCCTCTGTGGACTTCTATCTCTTTATAAAGCGAAAAGTTGCCTGACTTACTTACCTTTTGAAGGTGTCTCAGAGCCTGCTCACGCCCCAACGTTCATCTCATGGACTACCTTGGGAGCCATAGAAGCCTCTCAGGACCTTTGTAGACCTCAGTGCCACAGGATTGTTAAGGATTATTTTTAATGCTGAGGCTAGTCAGATAAGAACATTTGTCCTGTCTGCAATGAGTAACACCTGCGTAACTACCACATTGTTCTTTCCAGCCCTCCCTAGGACTGTCTTTTGCTGAGATGCCTCCAAAGCTAAGCTGTACGGGTAACGCAACAATGTTTACCGTGCTAATGAATGTTGTCTCCTTGTTATATGTGATCTTCTGGCCCTGTCTATCTGCTCTTTTATGCTTAACACTCAAGCTAGCTGTCCTCTGTAGAAGGAGACAGACTTCATGCTTTAATTTGGACTGCCTCTAGAAAAGCATGCAGATGCAACATGGGCTAGGTTCTTAACACGACATCAAAACACTTTGTAATAACAACTCTTAATTTCAAATGTGATTGGCAGTAGGTCTGATTCCCTTCAAACCTGAGATCCTTTGTATCAGATAGAATCTGGAAACCTGTGTAAAGGCGTGTCAAAAATGCACACAAACGCACGCACAAAACCACATATTGATGACATGCTGAAGGGAGTTGGCTAAAGCTCCTGAATATGCAGTGGCTGTCTTTACTGTCTCAGCTTTCTGTAATCCAGCATGGATACTCCTGCAAGGCTCTGGATGCATGTTCCTGAATTCAGCTCACCCACTCTCCCATCCTCTCCTGCAAGATTTGCTAATGCTCTCATCCACTATGCCCAGATGGTGCCAGAGCATACGAGTGCTTGCAGATGATGAAGTGACGTCAGCAGCCACAGCTCACCAGGGGCAGCACACCCTGTTTTCTACTCTCTTGCCCATGCAGAGCATGTGTCCAGTTGTTTGCAAGGAGAGACATGGCAGCAAGTAAAGAAGTGTCCTATGTTCCATTCCAGTGCAGTACAAATGAGGCAGAGAAGAGGATGTTATGCAGGTTATGCATTTCTATTGTTTTTAAAGATCCATTTTTGATGATCATAGGCACAGTCCTGGGCAAAGACTACAGCAGAACCATTTGCTCTGAGTATACTAGTTCTGAGAACAAAAGTAATAGCCACCAAGGAGAAACAATCCCTTAAGGCTGCCTGCAGCTTCAGAAAAGGCCAGATCATGGCCAGTAAGTCAGGGAGTGCTGTAGGCGAATAGCACAGATTTCCAAGATCAGGCACCCTGCGTAAAGGTCGTGTGACCAGGAATAAGGAGATCAGATCTGTGAGATGGAAGTGTTTGGTAACATGAATGAGGGGTCCATGGAGTGAAACCAAGCCCCTCGTGGTAGCCAAGCTTCCCTTTTGTTGGGAGTCAGATGGCAGATTTCAGACAGACTTTCAACACAAACCCCACCTGTTGTTTTTTTTTTTATTTTAAATGTCCTTTTAACTGTCCTTTCTAATTCTGGAGACAGAAGGGCAAGGAAGAGTCTGAGTCAGATGCATGTGACACGTTGAGATAATTCGAACAGTCACTTGGGAAAAAACTGAGACACACTGATTTCTAATTTGGACTAAAACATACAGACTTTTCTCCTGAAAAGGTCCTTTGGACTATTGTGGGTATCTTTTCTAATTGCAGGTTCTGACTTTTCTCCAGAAGCAGGATAGAGTTCTCACTCCTGATTATTAAGACTTCTAAGATTCTCACTCTGACATTCTTTGATATCAAAAAGTATAAGAACTATAATAATTACTAGTAATGAATGGAAGTGCTTGAATTAGCACAGAGAGTCAAACTGGGTTTTTTTAATGTGAGCAAATCTGCAGTCAAGGGAGACTTCCTACTTTGTCTTTGTTAATTTTGATACAGAGGGTTACAGCTAAGGGTTCAATTCATGAAGTGGAGTTGTACAAGTGAAATCACAGTTCCTGCAGCAAGCAGAGAACAGTTAAATTTTATTAACACGAATACAAAAGATGGACAAAAAAGACACAGAATTTCAGTTGCAGAAAATACTGATGACTATAGAAAGGCTGTATTTAAAAGATCAAAGACACAAATTAATGGACAATTTTAAGAATATGTTTGCAAACAACTGAGGAGTTGCATGAAAGAAACCAAGCTATACCTTGCAATAGAGAAAAAATAGAAATATTCTGTATTATTCCACATTTGCCTTACTAATCAAGCAACAGTTATTTTCTGGCCTCATTGATATTGTTTATTTCTCATAATTAGACAGATTTTTCTTAACACTTCCAGAACAATGCTGCATTAGTAAGAAGTTTCTTAGCAATATCCAGATGTTGTAAATATGGAGTACATTTTCATTATCAGAGTTGAGTGACAATATGACATATTCAGTACTGGCAAAATATATAAGAAAGAGATTTTAGTTTATTTACCGAATATCTTTTTACAAAGCTCGTTCTGATTTTGCTTTACTTTGACCTAGTGTCTTGGCCTCTGGAGCCTACAGAGTGATTAGACAAATACCAGAGGCCTGCAGTTTAGCCTTCAGCATGTTGTTATGTAGTTGTTACGGATGTAACACTGCTTAGATAAAGCATAGTTAGGCAGATGCTATTAAAGGAAATAAGCTACTTGGAAAAATAGCACAAATAAACTGATACAAGAATATATACTCCATAAGTAATTACACCCAGCACCAAGCAACAGCTCAGAGAGGTCTATGGGCCAGGAAAGATCCAACAGCCTGGAAGATGCTCTTTTCATCAATCTCAACTCCACCCAAGAGGGGAGTTGCTCTGCCTTGAAGGATATTTGGCCATATGGCACCTCTAGGGATGCTTGGGACTAAGGTCTCATGGACAGATTCATCGCACTCAGCACCCTGTTCCTCCTAACTGCTAAGAGCCCTACTCCTGTTCACAGGGAAAGGTAAAGTAGAAATAACTGCCTTTATCTAACTTCATAGTGGCCTTTGCATTATTAGTTACTTTCACAGAGAAAAGAAACACCTGAATTCCTTTTCTTGGATCCAATTATGGTATAGTAAGTAATGCACAAATTCAATCTGTCCTGACTCACACCACGACATCGAACATCTTATACAGGATTAGCAGTATTGCGTGGAACACCAGATAAAAATCATGACAATCCTGGTTCTTGGGTAATATAACCAAAACTGTGCTACTGCATGGAATTACATCAGCTGTAGGAGTCTGCTCAACGTTATTGTTTATAAGGCACTTTTCATAAAGTTTATAGTTTCTTTTTATGAGTCTACATGGTCTCAACTTTGTATGTGACAGGCACACAAAGCAGTCTGATGAGATGAGTATTAAAAACCTTATCTCATAGCTAAAGGTGTGAAGGCACACACTATTCACATCATTTTTTCAGAGTTGCAAAGACAGTCTAGGAAACTGCTGCTAACTCTCCTGAAACATTGGGCTGGTTCTTAGACTGCTTTCTGAATACATCACTTGCCTTCATATTGCACTTTCTTGTGGTGAATTGTTTCATGAAACTGTGTCAAAAGCAGACTTTATGGACCAGAATCTGGCACTACTCTAACATTTTGTTGTAGCTTGCAGATTATTTATCACAACTTAACTCCCACAGCCACAACAAATAAGAGGCATCAAGTTTACACTGACCTTTTGAGGCTTTTCTCTTTAACAAAGCAGCTAGCATACAGACAGACTGTTGTGGCTTTCCTATTTATTGTTGTTTTACTTGCCTTGAAATGTATCTGAATGTTTTTCACAAATGTTCTTTTACAGATACTTGGAAAGAACATTAGGATTATGCAAACTTCTGTGTTTTCTGTTCACTAGCTGCATTTCCTCAGGCCACTTTCCTCCATGAATGATTGCATACATACAAAATAAGGGTGGAAGGTAGTTTATCTATACATCTCTGTGTGTGTGTATATGCGTATCTGATAGATATACCATAATCCAGTATTATAAAAAAATACCAAAAAAATTACCAGTGCTTGTAAAGTCTCCTGGTTTTCACTTATTCCTGACTTACTGGGCATGTGTCACAAAAAATGCAGAATATGATCTGTACCAGGCTCCAGTTAAGTTCTTTGACTTTGGACCTTTATCCTGAGTAGGTTTATGTACTTAGGTTGCATCTGAGCGAGAGTTTGCCTGCAATCTCTAACTATGGATGTCTCTGTGCTTCTAGTCTTCCATTGGATTTAGCCAGGACACCGAGAGATGTTTGCCCTTACTAGCGCACGCATTTAGCTTTGTTTGTGTCTTAGTCCTCACTTGTAAAATGACATCAGTAAATCACACATGGTTTTGAAAGCATCTAATTCACTTGGGATGAAAAACATCAGGTGAATGCAAGACATCATTATCCTTAAAGTCATCTAAGGAGAAGGCCAAAACATTAATATCCTTTTATTGCAGCTGGAAGTTTTAGATGACTGAGAGCTGTATGCCTGTCTCCTCTAGTGTCTTTGGAAGAGCCCAGCCTAAACAGTTCTGTCTAAATCAGTCTGTTGTAATACAAAATTCTTTTGAGAATATAGCTTCTCTTCGCATCTGTCATTTGTTGTCTTCTTTCCCAGTGCAAGTAAGCTGGTCCCTTCTGCCCTTCTGCTGTCATATGTGTTTGGTTTAGAAATTGGACAGCTTAATTCCATCGCTTTCCCACTGAGATTTCTGCCTAGTTATTGCTAAGACAAGAAACATTAATTCTTCACAGATGATAGATTAAACTATGTGTGTTCATAGTGTTCCTACTCAATCAGAGTCCCAAGTAAAAGGGGCAAAGTTAAATCTTATTTATCCAGTTGTGCAGCCTTTCCATAATGCTGTATACGTCTTTAAAAAAAAATAAAAATAAAAATCTTGCAATATTCAGAGAATATGGAACAAAAGCATTCCTAAAACTGAGTTCTTCTAGAGCAATATTAATGAAAAAATGGTAACAAGACTTGGGGATGCAGTAACTATATACAGAAAAGTTCTGTTCTCTAGTGCCCTTCTGTGTTGCCTTGACCAGAGCCTAATCCCTTTGTTGTGCCTTGATTTCCTTTTCTCTCATCTATTTAGCTGCTGAGCAACATCTGGGTAGGGATACTCGAGAAAATGAGATTTTGATCACTATGAGAGATTCTCACAGTTTTTGCAGTAATAGTGAATTCTTCCTTTCTAGTGCCAGAATTGTGTTAAACTGTGTTTAGATTAAGTTAGAAGCTCTGGACTTTTCTCTTTTGCCATTGGTAGTCCTTGGAAGGCACTGCAGGCTTTTTCCTTTGTAGTTAACACTGGATTTTTTATTGCTTGTGTTTGGGTAGTGGAATTCATAAGTCGTTTTACCTCACTATCTGCCTATACCTGCAAATAAAATGGCGCCCTGGCTTTCCATGGACATTTAAAGACCTGCACATTATTACTTCACTCCTCTAGAGGGAACTCTTACTGTTTTTTAGATACCTTCATGCATTTCTCCATAGATGCTGCAGGTTGGCCAAGATAAAGGTAGGACCACAACCTCTTTTGCCAGAATGAAACCTGGCAGAATCCCACTTGCAGGAAACCAGCAGTAGTTATTTTTTAGGTGACAACGACTTCCAGTTTTGCCCAAACTCCTTTCTTATCCTGGCTTTACGTTTCCATCCCTAATAAATATGCAGGACACAGTGGTAAGTGTGAGAGACCGAGAGCTAGATTTAGGCCTTTTCCAATATTGTTCTTGTGTGTGCCGCATCAGGTCTCCTGGCTGGTAGGTGAAGTTCAAGTTCTCCTGTTTGTGTATTGGCATCAGATAACAGACAACTTTGTCCTAAGCGTTTAATGCAAGAGGCTGCCTAGTGGGGGGAGAATTGGGAAGAAGTGCAGAGAATAGCAACTGTACTGTAAACATTTCTAACCTATGCCATCCCTCTACAAAAGTACTTTAGTAGATGCAAAGGCTGAGGCATGTTTTCCGAGAGGATCCTCTACTAGCTCCCATAAACCCACCTGTGGCAGGAACCATTGCTTAACTTATTAGTGTCACTTTCAGTGCTGAATAAGTTTCACAGTGCATGGGTGGTAAATAGAGAGAACTTCTCTGTGGGAGGGGACAGTTTCTGCATTCAGAGGTGTGTTGAGAGCAATCTTCGTGGTTATCATAGGGTCTCTGTTTTGGGCTGAGCTGGTCACAGCGTGTGAGTGCAGCACTGTCACAGGACCTCAGAGGAATGACTGGGTAACAGGGCAGACTCCTTCCTACTCCCCTCTACAGTTCTATGCCTTTCCTAAAGACTCACATCAATCTGCCAGAACCAGAAAGAAGAGCAATAATGAAACTGCAGAGTTTGCTCTTTTCTGGTTTTCTAGATGAATAAATATTTGCTACAGGCAGGCATTTCTGATTTCTGTGAGGGAAAAGCATCAAATCAAATAGCCACCAGGCAAGACAAATACAACAGATCAAAGAGAATTTACCTATGCTCCCTGTTTGTAGGCAGCTATACATGAGGACTACCTCACGTTAGTGATGCCAAGGGGCCTACATATGTGATAGATTCAATTGTAACAACAGAAGTAGTCACAAGAACTAATCTGATTCCATAAAACCTTCAATTGGATGAAGTAAGCGATCAAGGAGCAGATATGGGCTATACTGAGTGGCATTCATACTGTGCCTAAAAGCCCAATTCTTCTACCTCCCGATTCCCAGCTTCTCTCTCAATTGTTTCTGCTGTATGGCTCCCCTGAAGAACTTAAATGTGTACCACAGGATGCTTAGTTCTGTCTTTACGGTGAACCTACACTTCTCTGCTCCACTTCATTTGTCTGTAAGAAGTCACAATAGATGCATGCCAGAGGAGTTCACATTAGATGCATGCCAGAGGAGTACACTCTATTCAAGGAGCAAGAACGGGTTAACAGAGCAGAAGTGTGCTAGAAGCTTGCTGGTCCAGGGAAGAAGAAAAAGCATTAATTACTTCTGGTTTTCTGTCTTAAACTTGATCCGTTCATACTGCCTTTGCAAACGAGGAGTGAACCCAAGACCAGTCCCTAACTGGTGTAGACTCGGTACTTTTTCATGTGGAATTGTTCCATCCACACTGTGTATTGTGAACTGTATCCCCAAGCCTTAACTAGTAATTGCTTTGTTATTTTAACTATAATTTTTCTGGGCAGTCATTTCTTTTCTCTAAAAAGAAGGCCCTTTTTGCACGTCACCATTACAATGCCATGCTGCTAGGTATGTACATTGAAAGGTGCATGTCTACAGGGGGGCAAGAGAGGTTAGAGTATGCAAGTCCTGTTGAGACAAAGCTGAAGGGCTCCTCTATACATGCAGTATAGTCCAGACAGTTAGCCAGGTTAGATGAAACTGTGCTCATAACACCCACCTTTTCAGAGGGAAGCCCAGGAGCTACTTCACATGTGTGCAAATGATCAAAGAGAGGGCAATATCACAGGTGTGCAACATGATTAATTCTGTGATTTGGGCAGTCTTTCCAGTCCCACATGTGCTTGCGCTGATGTGCAGTACTCAAGTTTGTAGCCCATCTCTCTTCGTAGTCCTTTTATGAGGGATGCTTATCATTAACATGGCTGGCTGTGCTCCTTGACTACCCAGGAGAGAAACAAAGGGTGGAAGGTCACATCAACCTGCTGTGTGGGCAACCTCATAACATAATTCATGGAGTGAGGAGATTTCAGTTCTCAGAACTTCTGTATCTCAGACACCACACCACTTTCTTCATCTCAGCATCATCCCAAAACTCACAATTATCTGTAGAAACAAGAGGAAATAGGAAAATGCTGACTTGGAATCCCAGGTTGTCCTGTGGCCTGCTACCAGGCTATTGTAACAAAATATTATACCTTCCTTTCTCTAAACCTTTACAAGGCACACCACCTCTGCATGCTGGGACTGGAGGGAAAGATGACAACTTTCCCATGATAATATCTGTTTCTTGGCACTGGGAGAAAACTATATATACAGCTTTTGGAACACAATGATTTCAGACCTCCAGAAATAAGTTATCTTTGTCTCAGAAACAATCTTCCCTCAGCATGGAAGAAATAAGAAACATCAAAATTACATCAAAATCTACTGAGTGTGATGACATTCCTAAACTGTTATTAGCCTCTGTCTGTCACTTCACTGTCCAGGAATCTGGAATCTTTTTAATGCTCATTTTCTCAGTGAGACACTTGGACTGTGTCTACACTGCGAGATAGAGTGGATCTCACAGGGGGTCTAGGTACACTGAACTGCAGTGTAGAACCATTTGCAAAGCCTTAGCTCAAAGTCCAATTCATTCAACATGTTAACGAACATTCAAGGACTGCGTACCTTGGGCTTCAGTGTAAACACTTTAGCAATAGTTGGTATCATTTAACACACTGTGCACCTCCATACAATTTGTGTACAGTTAGGTACAAGATTCTGCTTCTGTGCTTGACTTCTCAGTTCATCCAGAAGCCCTCACTTCATAAAATGAAATGCTCACTGTCACTACTGAATATTTTTAGTTCCTATTAAGGCAAAAACTGTTAAACTTGTTAGAATAGAAAATAAATTTGTTAATTGTATATCTACCATCTGGGAAGTTTCACATTTTAGGGTTTTCCACAGACAAAGAAAATTCAAAACAAAAGGGCCCACCTCCAGCCCTTTTCTAATTCCAATCAGCAGAGAGAATCTTACATATTTACAATTGTTTTTAACTAAATCTTTAAGGTACCTGTAAGAACCTTGTTAACCTTCTTTAAGTGTACTGAAAGTGCTTTAATTCAGAATGTGAATAATAACTAAATAGGGCTATCAGATAGAATATGTGAGAATGGCTGGACCAGGTTAGAGTTTTTCTAGCTGGGAATCCTTCTCTGACAGTGTTTAACAGCAAATACTTGCAGAACAGAGAAAATGTAACTAAATTTCTCCAAGATGCTTTCCCAGCCTCCAGTCATGCACATGCAGTAGTACTGGACAGCCCTATCTGAATTTTTATTTCATTAAAACATGTTACTTCTAAAACCAAGTGCCCGAAACAGCCTAGCATCTTCCCTTGGCACCAAACCTTGTGTTCATCCCTGCACAAGCAGCAGTCACATGTGAATAACCATACTGCCAGTTCAGCAGGAATTTGTCTGAAAGTAATCTTTCTCCCCTGAAACAGCAGCATTGTTTAATCCCCTTCTAATGTTAGTCTCATGGTGGGCTGCTTTACCTTGGCTGTCAGGCAGCAGCTATCCAAGTGAAAAGCTTTAGTAGGGAAAGGAGCTCAGAGGAGTCAGTATGCAAATATGTGTATAATCCATGTATAAATATATGCATATATATGTAAACGTACTGATTTTCAAGAGGAGTGGTACTAGAGGCCGCTAATCTGATATAGCTCAAGCCTTGATTTTTGCTGGAGGCAAAGGGAGGTTTCATTTCCAAGGTTGCAGTGACTGGCATAGTCTCTGACATATATTTGTGTGTCTTCCTTTCCTCTCTGGTTTCTCCCATGTGCCTCATTCTGGGAAAGCTTCTGCAGAAAAGGAGTAGCCAATCTGAAAATATAAGAGGGTTATATTTTGATCACAAAGGTGAGAGATGTCAGGAAGGCACTGGAAAGATCTATGCCCCTCAGCATTCATCTGTAGGCTAGGGGAGAGGGACAAAATGTATTTGGTAGAGCATCTAATGTGACAAGAATGCAGTGAGTAACTTTTCACTGCCCACTCATGCCATTTGCATGCCAGTTTCTCCTGGTCTATATTGGTTTCAGATTGCTTCCTCTTCCAAAATAAGTGGTTCCCCTCTCTGCCTGTTGGTGCTACTTGCTCTGTGACTGCTCTCACCAGAAGATAAAGAGCACATCTGCAGAGGCTGTGATTTCATAGAAGGACTGGGTCCATCATTAGCACTGTTAAAAAGAGGAAGTGGCACTTCAGCTCCTCTTACAGCTCTTGGACAACTCTAGGTTGCTCCTTCCAGATTCCCTTCTTTTTAACTGAGCCCTCTCCTCCTCTTGCTGACTTATCACCTCACTTTGAGGCCTCTGAGGCAGACAAACAAGTCTCCCAGGAACTGATAATGTGTTAGAGACATTTTCAACATGTGGTTAGAGGGAGACATGAATCACTGTGAAAATAGCCTAGGCTCAGGTCTTCTTTTCTTCCTGTGAAAAGTGTAGAAAGGAGATGTATTTTGGGAAACAATAGTCAAGAGTCTGTCTCCCCAGGAGAAGAAAGGTCTCCTAGACTTGTCTACCTGATTCTGCTATTTACAAAGAAAGCACAGCAGAATAATCGAAGCGACCTATTAGCTGGCCCATTCAACATTAAGAGCTTATGCATGGCTGCTTGAAATTTGCTTTGGTCAGGCCTGGCAGTAAATTAAAAAAATGTGTATCTACATGTGTACACACTGTATACTACACTGTGCAGAGATGTGATGGACAAGTACAGCAAAGGATACTGGCAATCCATTCTTCTCTTATCAGCAGGACCTCAAACATCCACAGGGAGTGTACAATGCCAGACCACTGGTCCTTTCACAAAGCTGCCCTTTTATGTACATCCCTGAGAGCATAATTGTAGTTCTGTAAAAGGTAATTTTCACCTCCAGCTTTATTCTGAGGTATTTTTTAAGTCAAAGAAGAAAACCTCTGAGCCTAGAAATACTGCCTGCCAATTGTAATTTGTGAACACAAAAGAGGAAAGGATGAGATTCTTGAGTTCACTCTTACACTTCTACATCTTTAAGGAAAATGGATTGTTCTCATGTTGCCTCGGGGAAAAGAGAAGGATCTGGTGTCAGCGAGAATCCAAGACAATAGGTCTGGTAAGTGGTGGGGTAAGAAGTTGAGGAGCTCAGACCCACTTGTGCTGTTACTGAGGAAGAAGCACACAGCTAGTGAACTGCTACAACTTCATGGGGTTGGGAGGGTGAGTGTGTATGGTATCCCAGAGCTGCACAGCAGCGACTAGCTTATCTCCAGTGCTCAGTTTTCAGAGTACTGAGTTACTAGGAAAGCTTCCCTCCCCCCCCCCCCCCCCTTTTTCCATTACTGCTTTTTAACTTTAGCAAATGTGAAAGGTGCTGATAAATACTGCAAGTGCGTGATACAGTATTTACTCACTCATGCTTCCCCGCTTTTCTGGATTTCTCTCAGGCTTGTAAAAGAGAAAAGATCTTTCTTACATTATATTGCTCTTACACACAGCAATGGCTGAAGCTTGAATATCCACCAGTGTCTTCTCCTCCTCTCCATCACCCTTGCTGCTTTCAGCTTCTCAGGATGTCACATTGGACCTTTCTTTCTTTCTGCAAAAGTTATGTTCAGGTCTGTATTCTGGTGCTAATTCAGCAGAGGTAGGAGGAACATAGCCTGTCAGCCTGCTTGTAGTAAAATACTGTGTAACTGGTTACCCTTCTTAATAGCACTTCATCTGTCTGTGCTCGATGACAGCAGTGGTGACGGGGTCTCTCTTACAAGAGAAGATGCAGGATTAAAGTTACCAAATCAATTAAACTGCTTTGGTAAAGGCAACAGAAAAAAAAATTGATAGAAGCTGCCATGTGATCTGTTCTGTATCAATCCATAATGAAAAAAATCTGGTTTATTCTTGGTCCTGTATTCAGAATGTTCTTCTCTAAGCTCTTCATTCAGTATCTGTTTTGTGGCGTAACTAGTGTCAAATTGCAAATGGCTTCCTTAAGGCAGAAAGCTATGTGGTGATTCCGCCAAAGTAGCAGCTCTTGAAATCCCCATCTTGCGTGCTGCAACAGTGATTTGGGTGTTCTCACAGGTCAAGATGTTTCACTTGCTTATGACATACACTTATCAAGAGATAGTAGTAAGGAGTGTTCCTCTGCTTTAGTGTGACAGTCCTTCACTACCTGGCTGTATTGATTCTTTCAAATTTAGAATGCATCAATATAGAAAGGACTTATTTCGTAAGCAAAAAGTTCAGGAGACTGATCACTGGTGTTTTATTAGACTCAAATGCACTGCTGACCAAGCTTGACTTGTAGGGAACAGACAGTTAATCCTCTTCTGCAAGCAAACTGGTTTTAGTATAGTTATACAGATCCATCAAATCCCTATTCCAAATCTTGAAGCATCTCTTCCACATACCACTGACTTTATTTCCACTCACCATCCACTTATGTAATATAAGAAAATCTAGTCTGGCACAGTGGTAGGAGAAACCTGAACTGGATATAATGTTTACTCCATGGTCAGCCTTTCCTTTAGTCCAATATAGTCTATGCTACTTAATTCAATGACAAAACTATTTCTCTTCAACGATTTAATTCTTTGCCTGATCTCTACAAACGTTAAATATTGGACCTAAACTCAACTATATAAAATAAGCATTTGGGGTGGTTTTTTGACTAGCACTAGGCAAGCACGTAAAAGTTAATCCTCCCAGCAACACATATACAAGACCCCACAGGGAAAATGTGTTCGTAGTTAACAACAATGTATCTACATCAGCAATGAAAATTATAGAAAAAAGTACATGGAGCGGAGAGGATATTCTCAAGAGCCAGGATGTCAAACTCACGGCTCCCACCATTCTCCTGCTCCCGCAGCGTAATGCGCATCACCCGCTGCACACATGACCAGCGCTGGCAGCAGCGTGGGTGCAAGGAGCTCAGCAGTGCTGGGAAGAAACAAGGTGCTGGGCCGGACAAAACAAGGTGGAGGGCTGGATTCAGTCCACGGGCCTTAAGTTTGACACCCCTGCTCTAGAGGATATGGATCCAGAGTCCTCAAGATGCCATCGAGTTATGCAGAAGAAAGTCCAAATAGGAGGTAATGCTCTTTCTTTAAATGAACATAGAGTGCAATGAACAGAAGAGGTTCAGAAGTTAAGTGTTATGTTAAGTGATCAACTGATGGAGGACTTAGTAACACCTATCTTGTTATCTCAGTATGGTGCCTTTCTCTCCCCATGTGTGATGGTTTTTAGACCAAAAGCTGGGGTTAAAGGGAACCTAGTAGGAAAGGCAAAAATAATGCTGCAGAAAGTAGCTCATGCAGGCTCATCTCCTAGCTAGCTTGAGAGGGGACAGTCTTGCAAAGAGAAACACACAAATTCACCAGGCTCCTACGAGGTTATAGGGCAGGGAGCAGAGGGGTCTTGATAAGGAGGAAGGATGCTGAATTAAGCAAATTTGGTGAAAAGAGAAATGAAAGGAGAAATGGAAAACAAGATTCATTAGCAAGCTAATATAAGTTTGGGGAGAAGGTCATGGAGACTTAGTAATGCGTAACAAAGATGTCCAAGCAGCTGGTCCAACCTTGATAAGGAAATACAAGTTCCCCTCTCTGGTTATTTAAGAGGTACTTTTCAGGGCTCTTTGCCAACTTTTTTACACTTCAACTGGAAGAAAATTCTCCCATGTAACCACACTTATTGCTACCCCTAAGATGCCTAAGAAAGTCTTGAAGTCATGCACTGTTACCTTGGCAGCCAACAAGGTGCCAACGTGAGGATCCTGTCAGAGAATGGCAGGGAAAAAATGAAGTCATGGTCAGGAACCAGTAACTCAGAAGAGGTGCCACTGAGTAACTGAAATGTCTCAGAGAAGGCTGCTTGAGCACTTAAAAAAAAATTGTATGGAAGGCTTGCCACCTTATCCTCTTCTGATGCCTCCCATGCAAAATCAAAATGATGCTTTCAAATGCAGAGGGGGAAAAACTACACACAGGTTTGAATGCAGCTGAGTGCTCAAGCCCTCCATTAAAGAAACACCTTGACATTGGTTTTATGCTCCAAATTTAAATCTACATACATTAAGTAGGGAGTAAAGTTACTGTCAGAAGGTTGTTTCCCAGCATTTCCCTAATTTGTCCCCAGTGTCTTTAAGTTCACAGATGTTAAAAGAATAAGAAAGATACATGAACACAACTCTATAAACAAACAGATTAAAAAAAGTAAACAACGAATGTTTTCTTTTCATTTTTTTTTGTGAATTGGTCACTCTATACGCATTTGCTTACTCCATAATTGCTCTGTGCTCAGGACATCAAGAGAAGATTGATATTGAAAGTAGTTTTTCTGTTGCACCAAGCCTTGTCTAAGGCCTGTGAAATTAAATCACAGAGATTAAGATCTACATTTTCCCCTTGTACTGAAAAACCTTGCAAGAAAAGGGCAAAATTTTGCCAAGATAAACAGGAAAATCTGGCTTAATTTTGTGTCTGGGTTATAAATACATTAAAAAGGGGAAAAAAATTAGTCATATATAAACAATAGTTCAATTACATCCAAGAATATGTGGGTGGGTGCTCTGGGTGGAATAATTTGCTAAGACAGAGCTCCTCTTCCTTGCTTTTCCTCTTCCTCTTAGTTTATTCTTGCTTAATAACTAACCAGCTGAATATATACTTCTACTTCTTAACCTTTTTTTATATCTTGCTTTTCACTCTCTAATCTGTGTTATCTTCTTTATACATTTTTGTTTAGGATTGCTTATAGACTAAACATTTTAATAGATATCAATACTGTGTAAAGCAGTTAAGTGTAAACCTAGCCTCTGTGCAACCTTCCACTTTCTTGAAGTCAGGAGAATGTGCGTTTAAAATCAAGAAAATGCTTAGCAGATTTACTGTACTACTCTTGGTACAACTGATTTCACTATTTTACAGGATAGTCCTGTCCTGCCTTCCGCGACACCAAAAACACCTTCTTCCCTTTTGCCTCTTTTTAGACATTTCTGCTCTTACATTTTGCTTTTTTTCTTTTGTTTTTTTTTGTTTTGATTTCTCTCAAAATTTACACTGTCATGCAACGTAATGCTCCAAAATTTAGGCTTCTGTCGAGCCTCCTGGATGTTGAATCTCCCTGCTACAGATCAAGAAACCAGCTGGTCTAGCAGTGCTCTTTCCCATTTCACAGCTTGGCAGCAGCAAGGAACTTAAGAATCAGTGTGACTATACCTGGCTTCAGAGCAAGACCCAGCAAGGGTCTGGAAGGAGCACACCACCTGAGACATGGGAGTTACATGAGCATCCACCGTGTTCTCATTGCACATGAGAATGTCTGGACTGTCAGCAAGGCCAGAGAAAACAATGCTGTTTGTTTGTGATATCTCACGTACTATGTCTTCCGCTCTCTCTCTCTTCTTCTTTTCCTTTTAATTTTTACTGGGTGCTAATTACACCATTGCAATTCTGTTGATTGTTCTGACATCTTGTAGATAAGTAAGTCTGTACTGGCCAAGAGATGCTGGGAATATTTATGAGAAGTCATGCAGAGCTGGTATTTAACCTAGTAACTGAGAAGATCATGACTTGACATTGTACACACTCAGTTTGGTTGCAGTTCATGAGAAGAGTAAAAGGCTTTCATTTTAAAACTGGAGTATTAACCATGTGTTAGGAGAGCTCCCAAGAGCCCACACTGTCAACAAATCACTTTGTCCAGACTCAGGGAGGTTTGGATTAGGTCTCACTGTGAGGGCAGAGTTGGAGCATAAACCTGGTAGAGCTCTCATCATATCCAGAGTCAGTCACGGGAGATGTTTGTAATGCTGAGGGTTAAAAGAGGCTGGTGCAGCAGCAACTTTCCATGCTGTGGAAGGAAACCCCAAAAGATCTTGAATACAGCATTGCCTCAGGAATGAAACAAGACTCTCACCAAAGCCTGAGGAACTGACAAGGAAACCTTTTGAAGCCTTTTTCCCCTAATGCTTCTTTTGAAAAATCATCTATTCCTGGCATCTTTACAACCTCTTCTAACATGGGATACTGTTCCTACCCCTCCTAATTTTCACAGAACACCAGTGCATATGAAGAAGTGAAGCTGGCACTGTCAGTCCTTTCCGTTTGGGAGTGTCCTTGTTTCACTGCTTGGAAGATTCCAGGTTTTCAGCTAATTGTGGGCAAAAGAACCTTTGGCAGGTGGAGAAACACAAGACATGTCCTCACTTCCTGGCACTTTTGAGGACAGACACTGCTCCCTGAGTGGTTCGACGTGGTGTGCTGATGAACAGTAACAGAGACTCTCCAGAGTCATTGGCCAGAATCAAGATTAATGATAGATATCTGGTTACTTCCCACAGGAAGGGCCTACAATGAAGAACGTGGTGTTTATCTGACATGAATGTTTGGGAGATTACATCATTGGACATACACTGCACCCTGTGCTAACACCTGCTACACCCAAAGTGAGCCCTGTTTAGCATCTGCTTTTCTGATATGGGTGCATTGTTCTGGCTGAGCTAACTTGAAATGATTTAGGGAAGCATTCTGAGCATTGCTGAGCAGAGATAGCACCACATACGGATATAAAGGCATTGTTGAGACAAGCTCTGTGTGGGATGTTCTGCCAGATGGTCCCCTTCCCTTCCTCTTCTCATTTCCTTGTTCTCCTTCAGTCACTGGAGAATGCTAATCCCTTTATTTTTTTATGTGCAAACCAGTGACTTTCCAGACCTCCTACAAAAGACATCTGATTAGAAGATTTCTGGAAAGAGGGAAGAAGAGAAGCTAGAAATTTCCTGAATGATGACTTAGTGGCAGTCAGATTGGTCTCCTTGGATCTAAGGATTTAAATATTACTGTGTTTGGATTGACAGAGGCAGACAGCTGTAAGTGAAAAAGGAAAACACTACAGCTACTTTAATTCTTCCCATTGTTGAAAATTTGTTTTCAGTATCTTTTTTTGGACAGCTTTAGAAACACCACATTTGCAGTGTCTTGCTCATCCAAAGCAGGAAGCTTCTGACTTTTTGTTCACAATACACAAAAAAAGACAACACACAACTATATCTGAAGGGAGAAAAGCATTGTAGAGCCATCAGGAATGGCCCTGAAGGCTCACAGGCAACACCTGGATTCCTAACCCTTTGCCAAAAGCAATTTCTCTACCTAATAAAATTTAGCATATTTAGGTAACTGTGGCTTTAAAAGAGTAGCAATAGCTTTTAGAAGATGTGGTCACAGGCCTTGACTTGTAAGAGTCTTTCCAGTCCCTCATCCCAGCTCCTGACACAGGGAAAGCTGCAGTGTTCTTAGACCACCTGCTGAGAGGATTTCCATGCCCTCCCTGCCAACTGCATTCCTCCCATCTTCCCTCTCCCATTCATTCCCCCAGGGCAAATTTCCTACACTCCTTTCCTCTTTCATCACTTTTTTCCCTGCATTCATCCCTTGCCTTTGTGCCCATCCCTTTTCCACTGCATCCTTTCCCTCTTCTTTCAAGGAGAGGGAACCTCCACTTCTGCAGAGAACAGTCTCTTTGACCAAGTAATAGCACTGGAAGCAGAGTCTCTGAAGCCAACCCAAGACATGCTCTAAATACTCCTAATCTTGTTCCCTATGTGTATGGCACTACAGCTTTCCTTAATTCTGGCACTACCCTTTTAAGAAGCTGGGTAGATCCTTGCTGTCAAACAGCTTGTTCTGTGTGATACACAACCAATGTGGAGCGCAGGTGTGCTCATGTGAGTTTTTTTTCCAGTTACTCCCTTAAGCAGTGGTGCTGGCAAGGGATGGGTGCTTGCCTCCTGTAACTGTCAGGTCAGAACACTGCTATTGTGGCACACTAAAGAGAAGCATAGTTCTGACATTTGCCAAAAAAAGGGGAAGTGAGCCTTTCGAAGTAAAAGATGCTCTTAAAAAGGTACAAAACTTTAAAACTACACATGACCAGCTACTATGCTTGTGATGGGGACACTTGCTGACACACACGAATTCCTCGATGTCTTCCAACACTATTTCAGCATTTCCCAAAAGGAAACTGAAAAAAAAAAGTGTCACACCTTGCTTTAAAAAAAGTCTTACCCCATCATTTCACCCCAGAATCCAAGTAAAAGGCTGCAGCCTTCATATAAAAGATGTACAGCAGATTGTTTCATCAAAAGGAAACTAGTGACTTTGGCATCAGTTTGAGAATTTTATTAAAACCATAGGTTTCCATTTCGTACAAAACTGAGGAGCCCTCTTTTTTTTAAAAAAATGTATTAACGACATAGGAAATAATTCAGTGTGATTTGTTGGTAAAAATCTGAAAGCTATATACAGGATTAATGCTACAGCTGTATTAGTGTAGAGACTATCAGCAACTTTAGCAATATATACAAACTACCTTTACACACATAAATATCTTATTTACAGCTAATAAATAACATCCAAAGCTAAATCATGTGTCCTCATGTACAAGGATCTTCACTGTTTCATATCCAAGTTCTGTATGTGTTTGTGTTTGAACCTGTATTAAGAGCAAACTCTTGAGAAAATTGCAACAAAATGTGAAGTCTATAGGGAATAAATCATTATATTTATTTTTAGAGGTCTCAAATGCAGTGGCTCAATACTCAACCCCACCCTCAGTGACTCATCACATCTCTACTGTAGTTTAAGGGTTAGGAAATCAAATGTAAGCAATTTCAGAGTTATTAATGTCCCAACATATTGCACTGTTTAAGACTTATCCCCAAATATACTAGCAGCCACAGCTGGAAAAAAAAAACAAACTGTGCACATAAACGTATACATGTTGATTTTGCTTTCCAGATGGGATGATACTGGAGGAATCACCACCTCCACACTTCCAAATGCAAGGCAAGGACTACAACAATCAGCATCAATATCTCAAATCACACTTTTCCAAGTGTCTAGCCCTTCTACCTCCCCAGTATTTATCATCTTCTATAAAGCTAGAAGATGGCTATCAAACCCTGCAAAGCACTAGAAAAATTACATGTTATTTAAGAAAGGGGAAGCAAAATGCCTTCAATATATCTATTTTTGGCAAATTGCAGCATGTTGAATTCAAGTGTTTTTCAGAGCATTCATTCTTGTGCACCACACAATCAGGCTCCTTTTAACTGTCACAGCTCCTGCTTCCTGTTGAATTCCACCTCTTCAGAAAACCAAGCAGCTCCTAGCAGCAGTGTATCACAGCAACAAACCAAGCTGGGGCACTCACAAGTCACAATACCAGTACAGAGAAGCACGAGCATACTTGTCAGCTGTCAAGAGGATTCACTTGCACCAAAGACTGCACAGAGCAGCCACTCAGCTGTTTGACTGACATTTGGGGTCAAAGAGTAGAGAAACTGTAGCAGTTTTGGCATATGGGATGCAAGCAGGTGGTAGGAAAAAAGAAAAAACATCTGCTTCCTGTAGTTTCTTGTAGCTCAATTTCTTTGCTATTACTTATTCACATAGTGTTGGAGCCTAAATGGTTTAATTTTCCAGAAATGAAAGCACACGTGAAAAGCTGAATGTCTGCATAGAACATTGTCTTCTCCTACAACTGCTACTTGTTCCACGGGAAGTTGCATAGAAGTATATAGCTTAACAGATCATACCTATTGCTAAGCAGCACTGGCATCTATCTCCAGTAAAATACATTCATAACCACAAACTATAAAATTCATCCCCATATTAAGTCAGTCCCTGACACCTTCTAGTAATACACACAGCAAAAGTCTTCTTTTCACATGAGAAATCTACTCATTTGCTAAATACACACTTGAAGATAATGAACTTTAGCCACTGAACTGTCTGAAAATTCAGTCAGCTCAGTCAGCCAAGCCAAAGGAAAAATGTGTCCAGTTTCAGAAGAATCCTGAAAAGAAAGAAAAGCCCGGCACACAACCTTGCTTCTTTTCAACAAATATTAGAAAATTGCTATAGAGGATGTAATGTAAAGAAACCTTGTCACAAGGCACCATGATTAAGCAAAATTACTTATTCTTTCCCAGTACTCAAGACTTTGGCTAGTTGTTTGGTGGGTTTCTTTGTTTTTAACTATTTTGATAATGTATCTTAATGGTTAGTAACTTCATATGCTGAGGCTTCCTTACAAGAAGTCTCTTAATATAGCTAGGAATAGCAGGCAAAAAACCCAGCAGCAGATAAATATTTCTATATATTTGGTTCTGAACATCTAGTTGATGGCGATGAACAGACTCTCCTCCTCCCCAGAGTGGAAAATCTTCATTCTTGTCACTTAAGCAGATTCATGAGCAGAATTTTCTTTAGAGGCTTTCTTGGCACTGTGAGGAAAAAGAAAAAGACTGATAAAGTGAAGAGAAAGCATAAAATACATGTTCAATTTTGTCCTATTTTTGAGACTTAAGTTAATAAAACCACTACTTAACAGGAAAATAAATTATGTACTTGGGCATTTCCTGGCTGCTGTTTGATTTTACACATGTCAAATACACACACAGAACTCTCAAGGCCTCCCCAGGTCATTGCCCTAGAGTGAAGGTCAGCACACGTGCCTTTTTATGCAGCACTAGATCTCAGTCTAGAAGTGTCCCCATGAGACCTTTCACATACAGCAATTACACTAAAATAAATATAACCACTTCTCCTGCTCAAACTTTGGTGGATAAAGTCCAAATAGTTCTGGCCCCACATCTGAAAGTTTACTCTGGGTCAGGAAAACTATTGATCAAAAAATAAAGTGCACCAAGGGCTATTAAACACAAAGACTCAATCTCTGATCCAAATCAGAGATGCAAATCTCAGCAAGTCACTCACCTTACGGCTGCCTGCAGAAAACTATGTGTCAGGCAGAGCTTCTGCATATGCTTGCTCAGTTCCTGTACCAGCCTCTGAATCTGGTGCTGGCCAGCGAGGCAGGAGGGCTCTGGACTTAGTCCATATGTATGCTGGCTGTTCTTCAATTAACGGTAAATTTAGAGCATCTCTAGATAGAGGAATATTTTCCTCTTTGTGTTAAAACATGAACAGACAACGCTCTAAGTCATTTATACTTTGCCACATGTGAATGTGAGGCAGTGACTCGCACTTGCTTTTCAGACATGCTAACAACTACACCAGGAAATGGTTAGCAGAGACCCAAACTCAGGGGTTTTCAGCTGACAAACCCCCTAAATAAACCTTAGGTTTGTCCAAGTTGTGATGCTTCTGAAGCTTTGAGAAGGTTAGTGACCAAGCCAACCAAATCAGAAAAGTTTTACTAGATGGTTCTGCTACCACTGAAGCTTCCTCCAACCCAAAACCAAAAGCGATCATTCATACCCTCCTCTCTTCCTGTTGACAGGCTGCTCCAAGCATTTCACAAATATTGCTGCCTCTTCTCCCTTACTGAGGCGTGAAGTGCCATCTCGAGAACAGAATACCACCCTGTGGAATAAATATCAGACAATCACAACTGAGCGAGATGTCTCTTACAATAGGAACAGAACTGGTGCTTGGAACTGGTCATACTTTGTTCTGTGGGACACTACAACGAGCTTGTGAGAAATTTTAAAGGCATATTCTGTTCACCAAAGAAGCATTGTGCAAAAATATCTTCTGTGGCTAAGGGATCAGAAGCTCTATCTCAAAGTCTCTTGGATCTTCACTTACACCAGTCCTTGTGTGACACTTGTTAGGTGAATAACTTTGCAAGACAGCCTTACTCCCTCAAATGTTTGCAAAAAAAACAATAGGTTGCCGACTCCAGCAAACCTGAACAGTTGCTTTTCCATTTATCAGTACTTTCCCCACCCCTATACTCGTTCAGCACTGACAACTGTTCTTTGATAAAGTGACTGCCTTGTTATTCAAAGCAGGAACATATTTACAGTATAGTACATATGACATGTATTTTCTGCTCTGTGTCCATTCATTGATAACTGATCTCATGTCTACTGAATATGCGTATTTCCAAAGATTTAGGTCAAAGCAGTTCCATTCAGACTTTGCTGTTTCAACATTAGCAGCATTCTGTAACAGTCACATCTAACTTTTCACTCACCATTCAGGTATTCCCACCTCCTAAGAAAATCTAGCTTAATAAAGCAATGATTTATTGTGCAAACTTTGGGATAGTTTAAAAAAAGTCTCATTCTAAGCATGCCCTTTGAAAGATAAACCTATGTAAGTGTCCAGCAAGAGGTGCTCCTTCCTGGAGATCCTCTTCTGCATATTAAAACTAGCCTGAGGCACAGGAGACAGTGCTACGTAAATGAATTATGGGGGAGTAAAATGACAGAGTGCAGATCCCAATGGAAGCAAACAATTGAACCTGGCTGACATTAATGACGGACTGGTGCCACTGAAGCCCTTATTATCAGTGCTGCACCCATTTGTAACTGCTTTCCACATTTTGCCCCACCCTGCAAGATACCAGGAATCAGGAAGCACTATCAATTAAAACTAATACAGCTTATAGCAATCAAAACAAGTTACTTTTTCTGAGTTTCTCCTGATTTCACTCTGACTCTCTGGATGTCAAATGTAAAAGGAGTCCACCAGTCTGACCAGCTGAAAAAGGTGTCTTTCTCCCACTGGAGCTTCAGCATAAGCAGGTCACCAATGTCCACTTCTGTGTAAATCAGGAAGGAGAAAGTCTTGTTTGAGGAGACTTCAGGCCTGTAGGGAGGGGGATAAGGAAAGAGAAACAATAAGAGATATGGGTACTGTCAGATAAATAAAGAAAATCAAGGGGAAGCACAAAACCAGGCTTTTATGTACTTCAAACAAGGAAACAACCTTCTCCACAGTTCTGATGGATGAAATAAGTTAAAAGACACCTTAAGCTTTTGTAGGGCAGAAGGAAAGGCTTTCTCAACAAGGCACAAGCCAGGAACAGTTTAGGTTCCTTGGAGTGGAACATAGGCTTCAGTGCTTTCTAGCCCTATTGCCTGTCAGCCCAGGTGCATGAATGCAAGCAGACTTCTGCTTGTTTGTAAAGCTGTGGAAGTGAATCTCATGTCTTCCTCAGCTTCTGCACTGAGGCCTTCAGACCCAGCAGCTAATTAGCCACAACTTGCAGTCAGTTTTTAAGGAGCTTTAGCACAGCTGGAAAACGGCATAAAAATACTGGAAAAAGAAAACAAGAAACCTGGCACAACAGGAAAATTCATATCAGGCTGAGCCACAGGTCAGACTTCACATGTCTATATTTCAGATATTTTATCAAGAACAGTTCTTTTAGAGCTTAGATCATTAGCTCCAGCAGTGGATGTGTTCCCTTGACCAAGGACAAGAGTAGATTCTAGGACCCTATAAAATTTCTGTAGGTGGAACAGGAACAAGTTTATCTGGGACTTTAGCATATTTAAGTAGACTCAACAGTACGTTGTAGTTGTTTCTGTAGCTACTCACAGTGTGAAAGCAATGTTCTCACTCTCATCTAGAGTGCCATAGAGGGAGATGAGGAATGGCTGGTTTGTCTTAGTCGTATTAGTTTTCCCAAAGAAATGGATCTTGACCTGGTAATGAAAGACTGGAAGAAAAGGCCATTAAAAAGCTCAACCTCCACAGAGACTGCTGGTGACAAAAACACCCAAAACTGCTATACAAATCCTAGGCCAGAAAACGCCAACATCACTAAACTGAGGAGTTCAGTTCCTTGCAGTTATCCAGAGAACTATTTTTGCAAAGAGGTAAAGATTAGGGTGCATAGGAATCACTTCCAAAAACATCTTTGCAGTTCTTGCAACTAAACTCTGCATTTGACTGCCACTATAATAACCCTAAGCCTGCAGTCTCACCATCAAACCTATTATGAATGTGTAAGATTTGCCACCCTTGACTTGAAACAAGTGAGCTGTACCCTCTTCACACAGGACTCTTGCTGAAAAAAAAATGAACCCACTGACACTGCAGATTAAGCATCAAATGCCAACAAAACACTAGACTTGCAGCTGCTCTACTACTGCAGGCATGTGCCCTCTCATTGTTGGTCCACCACACAATGTGTACAATGAGCACACCATGCGGCACAATCAAAGCTAAAGAGGAAAAAAAAAAATTGTAAAATCCTACTCAGAAGCTATTTCTACAGCTGAAAGCCTTCCAGTTCATTCTGGCAATGTTCTTCTCAGATATACCACTGTGGCAATGGGAACCAAAAAGTGCCATCGTATTTTAATGAAGGCTTGTGCTCCCCTGACAAAGGCACTACAAAAGGCACAAGTCTGGTGGTCTCACATCTTTAAAGAAATTGTTCATCAGGCTGAGCTCTGCTGATTATGTTCCTAACAGTATGAAAAGTTTTGGATTAAAATATTGAAAAAAATTGGAAGACTCAGTTGTTTCAAGTGACTGGGCCACAGGGTAATCTTTTATTCTCTACTTAGAAACTTGTTAAAAAATACCTTTTTTTGTATGCCACCCTCACCTCCACACATTAAGGTGATACTTTTTCTGCTTTACAGAACTACAATTTAGCTTGTGCTTAATGGTAAACTGCAGGTATAGGCACCAAAGCACTATCATCATCTGCAACACACACCCACCTTCACACACAGCTGAAAAGTACCAGTCTTGCTCACAAGTAAACAAGCAGGACCTACCTTTATAGGGCATCTGAGCACGGGTTTTCAAGTACATTTTGGTGTTCCTCTTCGTTCTCACTCTGTTGACCTTGTAACCCAAATTGTTGCAGCGGTTTTTCCGGCAGCTCAAGCAGAGACCTTTCTCAAAGGCCTCCTTTGTGTTGCAACGGTAGGCCATGCTGGGCTTTTCTTCATAGAGTAGGGAGTCAATGAAGAGGTGGATGGATCGTTCATGAGAGCATTTCACTAGCTGATCCACATCTTGAAAGAAAATGTGTCATATTTATAGACACATTCATATAACGATATAAGCCCCTAAGCAATGCTATCAACAGGCACAACCTACTATGCCAGAGCTGGGCTTTAAATGATGACTTTAAAAGCACTTAAAAGAACGTTCCTCCGCCTTCCTTGCTTGTAGGAAAAATTTGGGCTATTTAAGCTCTCACTTTGGATGTTGAATTGTTTGTTTCAGAGCAACCTCACCTGCAAAGCCTTTTTCAGCAATCAGACGGAGTGCTTCTCCCAAGTTACAACCTGGCTGGAAACCACCACCATTAGGATAAATATCAATGTGTCCAACAGGCTTCTGGATCCCAATGCTGCGGTCTGGAGAGCCTCGGGTGTAGGTGTGTAGGACATCCACAAAGTCAGCATCATCCGGGGAGAGGCGGGTAAGGGCATCAGCGTACTCAAACGTAGGACCAGCTGGATCCAGCCCTTCATGGGGCAAACCACAAAGAAAAACTGAGAGTGCCTAAGACACTGACAGCGATAAAAGCCAAACTCAGGCACCACATTAGGCTGGAATACTGCATATGGTGTTGCTGTCACTGCAGACACTAAAAAGGGCTCATTTAAGCAGCATTCATATATACAGGACAATTAAATACACCACCTTGAAATCCTGTAACTGTTTGAAAAATAAAGTGTATGTAAACATATGTAAAGCAGCCCAGGTAACTTCCTCACAACTGTGGCATTTCCAGTGGATGGAAGAAACAGGCTAGTAAATATTTTCTCAATGTCTTCTCTCTTGTCAAGAAACAGAGGAATTATAAAATTTCTATCTGAATTGTCTAAAATGTGGAAAATGTCTTGCTTCTAACTCCCCGCTAGGGGAATAAGTGGGAAATAAACAAGAGTTTCACTGTCTGCATGCCTAAGGGGAAGATTACTGTGGCAAACTGTCAAGCCACAGCAACACTGACACCAAAAACATCTAGAACTATTCTGCCAGTGAACAACTACTATCTCTTGAAAGCAAACAACTACTTGAGGGATGGCTGAAGGCAGAGCTAAAGCTGAAGGGACACATCTTTCCTGCAGCTTTCAGCTGAGGACAGGCATCTGGGTTGACCAACCTTGGTTAGCCTCACCCAGTCTCAGCTGCCTCCCTCTCTGCTGTGAGGGCTTCAGGGACCATATCTCATCATTCCCTGTGTTCAAGGGTTATGGTGCTTTCCCACGGAAAGGTTCATCCTGGCAACCGAGGGCAACCATGGGAGCAAAACAGAAGCTACCAGTATTTGAGCGATTTGACAGCCTCAGTGAAAGCAATAAAGCTGCAGCTGAGAAAGGAAGGTAGAAGAGCCAGTGCTTTGGCCTCCTGAATTTTGATCTGCCACCTATCAGGAGTCAGCCGTTTCTGACATGACTGCTGCCTAGCCCATGCCCTCAGCATGCCTGTGGATCTGGGATCACAGCCACCCACAGGTGAAAGGCCAAAGGGTGCAGGGAGGGAGGGAGCCAGGCTCCCATTTGAATGCAGCTCCCAAGCACTCTCAAAGGCACCACAGATGAGTGATTTTCTTAGCCTCATTTGCTGATGTTTGCATTTCCCTTGTCATTGAGATCAGTGCACAGGGCTCAGCCCTCCAGGTGCTGGGCTGTAAACCAGCCCCAGAGTGACCGTGCACTCTGCCTTGTCTACCACACTTCTCAGCCTCCAAAAATCACCCTAAGCAGACATCAATGCATGCATAGGAACAGGGTAAGCAAATTAATTCTTCCCTCTCCTTCATAAAACTCCCTCGGTATTATTTTCAGCCTAGACTATTTAGCCTGTTAGCATAACTTTTTTTTAATTCAGAGTAGATCTCTTCTGATTATCTATCCAGTCTCCCTTTGAGTTCATATAAACTTCTTGCACTCACAGCATACCATCGCAAATAGTTCTGCAGGTACTACACCCACTACAGGAGGACCCACCTCCTATTCTTTTTGAATAGCTCCCACCAGCTTCAAGGAATGACTAGCCAGATGAAGTCAACCAGCTGAAGTTCTCATGCCACGCGAGATACTGAGACCTTCAAGCCCTGGCTTTGGTCAGTCTCAATCACAATCCCCCAGCATGTCTCTTTTCATGACTGATGCATCCCCGCCTACTCACTCATTTCTTGAGCAGAAGCAGACCATGGCTTCTCACCCACCACCTTTGTTGTTTTGTTTTTTTTCCTGAACTTTTTCCAGTTTTACTATAGAAATATCAGCCCTGGTGATTCAACAAAGAATAAACGCACAACCTAAGTGCTGCCAACAAGCAACAACTATTCTGGTGATTTTCCAGAGGAATGTAACATTTCAGCATGGAAGATACAGGACTCTCCATAGCTTTTCTTCAAAAAAATCACGGCTTCTTACCAGTGATTCTGTTCACTTTCTTCTTGGTTAGGCTGCCAGCAATCCCAGCAGCATGAGCACCTAGACTGTACCCCAGCAAGTGGACATTGTTGAGAGGATAATTGAATTGCTCCTGCAGAAGAGACATTTGCTTGAAGTTTGAAATGAAATAGGAAAACAAAGGAAAATGTTTTCTAAACACTGGATACTCTTTAGGCCATGAATAATAGAAGAAACATTAAATACAATTAACATAGTTTTGTGCCATACAAGGTCACTTGAGTTTACTAACTTAAGGCAAAATTGTAAGCAGAGAGGAATGCAGAGTAAAGAACAGAACACAGAGCTCTATTATATTAAAGTATTTCAGCCAACCCCTCCCCACTAGTTTATAGATCTCCTAAATATCTCCCGAAAGCAGGGCAGACTACTGATTCCCAAGGGCTGGCTGCTCCGTAATATACAGCAACCTGTCTTTCACAGCTACCTCTCATAGACCCTTCAGAAATCCTGTGGAGCCCTGCCGGTCCACAGACCACAAGACTAAGTTCCTGGAATGTACTACAAAAGGCCTTCTTGTGTAAGAAAACCATTAAATTAATGCTAGGATTTTACCAGTCCAGCAGTCACTACTGCAATAGCTTAACAGTATGATTAACATAGCTGCATCATTGTTTTGTCTACTAGGGCATTATGTACAGTGCAAAACATGACTACATATCTTACCTCCATCCAGTCAATAAACATAGCAACATCCTTTCCCACCAGCTTAGTGTATGCAGCAGACACTGGGTAGTGCTGCTGAGCTCGAATTAGCCAGTCCACCACAATGACATTTGAATCAGGCTCCCTCTTGTACAGAGCATCCACCAGCTTCGGGACCCAACTTTCATACATTCCTGTCACCTGTTGAGTATTTTTTAATTAAAAAAGAGATAGCTTAATATTATCTGTGGTGTGTGAACACCTACCTCTGTTTATATATCTAGCACAGTTTATCAGAAGTGTGGTTAAAAGGGAGATTCCTCCCCTTCTTACCGTCCATCCATGGATCACTACAAAGGTTTTACTGGTATGGTTGAAGTCGCACCGTGCCAGGCTGTCCAACTGCCCAGGAACCAGATAGCACACATCCTCATCAGGCTCTGCAGCTGTCCGTAAGGAAAACTTGCTCTCAATTCCCTCAAAACTGGTCTCAGCTTCTACTATGAAAAAGCACAGTGTTTTAGAAATATTAAGACAAATAGTTTAGAAGTCACAGATAAAATGCTGGAGAAATATCAAGAGCAGTCAAGAGATGGATCATGTGTTTTTCACGTACTACAGCACTCCTTTTGCACCACAATGGCCACGTAAAGAAGAAATTAATGGGTCAAAACTGCTCACCCTCCAAGGTCCTGCTAAAACTAGGAGAATCTGGCCAGCTGTCAGAGAGGTATGAATTCCTCTTAGAAGTCACAATTGTCCCCACTCCATTATTAACAGGAAACCTGTAAATTACCACAGCAGTACAGAAAACTGCATGGGACAGTCACAGACAACACATACAGGAAAGCAGAATTTCCTACCGTATTATTACATATTTTTGTAATGCACTTTCCACATCACCATCAATAATCACTGCCTAACAAGGCTCTTTATAGCACCCAGCAGTTGTAGAGCATTAAAAATAAGAGTTGCAAAGGCACCACTGCTTCACAAAATGCTAGTTTTAACTCTTTACCAAGAAAGAAAATCATCAGGTAAGTAAATAAAAAACTCATTAAGGAAACTGAACTAGCAAAGCAGAAACCTATATTCTGAAGGCAGTGCCTGAAAAAAATCACTTGGTGATTTCACTGCAGCTTCCAACTTCAAAACAGAAGTTTTCCTTTTGTTCCAGCCAAGGCAGAGAAGAGACGTTGGGCTTCATGCTCACTACTACTTTTTCTGGGAAGAAACTTAAATTTCTTTTACATCTGATTCAACACTTAAGTACATCTATATCCAGCCGATCCTGTCATTAACTGTGAACTGCTTTTTGAGAGCTAGGCCCTACTTCGGTAACTTGCATTCAGCAAATATTGATTGCCTGTTTTCCAAGTACAGCTGAACTCTTGCCAACTCTGTCCCGCTCAGTGTTGTGTTTCCTGGCATCATGATCACCAAGCTTTCACAAACCCCTGAACACACAGAAATTAATGGCTCCAAGCCACCATAGGGAATGCAAAGCGACACAGGGAGGAACTCATGCCAGACATGCAAAACAGACTCCTTCCCTTCTTTTTTCCCATTTCAGAAGAGGTTTTCCTGTGATAAATGGTAGATATGTGTTTCGCCATAAAATTGTGCTGTGTCACTTGGAAGCCATGATTTTTTGCTAAAACTTAAGTTTTTCTGGTCTTCTCATTCAAGCCACCATAGTCATCAAGGCACTGACTTACACCCAATCTCAGAGCCCTCGGGCAGCTGTATGAATTACAAACATATGCTAGAATTTGTATGTAAGTTCAAACCGTATCTCTTTTGGAAATAAGGCTGTAATAAATTAAACTTAGAATTCTAAGTGCACTGTACTGAACAGTACACTTAAGACAAGTGCACCAAACTTAATACTGCAGAGTAGTAGCACCTACCACTGAAGACGTGCAAAGTGTTCTAAAAATATTCATCTACTTCAGCCTAAAAATCTTTGGGTGGGATTTAAGGGCACAGAAGCACAGAGAGGCAGTCACCACCAAGAAAGCAGCAGCTGCAAAGTAACAGCCCATGAATTATGGACATGGCAGAAGGCCACTCTACTCATTTAGCTATGCTGTATGAGGAATTAGAAAGTCAGAAGAAATGGTTAGCACATTTTATGCTTACGAAAAGTGTCACACTGTCTGATGTCAACACATGCTCAGTTCCCAGCAGCAAGTTACTCTTTGGACGAGGGAAGCGTGTGGGGTGGGATTTGTTACAGACTTCGTAATGCTGTGCTCATTAGGAAGCTATGTTCAGAAATTGCCCGGGTTTGGCTTTGCAAATTCCAGATGGCTCAGAGCATAAGATAACTTGTCTGCACCTCATGTTGTTCTGCACACACACTGCAGAACAACCACATATTCCACATTCTGCAGATTAAACTTCAGAAATACAATACAAAGGTACATGATAGTATATACAGACTCACCACACCTCAGAAACGTAGTGCTTTCCAAACCCAAAATCTCTTGGTTTATTTTAAAAAGTTATTCAGAACCAAACTTTGCCATACATAGACTTTTGTCACACATAGACTTTTGTCACAAGCCTTATACTTAAAATGAGAAGTGCCCTGACTGATCCCATCAAACATCCGGGTCTCATTCTTACAGCCTTACACAAAGTCAAAGAAATGCTGAGATAGTCAATGTACACAGTCACCAAAGGTTAGTTAATGATGTGTTTTAATCCAGATCAATTAAACCAGGTAAAACCCAGAATTGAAGAGTCTTCAGCAATTTATGAAAGATGACTAGAAATATACCTGAATTTGTATCAGATTTTACATAATGTAGACCTAGAAATTTGATACAAAGAAATTTACATGCATCCATACTGAGACACTGTAGTAGTTTTTAGTGACAAGTCCCATTTCTAAAGAAGATCTTGAAGAAAAGCAGATCTGGAGCTAAAAATGTCTAAACAAAACAAATCCATACTTTTGCTAAAAACCACATTTTCCCAGACTCAGCTCAGCAGAGGTATAAAGGTATGTGCTGTATTGCAAGAGCTTCCAGCTGCAAATACAAGCCCCTGTTACAAAATAAAGCTTTCTGGCCACTGCTATGTGCTTGCAGTTAACAGGGTGACTTGCAAAGGGATTATTTAGGGAACAGAATTAAGAATTAAGCCACAATTTCATACCCAAACTGGCTTTTCTAACACCCTACAAGGTTGTGTTGCCATACTTCATTTATAAACCCAGCAAACTTTTTTTCTGATGCCCTTACACCTCCACTTACAAAATCAGTTTTCAAACTTTAAGAAAGCTGTCCTGTATCATAGAACTCGGAAGAAAGTGCCAGTTAAAAAAAAAACAAGCTTAGAAACTGGGAAAGGTCAGTAGTTTCATTTTCCTGTTTAAACCTCATCACACTTCAGACTTGCAATTTATTAAACTTCATTCAGTTAGGGACTCCTATCAATTTTGAAAGCATTCCACTGAGACAGGCATGGTTGAACTCGATGATCCCAGAGGTCTCTTCCAACCTTACAATTCTCTGATTCTATGATTTTAAGCATTCTAACACACTACAAATACAAATTTACACACTAATCCAGAGAATTCTGCTTCAGCTTTCCTTCATGGAAAGTTCAAGGCAACCTTGCAACTGATTTTGTTAAAAAAACCAAAACCCTGTTTATCACTGGTTAGCTGGGTGGAGAACAGGAGTTTTAAGGAAGTAACAGCATCTGGAATATTAATCAAAAGTGGAACTGCCTGCTTCAGACACAGGAGGCCAAATATGATAACAATGCAATTGCCAGAATCAGTGCATCTGAACTATGGTTTAAAAAAAGGAATCTTCGATAAACAACCATCTTCCTAGTGTTATGTACAAAGAAATGGAAATACTATTAGCTAGGTGTAAATATCATTAGAAACTATACTGCTGGACTGTGTAAACTGAAACCCAGGCACACACAGACATGCACAGCAGCAAACATCTGCACACAGCAAACATTTACATAACCAGATGGAGTTAACTGGAACAATTTTCTCCTAGTTGATAACCAGTATTAGGATGATCCATCAATCAGTTAAACCAAACTGCTAAATGAGTTCAGAGGACAGTTGTGGTCAGCTGCAATAAAGTGACTGTATCACAGAAATTGTGATTGTTCAGTATCTACAGTATAAGCTGAATGTGGACTACTATATGTTGCAATCCCATTGCACTGCAGGTTACTGTTAAACATTACTGTAAAAGAAATCAAAACTTCAAGTTTATTTATGTCTTTCTTAATGGAAGAGCTCTGAGGGTTCTGAGGCATAGTCAATGGAAAGAGCAACACCTCTGAAAAGCAACTGGGCCCTAGTTCAGATGCTGAGCAGAGACCTGCCAGCTCAAGCCCTGCAGCTGGCAAAACAAGAGCAAACTTCTGTTCTCACACTATGCACATGGGTGCTCACTACTCCCCAAGGCATTCCCTGTCAAATAGATCCTTACTCAGCTGCAACTGGGAGGCTTGTAACTCAATCCAGCAGAGTTTTTGCCATTCCAGTCCCTCTGGGATACCTGGAATTAGCCCAAGACAATAAAATGCAATCACTGTCAGCCTTTACAGTAATAAGGAGGAAAGGATGCAGGAGAAAACCATACTACGTTAGTATTTCCTGCACAGAGAGATTAAAAAAAACTTTTAGGAGTGTTAGTGCACATGCTGTTTTCCAGTACACATTTGATGCCTGACAGCATCACCTCTGTGCCTTCACAGAAATGCATTGTTTCAGGAAAGGCCACACCACGCAGGTCTATCCCAAACATAGCCAAAGCAAAAGCCAGTAGCTCACACCACATAACAGCCAAGTCTGCTGTAACCCCTGATTCTGGGTTTACAGTAGTGAAAACAGAGATCAGAATGTATTCCTAGCAATGCTTTTATCTCTTCCTAGAACACCAATGTTATCTTCACTGAGAATGTATTTTTCTATGTTGTTTATTAATACTTTGGATTACTGGAGAGCTGGATCACTTATTTTCCACATTTACAATAAAAAGATGTTCTGAAATGTGCAAGAAATAGCATGAGACTGAAGGTTTGGATAGTTTTAGAATGATTGTGCAACCTGTTTTCATATAACCTGTTCCTAAGGAGAAATAATGTAATCATTAGTAAGTCTGTGGCAAACCATCTCCTACAGGGATGAAAACTTGCTCAGTGAAGATAGTTGCTATACTGTATGAAACTTGGATACTGTGATGAAAATCAGTTTTGATTGGCTCTGATGGCACAAGATCAGATTCAGAGTGAGAATACATTCCTTTGGCTGTGCCCTAGCACCCCATCCTCTTACTTTTGAATACATCCCTTCAGTTTCCCTGTACACAAAGGAAGTAACAAAGGCATCCACAGTGAAAAAAGCAGCAGTTTCCATATCCCGTTTTAGTGTCACACAGTAATTTTAAGAGATACACAAACACTTTTTTCTAAGGCTGTGGACTTTTAAATATAGAGATCATGTGTGGGAGACTAGCGTAAAAAAGTAAGACTGCAACAAGCTGCTAAAGCTAAGTTTAACAAGTAGTGACCTCGTAAAACAGTCTCTTTGCTCAATAAACCTACAGTCACGTTGTAATTAACCAACAGATCATTAACAAACATCAACATTCGCACATGTTCCACTTCCTCTAGCCTGAAGGGTGCCTATGCACAAATGCAGCTACAGAAGGTGTAGCATAAGTACAACCATGCATACACTGACTGACATTGCAAAAGCACTCCCCTCTGCTCCCTTATTGCCCTAGCGTATTCTGCTCTGTTAAAGGGATTAACTACAACCCAAACACATTACCATGACACCGACAAAACTCAGTCTGGCCTCAGACAATTCAGATCAAGAGCCTTAGGAAGCTGGGACGCAGAACTCCCATGGGATGGGGGAGTCCCACACACAACAGCGGGCCCTGGCCTTGCCGGGGAGCCGAGGGACCCCACCGCGGCGCTGCCGCAAGGCACTCTCGGAACTCTCCTGGCTCCTGGGCGCACCCCACACCGCCACCGACCGTGCCATCCAGGTCATGCCTGCGTTCTGGGCAGGGAACTGGCTCCGGCTCTGTCCCAACAGAATGCAGATCCTGTCAGCATAGCTCTCCAGCGCCTGACGAGGCCGCTCCACGCCACCCAGGTCCCGCAGCATCCCCGGGAGAGGTTCGCAGAAGTTAAGTTGCGAACTCTCCTGTCGCGCCACGCGGGCGGCACTTCCCCTCTCCCCGTCCTCCATGCCCGGATCGGGACTCACCGCCAGCCGCCAGCCAAGGCAGGCAGAGGCACAGGGCGGCCAGGAGCGCCTTCCTCCCCATCTCGCCTCCGCTACTCCGCGCTCTGCCGCGGCAGAAAACTTTCGGTGCAAACATTTAACAGAAAAAAAAAAAAGTTGCTTGGCTTTAAAAAAAAAAACAAACAAAAACGAAAACAACTGTAGCACAAAATTAATGCAACGGCAATGAGTCGCTCCGGAACAGCCCTCGAGCGCCACACCACCTGCAGGCAAAGCAGCCCTCCTACCCCTGCCACTTTCTCCCCGGGCCCTTATGTCCCTGCCAATATGCAAATATGCAAATGAGCCCCTCACCCATTGGACGCGCGGGGCGGGGCGGGGCGGGGCCGGCGCTGCCCGAGGGCGGGGGGCGTGCGGGGGGGGGTGGGGGAGCAGTCCCCGCGGGGCACCGCGACGCTGGCAGCGGCATCGCTGCGGCGGGGACCCGACCACAGCCGCGCCGCAGTCGCTGCCACAGCCCTGCGATAGCCCCTGTCACAGCACTGCGACAGTCCCTGCCACGACCCCCGCCGCAGCCCCCGCCACAGTCCCTGGCAGAGCCCCGCCACAGCCCGGGCACAGCCCTTGGCACAACCCAAGCCACAGCTCCTGGCACCAGCCCCTGCCAAAGCCCCACCACAGCCCCCGGCACAACCCCTGCCAAATCCCTTGGCACAGCCCTGGCACAGCCCCGCCACAGCCCCCATCACAGCCTTCATTACAGCCCCCGCCACCGTGCGTGGCACTGCCACCACCACGGCCTTGTGACAGCCCCAAGTACAGCCCCCAGCACAGCCCTGCGATAGCCCCTGGCACAGCATGGTGCTAGCATGGCACAGTCCCTGGCACTGCACGGCTCTGGGCTCAGTAGGTCGTGGCTGGGCATGGCACAGCCCAGGAGCTCAGGCAGCGTTCCTCAGTGTTCACGGATCCCTCGGGCAGCCTTCGGGCCTCTGCCCACCCACACCTGCCCTAGATCTGGTCTCTCCCTGTTGTCCTCTGCCTCGCCAGCCCTGCCTGCACAACCAGGATGTGGCAATCTTCTTTCTCATCCCATGCTATTGCACGAGGATCCAACTACTAACTGCATTTTCAGTGCAGTGCCTGCAAGGCGCCTTCTGGTTGTTCCCTTGAAAAACCTTTGCTGAAACCTTGTTTTGCCAACACTCAAGGGGCTGCAAGTTTGGAGTGTAAATCAATTCACTGGAGATTGCATCTGTACTCTGGAGAAAGGCAAAGTTGCCTCTCTGAGATTTTCAGCTCTCTGCCCTCCTCTCTGCAATATGGTTTGCAAGCAGTTTTGCGTCGATGGCCACTGGGTGAAAGATCAGTTATGTAAGGACATGCAATAGAAAAATATTAAATTAATACAAGAATGGGTTTCGTTTCACTGGACAGTGTGTTGTCAAATGTCCAGCTTCATAAAGAAGCTTTAAAGGGAATGAGGACTCTCTGGGTTCTGCAATATGAAGCAAATTGGATTTGCTTTGAGGTTCACTGATTCTTCTCAGAACAGGCATGTTAGGAGACTAAAATATATACCTTACTCGTATTAGTGAGTCTATTCAATAAGAAGCTGCTCAAGTGTAGCAGAACTGGGTCACCTTTGCAATGTTAAATTGCATGAAAAGACCAGTAAGATCTATAAGTGAGACTGCATCTCCGGCAGGATACAACTTGAAGTTCCTCCACTGACAGCCCATATTTATATCCAGAAGGCTCTGGAAGAATTTAATGAGGGTACAAACTGACTGTGCTGAGACTTTGTTTCCAACTGAGACAATCCTGGTAGCTGAAATCAGGGAAGGGGGCTTCAGCGGTGGGTGGGGCAGTCAGATAGGATGAGAGTAGGAGGCGGGGAGTATAAAGTGAGGAGGCAGAGGATGAAGAAGCTTGGAGTAAGAAAAAAGTCCAGCCTTCCACACCAGAGAATGTGTGACCAGGGGAAAACTGTGTTTGTGCTGCAGCCTGCTAAGTATCAAACACATCCCTCTGAAGGGTGTTTGAGACTCTTTTGTCGAAACAATAGCAAGAATTTTCTCATGTCTTTTTTTTTTTCCCAAGTGTTTACTAACAATGTATTTTCTTTTGATCTAATTTAGTTGAAACTCTATAGTGTAACTTCCTCCTCGGAAATAAGCCTGACTCTATATAGGTTCAGACATCCTTCCTAGAAGATTCCAGTCCCTGCAGGCAGCATTTCGCAAACTAAAAGAACAGTTTAAAGCAAGCTGCTGTAATGGAAACTGTCAGGCCACTTTCATTACAGGTGATGGTACCAACCCAGTCACAGCAAAACAGCCCACGAAGACTTCTGGTTTTGCACAGCTGCATTCATTGCTACTGCAACAAAAAACTAGGTTACAATATGGCTGTGGGAAGAACCCTAGTGTAGTTTTAACTGCTGATAGGGTCAGATTAAGCAGGTAGAAAAGAGCAGTGTGAATGCTTGGCAGGCCAGTCCTGGGTGGACAGCTGGCCTGTGCAAACCCCTGCTAATCCATAGGCTGTAATGGCACTTCCATTTCACTCCCCATACAAATCATGGAACTCATCAATATCAAGGACAGGCAGCAGATTTACAAACCACTCAGAATAAAATCTGATTTTTTACACTGAAAATGCTCATTTGCCTAATATTTTCTTCCTTCTCATGCCCATGCCTCTTTTTAGAGTTAATGCAAAATCTCCACCTAAAACAAAGAAGGAAAATTAAACACACTAAAAGAAAACTTTTGAGTGATGAAAGACGGGGGGGTGGGGGGATAATTCTGATTTCTAAGATCCTGAACAAGTTGCTCAAGTCTGGTGTAAACCCAGCTGCAAAACAATGTGAAATAGATGGCACTTCATGAAGGCAGAATGCTTTCCTGAACACTAAATGATGTGCAGTTGCACCAGTCTGACACAGCACATTTTTCAACATTTAAAAAGTTTCTTTCCCTTGCATATGATCATGATGGGATGGAGAAGAAGCTTCATGGCATCAACGTAATGTGCTTCAGAGCACCCATTAACTAGATTTGAGTTTTGTTTCCTCTCTAAAATACATCGTCCTATAGGGGAGAGCAAAGCTCCATCTGTAAAATGGAGCCTGATTTCTAGTACCCAGGGTTTCCAAAGTGGGTGGAAGGTAACAGAGTGAGAGCAAAAATACATTATTTCTAACAAGGAGGGAGGGAAGTCTGGGAGACTAGAGACAGGGGTTGCATAACTAGGCTGGTGCTTGTGCCCACAGACCATGTGGAAGGTTAAAGCCAAAACAAGCCCACAACTGTCTCCAACACAATGTGAGCAGCGTTGGTTTGTGTGGTGCAGCTGTGCTGAACCTTGAGCAAATTCATTTGCCTCACACAACAGCGAGCAAGAGTAGAATAAACTCCAAAATTTAATTTCCACATCGATGCTCTAAAGAGAGCTTGAAACACAGGGCAAAAGGGAAGTAGGGGGAAAAGAGAGAGAAGGAGGCTAGTGCTAACTTTGAAAATTCCTGTGCTGCTTTAATTCTGTTCATATAAAAGATTTGATAGCTGAGGATGAGAGGTCTTCCAACAAAAGTATCTACTTAGAAACAAGGAAAAACCATGTTCTGCTCCCCTTCTCCCTTGGAAGTGCAAGTAAGTAAGAAGTCTCTTTTTTTCTCCCTATAAATGTTTAAATTTTCTCTTCCTCTCCAGAAGAAGTGAAATTCGGTCCAAAAGGGTGCAGTAAGCTTCCAGGTGATTTCTGTGCTAATAAGTTCAAGCAAACAAATGAACAAAGATGGAATCCTTTTCACCTTCTTTAAGTTTATTCAAAGATGTCAACAAAATATTTTTTTAAATCTCTTTTTTGTGAAAACCAACCATTTTTTATAAAACCTTAGTCTGGGGGTAAAAAAATACTCTTCCCTGCATATGTCCATAATGGTTGATTGGGCTACAGCAGCAGCTTCACATGGGGTGGAGGTCTTCTCATCCTGGACTGAGTCTCTTTGATGTGTTCTGAGTAAGGCGCAGCATGGCTTCAAGCCATCCAGGGGCTTGAGGATGACCTATGGCAAGCCTGTCCAAACAACACTGATCTCCAAAACCTTTTTGTGGCACAGTATTGCCTGCCTTTCTACATTGGCGGTGAACATGGGGTGCAGCAATCTGTTAGTAGGGCCAGGAACAGTCCAGTGACAGGCTGACATACAGACAGGTAAGAGTCATAGTTATCATGAATCATCCTAAATGTGCAGTGCTGGGAAAGGTGACAGCACGAACCACCTGGGTGTCTGCTTAGCAACACAATCCATGCATCTTCACTGTTCTTGGTATCTGAAAGATCTCAGCTGAAGGCACAGAAATATGGGGAGCTGTGCAGCAAGTGCTGCTCTGACTGCAATAAACAGGGCACCTGTTCTTCCTGCTCATTTTTCTGTTTTGCAGGAAGGCTCCTTCAGTATTCAGTGTCACACAGGCAATAGGACAAAGGGGTCATCGTTGTGTAAAGTAGCCTTTAGACATCTTACTTTGCTTGCCCTTTCTATTGCTGTTGTATGACTTGCTGTTCTGTTCCCAGGTTGTCTTATCTTGCAGACAAGGTCCTCTCTCACTGATTAGCACAAGGATTCATTCCTCTTCATCCAGCTGTCTAATACTCAATGCAAATTGTATGCTGTCTACTCCTTCAAATAAAGAGATATGGACTAGAGCAGGATGCCCTGCTCTGCTAGTGAGCTGTAGATCTGACTGCAGGGTAAGCTTGCACTATAATTTTCTCAACTGTGCTTTAATTAATTATCATGCTGCTGGTAGTGCCTGCCAAAGTCAGCTGGCTGTCTCGCCAGACACATCTTTCAAAATGCAATGCCAGGGGAGAGACATTCCTGCACCCCTTTTGGGGTGGCGGGTAGGGGAGTGTAGTTCAGCTCCCCATTCATTGGCTATGGGGCTGGTGTGATTAAGTATGGTCCCTCTTGATGTCTCTCACGTGGCTCCCAAGCCCTGCCTGCAGTAGGTTAAAGATGACGTTGTCTGAAACTTTTGCAAGGTTACGAAAGTGTGCAAGGGCAAGGGGGAGAAGGAGAGAGAAGGGCTCTTGCCTGACTGATAGTGATCAGTCCTATAGGTGCACAGGCACACATAGGGACAGGAACGAGTCCCTGCATCTTGCCAGCAGAGTGCCTGGTGGAGACTTCAGCATACTTTTCTTTCCCTTGTTTTTCTCCCACCATTTGCTAAACCCATCTCCCTAACCATGGAAACAGAGCCTTCTCACTCAGGTCGCAGCCTGGAAGTCTTTGTTCTTGCTTGCCAAGGGGAGAGCAAATAAGATGAGAGAGCAATACAGGGCATGGCTCGTGTGAGAAAACGTTTGTATCATTTTCATCTTCAGAAATGTATCAGGGAAGAGAAGCCACTTCTCTGGCCTCTGGGCTCTCCAGCAAGGGAAAGGATAATAGCATGCTTTCTGCTTTCCCTTTATTTTGCCCTACAAGGCAGACAGATGGTGTGTGGTGCAGCCAAGGCTGGATTCCAACTTGTATCTCCTTCAGTTGCTCACAGCTTACTGAGAACAGATTCCTCCTTGGGCTGACATTTCCATTTCATCCCAAAGGGGATTGATTTGCTTTAATTTTTATTTAATGTTTTGGCTGAGTTAGCATTGCTATTGTGGGATTTTGCAACTGGTAAGTAGAAACTCCCTCCTGGCCCAGCACTCCTACCGTGGACATCCAACCCAAGTGCTCATAGAGCAAGGCCTATGCTCCCAAAGGACAATTCAGCCTGTTTTGGTCAAAGACCACTTGTGCAGTGCCTCCAAGGACTACAGAGCAATCCTGCAGTGATTTTGTACTCCTATGCGCGTCAATTTTTAAGTCTCAGGGAGATTTAAAAGATTTTGAGCAAATATTGAACTCAAGGTAGTGTGCTGTCTTGAAAGTATTATCAGGAAACAGGCCAAGTTTGCATATGCACAGTAAAATTTCCTTGCCTGGTCTATTCTATTTGCCACATGTAAATAATCAATAAATAGTATTCAGTATTTATTTCTACGCACTTCTTTATTCACATTGCTTCACTATCTTCACAAGTATGCTGACACTTTGTAGGAATTTGAACAGCTGTGACACCTGTCCCAGAGACATTCCTGCCAAAATTAAGACATGGCAACAAAGAGGAGATATAAACAAGAACAGAAGGAGAGAGGGAGAGCACGAACTGCAGCAACAAGATCGCACACTTAATCAGTTGACCCAAATCACCATGCAAACTAAGGGAGGTGCCTGAAGACTGGCAGACTCGATTCCTTAATCATGGAGGGCTTCAGATCCTGTGGACAGAATTGTCCAAGTAGGGAAACTGTATTTTTCCTTGTGTTTATTCCTTCAGAGAAAACCCATGAGGGAAGTATGTCAACTTGGCCTTCAGGGCACCAGATGATGCCATGATTGTCATCTGTCATGGCAGCCACAATTCTGGGGAAGATTTTTTTCTGTTTTAAAGCACTCAGTCTGGTATTTTTAATCAGAAAGTCACATGCCTATCACTGAAGGCATTGCCACCCACCACATCAGTAAATGGGCATGTTCCAGCTCCTGCGGGAGTTCACAGGCACCAGCCCCCTGTGTCCACAGCAGCCCCCAAAGCATAAAAAGCAGCCAATCCACATAGTCCACATAGAGGTGCTCTCCACCAGCCAGAGCACCCACAGAGCAGATAGAAATCTGGCTGGTTTGATGGTCTTTGACACCACATTCTTCCTGGGTCACTGCTTCTGTTCCCCAGTGCTTCGCTTGGGACAGAGCAAATGCCAGTAAGACCCTGTTGCTGCTTGAGAGAGTAGGAAGCTGAGGCACCAAATTTTGAAATGGCCTGTCCCAAGGCTGTGTCAAAAAAAGACAAAGTCAGGAGCAGAAAGAGACTCAGAGCCCGGGCCACCTTTGGCAGGGTATGCTCCCCACCCACTGGTCTTCTTAGGGGTTTTAAAACCAGAATAAATAATGAAAAGCAGAAAAAGTATCTGCTACCTCGGTCTCCTGTCGACTCCAACAATTTTCAGGGTCCACCAGTGGCTTTAACTTCTCCACATTCTTATCTTTGGGTGTGTCCTTGAAGACCATTGGGGAATTTCTGTTTTCATGTCTAGTGGTCAAAAAGTAGTCACATGTGTATACACAAGTATGCCGTTGTATTGATGGTAGGATGCCAAACAAAAGTGATTATTCTTATAAACTTTTTGTTTACTTACTATCACAGCTACCTCAGTAAATGTCCCTGTGTTTAAAGTTATAAAGAAACCATTCAAGGGACCACTAAAAGGCTTAGGAATCTCCCAGGATCAGACTTCAGGCATGAATTAAGTAATGATCATATTAGCATAGCCTCTTTTTTCCCCCGAGGCAGCTGATATCATTGTAACTAACTAAACTGTGACATAAATTTGCCCCAGGAAACAGGCAAAATAGCTCCGGGGGTTGTTTCAAATTACTTATCCTGTGGGAATTTTAAGAATTCCTGTTAAATAATCAGGGACATGTGAATTTGATTTCCAATTGGTCTCATGCCATGAGAACTCTGGGAATGCAGATTTTCTAAGGAATATTGTTTCCTTTGTTGTTGAATGAACTTCTTCCTCAGTTTTTCTAGGGTCATGATGTTTTAAGTCATTCGGATTCTTAAGTATTATTATATATTGGAGTAAGAATTAAGCCTTCCAGTTCCTCACATGTAGGAACATAAAAAGTTTTTTTCACCTAAGACAAACATAAGAAGTTTTTTTTTACCTGAAAATCTTGGGACAATAAAATCGGCTGGAGAGGTTCCTAGTGCATACAGCATTCCAGAACTCACACAGCTGAGTCAGGGATGTGGATACAACAAAAATTTCCTCTGACAGCACGAAGGTCCCAGGAATACATCTGCTTTGCTGGTGGCAGCAGACCCTCACACTAACTGCCTGCTTGCCTCATGGACCACAGGATGGGCTGAGATTTCACTAGGCAGGGAAACACACCACTGGCTGGGTGCCGCATCTGACAGTACATCCATGCTGCACCAATGACTTTGTTGCCGGGCTTAGGCTTTTCCTCTCCAGGGAAAATAGATTTTTAACTCTCTACTGCTGTTTTACATTTTCCTTCAAGCATTAAGGCTTTCTTGAGGCCATTTTGGTGTAAACCTGACAAAATTTTGTTTTGCGCAAAATTTCCCACAAACCACCAAAGGACAAAGTTTTCTTGACACTCAGTCTTGCCATTCAAATTCAACTGCTGCTGGATGCTTCAGCTTGCCTGTAAGCCCAGGACAAAACAGCGCTTTCTGATCTAGCAGGTATAGCACAGGTCATTATGCTACGCAAAAGACAGTTTCTCTCTCTTCCACATGCTCAGACTGCTCCTAACAAAGACAGCTTTTTCAAGGATGACTTGAAAGTAGCCCAGTCTTGGGCTACAGTAATGCTTAGGCACTCTAGAGGAAAAAATGCAGGGCTCACTTTGGCAGCAGTCCTGACCTAGATGTGATCTTCAATTCAAGTCTTAAAAATGCCATCTAAACCTGTCCTGAGTGCCACTGCAGAAAATGTGAGGAGGTGCTGGGAATGGAATGACACTGCCCTTCCTTCCCCACAGGAATGGATTATACATGAACCAAGCTTATATATACCTGTTCTGCCACATGGAGAAGCAGGGGTGCATCCAATTGCATATAAATGTTTTAACCCTGTGGTTTTCTACAAATGTGGTTGAAGTGTAGGGTTGAGCTGACAGGCCTGAGAAGAAGCTGTAGAAAATACACCTGGCAGAAAGAATGAACACTGCTCAGTCTAGCATAAAAACTGCTAGGCTTTCTTTGTTTTGGTTCAAAAGACAAATGCTGGGGTATTTTCTATTTGCCTTCTGGTCTTTGAAGTTTAGCATTCTTGTAGTCAAACACTTCTCTGTGGCCATGAAAGCTAAACATTTACTCTTCTGTAAAGCAAACTGTGAATTGTAAGTAATTGCAGGACTGGAAGGGGAAAACTGCCTTTCTCCAGAAGACTTGCCCTCATTCTTGAAAGCTTCAGCTCCTTTTAGGATTAGTGAATAATTTGTAAGCTTCCCCTGCTTTTCTCTTGCTCACTAATCTCCAGATTTACTGAATAATTCTTTTATCATTTATTTATTTTTGCCAGCAGACGAGTGGAAAACCACCCTCTGACTTCTTCAGTGGTTCATATCTGGATATTGTGGTTTGCTGCCTCAGCCAATTTTTTCTGTTGCTTTGGCCTATGTATTTATTTTCCTTAACAATCTGGAGAGAAGAAAGCTTTGTAGAAGAAAGAATTAGCCTCAAAAGAACTTCCATCTGTGGAAATACAAACCATTCCTATAGAAGAGTTTTTAAAAAAGAGATCTAAAGAAAAAGGTATCTAAAAAATTCTTTCCTTTTGCTTTAAGGACATTTTAGGACCATGATCAGAGGGGAGAACCACCCCATGAGTTGCTTCACAGGCAACTGAAGAGGACAGTCCTTCCCAAGATAAAGCAGAGACAGATAACAGAGCAAACAAAGCTAATGGATTAAGGCAAATTTGGGGCTGATTAGACATGGTAAAGTAAGGAGTCAGTGCTCCATGGATAATTTATGATGAAACAGCTGCAGGCCTCTCTTTAGAGGCAGAAGTAGAGCTCAGCAAAGTATTTTCAACCTAAGTAGTTCTTGGCTTTGAAAACTCCTGTTATGACTCAGTCGTAATATTCTGCAGCTTTGTGATGAGTTAAATAAATTGCTCAAGGTTAAAAAATAATGCCATACGAACTTGTTTATTTTGACAGTTTTTAAAGGAAAACATTGCTTCATATTTAATTTTCTGGTTTAGAACCTCCTTTCAATTTTTTTATAAATAGAAAAGGAAATGACCACCCAGCTCTTGAAATCAAATTTAATATCAAAGATTTCTTGATTTAACGCATAGTTATTGATCACTGATGTTTTTAATGAGCAGTTTTGTTTGGCCTCAGACAGGTATTTCAGCTGTAAGATTTTTTTGTTTCTCTGAATCTCTTCCTGCATACTACTTTCCGCTCAAATATCCCATGTAAATCCATGAAGACTAATCCAGCTGCTCTGCACCCCGTGCAAGCGCCAGTCTCAGAGGTGCTAAGCAGCTATAAACTCAGTCAAGCTGGCAGGCTAAGATGTGTATCTCTTCTTTTCATTTTGCTGGAACAGTACTAGCGAGAGAAATATACTAGAAACATGCCAGCTTCCCTTTTTCTGACAGAAAGATATCACCCTTAATGGTAACCCACTGCCATACTTTTTGGTCTGTGTTTTTGGGATGCCTGCAGATCATTTATTCTTGTGCAGAAGAACTCAATATCACAAACATAATTAATCAGACATGGTCTACGATATCTGAGACTTGCTGCAGACAGGAGACATCAGGGCTGTTATTTTTGGACCTGCCGACAGTGGCAGGTCTCTGTGTACAGATCTATGCAGATATGTGCATCATTTATGCCCTGAATGAAGGCTGTAGCACCAGCCCTTCCAACTTGCCTTGCAGTGCATTAGAAAACAAAATGGTCATTTGTCCAATTTTCTATAGAGTGAGGCAAGAACAGGCTGGTACATAAATGATATATTTTGCATTAAATTTACCTGGGCATTTTAAATTTCTTCTTCTGGCCTTCCAATTTCCTTTCCCTTTCCAATATTCATTTTTCTGCAGAAAAAGACCCGCATTTTTAGATGATTTTTTTTGATGAAAGTGAAATATTTGTCTCCCCAAAGGTAATTTTCAGAGCTTTAAAATAATAGCATGAATTTAAAAAAAAAACTGAAAACTGAATCTGAAAATGCAAATATATGAAAAACGTAACTGATGTTTCATAATATGGCATCTGTATATTTGTCAGATTTGCTCTGCCTGGAGAGCTGTTTTCTTCTGGAATAACGCTCTAGATGATAGGTACAGTAAATCAGCTCTAAGCGTCTGCTATAACTTCACAATAATTGGCAGTGAAGTCTAAGGTTTTCTTACAGTGAAACAAAACCTTTTACGAGATGGCCTTTTTTTCCTGGCCAGATGACCCTCTTTCTGCAAGGAAGAGTTTAGACGTGTGGAAACAAAATCTAGTGCCTCTCTCTTCAGGAGGTGCTTATCCAGATCATGTTTGAAAGGGATCTGGCTCATTCCTACCCCGCCAACTTGTCGGTAGATTTTGGTCCAGCTGAGGTACAGGGCTGGGAGCATTGATTGACTTGAGCAGGGGGCAGTATTAGTTTCCTGGAGGCCCACTGAAATATGTCAGTGTGTAGCTGTGCTTAGTAACTCCTTCTGCTGCACTCTCTCGTGCTCAATGAGAAATCCCATTCCTTAAACTTTTTCCATCATTTAATGCTGGCATAGAGAGAGAGAAACTTACAACAACAATGTATTTATTGCCTTGCCACCTGTCATCTGATGATCACGGTGTGCATTGCAAAAGCTAGGTTTCCAAAACTGGGTTGCCCCAGGCACTGGTGAAAGGAAACAGTTTGAAGATGGCTATTGCATGGACAAACCCCTCGGAAGACATAGCTTCTAGGTATGTGTCAAGAGTACAGCAGCTGATTATTCAGTACACAGTGCCCAGCAGAATGTATTCATTCATGTCAGCCAGCTAACTAGTGTTAGTCATGTAGACTGGTGTATCTGCCAGATTTCTCTTAAGCACTTGTTCTCAAGGCAAAATTTTGGGCTGGCCAGACTGTGGTGTAGCCTGGTACATCCATCTGCCCATGTTGCTTGTAGAATGCTGATAACGTCTAACCCAAAATTCAAAGTGCCAAGGTATATATACTAGCCCTTTTGAAAAGTGTAAGGAAAAGAGATTCTGAAGTTCCAGTAAATCCAGGGCCCTGGTGACCATACAAAAATACAATAGATTCATGCAGAAGTTTTTGCTACTTTCTATGCCAAATAATTCATGCAACCTCTGAGTAGCACAAAAGAGATCTATTTATCTGGCATGAATTTAAATTCACACACTTTGTGTGTTATGATTGCACAATCTGGAAAGGCTTCTGGCCTTTTAAAACATTCAGGATATGAAGTCAAACCAGGAGACCGGTATTCATAAAAGAACTGTATTTCTTGCTAAACCTAGAAATACTGCTGAAAATAAAAATGCATAAGTTGTAAATAAAATTAATTTCTTTTTCTGAACAATCTTCTTTTTCTTTAGTGTGAGTATTGATTCTCACACTGCTAACCAACCTACTAAACAAACTGGCAAACTGTAGAACTGAAGTAGATGCTACTAGTGCTTTTCACAGAATCATAGAATCACAGAATGCTTTGTGTTGAGAGGGACCTTAAAGATCATCTAGTTTCAAAACGCCTGCCATGGGCAGGGACACCTCCCACCACACCAGGCTGCTCAAGAACCCATCCAACGTGGCATGGAACACCTCCAAGGAAGGGGCATCCACAACTTCCTTGGACAAACTGTACCAGTGTCTCACCCCCATATTGTGAAGAATTTCTTCCTAATGGCTAAATATTTCCCTTTACAGTTTGATGCCGTTCTCCAACATCTTATCACTACAGGACCTTGTAAAAAGTCCCTCCCCAGCTTTCCTGTAGCCCTTCTCAGGTACTGCAAGGCCACTATGATGTCTCCCCAGAGCTTTTTGTTCTCCAGGCTGAACAACCCCAGCTCTCTCAGCCTGTCTTCATAGCAGAGGTGCTCCAGCCCTCTGATCATCTTTGTGGTCCTCCTCTGGACCCGTTTCAACAGTTCCATACCTTTCTTATCTTGGGGATTCCAGAATTGGACACGATACTCCAGGTGGGGTGTCACAGGAGCAGAGTAAGGGAAAAATCCCCTCCCTTGACCTGCTGGCCATGCTTCTTTTGATGCAGCCCAGGACACGATTGGCCTTCTGGGCTGTGAGCACACATTGCTGGCTCATGTCGAGCTTCTCAACAACCAGCACCCCGAAGTCCTTCTCTGCAGGGCTACTCTTGATGACATTGTTCCCCACCCTGTGTTGAAACCACAGATTACCCTGACTCAGGTGTAGGACCTTGCACTTGGCCTTGTTGAACCTCATGATGTTCACATAGGCCCATATCCCCAGCTTGTTCAGGTCCCTTCGGATAATGTCCCATCCTTCTGGTGTGATAACTGCCCCACTCAGCTTGGTGTCCTCCACGAACTTGCTGATGGTGCACTCGAACCCGTTGTAAAGTGTCTCGCTTTTCTATTGATAAGGTCTTATGAGACAAGACCCTTCTTTCAGTTGTCCTTATACAAGCCTTTTCTAAATATGCCCCTTTTCTAAATCTTTTTGTTGTTACTCACTTTTCTGCCTTATTCTCACTTGAGAACATGGCCTTCTCTTTCAACTCACTGTAATCAAATTTGAGTTTAAGCGTCCTTGGATTTGAGTAAAGCACCTCCATAAATCACTGCCTAAAATCCCAAGAGGAAAATCAGGCCTGTTCCCCTCTAGCCACAAACTTGCTTAAACCTCAGCCTGATATTTTGTTCCAAGACTTTACACCATCCTTTATCTCTTTTCACCCACATGAACTTGTTGGAAAATTAACCTCTTCCCCCAGGATAGAGAAGGGCAACCTAAGCCCCTTGGGATTCCAGCCATGACATTTTTAAAAGTTAGAGGCCTTTCCTGTCTGACACAATGCCCTGGAGGTAGTACACAGCTGAAATTGCATGAACTGAACTTGTCTTGCAAACAGCCCAGCCAAGTGATTGCTAAATGCAACTTAACATCCACAGCAGATGCTTATCTACAACCTGCAAACACTATCTCTTTGCAGTGAATACAGGGGCTGGTGCAGTTTTGGGGACAGGTATTTGATGCAAGATTGATGCTCACACAAAGAACTGAAAACTCTCCATTGTAAAACTACTCCTTCAATACAGCTGCAGTATGTCCTCATCACCTTCTGAGACTTCTCATTGATTACTTGGGTTTGTGCATTTTGGTTGTGTCAAGTGTTTGTATCTGTCTCTGCATATGAAAATACAAAAGAAAAAGATTCTCTGTGAGAAACTAACTTGATTAGTTGATACTTTTCCTGTGAAACCTTGTCATGGATTTCAAGCAGGGCTTTCAAGGTGCATTAAGCTCTTACACAGAAATGCCCTGATGTAGCACAGAGTTAGCACACTGAAGCGTTTATGTGCATCCTAACTGGAAACACATCACCTTCATAAGACTTTGGTTGATTGAAGACACAGCTCACAATGAGATCTGCTGAGAATAAGCAGAAAAAAAAGCATCTAAGTATCGTGTCTTGCATGTTTTATTCATTCTCACTAGTAATGGGGTAACACCCACTGGCTTCAAGCCCCTCCAAGCCTCAGAGTGACATGGCAAACAGCTGGGATCACAGCCTTTCCCACTCACATTTCCAGCCCTGTAAACCCTGAGAGAGTCAGCTGGAACAGCTCTCTGGGACAATGATGATGCTGTTGCTACCCCTCCACCTACTCAAGTCCCTACCACTAAGTTTTGGCAGTTGCTTTCTGCGTTTTTCTCTCGCTCCTTATCCTTCCAGAATACCATTCAGCCCCCAGAAAGTCAAACGTAAGTTCTAAGAGCTGTTCAGCTGATTCAGACAGTGGAAAGTTTGAGTTGTTTTTCTTGGATGATATACAGGATTCGATGAACAAGAAAACAAAACAGTTTTAGGGCCTGATCCAACTCAGAGAGTGCTCCCACTGCATGCTGTCTGAAAAAGGATTTCAAGAAACGGATCTCATGCTATGGCCAAGAGATTTCAAAGTGTCTTAGACAAACGCTTGATATCAATTTATTTCTAAACTGGGTATCCAAATCCATTAACTATTCTGAAAGAACAAGAACTCAGCATTAGTAGACGGTGTGAAAAGCAGACAACAAGCCACTACAGAGGGAACCGTCTGCAGGAGAAATACTGAAGTTCCTGTATTTTACAGGTTGGGTTTTCAGACATGAGAGTCAAAACCAGTCACAGTTCTGGAAGATCTATTACTAGCTTTCCATGCTCTTGGCAAGGAGTCTAAGGACATTTCTGGTACATCAGAATGGGTAACACTGAAAAAGGGAAAAAGAATTTGAAGCTCCAATGCATGCGTCATTAGATACAAAGGTTGAAGGAAGAACCCTCTTGGGGGCTGTTGACAAGACAGAAAAAGTTAAAGATAAGGATAGTGGGGGTATTCCCGTAAATCTGTATCACAAACAGTGAAATGCAGAAGAAGGAACAAAAAAATCCAGATAGAAGACCATCATTGTGCTACAGAAGTATCCAAACTATTGTGAAAAATCAGGAAAGAACAGCATGAATTGGTTAATAATGCAATAGAACATAAACTCCTGCCATTCACCCCTAGTGTACAGTTAGGAAGAAGACAGTGTTACGCAAATTATGAAACATATTGCTAGTTCTGAGCTATTTTAAATTATCATCATTATTTTCTGCAAGCTAAGAAGTTTAGAAATATTTCTTCATATGCTTTTGCCTCAGGAAATGTCCCTTGCTGCAGTAGAATTTATTCCAATGGAGATGGTTAATACCTTTAACCTGTAGCTCTCTTTCAGCCATCAGGTTCTCACCATCAGCAAATTGACCGTAGACAGCTCATTATACTGCAGGACAAACACAATTTAAATCTCAAGATACTTAAAGCAAGCAATTCCAATCCTTTACTACTTCAAGCAAGTACTCCTCATTCCTACCTTCAGTTCAGGTATCATTTTAATAATGATATAGTAAAACTATCAGGAGTAATTTTGTCTCATATGTTTTTGTCTCATATATACCCCTTACAGGCCTCGGGTATGGGCATTTCAGGTCTGCATTCAGGAACAGATGTGGCCTGTGAGTCAATATGTTTTTGTGGTTAGATGTTCAGGACATTACGATTCCCAAGATCTGAAACATAATTATGCAGTTGTAAAGAGGTGCTAAAAGACTACATATGACACAATCCCTTGAAGGAGGAAGAATGGCATAGGACAATTCTCAATTTCAAATTTCATCTGAATGACATTGGTCTCTCAAAGCCTGGCATTTTGAGGTTAGCTAATGTTTGTCATAGACAAAAGATCTTGTAATGTTTTTTTCTACCCTAGAACCACAAACACTATCAAAATATCCTGAATACTTTGCTATGCCTCATTTTCTTCCCTTGGAACTTTCATCTGCCAAACTCAGCAGGAGACACTTTGAGGTCCACAGCACTACACAGACTAGGATCTTGGCCAGTTAATATTTCTAGGGGAGGAGCAATCACAGGCATATTCAATGTGCATTACTGCACTGCTCTAAAAGAAAAGAGCTGTTTGCCAAACACAGGCATGGCAACTCCTTACCAGTAATTGGCATGGCCTTGGAAGCTCTTGCTCCTGATCTGGAAGAGAAAACCCCTGAAACTCAGTTCAAACATGGTCATGGAGCAGTTTGATAAGCAGCAAGGTGTATGGTAGCTGGGTTTGTGCTCAAGAAACTTTGGAAGTTTTGGAGGTTAAAAGACACTTTCACTATGTGCCTGGAAAGTGAAAGACTTAGAAAGCAGGACTCTGTCTGGCAGTGCCTCCAAGTTCCAGCCTAGCACAACTAACAGCATCCGTCACAACTCATGTTGATGCAGGGCTTGCTAACAGGACATAAATGGAAGAAAAGATCCATGGGTATTCATTGACTGCAAGCGGCCATTCCATCTGTATCTTGTTCTTACCAGGTTATTACTCTGTCTCCTCATTAATGAAGAGATACCCCTTGGCTGATAATGCCATTGTCGTGTGGTCTCTCAGGAACTGCAATGTTAGAACAATTTGGCATTTTGTGCCCTCTTGTGCTCATGGGTGGTTTGTTTAGCTTTCAGGCCACAAGTGTAGTCCTAAGGAGCTGTGTACCCTGTGCACATCGTCCCCCTCCTGATGCGGCTCTGCAGGCTCTACAGACACTTAGAAACTAATACCCTGACACTTCGTTATGTGTCTTCTCATTCCCTCAGGATGCCAGTGCCAGAGGGGAGTACCAATGTGCCTCTCCAGCACTGTCAACCTTCAGAGGATTTGCATTGCTGTTTTTCCTCCACTGTGGCCATCCTTTTCTAGAGAGGAGCATGCTGCACCCATGTTGGAGACAGTATCCAAAATCCCTTGTCTTGACTAGCATGAAATACAACACAGTGCCATTTTCTTTTAAAAAGTTGTTTTTCTATTTGTCAGGAAGGATCCTTCTCTAAAGTGGAGTGGAAGCAAGTAAGGAGTCATGTTTTCTTCCTTTGTAGTTGTCCTTACCCTACTGCAGTCAACAAAATCAACACAGATCTTGTAACAAAGACTGAAACTCTCCAGAAGTCACACATCTGGGGGTGAGTGGTCCACTTCGAGGACTAGGACTGCCACATTCACCAGCCACCCACGCTCAGGCAGCTGAACTGTTCTCAGCTTTTGGCTGCCACAGCAATGCCGCAATAGCAGGCAGGTTCACAGCTAATTCAGTGGCACTGCTACCATGGCAGTGATGATATACCCTGCAAGATGAAAAGCAGACTTGAAGAATGGCTGCCAACAGCAGAGCAGGACCCCAGCCAAATCGGAGTAGGAGACACCATGAGGTTTGTGCTGCTGCTGCTCCCTGGAGGACTCTCTCAATTGAAGGAACAGGCCAATTCGGGTCAGTCTGACCTATGAAATTTGCAGCCAAGGCCATCATGGCCACAGGTGGAGGAGTGGATTTCCTAATTGCAGAGGAAAAGAAAGCAGAGACATCTTTTACCAAATAAAAAAAAAAAAATCACTTTGTTGAAGAGGGGTCTGCCTTCTACTTGGCTGTCAGCTCCTTGATGTCACAAGTGAAAGAGAGGTGTATGTAAGTTCTCAAAGTGGACAAGCTGTGCCTTCACTGGTTTATTTTATCCCATGACTTACTACCATAGAAGCTCTTCCTGTTCTCTCACCCTCTTCTTATGCAAGTCCATTGTGGCTGAAATGCTGTGGGCATGACCTAGAATAAGCAGGCGATGAGCTGACTATTATCCCAAAAGTTTAATTCCCTAATAACTCCTCTAGTGTTAGAGAAAAAACATACTTTTACTTTGACACATGAAGATGTAAGAAACAATTTATATTGCATAAAAAAGAGACCAGCTACTAAAGCTGCACCTTGCAGTCAATGGTCTGTGAAGGCTGTGGGCCTGCAGATGCTATATCAGATCTACCTACACTGGGTGGAGGGTTTGGACACGCCAGGAATGTCTAAAATTATGCTGGGTACTTGTGTTTGTTAGGAACCTGAAATAACCTCAATTTTTCTGTGCAACCAAAAATGGTAAAGTCACTATTGTGAGAATACAATCTGACTCCACCCAGGAGAATATCCCACAGCTTGTCATATGTCACTTTCCAAGAAGAATAGACTCTACATTGCTGCAATTTAAAAATAAATCATGAAATTGTAATCTAACTAGACTCCATGGAATTAATATACAATGGAATCGAAAGTATTTTAATTCACAGTGAACATCATCTGAAGCTAATTATATTCTTCATTCAAGGGTCTTCATTCTGGGACAAAGGAATATTATTATGCAAACTGAAAGGTATTTAATAATGATCGTCTGATAAGGAAATGTATTCTCCAGGCCTTACTCTTGCTGCACAGCTGGGGTTAATGGGTCAAAATCATCACCTCTGGTCAGCAGTTTGAAACATGAAATAGAGCATAGGACATTTCAGATATGGATGAAGAAGGAATGTTACAGAGATGGTTGAATTAAAAAGTTGTGCTTGGAACTCCTCTTCTTTGAATCAGGATGAGCAGTATCATGATTAGTCCCTTGCTTCAGTGACAGGTGTCCAGGGTGATCTTAGGCATGTCACAGTGCATCCTGTTCATTTCATTAGTCTCCTCAGGAGAGGACCAAGGATATGTCTTGTACTTAAAAGTCTAATCCAGTGATACTGAATGCTGGGAGAGTCCTCCAGAAGACTCCATGCCTGCAAAGAGTGGAGAGACTCTGAGGTTTTTCCTCAAGTCACGTATGTGTCTGTGTATTTTCTCCTGAATACAGGGCAGCATTGTGGAGGGTTCACCACTTAGATTTCCAATTGCCTTTGTAATGCTTACCTTTCTCCTCATATACCCAGTAGGCTGTAGACAGTCGTCTCCTGTGGTGGCACCATATCATTTCCTTGCCTGCCAAGTTCCCTTTCCTGGAGTGCTGATTGAAAGCAAAGTTGCATTTGCAATGCCGAACCCAGAAACTTTCAACATCCACTTGGAAAACTCTGTCCAGTCTTTTTATGATAGAGGGATGATGTCCCATGTGCCTTATTTCCAGGACAGGAAACAGCTATCTGCTGGGAAGAGAGATGGCACAGACATGTCTTTGGCAGTCTGTGCCATGGAGTGACACAACATGATTGCAACCACAGTTGTAACCCAGGACATGACGGTGCTGTAACAGCCAGTGGCCCAGCTCCATGGAACACACTACATTGGCACACCACTGTAGAATGCACAAGGTCATAGATAGCTGTAACGTCACAAGTGACCACACCATGTCACCTGTTCATAAATTTATCATTTTACAGCATAAAACTACCTGTTTTTTCTGTCTTTCCAGCAGAGATTCACTCAAAAAATTTCATTCCTCTGGTGGCCAGACCCCTGACTAGTTTCTAGCCTAAATTTAAACTCAGGATGGGGATGCTATGGCAGTGTTGTGAAACGTTGTGAGACTTTCCAACGCGGTACCTCAACGCCAGGCTGAATGTTTTGCTTAGCTTTCCGGTATTTAAGAGAGTAAGCAATGCCACCTACTGGCACCAAAATGGAAGATTTAACTACTCTAGTGGATTGGTGCGATGGAAAGACCGTGAAGGAGAAGGCTGTAACTGTTCTTCAGATGGTCTTTTGCAGCTGAAGGTGAGGTGGAGGCAAACAGGACCTTTTCTCCTCACAAGTGTTATTCGGTTAGGCTTTAGGAAGCAACCGACTCATTTTCACTATTTGAGAACTAATAGTGAAGAAAGCAGCAGCTAGACTTGGTGTTGATGTGTAGCCTGCATGCCAGGGCAGCACCTGAACTTCCGTAGAAGGTGAACATGCAATGATTACGTGAACTTACACTCTTGCCTGGCAATATTTGTGGATGAGGTCAAACTGGGTGTAGGAAAAGCCTCTGAGGGAGGAAAGAATCTCATCCAACTTCAGGACCTCATTTCAGAAGAAGTCATAACCGGCAATATAAGGCTGTGCCTCAGCTACTAAATGGCTTGGTGGGTGGACAGCTGGGTAATTCCACTCTGATAATAACACATGGATGTGGAAACATTTGCAAATAATGGGCTTAAAGCACACAAAAAGAAATAATAGAGCTTGTAACTAAACTGAGAGAGTCCCTAGTATAGGATATTCTTGAGGGAACTACCAGGGTTTGTTTGGGTTCTCCCATCCCATATCCAAGAGGGTGCACTGAGGTAAGCACTTACACAAGAGTGGAGAGCATTTCCAGAGTGTTGATCATTGTCCAGCCCTGCTCTCTCTGAACTCATGAGAGATATGTAGGGTGCCGCAGTGTGCATCTGCAAAGCCTCCTCCTGCTTCAGAGAGTATGCTGGCCTTCACGCAGCAGCAGGGCAAGCAAAACACTAAGAAACAACTGCCAGGAGCTAAGCCAGAGAGGGTCAGCTGCGGCAGAGCTTCAGAAGTTCCAGCAGGCAGGCAGAGGAGGATGCCAGAGCTGACATTTCACCAAAAGTCCTGGGAGGGAAGACCCACTGCTCTTCCTTCAGCAGCCACTTTTTCAGCAGCTTGCCTTTTCCTGTGAAACGTAACTATTGCCTTTTTGTCAGCTCCTGTTTTTGCAGGCACAGGTGTTGCCACAAGAACAGGTGTTGCTGCAAGAACAGATGTTGCCCCAGGCACTGACCCCAGAAGCCAGTCCTATGTCTCCGGCTGCACCAGATAAGGGCTTTCCCCTTAGTTTGCCAGGATTTCCTTTCCTGTCCTCCTTTATACCCCAGTGTGAGGATAGTTCATAGAATAGAATCATAGAATCACTCAAGCTGGAAGGGACCCAAAAGGATCATTGAGCCTAACTCCTATTCCTGCAAAGGATACTCCCAACATTCACACCACATGACTGAGGGCATTGTCCAAATGCTTCTTGAATGCTGGCAGACTCAGTGCCATCACTGCTTCCCTGGGGAGCCGTTCCAGTTCTCTGCCACCTGCTGGGTGAAGAACCTCTTCCTAATATCCAATCTAAACCTCCCCTGGCACTTCTTCCTGCCCTTATCTCTAGTCCTATCACAGGTCACAAGAGAGAGGAGATCAGCACCTGTTTCACCTCCCTCCCTTGTGAGAAGCCACAACAGCTATGAGATCCCCTCTCAGTCTCCTCTTCCCCAGGCCGAAGAGACCAAGTGACCTCAGCTGCTCCTCATACGACTTCCCCTCTAGACCCTTCACCAGCCTTGTGGCCTCCTCTGGACGCTCCCCAGTAGTTTTATGTCCTTTTTATACTGTGGCACCCAAAACTGCACACAGGTTTTTTGAGTTGCAGCAGGGACATACACAAACTAATTATGCTGGCATAGGACCAGGATGAGTCCTGCTTAAGTCAGTGGCAGTCATACTTGGTGCATAAGCTAAATGAGACAAAGTTTACTGTGTCTGCTGTGCTCTTGGTCTTCTCTGGACAAGCACTGCAGGAGAGAAGAAGGGCAGTGGCAGCAGAAATGTAACACAGACCCAGGCTTACCTTGCAGACTCCAGAAATCTTCAACAGACCCTAAAACCACTGGAGGACACTTACATGTTCCTCTGTAGCCCTTACTCCTCATCACAGCTGGAGTCAGATGTAAGGCTTGGTGTACCGCAGGTTTTGGCCAGCTCCTGCATTCCTACCTCTCACTTCAGGTGACATGGCTGAATGAAAACATGGAGATATCTAGCCAGTTTTTAAAGCAAGAAAATGAGTGTTATGTCTAGAAAGGGGGCTTCTTCCTTGTCTATTTCCCATCTCCCAGGAAATGCTGGTCTCTGCCTCCTTCATTCAATGTCATCACAGAGCAGGGCTTTCGGTGAGTGAATTAATGTTCATCCTGCCCAGTCATGCTTTCTGTCCCAGTCTCAAACAGAGGCAGACAGCACCATGCAGTTTGCAAACACCCAAGACAGCTGGAGACAGAAAGGAAAAGAGGCTGCAGTGATCCCAAGGCTACAACCAGGCTGTTGCAGAGATGAACACAGAGCAGTGCAGTGCTGCCAGCTCCCAATAGAACTAGGCAGCAGCCAGCGACAATGTCCTACCACTGCCAGCATGGGGTCTAACTTCCTAAAAGGTTTCCATATGGTAACCACTGACAGCTCACAGCCTGAGCGGTGCTGCTGGTGTATCATATGATCATATATCTTGAAGTACTGCTCCATTTTTTGTGTTGGCTCCCCCGCACAGTCTCCTTGCCCCTATTTTTGTTGGCTGGCCAATTGTACAGCTAGAAAAGTCAGTAAAGGTGCTGCTAGGTCCCTGGAAAATCCTTCCAGTTGCATTTTAGATAGCTGTGTAGAAGAACCATACCTACAGCATTTTGCTAATAGTTCCTAGCATCCACACGTAGCAGGAAAAAACTGAGGTGTTGCAAAGAGGGAGCCCAGAAATGTGTACAGCAAAGGAAGGCACTGAGTAGTGGTGAAGAGGTAGTACCATGAAGGCAAAGCAGAATAGCAAAGAGTGCCTGAGAGATGACCAGCTGCAGCCCTTGCAGCCAGTGTGTATGTTTGACTGCAGGTGTCTCTTCTGCTCCCTTTCTTGTAAAATAAAAGATGGAAATACATAATGATATGGACAGAGAGATCAAGTCCACCCTGAGCAAGTTTGTAGAGGACACCAAGCTGAGTGGCATAGTTGTCACACCTGAAGGTTGGGATGTCAGCCAAAGGGACCTGAACAAGCTGGGGATATGGGCCTATGTGAACATCATGAGGTTCAACAAGGCCAAGTGCATGGTCCTACACCTGGGCTGGGCTGATCTGTGGTTTCAACACAGGGTGGGGAACAATGTCATCAAGAGCAGCCCTGCAGAGAAGGACTTCGGGGTGCTGGTTGTTGAGAAGCTTGACATGAGCCAGCAATGTGTGCTCACAGCCCAGAAGGCCAACCGTGTCCTGGGCTGCATCAGAAGACGTGTGGCCAGCAGGTCAAGGGAGGGGATTTTTCCCTTACTCTGCTCCTGTGACACCCCACCTGGAGTATCGTGTCCAATTCTGGAATCCCCAAGATAAGAAAGGTATGGAACTGTTGAAACGGGTCCAGAGGAGGACCACAAAGATGATCAGAGGGCTGGAGCACCTCTGCTATGAAGACAGGCTGAGAGAGCTGGGGTTGTTCAGCCTGGAGAACAAAAAGCTCTGGGGAGACATCATAGTGGCCTTGCAGTACCTGAGAGGGCTACAGGAAAGCTTGGGAAGGACTTTTTACAAGGGTCTGTAATAACAGGATGAGGGGGAATGGCTTTAAACTGGAAGGGGAATATTTAGATTAGCCGTTAGGAAGAAATTCTTCACAATGAGGGTGGGGAGGCACTGGCACAGGTTGCCCAGGGAAGCTGTGGATGCCCCCTTCCTGGCAGTGTTCCATGCCACATTGGATGGGTTCTTGAGCAGCCTGGTGTGGTGGGAGGTGTCCCTGCCCATGGCAGGGGTTTTGGAACTAGGTGATCTTTAAGGTCCTTTCCAACACAAAGCATTCTGTGATTCTATGATACTGTGAATTAGACATCCATGTTTCATAGCTTCAGGTCTTTGCGTTCCTCTTCCAGTGCCGTGGTTGGATCCTAACCAGTGCTTCTCCATGATTTTTCTGCTTGCCCCAAGTAACAGAAAATGGTTCCTGAGCTGTAAAGTAAAAACTGTCTCCAAGAAGGAGAGGAATGATGAGAGTCCCTATTGTATATAAACACAGAGTGAAATAAGTGAGGTACCATCAGTCCACATAGTGGAATGTGTTCAGATTGTACTATCACTACAGCATAATAAGCTGAACGCTCAACTAAAAGTATACGGATAGTTCATCGCTGTTGAATTCCCTGTCCAGCTCTCATTAATATCTTGTGATACCAGACCCTGCATGAGTTAATAAATTAGAAGAAATTACAACTAATTGCTGTTTAAATGGCCGAGATTGAATACATCTCTATAGATGCATTCACCCTCTTCCTGGCCACCTGTTCTTGGAATAATTAGTAGCAAAGGAAAAAATAAATCAGCAAATAAACACGAGACATAACATCTGAAAGAGTACAAGTCACAGCTTTGCTAAGATTGTTAAGTTTCACACTTTCCTCAGTTCAAAATGCATTTAGGCACAGGCTTTACACAGTTTTAGCTTTGGCCAGAGCTAGAATTACATTGAAGCCAGAGGATCTGAAGTCATTCAGATTCAGTGCAGCCAAAGCATTGTAATAAAATATTTTCTCCAAGATACAAAGTGGATTTCAACAGTGGTTTGAAAGAAACTAGTTCATTTTCTTTCTTCACCACGTTATTTCACTGCATGATCTAACACTGCACAACATAGTATGATGTGTACCTCATAGTCTAGTTGTTTTAATGCAACTTCAGGTGCATTGGAGGTGCAAGTTGAAGCATGCTCAGATGAAACATGGATGTACTGCTTCATTTCAGGTCCAGTAACACATTTCTGAGAGATGGACTTGGCAGCTGACTACAGTAATGTCTTAAGCCACCTAAACCAAAGCTAAATCCATATCATACAGAAATTATGGGATAGCAAGCATTGAGTATTACCAGGATAAGGACTAAGGTGGTACAGTACCAGAAGAGCGTCAAACCAAGTGCTCCATGTTCAATGGAGATAGCATTACATCTGAGAAAGAGCCACAGCTCTCCCTGGTGTAGGGGGAAGAGGAGCAGAAGAGCGTCTCCCCCTTTTTCACTAGCCTCATGGAAAACTAGGAGGGTTGTCACTCACCTGAGCTGCAGCAGAGCCCTCCTTTCAGAGCCACATCCAAGCCCTGGGCTGATTTACTTGCCACACACCCATTCACAGGGCAGGCGGTGACTCTTGTTAGCATTTAACCACAAGCTGCAGACATTTAAACACTGTCTGCTTCATTACAGCATTATGGAGATGAAATGCAGGACATGCCCCAGATACCACTACTGCCCAGCTGTTATACTTAACAGCCTAGTAACTCCTGTTCAGCTGCAAGGTTATCCAATGCACCACCTTGTTGGGTTGATGTTTGTGGGTATGTTGAGCTACTGACAGACTGAGCAAAGTCTGCAGTCAACCGTCTGCAGTTCTACCACCTTTGGAAACTCACTGTAGATCTGGCAACATCTAGTCAATTCCAGAAGGGAGATGGCATTATCTGCAAGCTGTCAAGGGTACGTCGCCCACAGAGAGACTGAAAATCTCACCATGCACAACTGGCAACGTGCCTCTCATCAGGCCTTTACGAACAGCCAAGCATGGGCTCATACTGATTGTTTCACCACACCACTATGTATTCTTCATGAATTTGGGGAAAGGGTTCAGTTACGAGACAAGAACGAGATCTGCATATCTCACTTCTTAGTGGAAAGCAGTGAACAAATAGTTCAACGTGTTGCTAGCAGAAATAACATCACTACCTATTTTCAGCAAAAAGAAGCTGAAGGAGCTTAAAGCCCAACAGGTCATGCATCCTCAACAAATTCATCAAGAGATCACCATGGACCCCAGAAAAAAACACAGTACACTCTTCTGGTTATCAGCACCAAGTATTATAAGCAAATGCCTCTGCAGAGTGTCTGCAAAGAGGCAAGGGGCAGGACAACAGGTATGATTAAGTTTCTGCATGCCATGTGAAGGAAACCTAAGGTGTTTAAGGTGTAATACTTGATCTAAGGTGTAATACTTGATCTAAGGTGTAATACTTGATCTGAGTACATTGTCCTGTAATGCCAGTGAGTAGAGGCATTGAGAAAACTACAATAGGCATTTGAGGCTAGAATCAGAGCAGATGTCTGGTATTGAGAGAATTGGAAATCTTAATCTATTTAGTTCTTTGGTAAGTAACTAAATAGATGATGATTGTAGTTCAAAAGCACCTCCACAGGAGAGAAAATTCTGGTTCCTGAAAGGCTCTTTAATTAAGAAAAGAAAGGTACAATGGGAACCAATACCTGGAAATTGAAGTCAGGTGTTTACATTGAGTCTAGAAATATTTGTAAAATTAAGGAGGAATTAACCATTTGGTGGGAGGTATCAAGAGCAGTATCTTCTGCTCCCTTCTGGGAGAGCAAAGATTGACTCATCCATTGTACTGACATGCACACTCCTGGGACAGTGCAGGAAGTTTCCACCTGTAACGCAAGGCTAAATGGTATAATAGCAGCTTCATTGTACTTTTCTCTCTTTTTATTTCTTTCACATTATGCTCCACAGGAGGTTAATGAGAATAGGTTGTTCAGTAGCACTGTTGGCCATTTCAGCCCACTTGAGGACTTTCTAGTTATACCACGTTATCTCATGTATATCTATCATGTTATTGGTGGAATTCTTGGTTTTATCTTCTCTCCTGCTTTTTTTAAATGGAAGAAAAACATCTCCTGGATCACTGGAATCTTAGCTGTATTTTTTTTTCCTTAAGGTTCTTGCTATGCTTTCCACACTTCTGCTCTTAGGAGAGTAAACCTTCATTCCCAATTCAGCCCTAGTGTGAGAGAAGGACACTTTCAGCTAATTTACATCTAAGTGAGCATTTGTCAGAGTAAAGAATAAAGGTCTTACTGTGCAAAATGGCTCCTGTGGCAGTACTAATCAATACATGTTTGACGGATTGCCTGCCAGGAGTCTTTCAGGCACATCATTTCAGCCGCTAGACTTTCTGCTTGCTTACTACTTAACAAAATAAATAGAGATGAATCATGGTATTTAACATAAAACTTCAACTCAGAACCAAAGCTGTTTAAAATGCATAGTGGTTTCTCCTATTCCATTCGACCTTTCCCTTTGCTCATAAAGAATGTTAAGAAGTCCTGGCTGTTCTGGAGCAGGCACAAGGTTTGAATGATAACCACTTCACCAAGGACTACCCTTTCCTCTGCAATCAGTGATTGCATTCCTGACACAGTGCTCCATTCCTCATTGCTCCCTGAAGGGAGTGCCAGTTGGGGAAGAAAGAATTGAGATGTATGCCTGTATGGCTGATGGGAGGGTGATATTTCACATATGCCTTTCTTAGCTGCTGTGATGCAATGCACAAACTGTTCCTTTGGCTTCTGTGCCTATTGTGCTACTGATCCATGTGAAATCTCCCACAACTGAACTGTCCCCACCTGCAACTGCATCAGATTTGAAAGAAGCAACTAAAGGCTATTTTTTTCAGAAGCACTTGTCTTCTCAGTGATAATAAATAGCTGGTTTGCCCTCCAGAAATTCTTATATTCAGAAACATAGCTAGTTGCTGATTTTTTTTTTATCTGGCTTTTAAATGGATAACACTTTTCTTGAAACCCTATACGCCTACAGACCATTAATAGCCTTGGAAAGGGTGACTAATCATAGCAGCAACTTTTTTTGGCCAAAAAGGAACATCAAGCTCCATCTAGTAAATTCTGCCCTCTCTTTTATCTTGCCAACCCCATCACTGCACTGTGGCACAACTGAGACAATCGGTCGCGAAGCTTGCAGCTATGCAGGATTCACTTCCAGGCTCTGAGTAATGATTTCATGATTTGCTTACACTGACACCAGCAGAAGACCTCTAAGCCAAGGCCTGGGGCAAGGGATGGAGATGCCCATGTTTCTTCCATGCATCCTCTGATTGCCCTTTCCTAGCACTCCTTGTGAGCGTCTTCTGCTGTCCACTCCCTCGTCCTCTGACAGCCAGGAGTATTTGTCAGGCTATTCCCCACTTCTCAGACCTTCAGCTCATTCTGTCTTTCAGGCCATCTTGTAGTAGATTTTCCTTCCTTTTCTTTCAAAGCACCACCATCCCTTGGGCTGTGGCAGTGACTTTTTCTTGCTGGCAGCATATTTTGAGCTCTGCTCTGGCAGGTTTGTGGGGCTTCTACCTTTCCTCTGCCTTCCCAAGGGCATCCATGGCTGCAGTCACTGGTTCCTCAACCCTGCAATGCCAGATAGGACTATGCAGCCATCGAGAGGGGACAAGAGTTCATTCTCTGTCTCTGGAGAGCATTGCTCATTGCTTCTCTGACCCCTCTGACTCTGCCAGTAGCACCAACAGAGGTGCCTGGCAGGGGCCTTGCTGTGCTCTGTGCTTCGTGAAGGTCACACACCACCTCCTCACCTGCCAGCTGAGTATGGAGGAGATATCCCGACAGCCCTATGCAGCTCACAGTAGACAGGAGGGTACACTAGTGGGAGAGCTAAGAGGGAGCAATGTGGGGACTGATAGCTGGAGAATCAGGAAGGATGTGCCCCAATAATCTGGGCTCGGATGAGGCCAGACAATATCTTGGCAGGATAGCATGGCAATCATATACCAGCAGAGAGAGTCCAGATAGCCAAGAAACCCAGCTGGCAAATAGCGAGGAGTGTGGCAGCAAAGAGGTGCTGCAGCCTGTTGTAGCCTGGGGGTTTGGAGCATGCAGTGGGACAGCATAAGCATGCAGGACCTGGATGTTCTTGGGGACATACGAGTACAGAGCTGAGGGTAGTGGCATTTTGGGAAAAGTCAGCGAAGAAATCTGACTCGGAAAAGTTAGTGGGTTTCAGACACAGCCCAGCTCCACGAAGGAGCAAAGGCCATTCAACTCAAAAGCTCTCCCTCAACATCCCCACCTCACCATCCTCTGCTTTCAGGGGAGACAGTCTGGGAACACATACAGAAAGCCAAAAAGAATATAGCACTGGGAGAGATCAGAACAAGGCACTTCCTTCCTGTTGGAGTTTTTTTTGGGTTTTTTTGACAACAGTACAAATACTTTACACCTATGTGACACATGTCAGGGATACAACCTCACAGCAAACATGGCACATTTTTTCCAAGTGAAAAACATTTTACTTCAGCACAAGGTAGATCCCTTGAAATCTTTCATTCAGGGATTTCCTAGCTCACATGTGTTGAAATCACAGGGTGACGTTTGCTGGAGCACCCTTCACAAAACCTGGGAATCACCACAACAAAGCACACAGCGAAGCCAGGCAACTCATCTGGTGCGATGACAACTCAGTGCCAGTAATAACAATTGCATTCAGTGCTTTGCAGACTGAGCAATGTTGGCTCTAGCACATTATCAACAAGGTCATTTCTGTCCTTAAAATCGGCCACTATTTCTTGTTTTTATTACCCAAGGAAAAATCTTGCACTCAAAATACATTGTTATAGTTTCAGTAAATTCTTCGGTTTTTAGTATCCTTGTTCCTCCTCTTTAGCTTTGCTGTAATCTGACATATCTATATTTAATAATTTCTCTGTTAGCAAATTCTTTAAATTATTTATAAAGAATACAAAAACAATCAGAGAAGTAGTTGAATATTTCATATTAAAACTAAATATTTTATTATTGCTTACAGAGTGAAATTAATAAGGACATTTGGACAATGCTGTATAATTTATGCAGTGCTTTGGTGGGAAAACAGGGGCTAGTGCTTAGATTTGTTTGATGTGCTTGCCTTTTCTCATCTGGCAAGATGGAAGCCACTGCCAGCACAGAGCTAACCTCCACCCGCAAACTAAGCAGCCCTTAGTTTTTTTTATTGTGCATAACAACATCTTTAAGAACAGTTAACAGTAACAATGTTCTGACCATGGGCAAATGGCCACAGTGTGCCTGTTCCTTTGTTTTTATTTGTCTGTCTTTTCTAAGTATTTTGTCTGCTAATTTTTTGTGTTCTGCAGCCAGCCAGCGCATCCTGACCCTATTAGCATTTAACAGTAAAAAGTTCGATAAACCTCTTTCTTACCTCTGAATTTCAGCTTCTGTATAAACCTTTGGACCAAAGCCACAGTCTGGAGGCATGGTAGGCTTACATATTGCTTAGCATAGCAGCACTGTGAAGTCAGGTGATGACTGTAGCACAAGTGACCACAAATACATCATTTCAGTTCTACTGCTTTATCTGAAACTAGGGTTTTGCACTGAGCCCAGAAAGCAGCACATGTGCTAGAGGCATTAGTCATAATTACTGAGATTCAGCCAGTTGTGAAGTTTTCTCTAATGGCAATTTAGAACTAAACAAGCTGAGAGCAAGAATGAAGGATAAGACCAAGACGGGATGATCTTCGTAAAGGAGGTGAAGATACCAACGAACTTGAGGCAGCTAGAAAAAGACTGTGACACAAAATGATACACTGGCTTTTCTGAGAGGGGAATTCACCTTTTTTATGTACTCACAGATTCCTGGGTGACTCTGTTACTCTGGCATTTTATGCTTCATTTTCCACCTAAAGGACAACAGCATGGGGAGAGGATACAATATGATGCGGACAGTTAGCATACCAATAAAAGCACTGAAGGGTACATATAAACAAGGAATAACATAGTCTAATGGCACAGGTAATACCAACAGACAAACAAATTTGGTGTTTTCTCACACCCATCACACCCCAAAGAGGAACAGCAGTAACCATAGTAGCATTTCACCATTCAAGGTGGGACAGTGCGAGGACAGAAACTCACCAGGCCTCAAGGCACACCAGCTGAGAAAAAGCAGAATAAAAATTGTAGTTCAACAGAAGGCCCCTGATTGATCAAGTGGGGGCATGGGGTTTTCTTCCTTCTCTTCTCATTTTAATGTCACTTAGCAAAGTCATGGTTCCTGGGAGTGGAATTATAAACCTGAAAACCCCATTACATGGGGTTGAACTTGATTTTCTTCATTTTTTGAAGCCATTTAGATGAACGATGGGTCAGAGCAAATTTACAGGGGATGTTTTCTAGGTTTGGTACCCCAGTGAATCTACAGCTCGTTGCGCAGAGTGCTTAAGTCTTAGCTGACGAAAGCCAGTAAACGTCTTCTGCCTTTACCACCTGAGTGATTTTTCCTCAAACTTGTTGGAGTGGGGTTCCGTTGCCTCCACTGTGGTTTCATCATCAAGAATTTTTTAAGTCAATGTCCTTAATGCTTGAATCAAATAGATATTTAAACCACTCAAATTCTAGAAATCAGCATTGGTGAATCAGAGGGAAAAAACTGTTCCTTTGATTGATCACATTAGTGACTCAAAGCCAAGTACATATTCGAACAAGTTAAACTGTCCCCAGGGCTCATAAGACACCATGCCAGGCCTTTTGTGTCTGAAAGCCAAGCAGTCTGCAAATAATAAGGATTAGTATTTATTACTATTGAATGTACACGGCCAAAGCCCCTGCCCTGGAGAGTCTGCAGTTTAAATAGTATAGGTAGAACTGTCATGCACACATGCAGCTCTGGCCTTAGTCTTCTCCTGAAAAATCTAAGGGTGAAACCTCCCTGGACCCTAAGAACAGAGGCTGATCACATCAGGGGTGTGCTGGAGCTGGCACCCCAGCCTCCAGGTACTCCTGCCTGGAGGACTGGACCTTTTTCTGTAATTATGAGAAGCTGAGGCCAAGACTGCACAGTCAGCACGTGTGAGTCCCTGCAAGATTTCTGCAGCTCCTAACACTTGGCAAGGAGGTCACAGTATCACAGTATCACAGTGTCATAAGGTTGGAAAGGATCATCAAGTCCAACCTATAACCCAACACTAACACCAACACCCACACTAACACCAACCATCATCTAAACCATGGTCGTGTCAGTCAGACTGCAAAATGCCTCTAGGGACTTGTTTGCGCCAGATCTCTTAGAAAGTTCAAGAGGAATTAGCTAAAGATGTGGGATTTTAAAAAGGGATTCATCTTGGGTGATCAGATTTAAAAAAGGGATTCAGCTTGCCTCACTCTGGAAGCTAGGCGGCATGGAGGCCCCCTGCCTCTGAATCTGGTGTTTATTGCAAGGCAGTTCACCCATCTTAAAGTGGAGCTATCTTGCTTGAACTGTAGCTATCTAGTCAAGCCCTTTGTGGTGGCATCAGGGCCCATGTGAAAGCGAAGAAACCTAGAATCACAGTGGAGCTCAGCCATTAGGCTTCTGAAAAATGTTTCCACCCAATGCTATGGCTCCAAAGGCTAGTCAACTCATCGTGCCTTCCTGACAGTGTGCTGGCAAGCCCTGAGAAAAGTGATGAGAGGCCAAATGAAAAGTTAATGAAAAAGCAAGGCAGTATAAACCAAGAGTGCCAGTCCTGACAGGCAAATGTGATGGTCCTCAGTAGTCTTCACGCACAAGGCAGTTAAAATGCTACAGCTACAAGATTTAAGCAGCAGATTGACTACAAAACTGATGTCTCAAACTCCCCAGCTACAGTGCTTCCTGGGCAGCCATCTCGTGTCAGCCAAATGGAGCCCAGTGCCCTAGGCTAGAGAAGGGCTGTGTAGCTCACAGAAGCAAAGCCACGCTCCTTAGAGGAGCCATCACAAATGGAGCTCCTTGGGAGGCTGAGGCTGGACCAGGAGCATGTATCTTGCTAGCTGGCCGGGCACTTAACAGAAGAGGGTTTCTCATTCATCCACCTGCAAAAATTCCCTTTATATTGCTGTAACCAAATAGTTTCACCTTTTCACTATGTTCGCTGAACTCAGAGGTTTACCTGCTTGCCTGTAGGTGAACAAGCAGTTAGGTGCTTTGTACCATGAGCAGCTGCCTCTCTGGTTTCACAGTTCTTATACTGGAGGTTCAGGCCCCAAAACAGATTCAAAGAGGGATGGCCAGAAAACTAGTCTGCAAGAAGTTTGGAGAGAAAAGGAAAGCAGCAGCAAAGAAAAACAAAACTCTCCAAGGTTTCACTGTACCAGGTCCCCATCATCTGCCTACGTTTTGCCCACACACAGTTCAATCAGCATGCCAGGGAGTCTGGCCACCTGCCAGCAGGATTGCAGATTCTAACTATTTGTCTAAAATGCACTCAGAAATTGCAGCTACACAGAGTCTTTTAGCTTTTCTTTTTGTTTTTGTTTTTTTTTTTTTTTTTTCATTTTTGTTTTTTTTTTTTTTTTTTGTGTGTGTGCGTGGATATGGGCTTTTTTTCCCTCCAAAAAAATTACAACCTCTAACTGCCGCCCACACCTCAGTTGCCAGAGAAACGCAGCGTGGGTATCACTGTGGTAATGGGGACTTGGGTTTTACACTGTGCTTGCTATCATTGGCTGACTGGAAGGCCCCCACAAAACTGCCCCAGCAGGATGCTTTAGCCCAGACATGGAGAGTGTTCCACCCCAGGCACAGACCAATGTAATTTATTTTTTCACTGTGAGCATCTGCTTGGGAGAAGTCAAGGGCACAGTACTTAATACTCTGGTAATTATGCTGCTAATGGCCTTGACTCTATCCAACACAGTCTCAGTATTTGTACTTATGTGGTGCCCAGCACAGTTCAGCTCCAAAGGGGATGGGATGGGATGGGATGGGATGGGATGGGATGGGATGGGATGGGATGGGATGGGATGGGATGGGATGGGATGGGATGGGATGGGATGGGGTGGGATGGGATGGGATGGGGTGGGATGGGATGGGATGGGGTGGGATGGGATGGGATGGGAAGAAGTGTGTACTAAGAGCTCGATATCCCACTTGCACTTCTGACTTGACAGGAGCATTCTCCACACACACACAAACAGAGCATCCCTGTCATCACCTTGATCAAGCTCATTTCTTCTAAAATTATAGCGCATGTGCCTGTGCTGAAGACTGTATCCACAGTAAATATCCAGAGACACATCTTGGTTAACAAGTCCTGGATAGAATTACCCTGAAAAGAGAAAACGTGAGTTTTTTTTACACTGGACACCTATGCAGAGGAGAAGGTACTCAAGATGACTAAAAATATTAACCTTCTTAAGGAGGTGACAGAGCATCTCTACCATGCACTTCTGAGCTCTGCATCAAAAGGTGAGGCAGATCAGAAAGATGATTTCTGGCTGAACAAAGACAGTTTCTTGAGGGAGAAGAAAACACACACACATACCAAGCCCACATATTTTGCACACTCTTTGCATAGTGGTGAGGGCGAAATGGGCTTCAGCTTCATTTGGGGGGGGGGTGGGAGGGAGGGATTTTCTGCCCTTCTCCACAAAGCCACTCCCCATTCAGCATACAGCACACAGACCCAGGGATGCTGCTGTCTTTCCAGCTACAAAGCACAGGAAGGAATATTTATCTTGACTGACTCTGAGCAGCTTTCCCTGAAGGCCAGCACACAGCATGCTCTCCTGACCCTACGGCAGCCCTGAAAGTATTCAAAGTGACTCTGCAAACAATGGGGGAATTAGAACATTTCACCAAAAGAGCACTGGACAAAGGGAGGCATTAGACAACCTTTACACGTGGCTGCTCCCTTCTTATTAATGGATTGCCTTTGCCAACTCATAACTGAATCTGTGTGCTCTTCAGTTTCCTTCCATGCTTTTTCTTCACAGTCTTGTTCAATTTTCTCCTTGCCTCTGGATTTCAAACAGTTCCTGGCTGCACTTCTCTTGCGCTAATCCTCCTTGCCTTCTTGTTTGCCACAGAGTTTGCAGTCCCCGGTTCTATATTCTGCTTTCTTCTGCAATCTTCCAGCATCTGTACATTAAGTATCACCTAGAATTCAAGACTACACAGATAAAGGTCCACCAATGCCTTTACATGTGCAGACAAGTAATATTTGGTTCCTGAGAAAACATGATTCTTGAGCCCAATAAAAATTTGTCCCTGAGGTTTTAATTCAAAGACTTTGCTTTCCCAATATGTCCTTTTTACTGTTATTTTTGCATTCTCAAAACTCATGGGGTTTTTTTAGCTTGTGGTCACTGACAGAGTTCCTGCATAATTCAAATATTTTCAAATATTCCTACAAACACTCTTGCAGTTGTCTAAGTCGTTAAACTTGTGGCTGAAGCAAGTTAAGACTAGGTAGGAACTGTCCTGGAGCCTTTCTCTCCATGTTACTGTTATTGAGAAGCAACTCTCTTCATTTAGATTGCAATATCAATGTGTAACTGGTTTAGGAAACCACAGTGTTTAATGATTAAGCAACACATTACTAAGACACTGGTCAATTTATTAAGTAATCAACATGCTAATTATCAAATAAATACACCACTATTACTAATCTGCAATTATACTATTTTCCACCCTATTACACAAAATTATAAAGCTATTGACCAACACCCACCTTGCAGGCAGTTGTACGGAGCAATAAGGTCTCCCCTCAGCCTCCTTTTCTGCAGACTAAACAACCCCAGGTCTCTCACCCACTCCTCATAAGACTTGTGCTCCAAACCCTTCACCAGATTCATTGCCTTTCTCTGAAGCAGCTTGATGTCTTTCTTGTAGTGAGGGGCCCCAAACTGGACACAATATTTGAGGTGTGGCCTCAGTAGTGCCAAGTACAGGCGCACAATCATTTCCCTATGCCTGCTGGCCACACCTCTTCTGATACAGGCCAGGATGCTGTTGGCCTTCTTGGCCACTTCAGCACACTGCTGGCTTATGTTCAGCTGACTAACTACCAGCACCCCCAGGTCCTTTTCCTCTGGACATCTTTCCAGCCAATCTTCCTGAAGCCTGTAGCATTGCATGGAGCTGTTGTGACGCCAAGTGCAGGCCCCAGCATTTGGCCTTGTTGAATCTCATACAACTGATCTCAGCCCACCAATCCAGCCTCTCCAGATCTCTCTGCAGAGCCTTCTTACCCTCAGGCAGATCAACATGCCCACCCAGTGTCATCTGCAGACTTACTGAGGGAGCACTTATCTCCTCATCCAGAACATTGCTAAAGATATTAAACATAGTTGTTTTTATCTGGAACAACCCATTTGCCAGCCCTGTACCTCCCTTTCTCTGTCCCAGCTTCTCCCTAAGGTGCAATATGTCCCTTGTTACTTTTGACTCACTGGCCCAATTCAGCAACATCTGTACTGAAGTATGGTTCTTCTAAAGTAGTTAAAGGGACAATCTCAGCCTCATGTGGTATTTCTGATAACACCCTGCCTGAATACACTGGGCCAAAACTTCCCCGCAAATTTCCATTTCATAATAGCAATAATAGCAAAACTTACAGATTGCCTGAGGCAAATCAGTCTACTTAGCTTTGATTCCTCCACCTCAACCCAGTCAAGCCTGTCAGTGCATCCTGTTGTCAAGCACAGACCAGCAAAACAAAGACCCACATCATCCATGCATCTGATCAATCCAAAAACTAGCTGTGTAATGGGACCAGAAGAGATCCCCTAAAGTGAACAGGGCCATGACAGCAAACACCACATGGTGGCTAGCTGCTGTGCTGTAGTTCATATTTTCTAGGACTGCCCTTTTTCAGAGAGAAATGGCTAGTACAGCAGCTGCCATAATTTATTTTCAGAAACACCAATTTAGCAGCAAACATGGAAAGAAAGAGCTGGAAAATGCAATGGCCTGACAGATGAAAATCTGGGTCATCATCACATCATTCCCTTTCAAGCTCATCTTTATAAGCTAATGCATATTTTTGCCCTTTCCTTGCCATTTAGGAGGCCAGTGCAGTACATCAGTGCACTGCTGTGTAAGAATTTATTCCCATTTCTAATCTAAGAGATACCCATGACAATTTCATACCAAGTTGTCCTTTAGTCCTGGGCTAAGTCACTCTCTCATGCTACAGCATTTATAACTAGCCAAAGAGATGTGGAGTTTTCGTGGACTTGTGGAGATTTCACCTGCATATACAAGCTAGCCCTTTCAGGCACCTTGAATTATTTTATTCTGTACTTGTAACTTGAACTGAAAATGGACATTGAAGAGAATATAAATGCAGCTGTCTTTCACTTTACGCTTGTTCTGTCATTTTGTTCTAGTTTAATGCATTGCGAGCACTGTGACATGATTAATGATTTCAAGCAGAAAATCACCAGAAAATACTCAGTGTTGAGTTTCTCAGCTAAGAAGACAAAACAGGAAAAGATGCAGTAAGCAGCATTGACATTAACATTCAGACATGGTTAGAACATAACTTTGGGCTTGGAGGAGACATTTAATACATCTTTGTAAAATACTCAGGCCCTTCCTCACCAGCACTTTGTTTAGTCTCTTCATAAAAGACATTAATCCAGATGCATGCATTGGAACCAAAAACTCAGAGTGCTTTGAAGTAACCAGCATGGAACAGCAATGAAAAAAATCTGACATCCTGTGGCAGAGTGTTATGAAAAACCATGTAACCGTTTTAAATACTGGAGGTCTTGCCATTCATCAAAAGGCAACATGCTGAGTCTCTAGGAGGAAAAAGATACAAAGAAATAATCATATCAAGATGGTCAAAAAGAGCTTCCTAAGAAGAAAAGGTATCTTAGCTACTATTGTCTCCCAATACAAGTTCCCAGCCCTGTTGAAAACGTCTTCCATGCCCTACCCCACCCAGTATTGAACATGCCCTCTTTATTTGCCTTCACTCTCTGCACAGTATTGTGTCTTCCCATGTTGAGTCGTGTCAAACCCAAAAACTACAAGCACAAGGCTGTTTGATTTCTGTGTGTTGTACAACCTGTTTCCACTCAGGTTGGATAGCCATTGTTTCTTAACCTGTCCCACCTCTGACTTTTTGCACTCCCCATTTTTCCCTTAGTATCTGACTGGTCTGCCTCTCGTTGGTCCTTGCTTCCCATCCACCAGGCCATTCCCTGCCTTGACAGTTTCCTCAAACAAACTAACTCATAAAAATTTTGAGGTCAGCTCCCAATCACTGTTCAACAGCTATTTGCCGCAATCTTTCTCTTCCAAAGAATGTGCTGGTAAGCTCATTTTTAATCACTTAATTCTGTGTGTCTCTTCATAAATAAGTACTCGTAACTGTAGGCTACACACTCTGTAACAGACCAGAGGAGAAGCCATCTGTTGCAGAGGTGCAAAAACATGACAAAAACAAGAGCTCCAGCTCTCCTCACACAGGGCTAGCATGCATACAGTACCACTGGCTCCAATGGCCACCTCAACCACCCGCCTCCTTGTGCTTCCTTGGGTAAGGAGCATTTGCTCAGTAAGCGGAGCCACACTGGCCTGTGCCTTGGCAGAGGCATTCAGGTCCAGACTGTGTTTCTGTAAGGCAGACAGCGCATACATCCTCCAGCTCAGGAAACTTTGAAGCTGCTGACTGCCAGAAATCAGAAAGGTGCACCTGTGGAAAAAGCTGCACCAGCTTATCAGACTATATCTTCCCTGAGCAGGACAGTCAGAGCTGGTAAGGCCATCTTCATGTTCTTACTCATAGGAAGCAACAGTAAGGGCTCCAGTAAGAAACACTCAACAGCAGAAGATGAAATACATTTGGTTTATTTCTTTCTAAAGTTTGTACATATACATATATCATTATACATATGTGAGATCCTTCACTAGGGTTGCTTGATTTCAATTACATAAAAATTATTGGGAGGCTTCCAGGCTCTTTGTTGCCCATAAGCAACATTTATTCCAACTTATAAAAACACAGAGGAACAGAGTTATAACATGGACACAAGAGAGAAGTCTATATCTCACAGTTTCAATACATCAAAGGCAAATTATTTGTCTGTATACTGTAGGCTTACTTTATCAGCAATGATAAAATAGAGGAAAATATTTATATACAGTCACCTCAAGTGAAAAATAAAGCAATGTAAACTTAAATTCCAAAATATTATTTTAAATGATATAACAATATCCCCAAAAAGCCCGTCTTCCAAGGGGAAGAGGACTGATTAAGTGCCTTCATTTATCAGGAAATGATCATTCTAGTACCAGTTACATGAAGCAGAACAAGGGAGGGCATCCTGTGGTACCTTTAGAAAAGAGTGACAACTCTGCTTCAGGAAAGCATCTCTATTAAGCAAGTATATGTTTGAGTCCTTATGGACATCAGCAGTGCATGGAAACATCTCCCATGAACCAGGGCTTAACTTAAGTCTGCACAGCTCTGACTCTAACCTCTGAGAAGTATGAATTTCTGGCCATGCATGGTTGCCAGGGACAAAACAGGGTGCTCTGGTAGTAGGATAGCCTCAAACCTGAGACAATGACCACCCCAAGAGTCAGAGCAGCAAGTTTCACGCTGCTGGAAAAGATTTAGTGATTACCTCAGTGCTGCTTCACAGCAGACAAAGAAGTTACCACAAAGCAGTGAGACTGGGACTCCCTGTTTAAAGTTGCATGAAAAACACTCCAGCGATTCGTGGATGAGAGTGACCTACCAGAAGAAAAGCTTCTACACTTGGCAAAAGGGATAGGAGGCCACCCAGAGGAAAGGTCTGGCAAGGACTTCTATCAGGCCCTGTAAAATTAGATCTGCACACAAGGGTGTGTGTACACAGAAGTGCAAAATGTTTTTCTGTACTACCACTACCAAGAGTAACTCTTCCCATATGGGTACCACACAACAATAACTGAAAATTCTTGGTCTAAGTGGAAACAACACTGCAACAGCTCAGGCAGAGGGCAAATGACACTTCCTAACTACAACTCCAAGTGCAACAGTACTCACCCTCATCTTCCCACTACATCACCAAGGCAGGAGCTCAGTGCCTGAAAAATGATTACAGGATTACTGCTTGCCCAAAGCAAAGTGATGCAGGTGTTCCTCCTCGTTTCTTCCTGAGCTGCAATCTACTTACATCACAGTCCTGCAATCACTCTGGCCATTGCCCAGTGAAGTACAAATCATTTGTTGCTCAAGTTTTTCAAGGTAACTGTATGATAAGAGTTTTATGACTCCAGGTAAGAATCCACTCTCAAGCTTTGCTATCCCTTTTCAGGGATAATGCAGATAAAGTTAGTGTTGCCATGACTAGAGTGCAATAGGAAAACCCACTGGGTTACTTTATGTCTTTTTACTTAGACCAGCAACTTGTAAAAAGTTTGTTAACACTTTCTAGGGGAAAACTCTGGGAGGCATATGAGAAGCCCAAAAGAGATATTTCAGCCCTGCTGCTCTTTTCCCTGCTGACAAGTCAGACTTTCTTCTGGAAATCTGTACAGTTGCAGAACAAAACCCTCACTACTGCTGTGCAGCTGTACCTGCACGAGACATCACAGGCACCTGTCCTGCTTGGACACTTTAGGACATGATGTATCCTTGCTGAATTTTCACAGAGCAAGGTCAACATTTTCAGAAGTAAAGCTGCGTATTAGATCCCAGAGTGTGATTTTCAGAAGAAGTCAGCACAGATGCTCCCACTGCAGGCATTGGCTGACATCAACAGGGAGAGGGTTAACCCACTGTTAAGCTAGCAGAAAATTCCACCCAGTAGCTTCTTTGCTTAGACTCTCAAATATATGCCTTTGCTTTCTACTTACAGAACAACAGGCAGCCCTGGTGGACAACAGATGGAGATCAAGGCAGCTCAAGGGATACTCTACATCTGTGAAAGCTCTGATGACTGTTTAACCTAATTTGAGAAATACTAGAACAACAAGCATCCAAACGAAGTTTGCAGCTGCTGAAGTGCTTTGACCAAAATAAGCCTCAGAAAAGAACAGTCTGCTTTGGAGTGCTGAGCCACAGAAGCCATACTACACCTATGAAATACATAAACACATCTATAGGCATCACTTATACACATTCACCAAGTAATGTAAGCTTCAGACTGTACCTCACGCAGAGAGTAGTGATTTTAAAATTTTCAAACTGCCAAAAAACTCTGTTCTTTTAGTCAAGTTATAATCTTAGCCTCGAGTAAGAGGACATAGCTGTCATGTATATGTACAAATTAAAAAAAAAACCCACACAACCCACCCCTGTTCTCATCCTACAGTCTTTCAGAATTTGACAGCACTGAGAATGAGGTTTTCCTAGGTGTGTAAGTGAATTAAGACTCATATCACTGACAGAGTTTGTCCTATGCAGTGACACTGGATGTCACCCATCTCCCTTCTCCCAGCAAAAGGCTCAGAGGAATCAGAGGATTTTGCATGAAACAAGCCTATGCAGCAGCTTGGCTGGCTGTTCCATGGTCACACCAGGATATTCACTTCATAACAAGTACCTTATTATGCTGGTCTCATTGGGTGAGTTACATACAGGACCACTGCTACAGAGTGGCTATTAATTACAATGGTTTATATCAAAGAAAAATCCCACCCTTGTAGTTTGTAACACTTTCAATCCTTGAATTGCTAAGTGATGTACTTTTTCTCGGTCCAAATAAACCTCTGGCCTATACCCAAACTGACTCTTGGCACCGATTTAAAAGCAGATGCCATGACAATTGTTTAAACAATTACAATTTTTATTGAGTAGTTCATTGTTAAGAGTGAAAGACAGAGAATGCTTTGGACTGGCCTATATTTGCTCCTTCTGATGACAGGAGAGAAGTCAGGCCAATGCTGAAGCCTTTGGGAAAGCTGTTGCTTGCATTTGCTAAGGGCAGTGCTCTAATGAATAATTAAAATATAGCAAGGTACCTTCTCACAAGCAGCGCCGAGCCTGCCGTCGCCACTGTTCAGCTTGGTGTTGCCAACAGGAGAGCAGATACTCACAGACAGCATACAGACATGTCACTTGTCCTCCCTGCTCTTATTTAAACCAGCCTCCTAACAATGGGACTGGGGCACCCCTGGATGAGAGTGCTGCTGTCACAAGGGAAAAAAGCAACAGGTGGAAGGGACAGTTCCTCAAGCAGCACAGTGCAGGTGGAAAACAAATCCAGCATTTCCAATTATCTCCCAGCACTGATGGCAATGTTCAAGCATACAGTCCCCAGCAGGTGACCAGCCATGGAAGGTGGCACTGGCTTTCTATTTATCTTCCTCTAGGATCACTGTCTTGTGCACTGGTGTTGAGCTTAGGCGATATCATTTCTCTGGAGACTGACAAAGAGAAAACATTTGCTGGAGGAAACATTCAGGTGCAGCTGGGAGAGAGGAGAGGCTGGGCATACCACTTCTATACACATTAAAATTAACCTCTGAAAAGTATGATCCAGAGACCAACTCTTTCAAAGAAATTTCTGAGACAGCTTCTTTGGCTTGCCCCTATAGGCAGCCTAGATATTGGATGCTGGGAACACATGCTGGGGAGCATGTGGGAGAAATGTGGATTTCATAACTGCCCTCTTAGAGCAGATGTGATGCCCCAGAGCCTGGGGGGAGCAATACCAGGGAAAGTCTAAGCAAGCAGCAAAATGGAAGATTGCTTGTGATAAGGTGTGTACACACCTTTGCCTCTGCAAAAGGAGCCGGTGTTTCCAACAACCGGTATACCATCTCTCTGTGCCTGAAGGACACTGGTTGAAAATGGCATTTCATTTTTTTTTACACAACTCTCCAGAAAGCTGCAAAATGCATGGGCTGATCTAGAAAGTACTCAACTCCTTGCAAAGCTGCATTTCAAAGTTTTCCCACAGCACACGTTGCCTCTGCTTCTGAGTCTTTTGGAAAGGAGACCAGGAATGTCACAAGTGTCTGGCCTAAGTATGGGAGGAGGGACACTGCATCCCTGCAGTGTAATGCTAGAGGATCACAGCAATCTGAAATTCTGTCTCACACCTCCCAGCTATAACTGTGGCTGGAAACACAGGCTACCAATAAGCAGAATGAAAAAACTGTTCACACAGTTATCCATTCAGCACAGTGCTGTTTCAGAGCAGGTTTCGAGGCAAGATGGGACAGTCAAATTTTCTGGATTTTTACAAGCATGGAAGGAAAGAGACTTGTTACACAGAAGCAGCTGAGGTGCTAAGATGACAGACAGGAGCAGCTTGACAGAAAAGGAGGAGGAGCTGTCAGACTAACTGGTATAAGGCCAAAATTGATTTAGGGATGAAGAATGCAGACATGGTAAGTGGTATGCCCTCTGCAGAGAAAAGCCTTCTCCACTTTCAAAAACACGGCTGTGCAAAGCCCTTGAAGCCCAGTGATAACTCTGCCACCTTTGACTTTCTGTACTGCCACAATCATCACAGTCATCTCCTTCTAATCAGGGAAGAATCTCATTCACCTACTGGAGAAAGGCAAAAATATTGGCTGTTTTAAGCCAGAAAAACACCCTGCTTTGTCATAAGAATGCACCGGAGCTATGAAAAGTCACCAAGTAATTCTGGTCTCTGGAGGTCTGCTAGTGCAAACCCCTGCTCAAAGCAGGGCTGTGCTGAGCACCACTCTCCAGGAGACACCCCAGATGTGGGCAGACCACGCCCTGGGAGCAGGCAGGATCAGAGGGAAAGCACTTAAGGGATGAGCTGTTGCAAGCCCTTAGAAAGCTTCCGGTAACAATTTACAAGTGGCTGGCTACTGACGAAAAGCTGTCTGAGTCCACGTCACAGCATTCCCCAACAGCTTCACTGCATTAATCGCTCTGCTGGCTGACTTATCTCTCTACATCAGTTAAAGACACAATATAAATACTGGATTTAAAAGCTGAAGTCATGTTCACTGGTGCATGCGTAATGTGTTATTTATCTGCAAGATGCACACAAACACACAGCCAGCCCAGACAGTCTCTTTTGCAGCCACTGCCAAATGACAACGGTCTCAACCAGACCCCTGCAGCCTGCTGACTCACAGCAGAAAGTGCAGTTTTGGCTTCAGGAAAGTATATCACCTGCTTTAGTTGCTGAGTGGAAAGAGGGGAAGGCAATTTTCTAACTCTTCTCTCTGCTGTCAGGTGCAGATACAGTGATGTAATTTCCTGCCTCTCCTCCCTCAGCTGGGGAGAGGAGATGGTCCAGTCCCTGGAAGCTGAACAACTAGCAATGCTTCAGAGCAGGATGGTTTTCTCTGGACCTCTGTCGGCATCTTGAGAGGGAGTATGCAAGCAGCTGTTGGCCCAGTGCTGCTCCCCTCCTTGCATCCCCCTTCTCAACAGGCAGCCAAAGGCTTTTCCTGAGTGACAGTTGCACACTGCAGCAGGAAGGATCACAAGGAACGATGACACCTCCCGGCACCACAGATGCAAAGGCTGGCTTGCACACACACTCACAGTGGTCTGCCAGTAACTCCTGCTTGCACTGAGCAACCCCAGAACATTGCAGGTTGCTATGCTGAGACCAAGTTCTGGCATCAGGTGGGTCCCAAGAGAAGGCTAGAATATCCAGATATACTGCAACAGGAGCTCATGACTCACTGAAGTCAAGCATTGCTAGAAGGCAAACACCTCAGCAACGAAAGGCAGGATACCGGGTACCATGCAAAGCTATCTGGCCAGACGCTCAGTGGTCCACCCGAGAATATGCACCACTGAGACCTCCTGAGAACCTGCTCCCATCCTTTACAATAGCATGAGGGGTGGGTGTAATGCTTAGTAGATAATCCTACTCCCAAGGAAGTCCAGGAGCCTTAGGCATTCACAAAAGGATCACCTTTTTTGCTCAGTCTCAGATACGTGCATTTTCACATGGGTGCTTGTGATGCTTAGAATTTGTAAACCACTGAAGCAAAATGGTATTAATTGAAACTTGAACAGAAACTGACAAAAATCTCAGTAAACTCATCTGCATGCCTCAGCAGTCTCACCAAGAGTGCTCCATGCTCAACAAATGTTTAATGACTAAAAGACACAGTGAAAAGATGAGACTTAAAAAATACAGCCTAATCCATTTACAAGTGTACATGGAAATAGAGAATAAATAATGAAAAATAAATAAAAAAAAATTTTGTATTTCACTTTTTGACTTTACCTATTGCTTCAAATCATCTCCTCTGCAATGACTTTGAAAAGGAATTATCCAGTCTCTGTGTCAAAGCTGTGAAACGCATTTTACAGGAATAATTTCTTTTTAAGCTCAGCAATTTAACTGCAGTCTACAGCAACCGGAATATTTTAAAAGCTGGGAAAAAAAAAAGTTAAATGTCACCTCTTTGCCTTTCAAAGCACTGCAATCCATAATCACAAGAGGTTTGCTGGGCACGTTCCAGTCTGCCTTCACGAATCTGATCTAGACAACCCTGCCCTGACAGTCAAGCAGGGCTCATTTACAAATCTGTGCATTTTTTTTTGTTTCAGCTGCATGCTTTCTAACACTGTTATCTAAGACAGGACACGTTTTCTTCTCAGATGCGCATTTGGCATTCCCCAAATGCATTTCTTCTTCTCTCTCTCTTCTGCTTGTTTGCTTTAAACCACCAGAGCATGATGAACGGCTGCAGGGATCTCCTGGCTTTGTTTCCCCTTCATGAGCTGTTGATCTGCCATACTTAATCTTCAAACAATCTCTCCCAATGAGCACTATCATGCACCTGTTGACACTGAGTCTCCTTACACAGCATGCTGCACCACATCACTTTGGCTGCAGCAGCAGAAGGCATATCTTTTCCTCAGGAAGAGGACTGAACATCTGCTCCGCTGTAGTAAGTACGCACAGCTCCTAAAGACCCAGCGCTTGGGAAGTGCTGACAGTTCCTACACAGGACTTTGCAGTTTTTAGGAATGTTGCCAGGGCTAGGGGCTAACTCATGACTTCTAGCACAGAGCTGCTCTCATTGGTAGGTGTGAGATGTGCGCACACCCCAACAGCACATGTAGATACTCTCCCATCTGGTTTTGCTACCAGGCTGCAACTGCAAGGATCAACACCTTCCAGAATCATCTTTGTTACAGCCAATGGTATGCACAGCACCAGGAAAGCTGTTGCACGGTGGTACGCAGTGGGGGAGGCAAGCTATGCAGTGCTTATTAAGGTCCTTCTGTCTTTGATTGCTCCCTGTCCTGCCTACTGAACTGGCAGTTCAATAAGCTAGATTAATTGACTTGGACCCTTCAAGCAGTCCGGCAGAGCACAAATCCCCTCAGGAGGTATTTTTTTTGATATGTGGCTCTTCAACTACTTGGGCTGGAAATACCAGCCCATTTCTAAACAGTCTTTGCATTGATCTTGACGTTTCTTTATGCATTAAGGATTACATCCATCAGAATGCTACCCTGTGCCAGGCGCAACAAAAATAACAGCAACTAACTGGCCCTTAACATTACCTCCCATGGTGTCTGTGGGAAAGGCCAGCTTTATTATACCACTCCACATAGGGGAAATGTGAAGCAAAATCGGGGAGACCTCTCAGAGCTCACCCAGCAGGCCAGTATCAAACCTGAGATTAAAACTCAGGGTTTTAAGAACGAAGAAAATGACTTCTATATCACCTTGCTACTCCTAGTGCCTGAAGACTGTTGGACACCGCAAAGGTCTGTGGCACAAACAGAGGGCTTTCAGGTATAGAGAGCTCTACCCATGATGGTCCCTCCCTGTCCCGTGCTCCCCTCCAAAATGCCTGGTGCAGGCTATACAGGAGCTGCAACGTGGGATGGCTCCCTGTGGGTGGAGGGTAGGAGGATCTGTCAAAGCTGAGTTCACCCCTGGCTGGCCTTCATGTACGGAGCAGCCAGAATGGTATCAAACCCTGGCCCAGAGCAAGGACATGCCTTTCCCTTTCGCCATTCTACACCAGTCTCTTCCATCTATATGTGAGCTAAAGCAGGAAACTGGGGAGCTGAGTACCATCCCTTCCTAAAAAGAAAAGGCAAAGTGCTTTGTCACTAGCAGAGAAATTGCAAACACCTATCTGTGCACACCAACAAGAAAACTCTTGGAAGAGAAAGCATCAGGGCACAATATATCATAAGGCTCTATATAGCAGCTAAGGGAACGCGTATAGTTAAAAACTACACATAGGCCGTTTGCTTTTACAATACAATGCTAATGGCTGACATCTACAGCAGCCTCCTCCAAAAACAAATCTAAAGCCCAGTTAGTCATTCTAACTGGGTAATCCCTAATCTCCGTGTCTGCAGAGACAGCACAGGTTTGAATAGCCCCCAGCCTGCTACCTCAGGAGAAGACTCTGTTTGGAAAAAAGCAAGAAAATTATTTCAATACCATTACCCCAGCATTGCCAGAGGTTTCTAGGTTTTGCTCCTTCACGTTCATGGGTCCAGGGTCAATGCAATAATGATAAGCAACAGTAACTACTTACTGTAGCACCTGCTGCTAAGTACCAGTACCAACATGCTCTGCATTGTCAGGAAACCAGTGTTCCCAGCACCCTAGGCTCTAGCCAGCCTTCTGCAACTGCTCATTTGCAAAACTTCTCTCATAGCTACAGCTCATATTCACAGCACTGCAGCATTAGTCCAGTTACTTTTCCCACCCACCACGTAAATAAAGTGACAAGTGACTTGAGAGATGAAAGCCACGTGCCGATGGGAGGAGATAAATGGGGGAGAGACAAAATATATGTCGCAGAGTTCTATCCCTCCCCCAGCTCCTTTAGAAACAGAACAACATAAAAGTCCCAATGCTTCACAGTTGCTAAATGATAAATTAACAAAGCAAAGCAGGAGCAAAGACATCTCCCACAATCTGCACAGAAACAGCAAAATATACAATAGAAAAAGTCACTAACACCCCATTCAGGCAGATGCACTTTTTTTCGTGAATGACAGGTTATTAAATGAAAAAATTTGACCACCGGTTCTTTGCTGCATGGCTGTTCCCCTTGCTGTCATTTCTACCCTAAGTGACCTTCTGCTTAATGCTGGGTGTTTCTGGCCTGTAGTCCTTCCTCTCCGAGACATTGCGTTTCACCTTGGCACTAACTGGAGACTCCTGATTCAATGAGGGACTTGAGTGGGATTTCTTCAGTCCTGGTGCATCGTTCTCTCCTCCGCTCAACAGCTCCTTCACTCCTTCTTTCAGTAGGCCAACATAAATCTCATAGCGATTTTGCTGGGAAATGAAAAGAAAGGCCCAAATCAGTCTGGAAGAAATTCTGCAAAAGTACTTGAGAGACCATCTGGGTAACTTAATGGTTTCTGCTAGCCTTGAAAGCCAAGAGCCTAATATGGATGCAAACAATTGTTGCTGATGGGGACACGAACAATGGTATATAATGTAAATTATGCTGTACAGAAAGGATTCAGGCAGGCTGAACCTGGAGGCACTGTGCAATTAGAGGCACTCGGTTCTGCAGCATACAAATCCCTGTGCTCTGCTGAATGGTGGCTCCCATCTAGCTGGAGCGCATGGTGGTTTCCGAGTGACACCAGTTGAGTTTGCTGATCTTAGTCACGCTGAGTCATATTCCCTGGTAACACATATAGAGATGTTATGTGCCCCACACAGGCATGGAGATAAGGTACAGGAAACTGAACAACAACAAAAATCCTGCTCTGGTTGGCAACAGGTCTCTGCTGAGACCCTTCACTCCTGCCAGCCAGTTCTGCTTTCCTTGCTTCAGCCCACAGGACAGAAACCAAAGCAGAGTCCTGCTAAGCTTGGCCACCACTGAGCCTTTGAGAGGATGCTCTGCAAGGCCACACCTTAACAAAAATTAACAGGCAAGAGGGCTATGACAGCAGCATGACATGTTCCTCTAACAGGGCCACTCACAGAGAAGAAAGAAGGTTGCTCATTTGTTGTATTTTTCAACTGGAAAAAGTTCACTTTACTGTGCCCCATGCCGACTTGTTCTGGAGCAGAGCTTTTCCCTCCAATGGGAACATTTCACTCTGTATGGCACAATAACATGTTTCTGCACGTAGCATCTTGGCAAACAACAGACAATCCCTGCAGGGCCTCAAAACCATAAGTTGGAGCAGGAAGTCCTGAAAACAGAACAACCCACCTCCCAGGATTTGTTTAATAACCTGCCCCTGACATATCCACTAAAGATGTGGTACAGGCATTTTAACTGAAGTGATCTCAGTGGGCTGAGGGCCAGAGAAGCAGGATGTAAGCATCTCTACTGATTTTTAATTTATATTTCAAAGTGGCAAAACACCTGTCAAACTGTTTTGTTTCTTACAGAAGAAAAAGTGTTCAAGAAAAATTCTTCCAATTTATAATAATATAATATAGTTCTGGTAATAACACTTATTTGAGAGCACAAAGTATAAAAGCTTGGAAACTGCTTTGAAGTGCAGAATATAAAGAAAAAAAAGGAGACAATGTGATTTGGGTTTCAAAGAGTCCTTTAAATAAACAAAACCTCATAGAGGAGGATGATAAAAGAATTCACCTAAAAATTAAAAGCATTCTTATCAATTCCTTATCTGGAGCTCCAGCTCCACAATGCAAGAGACAAACACATGAAGTAGGTAAGATGTGTCATTCAATAAAAAAGTAAACGGAGAAACAGCAAGCAGAACCCTGAAGATGATGCACTGGGCTGATGAATGAGTCATCACACAATGAACACAACACCTCTGCAAAAGAGAAGGCAAGCCGGTGCTCTGAGATTGGGATCAGTGTAATATTCATCAACAGAGAGGGACTTTACTGCTGCACAGTCCTTTGGGATTTTTTTGTGAGACCAGTAAACATCAACAGGGTCACAAGACCCAGCAATCAGAATGGAAATTCAAGGTCAGTTTCTGACCTGCATGTCTGCCAATGGCCATTTTGCCTTGGACTTTCTGGGCGCATGATTTCTTTCGCAATTAAGCAATGCATTTGGAAGTTTCTATTATGATTTCAACTGCAATAAACTTGTTCTTTTAGTGATCTGACATTAAAAGCTAGGTATTAAAGCTGGGGGAAATTTTTCCTCACAACAAATTAATCTGGAGAATTCTGTGAAGAAAGTAAAACCACAAAAGCTAAAGCTATCCAAAAACTTCTGCAACATTATCTTTGAAGACTGAATGCATATAATAAAAGGAGATGAGGTAATCATCCACCAAATTTCTGGCTTCACCTCTTACCTAACAACACTCAAAAGATCTCTCCCAAACCATAAATTTGCTGCAATGAGTAACCATCACCTGGGGCAGTACTTCCTCAGTCAGAAAGTGAAGAGAAACATTCCTTCCTCGGTGTCTACAAGCAAAGATACCAGCAAGAAGAAATACTCCTGGCTGCATCCCTGAACCGGCACCTCCTTGTTCACTGCACCTCAGAAAGAAACATCTCACTTGTCTTTCATCAGGAATGAGAATAAAAGGAATACCAATTGGTCAACAAAAGCCCGCAGAAACAGAATCTGTCCTCTTCCTTCCTAATGGTACTATGCTGCTTCCTTTGGGATTCACGGGCCCTTTTGGTGTGCTTCTAGAGATGTATCAGCATGGTCCTTTGTATGTGGATGCAAGGCCTGGTCTGCAGTCTCAGTCTGAAAGAGCCAAGCACAATATAGCCAAGCACAAAATACTGCCTCACCTGCCTCTTGCTCTTTTGCCCTTACTTTCACCAAGTGAAAGTAACCCAGCATTGCACAACAGCACAATGAATCACCATCTCTCACACACTGCTTAAGCTGGTGCTACAACTGGCCTGCCTAGACAGGAATTTCTGCAGTGCTGATCACATAGTTGAACTGCACAGTTCAATTGAGGGCAAAGGCTCTCACTAGGGAAGAAGATATCCTTTTTTTTGCCTGGACTGTACCGGTTATGTTTTGTACTGAAATACCTGAGGAATATTTCTCTAAAGACCATGGTGATAAAATTGAGAGCAAACAGAAACATCAGAGAGAAACACTGAGAAAAAACAGAAACAGAACAATCTCCTTTGCCATGAATCTTTCAAAAATCATCTAAGACTCCAGTCTGCATTTCACCCTAACTCATCAGGTTTCTAGAAGTGATAGAAAATAAACTTTGTGTCAAGGGCACAAAACCAAAAAACTCTTTCCTCCCCCAAGTTGCACAAGGCCTCCTACAGAGTAAAAGTGTGTAGTTTGCTCTGTACAGCCAAGTGCCTTGTCCAAAACTGGCATTGTGCCAATAATCACAATCATTTGATCTCAGTTGTTCAGTCAGTTTCAAACCACCTTACTGTCGATTCCCTAGTCCACACTTCATCAGCTTGCCCACAAGGCTGTTAGAGGAGACAATGTCAAAATCTTTGTTAAAACCAAAACCAAACAACTGTCACTGCTCTCCCTCATCCATCACACCAGGCAACTTATTGTAAAAGGCTATCATGTTGGTCAGGCATGATTTCCCCTTCATAAAGCCATGTTGATTACTCACAAATGCCTTGTCTTTAGTGTGTTTGGCAGTGATTTTCAGGAAAACTTGCTCCTTCCACAGATGGAGAACCAGCTTACCAGCCTGCAGTCCCTGGACATTCCTCCTCCTCCTTGACCTTCTTGAAGACAGGAATGACATTTGCATCCCTCTATTCCTCAGGGACCTCCCCTGATCACAATGACTTTTCAAAGGTAAGCAAGAGTAGCTTTGCAATGACATTATTCAGCATCCTCAGTACTCAGCGTTGTATCCCTTCAGATCCCATGAACTTGCATATGTCCAATTTAAATATTGCCTAACTTTATCATCCTTCACCAAGGGTTAGTTTTCCTTTCTCCAGGTTTTTCCACTGGGCTTATGCATTTGTGACTGCTGAAGGCTGCAGAGAACAGACAAAGAGACACTAAGCACCCTAGCTTTTCCCTGTTCTTCGTGACCAGATCCCCTGCCCCAGTATAAGCCCCATGTAGGGCCCGTATCTTCCCTACCTGTCTTGCTGTTAACACACCTGTAGAAACATTTCCTCTTGCCCTTCATATAGTTTGTCAAATTCAACATTGCATGGGCTTTGGCTTTCCTAAATGCGATCCTACATGCTCGGACAGTATCTCTATTCTTCCTGTGCCACCTGCCACTGCTACCACCTTCTACACACTTCTTTTTTATGGTGCAGTTTTGCCAGGAGCACCTTGTTCATCCATGGAGGCCTTCAGCCATCTCTGCTTGCTTTCCTCCTTGTAAGAGTGAACCATTCCAGAGCTTAAACAAAGTGATCCTTGAAAAGTGACCAGCTCTTACAAAGACAGAAAGCATCTTCACCCCCAATGCTGTATCTAATGGGATTCTTCCAAGCAGTTCCCTGAAAGGGCCAAAGTCAGCCCTCCTGAAGTCCAGGGTTGTGATCCTACATTTTACTTTGACCCTTCCTTTCAGGATCATGAAGTCCAAATCTTGTGGTCACTGCTGTCATGGTTGCCCTTGACGTTCATATTCCAAACCAGTTTTTCCTATGAGAGGTCCAGCAAAGTGCCTCTTCTTGTCAGCTCCTCTGTCACCTGTGTTTGCAAGTTGTTGTCAATGCATGCCAGTAACACCCTGGATTGCTTTGCCCTTCTGTGTTGTTCCTCCAGTGGATACAGGGGTGAAGTTCCCCATGAAGACTAGGGCCTGCAAACATAAGGTTTCTTCCATTTTTTTTGAAAAAGGCCTAGCAGACAACCACCACAACGACATCCATCTTCACATGCCAACCACAAGCATTCAGCTGGCTCTTACCCTTCATTAAGCAAAGCTTCACGTGTGCCTGCTACTTACTCACAAAAAGGGTAACCTCCCCTCCTTGCCATCATTGTCTGTTAATTCTAAAATGCTGGTATCCATTTGTGACAGCCCTCTTAGTCATGTGAGGTATCCCATCACCTCACTTCAGCCCAGTTTTGTTGATTTTGCACTCTATCCTGTTCACATTATTGTGTACCTTTTGCTTGCCAACCTAGTCTACCACTTCCTCATTTGATTGTTAGTCAGATCATATCAGGGGTATGGGATGTGGAAGAACAAATTGGCCACTTGTATTCCCTATACAAAACAGTAGCAAAACATCTATGCAAAATATCTCAAGCTAACCATATGTAATGCAGCCCAGAGGTACAGCAAAGTCAAAACCAACAGGCTGTGGTTACAACTTGCTGCAAAAGCAAAAGTACACAACCAGTCAAGACCAGGAGTAAAAAAGCTCGATCAAAAGAAACTTATATAACACATAGCAAGAGGCTTATTTTAGTTCTGGAGGCTTATGTTGCCTCCAGCATCTCCTCTGGTGGTCTCTCTGACTTTTGTCTCATCTGCTCTTTCTCTTCTTCAGACAATAGATCTTCCTTGCTAGGAAGTGCCTACCTAGAGGAGGACACTTTGAGACCCCAGGTAACTCTGACTCAGTTCTGTGGGAAAAAGCTCAAAGATGCAGCCATCAAAAATACCAGGCATCTGCTGCATTGACAACCCCATCCCTCATAGAGCTACAACATGGCAGACACCATGATGGATAAAAGCTGGAATCAGATGCTCAGAACAATCTCCTAAGGTAGTTGCCTAAGTTGCATCACTCAGTCTTGTGATGAATAATTCTACCCTTTTCCTGTTTGTCATAGAATCTTCCGGTTGGAAAAGACCTTTGAGACCATCGAGTCCAACTGCACCCATCCTCTGCTAAACCGTGTCCTGACATACAGCTCAATGTTAGACAACACAAATGGCTCTAATGAAGCACACCTATGACAATAATATTGGAAGAGCAGTTCCTTCAAAACACACCAATAGAAGACAACTATCGTGATTTCCATTACTGCGGAATAGTCATTCCGTAAAGATCGAGGGGTCAACACATGAGTCAGCACATAGTCTTAACATGACAGTTCCTGCCTGAAGACCTTATAATCTCTTCAAAGAGATAAATCTGACAAGGATAGAGGGCCACATTTTTACCCTGCATTTTACAGATGAGGAACTAAATTCATGGCCAATGTCACAGGAGATCCTTTCCAGAAAGTGGAGGTACATCCAAGCTTTGGGCACTATTGTGACGTATCTGACTAACAAGAAAATATTCCTGGTGAAGTAAGGTGAAAAATAGGACGTATCCCCAGGTATTAGAACTGCTGCCCCATCCACACTCAAAATGTAAACATAGTAATGTTTCCCATATTTACCTCAAACTCCAGATAGTGGTCCTTCAGTTTGTAATCATCTACTTCCTTGCCTTTGAGTTTCTTATCAGGAGGATAGGAGCGATGTTCAGCAAGCTCAGTGGAGATCTGCTTCAGCTTAGCTTCATGGGACTTCAGCTGTTCATCCTTCAGAAACACATTAGGCACTTTAGTAGCAGAATCTAAAATATTCAATAAGCAAAGGAAAACAAAGAAATCCCTGGACAATACCAAGCAGATTTTTTTTTTATTTCCTTCTTTTTTTTTTTCTCTTCTTCTTCCCTTTAACTAATTTTAATTAGATTAATAAGATCTGTTATTCCAGAGCTCTGGTCCCAACAGCACTCTCAAAGGCACCCATGAAAAGTGGCCAAGTTTGCAGAAAAACTCAGCAGTTAGCAGATGCTACCAGGAAGGATAGCAAACCTGTCATCCCTTGCCTTGCTGAGAGCAACAGAAGCAGCTTGCTGCAGAGAATTACTGACAACATGACACTTCTGCTCTAATACATTGTTTGGCATATAAATTAGGGCTGTTGTGAGCGCTGCCAGACCAAGGGCAGAATGAGACAAGCAAAAACCTTGCCTCAGGTCGCTGCAATGTAAAAGTAGCTCCTTCCAGGCCAGAAAGGACATGGATTCAGGGCCCTTACTTTCATTTCTGCACTAGAAAATGCTCTTTGGTCTGCAGTTCCCATTTGTTCAGAACAATATAATGCATCTGGAAGAGGAAAAGCTGTTCAGTCCACAAAGGTATCTCATTTTGTTAATTTGCTACCAGCTTTTATCTCTTTGTGCAACTGAAGAAAGCAAGGAGCTTCTACTCACCCCTTTCTAGGCAATTTCCTTTATCAAAATGCTAGGCCCACTCACTTCCTCCAGTCCATCTGTCAGCTAACCTTCCCTCAGCTCAGAGGGTTTACAGCTCCTGCAGCATGGCCTTCTGGGCATTTCTAGGCTTAGGGTTGAAATTATGTTTGAATAAGTCCAAAATATAGACATGATCATGCAGATCTCAGTGACTTAGCCAGTTGTAAAAGCAGGCAGTACCCAGCTAGGCACCCACATATGTACTTAGCCTCGTAGGAGGAGACAGCTGCCACAGAAGTTGTCCCTAGTATTGCAGCTGCCCAGCTTGCAGATTTAAGCCTAGCTCGGACATGCCTGCACTGCACTGTGAGTCACATCACAGAATGAGCCTCTAAGTTCATTGAGCTGGAGCTGCTCCAAAGAGCAGAACGGAGGAAAAACTCCTACAGAGGATGATATTTGAGTCTCATCTAATCTTGTGTTTCAACTCTTTTGCAAGAGAACTGAAGAAAGAAACATGGGATAATTTGCCTCCGCCTGTACATGGTAGGGCTGAAACCACTCGCTACTGGCTGCCAAAAATTCTTGTTGCTGTTAGTAACTACCCTGGATCTGCTTACTTTATTACTGCCCAGTCACTCTTTACATTGTGCTGAATCCCTGGCCCCAGTGACATTCTGTTGCAGTGAGTTCTGCAGCCTCATGACAGCAGGTCTTTGAGCAGCTATTAATTTGTCACTTTTAATTTCCAGGACAGCAGCCCTTTGGAGCTTTCATGTGTGCATACATATTCTCAGAAAAAAAAAAAAAAAAAGAGAAAAAAAACCCATGACCTAGTTCCTTTATACATAGCTTTGTCACATCCCTCTTTGGTTGGACCAGTCAAGATCAGACACTGATCTGCTTTTGAAAGCAAACTTGGTACAACCATCTTGCACAACCTGACATGTCCAACCTCTCTCCCTCACCTATGTTAGGTTCTCACCGCATCCTGACTTCTGCCTCACCAGGAGCAAGGCCTTTGAAGAAGTGCTGTCCATCATGATCCAGCCCATAAAATTCTAAACAGCAACCACAGGGCTTTGACAATTTATATTTTTTTGTCTGTCAAATGAGAAGCAGCCTGCTGGCAGCTTTTCTACACTGACAGATAAAAGCAGACGTGTTTCTGCTTGCCTTTGAATTATCTGCTTTGAACATTTAACACACTTCTGCCTTTAGCTAAAACAGCTTATTTTATTCCACTTTTCGTGTCTCCCCTTCTTTGAGACACAAACCACAGGGTTGTGTTCTATTTTTTTTGCCTTTCCAGATTAAATGGAAACAATGAGACTATGAAACAACATGCTAAATGGAACAATCACACAGAACAACAATGAGTAAAAAAGCTTTTTTTTTTGGTGACTTGGGGTGAATTATTGAAGGCCTATACAGTATTTTAAAGAAGGCATGCATGAGGAAAAAGTAAGCACACAAGGATAAGACAAGTTAGTATTATTCTGTGTGAGATATGTTTTAAACATTAACCTAGAACAGAAGATGGAAAGTCGGTCGCTGCATTGTAAGAAGAAAGGCTACTGCCATGAAGAGGTAAAAAGCATGGGCGACATAAAAAGCACACCCTGTCAGACAAATGCAGATTATGAGATAGTGGTTTCTAAGCAGTGTTGCTAAGCTATGAAGATGGCAAAAAAAAAAATAATTTAAGAAGCAAGACAGCATGGGTAGAGGACGTTAAAAGCTACAGAAGTTTACTCGTAAAGCATACCCTTCAGACTGGGATCTATCATCTCTGCCACACTGCCAACCTCAACAACACAATCAATATCACGTTCCTGCCTGTGCAGGAGGTATTGTAGGCATGCACCACAGCTCCCAAAGCACCAAGGGCTACAGGTGCGAGCATCAAACACAGGCAGTCTGAAGTAAGCAGAAGTAGGTGTTTTTTCTTGCAAGAAGTAGTATAGCTGCGAAATGTCTTGCCACAGGATGCTGCAGAAGCTAAAGGCTTATGTGATTACAAGGGGAGACCAAAGACATTCATGTAAGAGACAGTTTATAAATATACATTAAACAGGAAATCCTTGAGCTGATAAGGGTTAGAGCCTTGTGATATTGTGAAAGAAACATAATTCATGCTTGCCTGGCAGATCAGCTTTCACCTTTTATCACCGCGATAAGCCTAATACCAGGAGTATGCCCATTTCTTGTGAAATGCGTGGCAATAAATACCCAAACTAAAAAAAAAAACCTAAAAACACCAGTCAGATAGTATTTGAAATGTCCCCTGCAGAGCCATAACAGCAGGATGAAAATTCTGGATCTGGTACTAGCAACACTGATGATAGTTTCCTTTTCTTCAAAAATATAAAACAATTATATTCAAAGCTGCTCGTTCTCTCCCCACACTTCAAATTTTTCATCAAGAAATGAGCAGAGATTTACCATGCAAGCTTCATTCTCCTAGGAATGCTAGTGGCAATAGCCACAAAACAATGCCAAGGACCACTGTCCAGTCTCCAGCCAGCCAGAGAAACCACCATCTCCTACCTTTTATAAAATAGCTCACCTGAGATAGCTTTGTTGTGGTGGCTGGCAGGAGTGGGCGACTGAACTTCTTCTGAGAGCCAATTGCCGCTGGGAATGGTGGTGCAGAGAAGACAGCAGCCACACAGTTAATCTTGTTAATCCAGGTTTGCATTTCCTCTTGGCTCCTGGGGAAGAAACACATACCAAACACTTGTTGACTCAGCCTCTTCTACCTCTTTCCCACTAGTCAATGGCATTTTAAAAGCAACAATAAACAGAACTAGACAAGTCTAGTCTAGAGTCTGCTCAGTCTTCTGTTCTGTCTATGCAACTGGTTAACGTTAGATACCTCAGTCACAGGCTGGTGTGTGATTAGATCCATAACTCACCCTAGCATGCATCTTTTCCTAATCCAGACCAAACAATGCAGGCAACAGAGCCAATCAATGTCCTGACTCAGGTATATGCAGGACACCACAGAGGTTTCACCTGAATTACAGTAGCTTGTGTACAAGACCCATGCACGCGTTTTTAATGTCAGAAGTAAAAGGCAGGTCATCTGTTCTCTCTGGATATCACAGCCTGAGAAAATTTAATCAAATTATTCTTGTATTAAGCAGTAACTTCGTTTCTATCCAAAGCGTATCTTCTAGAAAGACATCTGGCTAGGACTTCATGACATCAGGAGACAGGCCATCCAAGACTGCCTTTGGTCATTTGTTTCAATGATTAATCATCCTAAGTGTTAAAAGTTTGTGCCTTGTATCCAAATTGAATTTCCTGCTGCTACAGCTTCCATCTGCTGCATCTGGTTATGCCCTCATCAGTTACATTAAAAATCCTCTTAAAACTTGATATTTCTTTCGCATGAACTGCTTGTACACATTCTAATCAAATCACTACTTAGTATTATTTCTGATCAAATAAACATGAACCTCTTAAGCCTCTGCTTTAACCTGTCCAGGCATGAATTCACCCCTCCTTCAGCACTCTTTTCTTTCCTCAATGACTGGCACAAATCAGAAGAGAGAACTTACTGGGCTTGGAAAAGCAGGACCCTCCAATCTGCTGTTTTAAGCTTGAGGACATTGGGTTTCTTCTCATAGTCTGTTGCCTTGGATGCCAGCGCATGATGCACACTAACTGCATTCTTCAAATCTTCCTCTGACAAAGCCTTTTCTGGCTTATATTCATCCTGCAGGAGTTAATAAGGGAAAACCGGCATGTTATTTCTCCATGTGCTACTCCTTTGCCTTCAACTTAGGCAAAAAGACTTGATCCATTACACTATATGAATTGAATGCTACCTGATGCGAGCACAACCCTTAACATCTTTTCCTTTCTCTTCTCTTTTTTTGATCTCTTTACAAGCAAGAGAAGTAGTTCCACCACTTGTTTGACAGGAAGAGGGGTAAACAGGGAGTATTTAACTATCACAAGAGCTGTGCACTATTTGTCTTCATTTCAGGAATCCTTCATGGCCAGCTCCCCACCTTCACTGCTCAGCCACTGGTTCCTGCTCAGGTTCTCAGCCTCCAAGGTTCAATTTTATTTTTCTCAAACTGCCTTTGTATGTCCTCCTAGGCAGACTCTCACATGGAACAGAAGCCTTCTTATGAATCTCCACAAAGAAAATACAGAAACCTCCTTTAAATCTGCTTGCTCAGAGCCTGCAAACGCCAAGCAGTGCACCATACAGGTTTCTGACACAACAGTAGTATTCCTAATGCTAAATGACAAAAGCAGGAACTCAGACTCCTCTGTGCTGTAAGTGTCAGCCCACGAGCAGTCTTCAGTCTCCTGAGTGACTGGAGCTGGACGAAGACCCAATCATGGTATAGCCACAAGTTCAGTTTAAAGCCCACCTGACTGTAAATGGTTTGGGAAAGCCAGGAGCTTTTTCAAGGAAGAGTCATTTGCCAGTAATGCTGTATATGCAAAGTTTCTCAAGGAGAGACAAAAGCAGTCTGCAACTGACTCCATTTCTCTCCTTTGGTACATCAGAGAAATCAGTCTCATCTGAACACCAACCAAGGGAGGGGGCGTGACAGCTGCAAAACAGAAGAGTAATTCCCTGCAGGTGCGACAACTACTGATCCCTTCACCTGAACATAAGACTTACAAGATAGTGTTTAGCAGGCAACAGAGTGCAGGATGCAGAACATGTGCAGGGATGGACAACACTAGCTTAAACACCCAGAGAGGCACCAGCCCTGATGAAGAGCTGGTTAACATGCATGAATTGGTTTACTTGGCTTATCTGGCAGCACATAGAGTAATGTTACAGCCACAGGCAACTACACCGCTGCTGAAGGCATCTGTGCTCTCAGCTAGGCTGAGTTTGGTGAGAGCTCTCTAGGGTGGTTTCATCCTTCCTCACTGGGGTCCTGCTAGAGCAGGTCCAGAACTTGCTGTTGCTCAGACACTTCACCAGAGGAGATACAGCTAACCAGCAATACTGGCACAGCAGTACCTCGGTTTGGGGTGAGACAAGGGCACAACCCACCACAGCTCTGGCAGGCTTAGCAGAAAGATAGAGCACAGCTGCAGTGATGACTGAAGGGCAGCCTTCAACCTAAATATCTATGACATAAGGGGTCTTCAAGGTCTGGTAGTGAGTGAAGACTAGCATCCCTCTTCTCTCACAGCTCGAGTCCCACTAAGCTTTGGAGGGATCTCCATATCATGTGATGGACTTCAGGCACTATCTAAACCACCTCAAGGATAATTTGGGAAAGTCCCTAGTCAAAGAACAAGGACTGGAGGACGCTGTCCAACATCTGGCCCACCCCATCTTTGAGACAGAGGAAGTAAGCCCCCAGCTTAAACTCCTTCCTTCACAGGTTCAAAACCTAATTTATTTGGTGGTAGTTTTGGGGAAAATAACTGGTTTCACTGTTCAGGGAGGCACGGAAAACTTCAGAGTCAGGACATGAAGTTAGACAGGCATTAGAAACATGATATTCTGTCTTTTCTCAAGTTCTCTAGAATCAGCTATTGCCTTGCCTGTTGCCTCCTGTAAGACGCATCTGATATCCACAGCCCACTCTGGTGTCTGAGTCTGATACAGCACAACTCCACATTTGGGCAGTTCCAGAAGCAGTCCTGGCTGAGAACCCCTCCTTACCAACAAAGAGCATTTGCAGTAATCCTTGCTAATCCCACCAGATCAGCTGGCTGCAATCTACCTTGACAGCTGGGGCTCTGCTACCTTCTCCAAAAACACTGATCAGCATACCGGAAATGTCTCTACATAGTTGGCCAGCCTTAGAGAAAGCTGAAAGGATGTGAATGTCCTATCAAAATTCCTCCTCTAAGGCCTTGAACTCTCTTCAACTGTTACGGAATGCTAGGGGAGCAGGAAGATCTTATCTCCTACGCCACCAAAGACAGCATGTGCTCTGATGTGCTGGTGTCAGCATGGAGGTTGAGCTAAAAGGTAAGGCAGCTGACTAAAGTTAGAAGAAAACAGTGGCATGAAATATACAAGATTTTCCATATCCTGCTGACCCAGAATCAACATGTTTCTAAACCCATTTTTGATGGACCTGAGAATGGCATTTCGGTTTTTATCACTCAGTGGATCATGGGTGGGTATCTCCTCTCAGTTGCAGGTGATGGCTGCAAAATTCACATTCAGAAAGTCTCATAACTGAACACTTTACATCATTCTCGTCTTTCTCTCTCTTTTTTTTTATTTTAATATAGGAAACACATTCCAGAAAAGTTATGCAAAACTACCTGAAAGCCTGCAAGACTATAAAGTGCCACACCAAAGAGCAAAGGTGTTGCAAACTTCACAGAAGAGTCCAAACACAACACAAAGGTCCATGTCCTGCACTGCTTGCCCAGAAGCAATTTCTAGCAAGGAAGCGAGGTCAGCCTTATGCCCTACTTTTATAAACCTCTCTTCTGTACACACATCACATCCCATGTCAGTCTAGTGAATAGACATTCTGTCAAGCTCCTACTTCGCAATTTCCTCTCACTATGAACAGAGGGCAGGAAATTAACCTTGGCCTGAGGATGCCCAGAGACAGGGCCAACATCCCAAACATGTCAAAATTCTCATTTTATATAATACTGTGCAGGCATGTTTAGTTGGCTAATTGTGAACGCTTCCACTGAGCCCCTCTGGTGCCTTCTGTGCTCACTAATTAGGAAAGCATGTCCTTAAATCACTCATTTAAAAATAAAACAATAGGCAGCTCAGGAATTACCACTGGAACATTTCCAATGTTATTAAAAAAAAAAAATAAAGTGTGGGCATGTAGCCAACACTGACCAGATAAGCTCCCCAGTAAATCTCAATTGAGAACCATTCCACTCTCATACATGGACTTTGACAGCAAAATAAGAACTTGAGTGGTATGCAAAGAGAATGACAGCAGAATTGGGATCAGACTGCCCACTGGGGGAATCATAGCTGCTACAAATAATTAATGTTTCTATTACAGTAGTGCCTTGAGTTACAGATAAACACAGAAAGGAATAGTGCAGAGGTCTGTATGTGTGTTTGTGTGTATACGGTACCTATAACAGTAAAATTTCTCTCTTCTCTATTTAAATAGTATTCAGTGCAACAAAACCATCATCACAAATGTTACCTCCACTGACATAGAGATAATACATAGATGATGAGAGATAGAGGGAAAATGTGTGCGCATGCATATGTGAATGAACCCTGCCCTATAGCACTCCATAATAAGGAGAAAACAAAAACAGAGGCAAAGAAATCTTTTACCCATGACTACTGCCAGAGCTATGTGATTCTACAAAGAAATCGAGCTGTTCTAAGATGCTCCTGAACTTTCTGAAACTAGGATAGTTTCAATCTCCTTGTACATTGCAAGAGAAAAACAACAGCTTAGCAACTTTTACTATAAAAATTTGGTTGGGCTGTGTATTTTAAAACTCTGGCACCCTCAACTTCTGCAATAGCAAATCCCTAACAAAGCAAAGCCTATTTCAGGGATGAAGCAAAAGCTTGCTGGACCCTCTGGAGCTGAAGAGAAATCAGAGGATGTTTCACAGCTGCAGCATAAGGCACTGTCACTGAGCAGACGCAGAGGCTCCCTGGGCAGGGTGACAGCTGTCCCACCACTCAGGGAATAAGTCACTTCCCATTAAGCCGTCTCATTAACCTTTCATAGCAGTAAAGCAAAAGCCTCACTTGTCACTGTGCTACAGGAAGATGGCTTCAATGCAAGTGTCTTCAGGAACAAATGGGAGAATGCAGCTTTGCAAACTAACCAGCCTATAATCATTGAATTGAAGTGCTGTCACAAGGGCAAGACACACAAATAACAAACAAATAACAAGAACTCCAAGAACACATTTCATTCTGCAGAGATGCAGTCAGCTATGAAACTAATCTCTTGTTCTCCAAAGGAGCAAGGGTGAGAGCAGAGAGAGCACCATTCTGTAGAAAATTTGCATGCTACATCAGCATATCTACATTTTGTCAATCAAAGCGTTTTAAACTAATATGCCAGTGATAGTCATAAAAGTAAGTAAGATTCCAAAACAAACAGCACCCCCATTTCTTACTTTTGCAAGCTTATTAGTGTCCCCTCAAAGATCAAACAGAAATCTAATGAATGTGTTATGAACGATGAGCCTTCTCACTTCTTAGGAAACCACACAGTCTTTTCAGCTGAATGCTAAAGATGATTTATTTCAGAAATCAAAGCAGGGGACTTCATTTCACCAACGAAAGGCCAAGTACAAACCTGCCATGAAGGACACTTCAGTAAAATCTGAACCTACTGCCAGCAGGGAAAGCTCAGCTGCAATTCAGTGGACTTGATTCTTGTCTCTTGCACTAGCTTTGATTATGTCACGTTCAGTTTTCAGCCCAAATCTTCCATTCTGACTGCAGATTGTTTTGTCCGCTTCAGGATTTCAGCCCCCACAAAAAAGGTACGGCACACAGAGTATCCACCTGGTAAACCTCATGCTGTAACAATTTGATCCAAATCACTTTCTTCTCAGAGACTATCCAGGTTGGCTCTGATGAAACCAACAACTTCAGAATTCCACAGCAGGGTAGGAGGAAACAGTAGTATGCACTTAGAATCATAGCATCATCTGGTTGGAAAACACCTCTGAGATCACTGAATCCAACCGTACCTGACTAAAACATGTCCCTAAGAAATTCACCTACTCGCCTTTTAAATGCCTCCAGGGATGGCAACTCAACCAACCTCCCTGGGCAGCTGTGCCAGTGCCTGACCACCCTTTCAGTGAAAAAATTTTTCGTGATGTCCAATCTGAACCTGCCCTGGCGCAACTTGCGGCCATTTCCTCTTGTCCTATCACCTGTCACTTGCGAGAAGAGACCAGTACCCACCTTGGCACAACCTCCTTTCAGGCAGTTGTAAGCAGCCATGAGGTCTCCCCTCAGCTTCCTCTTCTCTAGGCTAAATAACCCCAGTTCCCTCAGCTGCTCCTCTTAGGACTTGTTCTCCAGCCCCTTCACCAGCCTCGTCGTCCTTCTCTGCACATACTCCAGCACCTCAATATCCTTCTTGTAGTGAGTGGCCCAGAACTGAATAGAGCAGTTGAACCCAGTACTTGAACTTGTGCTCCTGATAGTTGCAAAATACAGCGGAAATACAAAAAGGGTTTCAAAGGATCATACCTCTACAGTGCAGGGCAGTCTGGACAAACACCACCTATTCCATTAAATTTCATCAAAGCGGGGACAAAAAGCCCTAACAATCTACTTAGCTGCTACCATTTAATTTATTTTGATGTTCTCACTCAGAAGCTGTATTTCAAGTTACAAGAATGTAATTAAAACTGTACTATAATATATTTAACCTTATGCCAAAAGTCTTGAAGGCTTCAGATGACTTTTTTTTTAGACTTCCTGCTGTCAGGGAGTAAAGCTTGTTAGAAACTTGCTTGGGGGAAGGGCCAGGAAGAGTATCATTTTATCATTCCATTTTTCTGTGCAGCAGAAGCTGCAGAATCCTACGACAGCCAAACTGCCATTCGATTCTTTTGCAACCAGTCTTGCGGGAATCGCAGTGAAGTATACTATGAAAAGATGGGAAAGGAGGACAACCTTGCAGGAGGGAAGTAATTCATATGAAATGCAATGTTAAAAGCAGCCTAGAGCAATGCGTGCAAGACACACAGAGATGATGCTGTCTCTGCTGTTGAAGCTGGCTATTTTTAAAGCCATGAGTGACAGCAATAGTATAAACTGGAATTGATAAGGTGCACGGATGGATAGGGACAATAGAAGTGAACTTGAAAGTGTGAAAAAGGGGAGGGTGTCAATGAAAGGATTCATGTTTGATCATGCGTGTAAACAGGGCGGGTGGCAGCGAAAGCAGCTGTGTGTTAGATGGGAAGGAACCTGGAGGTGGGCTGTGAGAATGGAGAAGATGCCTGCTGCTTTATCGCTCTTTAATTAGTTTCCAAAAGACAGTTATTTTCCCTACCTTCTGCAAGTACAGGACCGTTCCCTTCAGCACAGCGTAAAAGGTTTTCCAGCCTCGCTTTCCCCGGGGAGCTGCAAAGAAAACAAATGAAAACCCATTTAACTCAGATCCATTTTTACACTTCGTCCAGACAACAGGAGAGCTACATTAGTCCTGTGTTAAACCTCCTTTGTACTCTCCTTTTCAAAGGACAATGCAATGCAACTCAACACAGTGCCTGCACATAGTTGCTGTGTGAGAATGTAATAAAACAACCCTAACTACAGCCCTGAACTAGATCTGAAGGGAATAGCAGCAATGCAGAAAGCAGGCCAGAGAGATACAGTCTTGGTGTTTGTGCAGATAGGCAGACACTGCTTCTACACAGCTAGGACTGAGCTCTTCACTGTGGCAGTTTTCAGAAGGATACACCCTTCCTCCATGCAGGAACAGGGTAACAGGCATGGCTTAGGACCAGCAGTACATTGCTTAGAAAACAGTGCCCCTAAAGAGCATCCTTCCCCTTTCCACTGCTGCACACCCGAGTGGCACTGAGAGATCAGATGGCTTCTTGGTCCCTTCTCCTCTCCCTGCAGCTGCAGGGGAGGCCAAAGAAGAGACAACAAATCCAGCACACAAATTCCTTGAAACAAGCTGGGAATGAGGGATGACGAAGAAAAGGGTAAAAAAAAAAATGAGATTCAGTATGAAGGCTCCAGTCTGCAATTCAGCTGCAATAAAGGGAAGGAAGGCACAGGTTGTACAGTCACAGTGCCAGACTAGAATCCTGCATCTAAGCTCTCTCCACCAAGCATGCACCACTGATTATCATTCACTTGCCTATATACTGAAATTAATAACCTGTGCATGACTAAAGCATCACTCTCAGAAAGGAACCCCATTCTGATCTGAAGACAACAAGTGATAGTGAAGAGATTATTAGTCCCTTGCTCCAGAGGTTAATCATTCTCTTCTCATGTGACAGGTCATAATTCTAACTGGCACTTGTCCTGTTCACCTTCCATCCACTGGCCCCTGCTACATCCTTCTCCTCCAGACTATCTACGCACTTTCGCCCTCAGTCCTTCTGTGAAAATACAAACAGCATGCTAGTATGTCACTTCATTTGTGATCCCACACAAGCTGATCTCTGCCCTACAACAACTCCATCATGATATGAAACAAAAAAAAAGGTCTAACTAACTTGAAAAACATTAGCTTCATTTTATTTGCAATTGGAAAGTCAGGATGTAACTTTTTCAAGTGCTGCATGACAATGAGAGAAAGAACTGTAAGATGTACAGGAACTTCTGAAAATATGGCCCTAATGGCATTGCTCATAAAATGATTGTCCCCAAAATGCCAGCATCCAGTGTGCTGAAAAGCAAGCAGTTCTGATTATTTGTAATTAAAGAAATACTTTAATAAAGGCAACTAGATACAATTATTTATTAAGGGTACATAAGCAGAAGTTTAATAAAGAGGAAGCTATTCAGAGCATCCAGTCATCACAAAGAATGAGGTCAGTTCAATTTCAACACCTCTGTTCGGATTTAGTTCTCCAGCTGTCAGCCTCCAGCTTGAAAACACTGACCTCCAACTGTACCTTCTAAAATATACTAGTAAAACATGCAAACACTAAAGAGCTTAACCCAGCTAGGAGACAGCTGCAGTTCCTGGGAATCCATCACAAAGACAGACTTTGCCTTCAGGATTCATCCCAACAACGTGAACCGTGAGTAAATGATCAGTGATGAACAGGAAAAATACAGACGCTCTGAGTAGCCTCTACTGTTTCCAAGATCAATAGAAAACAAACAAAGGAAGATATCCACACAACAATTGACACACAGACAAATGAGAGGCCTTTGATAATTAATGCCCCACAAACAGAAGTAGGACAAGAATAAAGAAGGATAATTAAAGTAAGAAACTCAGCAGGATTATTACAAAAACATGGCAGGGAGGAACTGTATGGCTTAACAACTGCATGTCACCAAAAGCTGCTGAACTTCATTGGGTATGGGACCTAAGGCTGCAAAAGCAGGGAAGGGAATGGTAACAGCATCTTCTAAGCAGAGATAAAGAACAGCCTTTCTTCAAAGACAGACCCAAAGGGGAGGAGAAATCTGAAACAATCTGGTGTCGCATAATAAAAAGAAGAATTACCAAACTACTAAGGAACAGCTACTGTAATTCACTTGAAATTGTTTTCTCTCTGTAAACCATGAGATTCACTTTCTTTTATCATAAAAAATTCACATTGCTTTGCTGTATCACATTACCCAGTATGCTCATGCATTAGAGCTGCTGCAAATGGGACTGAACATTGTAAATCATGGCCTAATATTGAGAGTGTGATAATCCATTTACCACGTTGTTTGGTATTCCTGCAATTTCCCCAATGAAGCCTTAAGAAGCATATGGGCTCATTGTAAGTGGCATTGTGAAAAGATAACAAGAAAATGAGACATTAAGAGTGAAAGATACTCACTTTTCTTTCCATCCATATCTGCATGGATTTTCCGAGCCAGAAATCCGGTTTTATAGACAGCAGCATTGGGGTCATGAGGGATGTCCAGGAACGGGTTATTTGAGTTGCCAATTCGACTGACAGCCTTTGTCTGACTCCCATTATCTTTTTCATCTGTACCATCTGAGTGAGACTTTTTTTTCTCTTCTTCATCCCTTGAAAAGCAGTGAAAACCATGTGTGAATGAGAGACTGGCCAGCAAAGCTTCATTTCAGTAATTCTTGCACGCTCCTTGTCAAAACACACCTCTCTCTTTCTAGAAGGTCCTATTTAGACAGAAACCTATACATATTACAAAACACAGGCAGATTATAGCAAAGCTTCAGTTCACCTACTAGATCAGCACAGGACCAGCTTTCAAATAAGCCCAAGTCTCCCTTTTACAGTCTCAAAAGGTAGGATTTCAAGAATTTTCTGTGTCCTCCTAGTTCACTTATTTTTGATTCCACTTATTTGAGTCCTAAAATGGGAAACATTTGCCTGCTGGGCTCTCCTGAAAAATCTCCAATTTCTTCATGAGTTTGCATGCAGATGAAAAGAATGATTACTATAGATCACTGTGGTTTACCCCTTAACTTAGCATACAAACCACAAATTCTACCTCCTTTTATTTATTTCCCTCCACAGACTAGCACACAAGCAGTAAGCAGTAATCTAAGAATAAAAACTACACTAGGTGGATTATGTTATCTGTACCTTAGAAACAAAATACTGCTCAAAATGTTACTTATTAGGGGAACAGATTCAACACAGCTCTTGGGAACAACAATGCCACCCATTTCAGCACTGCCTGACTAGTAAAGGCCAAAGGCAAAAATGGCCAGGCAACCTAGAAAACAAAGAGGATCCATTACAAGAGTAGGACAATTGTTTTCAAAGAGCAACAGCCCACCAAACCTGGGTGGACGGCTTGGACGGCATATCTGGAGGAGCCACAGTGTCAGATTACAGAGCAGCCCTCTGTCCTTTGAAGTCCCCACCCATTCCTCTGCAGGTGACTGGGAGAAGTGTGTCAGTTAGGAGAAAGCTGTCATTGGAAAGTCATGGCAGCAATGTTTCTCCTAAGACCAGCACCTGATTAAAAAAAACCTCATCATCATTTGAGTGTAATGATGGCTCATAGAAGGGGTGGACTTCAAGCTGCTGCACTTCACTGGACCCAGACGATCAGCAGAGAGCAAGCTCAGGCAGACCTTCCAGTCATGTGCAGATGTTCAAAGGTATGTATCAGATGAGGATTAGAAACACACATGTCAGTCCAAAAGCTCCTTTTGAGGCAAACTCTAACCATCTTTGATTAAGGAAATGACCATCCAAGGAAACTCCCTGCACAAACTGCAGGCTAGAGCAACAATCTGTGTTATCTTCGCCTCTGCTATAATAGTCTTCTGGGGAATGGCTTAGTCTGAGGAGATGCAAGTCTAATAGGCAGGTCTGATGACAAGGAAACTAAATCCAGACATAGAAAGGCTATATCAGTGAACTCAGCAGTACCAGGGAATGTCCCCAGCCATTTGACTCATACTACTTTGTGCTTGGCAGGGTCTCAGTCCAACACACTCCCAAACAACTTCCAGACGCTGTTTAGGAATCAGCACTGTCAGTGACCACCCCAACAGGCAGTACAAAGGCAAGCATCTCTTTGTGAGATATGAGGAGTCCTTGCATTTTTCACCGACAGGTGTTTTCCCACTCCAGAATAAGACATCTACAAAAAGCTTCCTGTTGGTCAAAGCAACAAGGATTTCTTCATGTACTCTTCGGTTGAAGCCCTCTCCAACTGAAAGTGTAGGAATTTCTGACAATTTTGATTGTCCCCACCTTTTCTGAGACTACGACACTTATTACCTACTGGCAAGTTTAGATCATTGTGTGCCAAGTGTTTCTTAGATATGTGCCCATGCCAGGAGCTAATTCTCCCAACACAAGTCTGCAGCACCTAATTCAGAATAAAATCTCTCATAAGGCACAAGCACTCGGGCTGATTTGTCACATTACAGTGCCTTGCAAATTCCAGGATCTCAGCCAAAGACACAGTGGATTTCTCTTTGTCAGAAGAGACCTGCTGCAGTAAATGGCTTAGCATTGTTTTTTAATATAATTCCAAAGGAGATGGCTTATTTGCTGTGTACCTTTATTCAAACAGCCACAGGTGTTGTGATGAGCAGCCCTGGGAATCCTGGACACCAAGGGCGCTGGCAGTGCTCTCAAATTCAGCATCTCTTGAGCAGCCATTAAACAGGAATTCTTCAAAAGACAAATGCAGACAGGGCAGATAAGGACAAAATGGCATCTGCTGTCCTGACTGCTGGTAGCATTGAACAAATCTTTAATTGATGCTTTAATCTGTCATTGAAAATGGGATATCCTTGAGACTCAGAAACCTGAGGCACTTGTGAGAACTGAGTGCTCTGACAAGATGCATGAGGTCACGATGCGCGAGCCAGTCAATGAAGTGAACGAGAAAGGCAAAGGGACCCATTACAGAGAACAAGCAATGGATGAACAGCTGAGAAAATAAAACTAAAAGGAGCATCTGTCTCGCTCTGATCTTGAATATCAAACACTAGTGGAAATAAAACAAGAGGATCTGGGACTTACTTATTCCAATTATACCGTATTACTTCAGTGGTCAAGAGTAAGAATAATGCAGGAAGACTGGGAGGAGTGCCAAAGCAGTAAAACAGTTCGGGTGATAGCCTTTGCCTATGTCCCCTCCAAAACTGGCCGAATAGATAGGTCCAGGATAGGCTTTATGAAGGATGTAATAATTTGACCATGCTCCCACCAGCATTTAGCATACCGTTGCAAAAGCAAAGAGCTGGACAAACTTCAGCTGGCTCTGGTTACCTACACCAGAAAACTGATCTTTGTTAGAAATGTTAACCTGTGACTGATGTAACTAGGTCCTTATTTTCAGATGGCTCTCACAGATGATTCAGGTTCTGTAACACCCCCAGCATGGAGACCTCCAGTGATGCAGGGGAAAAAGTCAGTGGGCAGTCTCTCTGAGGAAGTATATGCAGAATCATGGATTCAGTGTCACACAGGTCTCCCTGTGTGCCCAGCTCCTTGTCAGTGGCAGGCTCAGTGCATCTGCTGTCCATTTGGTACAGGAAATAGCAATCCTTGTGCCTTTAGAGTAAAAAAAACACATTGCTTCCAACACCCTTTCCGTAGCAAAACAGCATCATGAGGGTCCATCTAGGTTTGCAAAAGTCTGAAGAGATGTTCTGTGTTTGATCAGCAATAGGGAGATCATTCCTGGCTCTGAGTCTGGGAGTGACACCTCTGGTGACCACCCCTCTGTCAGCTGAAAGGGGCTAAAGGCTATGAACTCTCTTGTGGGTCCCACTTTCCATCCATGGAAAGTGGAATATAATAGTGTCTCTCCTCTGCTGGATACTGATGACAGCAAAAGGCTACCTACCACCTGTAGAGTTCCTCCAAGACTCTGCCTGCGGCACATGGCATTTGCAAAGTATACTTCCACCTCCCTTAGCTTGTCTCTTTGAAAAATGACCTGCAGACCAGCAACCAGGGTACTGGCTGCCCAGGAGAACCAGCACACCGAAGTCATGATCTGCTTGCTCTATCACTTGAAGACACAGCACGGAAACACCTATGTTTCCCTTTCCAAATGCATGATCACTAACCACCACAGTTTCCTCTCATTCTTAAACAAACATATTTTAAAAACAGGCAAAAAATGCAGATGCTGCCATTTTGGTGAAGAAATATATTTTTGTCTCTCCCTCAAAACACCCTATACAACCAAGTCTCATTTTTGTTGTCCGGGAGAAAAATACCATCCGGTTTTATCAGTAACAAAAACATTTCTGTATGCTCTATGGTCTGATTTGAGACTGCCTTGGAAAACTTTGAAGTCACTAAGCTGAAAAGACAGGGTCCAGCCCTCCATTTTTAAAAGTCTGCTTCATCTCTGCATTTGTTCAAACAGCAAACTTACATGGCATGGGAGAAGTCTGGGTTTATCCATTAAAAATTGGCATTAAAAAAAATTGGATTTTTAACATATAATTCTACCAATCTGTGTGACTGATATCATCTGTATTAGGAAACTGTCCTGAGAAACCAGTGCAGAGAAGTTTTGGCAACTTCCTAAAGGGAGGAGGGAAGAAGAGAGTGACAGGTTAACTACCATTGACCCCTCTCTAAACCCAATCATGAAACTGCAAGCAGGAAAAATCCTAGAACCTGGGAGATGAACAGTTAATTATAATAGGGAGAGAATTCTCAGTTTGACCTAGAAAAAGGTGAGCTTCAGCACAGATGTCTTTATAACCACCTGGTCTCAGCGCAACGGTCTGCCACAGGAAACACAAAGGATTTGGCAGTGGCTATTTCCCATCACTGTCTTAAAGACCTATTGTGATTTAGAGTGATGGAGATGATTTTACAGTGCAGACCATAAAAACAAAAAAAGAGTGCATCATTTCCATATCTAAACATCTCTGGAAAGAAAACCATATCATTGACTAGTCAAAAAACAAGTAATTCTCCTGAAAACTACAATGCCCTGTTGAAAGAAAACTTTCAGGATATAACTGGCTCCAAAATGCTGCCATTAGGTTCTTGCAATTTTTTAAGCAGCACTTTGGGATTTCATATGCTAATTCTAGATTATCATTCAGCCTATTTTAAGATGATTATTTTATTATTCCGATCACCTTCATCAGAAAGTAGATATAATACTATAAAAAATGGAGGAAAAAAACATATTTAGCTCTGGTGTCTTTGAAATCAAATTAATTTTTCTTCAGCTTAAAGCTAACAATGAAGGCTGCAAACGCCAAAGGATGAGAAACACCTACAAAACCTGGGCCATAATATTACAGACAATGGGACTGAAGGGATGTTAAGAGGTCAGATAATCTGTGTCTCTACCTCTAAGGCTGGATCCACACTTCCTAACCCTTTCTGAACAGAACAACAAGTTCCCCAAGACATCCAGTGAAAGCCCTTTCACAGCTTGTCTAGACAGAATTAAGCCTTGGTTTAAAAGGCTTATTGCTAGAAAGCTTTTTTAAATGTTGAAATCAGTCTTCCCTTGTTTCAAATTTAAGCCTATCCACAGTAGATGTGAAGAGTAATTCACATTCCTCTCCTCTGCTACAGCCTTAACACACTAAAAAATTACACTCAGATCCCTCCCCTCAGTGCTCTCTTTTCCAACCAACCCAACCCTTTAAATCTCACTGCTCATGTTCATAGGATCTTGAATGAATTTCATCTTACAGGTTATGTCAGGGTTAGAGAACAAGAGTTTAGCATTTGAGTATGAAAAAGAAATGCTTAGAGAAATTTCAGCAGCATGAGAAATCACAACAAAATTGTTGAGACTACATGCACTCCTGGTGTAGTTCCAGTGACCTCAGCGCATTGAAAACAGGATGCATTGAACTAACCAGATAAAGCAGCACAGGGCTTCACTGCAGTCAGTAGGAAATTCTGCCAATGACTTTAGTCAGGTCCAGCCACTACTTAGTGCTTCGCTTGCTAAATGAGCCACAGTTCAACTGTAAGCAGTAGAAAAGAAATATGGAATGGGACAAAAGACAGAATAATTGTATTTCTGATGGTTAGTTTTTCCACGCTGCTTTTCTATTTTCTCCAAGGACACTGAACAGCGAGGCAGGCAAAAGGAAATGACAAGCAAAATAAATGGCAAGCCAAGTAAATGGCAGAATGTTTTCTGGCAGTTCTATTGTGAAAATTCGCCAAGAAATTTGGAGGTGCAATGCAGAGTAGAAGTGTGCATTCAGGACGCCACATTCACCAGCTCAGGGTAAATTCCAGGTCAGATCTGTTTATTCTGCAGGTCATGGCATAAGATTTGCTTTTAACCTTTTGGAGAACTTGAAACTGGATCTAATGCAGAAAAGAACTGTAATGGAATTTTCTCTTCAGGATAAATGAATACTCTGATTGAAAGACTCTAGAGCACATCTGCTGAAGAAGGTTCCACTTTCCTCTACTTCAATAGCAGGATCAACGATAGCCTTTTCTTTCTGTGTGCTTTGGGTCAGAGCGTAATTTTACTGGAAATGGGCAGCAAATAATTTAGTATGATGACACACCTAGCTCACAAATAGTAAGATACGGATCATTTAGCAGTCTTCCCCCTACGATCTTATGGACTGTAGTTACCGTCTCCTGCCCATGAACTTATTGCCAGTCATTAATCTTCCAAATAACATACTACTCCTAAACAGTTGCTTAGCTTGTGAGACAGTCTCAAATCCTAGACGAAAGGCACTCCTTCAACACGCCAGCAGCACAACGGAGCTTATGCTGAGTTTTGCAGACCTATTTCCACCTTTGCCTTACCTTCCACTTCTTCCCCTGCCAATTGCATCAGAGAAGCAAAACGATACTCTTTGGAAAGGAGAAAGAATCTTCCTCAGTTCCATCACACCAAAACCAATCACATCCCCTTCCTATTCACCCCCCTCTGCAGATTACAACAGCAGAGCAAGACAGTGATGTGACTCCCGCCTCTTGCTCAGGCAGTGCAAGGTCTCCTTGGGGATTTTACTTCATATCAACCACTCATCTCTGTATTAGTGAGGACAGACAACTTCACACTCCTTTTTTTCAGCCAGCACTCCAGCCCTAAAGGTAAAGGCACAGCCTCGTTGACTCTTCCAGAATGAGCTGTTTGTCAGCATGGAAAGTAATTGTCACATCAGTCCCAGTTATCTGCCGAACTTTCAGATTGGAATGGACAGTTGGCCACTTTGAGCATCCTGCTGGGAGAAGGTAGTTACACACCTATATCCCAAAGGAGGATTACTATTAAGGAGGATTCCGATTTCTCCTTCTTCCAGTCTCCTTGAAATTCTCCCCTAAACAATTCATTAGCAAGGGACATGGACTGCACTATGTAAATGCTGAAGCAGTACCTATCTATACAGGAGCAAGCTGTCTCATGTATCACCTTGACAGAGCTCATGGGAGCAGAGCCAGGCGTGAGCCAGTTCCCACCTGGAGGCTGCCCAAGTGGATTAGACATGGTACAGTCTCTTGGCAAGGGTTGCAGGAAAATTCTGACATCAAGAAAGTCACATAATGGATTCTGCTAGGTCTAAAGTAACTGTGAGAGAACTTCTTGCAAACAGCTCTGGTGTTGTGACATGTAAGAATACATACGGTGTATTCCAGGTCCAAGACAGAGTCTGGGAAAATGTCTCCCACCGTGCTTTTTACGAAGATTATCAGAGATGGCATGTCTTGGTGATTCCCTTTAGGAGCACAACTTGCTCACTACTGACATTATGTAACACACTTTTGAACTGCAGCTGCAATTCCAGTTGGGACCAGCAGCCCTTGCAAGTGAGGCTGCACACCTTGACTAGGAATTAATTTGTAGATGATGAACTTAAACCAAGGAAGATCAGAAGTCAATGGACTGCAAGACCCATGGCAGTTGTTAGAACTTCTAGAACACAAGGTGCAGGAGCATGCATCTCAGATGTACATTGTTCTCAAGAAGGTGAGAATTCAGATATGTAAATCCACAAAGGTAAACATCTAGGACAGCCAAAATAGATAGAAGAATTTACTCTTTTTTTTTTTTACGCCCAAACCCACTGTTTTTCAAGAAGGAAAATCTAAAGCAGACTCTTCTGCTGGCACATCTAGACCACATGAAATCTGAGCAGAGAGGAATGTCAATTTAACATAGTCAGAAATTGAAGCTCTTTCTTATCTGCAGTATTAACATAATTAACAAGTGTTAGTCTGTCAGAAGCAAGTAAGGATGGGAAGATATCAAACTTTGTCCAATTTATCATCTTTCATACTAGGTTGTTGTCAACTTATCCATAGTTAATCAGGAGACACACCAAGACAACAACCCAACAGCAGGAAACTCAATCCAAAACTTTCATTTCTATTCAGTGGTTCTGACACAATGTACCAAAAGATAAAGGGAGAAGTCAACTTCTGTTTTATTTATGCATTCATAGAACAATGGAGGATTTAATTTCTCTCTTTTGAGGCTGAAGTTTCCTCTTAAATGAAACATTCTCTTTCCTTACAAATGCAGTTGGCCTCTATCATTAACAACTCCCCTTGCAGGAGAAACAGATGAGGTAGTATTGCCAGGTCATTCACTACAGAAAAGCAAAATCATTATGTAAATTGGCTATTTTGTACAGGCATTGGAGCCCACTCACATGGTGACACTGGACGTATTAACAGGTTACTACACTGGTACTATTTTTAAACTCCGAATTTCTATGCAGTATACTTACACTGCCCATTCCAGCTTTTCATTCTTGATTGAATTGTAGAGGGCCTGAAAAGGAAGATAAATAAGATGGGATTATTGTTTGACCCTGGCTACACACACGCTAATATGCTGAGGAAAAGTACCTAACTAATACCAGCAAGCAAGCTGTCTCTGATTTAGGAAGTACCATATCTGCTCATGGTAATGAGGAAGTCTGGAGTAGAAATCTCATCTAAGGAAAAAATACCAGAAAGGGGATTTTGAGATTACAGTCATTTTCTCAAATAGGTTTTTCAGTTTTGTGGTTTTGTTTGGGATTTTTTTAACACTGTTAAATTTGTAAAAGCAATAAGACAACAGCTTTGAAATTCAAAGTCCAATTTAACTCCTGATATTCTGAGATCTTTTTGTTGCTGACTTTAATGGGGCCAAAATTTTACCATATGGCCTTTACTGTAAAACTATGACAGAATAGCTATGCAAAGCACCTGCACCTCACAAACATCTGAATGCTTTCCCAGTCACACACCCAAACAAAACACAAATACACTTCCTTTATAAGTGCAAACCAGAAAATAAGGCAGCTTTCATGCTTGAAGATCAATGTCTTCAACAGCTGCCTGCTAGTATCGTTACTCTTTCAACTTGTAATAAAGATGCCCGCAGATTTGACACCAAAGGTCAAAATTCTGTTGTTGATATCACCCTGCAAAGAAAAGGGTCTAAATTCTGACTTAAGCCAGGATGGATATCAGAGAGTTGGGATGGATTTCTTTTGAAGAGGAGTAGGCACATCACTTGGCTAGTGTGTCTGATTTCAGCCCTCCAGTAGCTGATGCATACAAAGAATAAATGCCTGCTATTACTACAAGTAAAGGAGTTCTTCAAATAGGCCACTTGACTGAAGTATTTTGGTATGGAAAGTCTCTGATTCTCACATTTATAATCCACATTTGTAATTTACCTTATATGCATAGCTAGGTTTACTCCCTCTGGCACATAACTCCTACACAACCTCAAAATATGCTAACACGTAGAAGAACTGTTGATGCACATGACTACAAAAAGTAGCACATCAAGTATGAACAAGCCTGAAAATCAAATACTATAATAGCTATGACACGCTTAACAGAAACATTAGCATTTAAATAACCTTAACTCTGACCCAAACCAAAAATAATTTGGAAAACTGAAGAGTTGAAACTTGCAACGAGAATCCCTTGAACATACCCTGCTGTTCCTCCTGTGATCCACTGGCTCCTTTCTGAAACTTGCATAGTTTCTTTGAAGATCCTTAATATTCAACTCTATGAAAATCCAGACTGATTGAACTATACACAAGGAGATCAAACATACTGGTACAATTTGCCTCTCGCTGATGCTACACATGTAGCAACTTTTAGTCACAGTGCACCATAAAAAGTAGGTATCTCAGAGCAATAGAACACATATGACCACCAGAAAAATTATCCCACATCCTACTTACTCTTGAGCTAGCAGAGAGAGGTCCTCACCACTAGCAGAGCTTTGCTGTGCTTCTCACAGCAATATGATGAAATATTTCCAACTCTGGAGTTTTCACTGTCTATTTCTATATATCCTATCTTCTCCAAACTTCTATAAGAAGCTCTGATCCAAAGGCAAACAGACAAAGGTGAAGGAAAGAGCATTGCTGGCAGTTTGTAGGCACTCTGCTTAATTTTCAAGTGAGATCTATCAAGAGATTTTTAAGACCATCCTGCAGGAAGAAAACAGAAGAAAGGGCTAACATTTATCCTGCTGTACAGACAACAGTCCAGCAGAATTAGACACATCTCCATTTTTCCGCACAGACTGATGTTGTCACTGATTCCCTGGGGTTACCCAATATTTTCTATTAGAAGCCACTTGTTTCTAACGATTTGGCCAAAGTTTCCCTTCTTAGTGTTAGTCTTGTCTTTTTCGTCCTACATTTACAATCTTGCCTTACATTTTCAGCCAGAAAACTACTTCCAAACACAAGACAAAGAGGCTACATTTTTCCACAGTCACCCCTCCATTTTTCAAAACCAGCTTTTTTTTTTTTTCCCTGGCTGATTGTTACGTTTCAAAAGCTCATCCAATAACCTGGGCATGGCATATCAGCAACGCTCTCTGGCCCAAATGCCTACAAGATTAGGTCACGCCCTCTGAAAATGAACACCTGTCCTGCGCAGTACTGCTTTTTATGTGATTTTGCTCCTAAGAAAGTGTCTAGGGATCACTACAGCCAAAGAGCAGGACACAAAAAAGCAGCACTCCAGATTGGTGTGGGAACAACAAACGCCCCAGGCTTTTGCCCTGTGGAAAGTGACATGTGTTTGTTCTGATCTTTACTAATAAGCCAAACTCCATCTTCCTTTTTTAGGGAGTAACAGACACCAGCCCAGTCATACGGCATACATGTGATGAAGGACACAGTGTCCCCCACAGAGTATCAAATATAGCCTCTCACAAAGTCTCTGCTATTTACAAAAACACAATAAAACCCTAGGGAGCATCCACAACCCAAGCAGCTGAACACAGGGCATGTTCCGTGTGGATGTTCAGTGAGGCGTCTGTGAGTAGACCTGTAAAGGGATGGAGATACACGAGTTCTCTTGCCTGCCCCTCGACCCACCTGTATGGCAGAGACTGCTGCCAGCCTAAGCATTCGCCACCAGATTCACTAGCCTTTTAGAGCTGCTCTATGTTCCTTCTCCAAAGCAATTTACAATTCAAAATTTTCCCAATGTCTACTGGGCTCTCACATGATCTGTAGAAGAAAACTTTCCTCCTCCCATGTTTTGCAACCAGCAGCAGACGTGTACAGCCTAACACTTGCTCTATCATTGATTTCATGGCTATTTCCCAAGGCCCTGATTCAGACAGCAGCTCTTTGCAGCAGACATTTCTCCACAGTATGATTAAATCAAACAAACCTAGAGACAAGCACTTAAATGCTTCACTAAATTGCAAGAAAGCTGATCAGAGATGATGGCAGAGACATGACTTTCATCATACCTAACTAGCTTCCAGGATAGGTTTTAACTCATGTTTTCTCTCTGAGTAACGAAAAAAAAAAAACAACCCAAAATTCTGATTTAAACAATTGACAACAATCACAGCTTCTTACCTGCTAGCCTGGGAAGTGTTTGGCAAATTTGCTATCTAAGCCAGAAAACTGAAGTCTGGACCACAGCAGGGAATTTCAGAGCAAATACTGCACGGGTGTCTCTAACAAGCTGGACCAACACAACTCGGAAAGGGGAGAGACCTTCTACCTTTTTTGGCACCCAAGACTACTGTAGGCAGGATCGAAACCCCCAGCTACCAGCCACTCCGTAGTATCTGACTTCACTGCTTCAACTCTTAAGCTTTTCTACCCAGATTGCAAAAACCTACCAAATCTCCTTGCTGAGAATTGCTGATCTCTGGGTCCACCAAACCTGAAGAAGCAAACGCTGCTTTGAAGGGACAATAAAAAAAATAACTCCATTGCTGTTTCCTACAGCTCTGATTTGACTCTTAGTAGACTGCAAGATAAAAAAAAAAAGGGATTTGTTCCATGCTTGTGGGATTTGTTTGTATTTGTTCATAAACTAGGCAAGAAACTCACGCTTCCTTTTGTAAGCGGAAGTCTGTAACTCTATTAAGAAGCTGCCGAATTCCATTGCCATTTTCCCTTCGGTAAGCAGATAGGTCAACTAAAAAATTCAGATTTTCACAGCTCTCATCAGTTGGTACTTCCATTCCAATTGGAAAGAGAAGAAAAACTGCAGGGAGTGCTTCTGAAAACTCCTGTTCATTTTACAAAGCTGCCAAGAAAAAAGGTCACTTGCCATCCTCACCTCCCCTTAATACCTCTTACATGTATGAACAACTGGGGACCCATTTATACAGGCTGCTTTCGGCACCTGCCAACTGCCAGCTACACTGTGAGTCAGCCTCTGCATCAGAAGCAGTGAACAAAAGAAAGGAACAGCCAGGTGTGCACACAGGGACAAAGACGTGACAAATTACTCGATATTCATCTCAGTAAAGCATCTAGGTAACAAGTAGGCACATGGACCCCAAAGCCTGGCTATCAGGGTACAAGAGGTCCTGGGGCACTATGCAAGCCCTAGCCTTGAAAGGCACCATAGGCCTGGTTCTTGAAGCAGACTGCTGACTTTCTGTGCACACTAGCCTACCCAGAATAGGCTGCCAAGAGGGAAAGGAATTCACCACAGGTTATTTCTTATACCTGCTCTGTACACAAAAGAGAGGAACCAGAAATGGCTGCCATAAGCAGGTAAACATGCAAAATCAAAGAGTTCAGAAAGCCAGCACGGATGACCCAGATGGTCTTCTCCAGTTTTTGTTTCCCAGGATCTCTACTCACACTCAGTTCTACCCTGATTTCTGCAGTCATTGCTGGGGGAATGACCATCTGACCATTACAGAATACTCCAGGTGGCTTTTGCAGCCCCAAGGACAGGGATGCATTTGTGCTCTCTGACCCAGGCTCCTGCCACCCTCCTCTGCAGACACTGTCAAAAGAAGCCTTAGCTAGAGACAATTTTTTTTCACCTCCAGGTGGTACCAGCACAGCTGATCCCAGGCAGCCAAGGAGGCCTAGTCACATCTGTGGGCAATGATATGCTGAGTGTTTGCAGTCAGAAGTGCTGTCAGAAGTTCAGCATCTCCCCCAACCACTCAGCACTGGTCCATTGGCTCTGCCTGTGGGACCACAGCAGTCAGGCAGGCATCCGCCATGGCTCCCACCATATGTGGTTTATGGAGGGAGGAAAACCAACAAAGTAGCACAACCCTTATCATGGAATGGCTGTAGCTCCTCACTAGGCTCAAAGACCACACGCCCTAATGTCTCACGCATTTTCCCCCTTCTGATAAGAATGCAGCAAGGATGCCAGAGTAGATGCCTCAAGAAGACTGAGGGTTACTGCACGGCATGGCATGTCTGATATCTTTCTCAATTTCAAATTCCACTGGTCTGTACAACAAACGTTCTTCTAACAAGCCAGTATACATTATTCATAAAACAGCACAGAGCTGTTCAGCAGCATATGGAACCGATGAATGTTGTTTGGTGTGGGTGGAGATAGGGTTGATGGAATGTTTTAGGGGGAAGGAAAGGAGATCATTTCACCCAGGGAATTTCAAGTGCGTCACCAACTGGAGGAGAACATTTCTTAGAGAAACTCCTCTGTTAAAAATCTGGTTTGCATGGAGAAGCAGGGGGAGGGGGAGAAAGAAAAAAAAAAGAAAAGAAAGACTGTGCCAGATACATCATCATAAAACAGAAAAGGATGGCTCCTGAGAGCCAAGAAATTAATGCCACACAAGAAACGTGTCCTCTGTAAAACTGATACATGGGGACTGCTAGGAAAGATTTGTTCTGTATTTGCTGGAGTGTTTCATCAGTGTTACTGGTAAAAGCAGCATACTGAATAATTATGCATGAGCAGAGAAAAGGCTAGAGAAGGGTTTCTTGATGGTGGGGCACCTACAGAGCCTATTTCAGAAACTGTTTTATTGGCCCTGTTCATTTGAAGGCAGGACGAGCATGGGCACCCACAAGAGAGTCCATGGCTGCAGGAAAAGAAGAGTCTATCAGGAGGAGAGACTGCTGAACATGCTGGGTCAGACAACCCTAAGGTCCTCTGACTCACTTTGCATGCAGCCTAGATTTGAATCTACTCTCCAGAGAGCAACGGTACATCAACTCACAGTATCCTTTTTGCAAGTTCTCCTGCTGGCCTGAGAGTGTTGCACCTGCCTATAATGCACAGCCAGCACACACCACCTAGTTAAGCCTCTATTCGTACAGATGCTTGTGTGTATATACCTGTGCACAGAAGCACTACCTAATGCTTTTCAAGCAGATGATAGGTCCTTGGGCTACCTAGCTTCTTTGACACTGGCAGCAGGCAGATCTCATACACAGGCATCACACTGTCTAGAGCATAAAGGTATATATAATACTTCCTAGCTCAGCAAAATAGGTTGGGCCACATAAGTGCAAAGGATCAGAGGAGTATTTTCTGAGGCATAATGAGTTAAATCTGTCTCCTGCCCTAAGTCAGCTGAACCAGTCATAGAAATAGGTCTTGAGCACTGTAAATACTTTGTATAAAGAGAAGATAAAATACAAGGCAGTCCAACCACAAAGGAGAAAACACACCCACAGAAAAATGGAAATCAAGTCCTGCTGGAGACTGAGGGGATTTACATGGCATCACTGTTCAGAAAGCCCAGCCTAGAACTAAAGACATTTCGTGAGAGGTGATGTATAAATACACTCACACAGACTTACACTGATAAAAAGACCTCCTTTGGCACGTTACACATTGGCAACAACTTCATATCTCTACCACTAACACCACAGTACAGAAGAGGCTAAGCTCAACTATAAATCAGTTCTCTAAATCAACAATATTTTATCAAAATAGATGGGCAGACAAAGAACAAAAAGAGGAACAGACATATCGAAAGAACAGGGCTGCCCAAAATCACAAGCTCAATCATTGGCAGAGCTGCCTGTCACCCTGTCAACTGGGCAAGAATCATTGATGGGCATGGAGGGATCTTCTCAGCCATCTGTAACATAGTTTTTACAGGTCTTATTTTCTCCAAAGATACAAATATCTTTTTATGAAATAAGGAAACAGCACTACAAACAAAAACAAAGCTGCGGTATGCTTCTCAACTTACTGAGCTAGGAGCTAGGCAGGAGAAGCAGGTATCTCTCACATAACCATCTAGAGCACTCAGGAGGCAGAAATCTGAATCCCATAGAGAGATGAACATAGAGCATTGATTACTGCAGTAGCTAACTGTGTCAGACACCACTCTTGAGAGAAAGTCCCTGCCCTGAGGACATCAGAACATGCATAGACAGTGGACACAAAGCCTGGGAGAGGGAACAAGAGGTGCAAAAATCAAACAATTCATCCAGTGTCAAGAAGAGCAGAATTTCCACCACAGGCAGAGACTTTTTGTACATAAATCCTCTCAACGAATACTGTGCAACTATTCCCATGTCCAGGGTGAAAGTGATCACAAGATGAGGATCCCAGAGCACCTGCAAGATGCAGCCTTTACTTGAGCACTTGCTGGAGTAGCAGATACTGCATCAGATCAGCCTGAGAATGATGGCCATGCAATTTCTCTGTCACAACCTTAGCAGTACACTATTTCTCAGTTACAATCACTGAGGTTCTTCAAAACAGTGGCTCCTGAAATCGAACTGAATACAATACTTAATTTATTTCCATTTACATTACTCTGTGATTAAAGCTCTGCAGATGAGGATCTGAAATACCATAGAAAGCAGCAGAGAGTGATCTGCTAAAAACTACTGTGCAGCACTGGGATCTTTTCAACATAAGAGAGGAGGCTTCTCTCAAGACACATAAAGGATTTAGGGAATAGACAGTATATGAAGATCCATGCATACGTTTGCATGCATACAGACACAAGGCATGGTTAAATGCCTTCGGCTGATGCTCTAAAATATTTCAGCTTTATTCAACACACGTTTGCAAATGGTTATATCTTCTAATCTCAAGGCAGAATCAACCTGCAGCAGGAATGAAATTTGAGGCATATTCGGTCACCACGTAAAGTTCACTCAGCCCTTGGAGACACAGAGCATCTTTGTAAGGGAGACAGTTATTAAAGCTTTTGCTAGGGCTTCCTGGGTGCCTTTCAGTTATTGTGCAAGTGAAAGGAATGAGAAAAGAAGAGATACTGCATGGAGTGGGGTTTTTTTTGCCTAGGAACTGAACAACCGGGCTGGGCACGGAGATGCTGCACACAGCCATTGTAGCAGCTGGGCATAAACCTGTGTTACCAACTGCAATAATACAGTCATGTATTCCTGTAAATGCACAAGTGATGCCTTCCTAACAAATACTTGACGGCAATATTTAATCATGTATGCAAGTGAGACGATATTTTTGCCTGGCACCCACACATACTAAACCACAGAGATGCAGAGAAGGAGAAAAACTATTTTTCTATGGAAAACCACTCCCATTACACAGATAATTCCAAGGACACCCCTTGCCAACTCCAGCAGCTTTTTTGATATGAGAGCTCTGATTAGCATTCTCACTAGCAAGTTTTCGCTGTTTACTATTGCACGAAGCTCGGGGACAGAGCATTCCTCTAAGACCTGATCACTATGACACACCAGACTTTTTCACCTTCAAGTCTCTTCTCAAACCTAGAGGGTTTTCTTCTGACCTGACAGCAATTCTGTGATCACTGCAGATCATTCAGAGCCCATAATTCCCGCAGAACATAACCTTTTCAATCCACCACCTCCACTCATAGCAAAGAGAAACACTATAAATATTTAGTTATTTACCTTGCTTTCTTTAGTAGAAAACTCAGAAGAGTTGGAGATTTTCATAGATTTTGACCGATGGGACTGCCGCCAGAGAGATTCTTCTCGGGAATATTTCACTGAACCTGTGGCTCTCACCCGGACTTTGCTGGTGCTCTGAACACTGTTAACTCCGATCATTTCCAAAAGTGAGCGTATGGGATGGGGAAGAAAAAACCTAATGGCACTTCCCAGTCCTCTACAGAGGAATTGGAAAAGGTTACGTCTGGAGAGCCCAGGCTCAAGCAATCAGTGTTTGCTTAAACCGCACTAGGCTGTTTTCTCCAGCATCTTCAGGCACACGGTTTGGAGCGAGCCTGATTGTTCCAGGCATTGCTCACGTCACTGGACAGGGAAAAAAAATAAAATGAAGAGGCTGATAGAAACTCCTCCCATACTCCACTCCCCTCTCCAGCATCGACTCCCCCTTCATATGCACACCAACAGCCAGAGAGAGAGAGAGGAGGAGAAAAAGATGCTGGAACAACTGCCAGCAGATCAAGCAAGAGACTCATTTTCAGTTCACACAGCCATTCTTCCCTGCCTGCAACAGCCTGCCATGCGATAACAAAGGACATCGTAAAAAGAGTGTTCAGTCACCTGCCGGCTATAGGCTTCTGGATATGAGATTCACTGACTGATTCCCAAAGCACTGGAGAAACAAGTGAAAGCCCACAGCACCATAATAAATCTCTGGCAAGCCCAGGGGAGATGCCCCAGCAAATTTCCATAACTCTAAGCATTTGCACTAGTTAGTCAGAGTCCTTAGGGTGCCTTCCCAAGGGGCAAGGAAAACCAAGATCATTTTCATGTTCTCAGAGGTCCTAAAGGGCAAAGAGATGACATCACCAGGGTGACCAGTGCAAACCAGTGGCAGAGCCATGAATAAGCAGCTGGGGACACATCTTGCCCCTTAGCATCCAGGATAGCTGTAGTCATACACCTCCGTGAGCAAACCACATGAGCAATGTCACTCTCAAGTGGCATCCTGTTCCTCCCTTGCAGGAAACCTACACCACCAGCAATAAGACGGCCACTGCCACAACCTACACACACTGGAAGCACTGCTCCAAACCACAGCAGCCCAGCTCCACGGGTCAGGCATGTTGCTAGTACCTGAAGCTGTTCTCTCCCATACAGGGGGCAAAGGGAAAATGGTGCCAATGGTAGCCAATGCTCTTACTAGAGGTGGATGCTCTATATAAAGGAAGAGAGAGATGTTTACGTCAATGTTGCAAATGCACCACCATTTCTGGCTCCTGGAGACCCAGAGCACAGCAGACTGTGCATCGCCATGGCAACATGCTCCAGTGAGGGAGAGATCTCTCTGCACAGGGTCATGGCAGTTGCCAGCATACACTGGGGCAGATGGAGTAACTCATGCAAGAGCCAAGGCAAAGTGGACAATGGGGACATCATCCCAAACTCAGAAAAGGGAGCATGAGGAGCTGGAAGACTGTGCAGCATGGGGACCTCACCACAGGCTAACACCAAGTTGAGCAACCTGCCTGTGCCACCAGCCAGGGCAAGACAAGAGCCAGGGATGAGAGGTCATTGCCCTGACACACCAACATGAACGTCCTGCACTGAAACACATCGAGTAGCCAAAAGCTGGTTGAAGAGGCTTCAGCCCCTATTCATGCTCGAGTTGCATTCAGTGCCAGTCAAACCATGTTAAGGCAGAGCAAGGGTTTACTCACTCCATGTCATGCGCACCAAGGAGCAGATAAGAAGATAAGATGAATTGAGTGGGCTTTTCCCCTGGTTACAGCTTCTCAGTCTCTTGCAGTCAGGAATTTACTCCCTTAGTGGGCAAATGGCTAAACAGCCACATTACAGTCCTAGGTGCTTTTTTGCTTGTAAAAAGACACTTCTGCCTCCACAGCAAACAGCAGCCCTTCGGTCAGCAGTCACTCTTTGCTCATTTTACCCTCAGGGATGCTGCTGGTGCAAATCCTTCCCACAGACCACAATAGGTATGGACCATGCTGAAGGACAACTGCCAGTGGAACAGGCAAAAAAGAACCTAAATAGCAATATAAAAACTGTCCCTGGAGTGACAAACCTCTGGTTCCCCACAGATACTGCCTCTGTACTGCTTGAGGTACAGAGCTCTTCCTACCTGGCAAACAAGCAAAATGCGTTTTTACTTCTATGAGACTCAGGTCCAGCAAGGCCACCCCTTCCTCACACATTAGGATCAAACCCTAGGTGCGCTTCAGGGTTTTTTACACAAACTTGTCAATGCTAGGGGCTACGTGAAGGAACAGAGGACCCTTTTTCTCTGGTAACAAACAACTGCATGCTCTAAGTCATTTGTGCCACTTCCCAAACAAGATTTTACATTACTTGTCTGAAATTATCCACTGCTCATGGAAAAGCGTTTCAAAGAAAATCTCTTCTTAGCAGAAATTTTCATTGCAATCAAATAGCTCCAGATGAGCTAAGCAGTAGGTCCCAACAGGTGCTACGTAAATGGCCACAAATAATTCCCTGTCCTAGCAGTCTCCTGCCTAGCAGATTATTCTTGCTCCCCAAGCACCCTCAACACATCTGAAATAATAATATTCCCTAAATATCATGCGCAGACCAAGGCCAATGTAAATTATGCAGAGTAATTTCATTATTAAACACAAGCTAGACAGAATCACAGCAACATTTCCCTTCTGTTGCCCACAGCACAGCACCACCGCCACTGCCTAAGTGCAGCAGTCTTCCACCTAGCATCCTCTGAGCTGAGGTGAGCAGATCCTCAGGCAGGACAGGAACCTTATTTCACAAGGAAATAGGTCTGGTTCAGCTGTAACCAAGCAGCATTCCAACACACTAAAGGTGACAAGCTATATCTTGTTCAATTTTTTTTTTCCTCCAATGGAGTATGGAAAACACATCTCAGCTCACACTCTCTGAAACAGAGAGCCTCCTGAGATCACGCTTTTGAAGCATTAAATGTCTTCAGCTCAGGGGTTCAGCTCAGATTTCATCAGTGCCCCTGAGTTTCATCTGCAAGTGATAATACAATCTTGTACTCCTGATAATGCCAGCAGCCCTGTGTACACAGTGACTGCTTCTGGGGAAAGAACACTCTTCAATGTTAGACAAGTCCCACCATTTCAGAAATTAGCATGCACACAGGATTGATTTTGGTCTGTAACTGAGCAACAGGAATTTCTGAGGGAGAAGTGGGTTGTTAACATAAACAGAGGGATAGATAGAATTTTTTTAAAGACAGGCTGAAACAGCTGTGCAATACCAGAAAAAAAATCAAAGCTGTCCATGCCTACAGAACCCTCCAGGTGTTTCAAGAAACCATGATCTTTGTCCTTGCTTAGAGGCCAGCAGTGGAGGTGGAGAATGTAGATATTCAGTCAGTATTTAGTCTGAACAGTGCAGTGACACCACTGAAGCCACCAACAGCATACTGATCCTATTTATGGACCTTCCCTATAAGCACCCCTAAGGAGCAAACCAAAATCCAGCAGGAGAATTTAAAACTTTAGGCCAAAATAGATGTAGGAAGGGAAAATTAGAGTCTCTACTGTTCATTCCACCTCACCCTTCTAAAGTGACCCAAAAGCTTTTCACCTGTCACGGGCACTACAGCAGGCTACATCACCCACAGAGGCAACAGGGAGTCGTTCCAACTCACTGTGCAATAAGCTCTTTCCCATTTCTTCCTCCCACCAGCCAAGTTTCCCTGGGAGGGCAAATTTATCCAGCCCTGGCTTGCCCTCCAAATATCATTCAGTAAATCAACAATATAAGAAGAAAAGCTGTGAAATGCGAAGTGAAATTCAATACTGGCTTTTAGGGACCAAACCCAAGGACAACATTATTATGTCTGAAAAACATCAAGGTCCTCACACAAAGCCGCAAGAATCCATTAGCATCATTTAAGCCCAGTGACAAAAATACCACCAACAAATGCCAACAAAATACATAAACATGCACACATCAATTACCTAAAATATACTCTATATTCTCAAGAGCCAGTAACGTATCTGTGTAGCACAGAAAAGTGGCACTATTAAATACTGTTTGTTAAATAAACAACATTAAATCTTTCCTAAGATTGCTTTCCTTCTTCTTTCATCCTTATTTTTTTTATTCTCCCCGAAAGAGACAGAGAGGGGCAAGTTGATTCTGTTGGATAACCTACTCATACATGATGGCTACAGAACTAGAGCTCAACAACTGATCAACAGTAACAGTATTGAACTGACATTCTTATGATATTAAGTAATGATTTCTGAGGTCTGCTGACCAGGGAGAGCCAACAACCAAGATTAAATCTAAATGCTTCCAACTGCCATCCTTGTAAACAGCAGAAATACTAGAGCAACCACTTCATTTCCACATGCATAAGCAACCAAGTCAACAGGATCCTTAATAGGGCAACAGTAATCATGGTGGGACAGTGACAGACATTGACATAAAATTTCAAAATTATTAACCAAAATTATATACCTAGCTATCCAGTGAGAGACTCCTATTCTCCACAAACCACAGTACTTTATTGCTAGATATTTACAGACATGTCAGGTTTTATCCCATTCCAAATTTACTAGCAAAAAACATCTATCTGTTGATGTCCTCAAGAAAGAATCTTTAATTTTCTTAGGGTTTATATTGTAGTACATACACCTGCGCTAAAAGCTCTGAAGGAATCACTGGGGATGACTCCAATTTCTCTTACAATATGGAAAGTAATCCTTACAATGGAAAGTAATCCTTACAATGGTAAGCAGTCAAATTACTACAAGCCAGAAAGCTATCCCATGTCAACTAGGCTATTGTACCTGCATACACATGTGCTTTTAGATCACCTCAATCATGAAGCAAAGCACACCAACTTATAGCACCAGGAAAATGCATTGCTCCTATGACCCCAAAACGGCAACTCAAGTCTATACATTTTACTTTACAAGAGAAGCACACTGAAAGCACATCCACAACCAGATGGTTTGTGGTCACAGACACAAGGTTTTCTTTATTATTTACTTCTTACATTAGTAAGCTGCTAAAAGTGAGCAGAGTAACAAAACTGTATTGGCTAGTGGAAGACCAAATTAATCCTGCTATCACTGTACCTCTCTGGGATTCATGCCGCATCTTGAGCCAAAAGCCACTCCTAAGACCAAGTGCCCTACTGTGGGAGACCACAGGTTTAATGAAAACAAGCTCTTTGTTAATAACAGGGATGCAAAGAAACCATGCCCCTTTTATCTTGACTAGCACTGTAAGTGAAGAGATGCCATTAATAATCTTCATTTTCCTCACAGCATATCTGAAAAAAGCTCTGTGTTGCAGACTAGCTACTGTGTTTCCTGGCAAGGCACCATAGCCTCCAGGGTAAAAAGTTTCACCTCTTGCACTCCTCCTTCTATGAACTATCATCTGCTGTAAGCCATACAGCAACCATCAACTAACACAGACCACCAAGTTCCTTAAGTTAAAGCTGCCAAGCAGAAAACCACAGCACATGAACATATCTATAAGAGCACAAAAAAACCCTGAAATTCTCCACGGCTGTGACAAACATCTACAAGGAGATGAACCAAGCCTATCACCTCTCTTAGATCAGGTGCAAGTACCCCCTGCCTCTGTCCCTGCAGTAAGTATGCTTAGAGTCAACAACACTAAAGTAAACCACCCAGCACTCCCCTAGAGATGTGCATAAAAAAAGGAAAACAACCGCCCTTCAATGCTTCCCTCTGATTCAGACAGCAAACACAATAACAACAAAATGGAAAAGTGGTGGGGGAAGAGAGGAGTAGATCAAGGCCACTCAAAGAACCAGACAGGTTTCATGTGGGTGTTTGCCTCTGCTTGCAAGTATTGCACCATGGAAGGGGAAATAGGCATAACCTTTGACATCTCTTTACTCCACAAATGCAGGTATCTATGGAGTTAAGTCCAGCTGTCTTGACCCCAAAACAGGTGAAATCCTTCTTAACCCTCACAACTCCTGACAGAATCTATTTGTCAGCAGGGCAGAAAATAGGTGGCTTGGATTTGTCCCATGTTTAAATCAAGATATTAATACTTCATCACTCAAGGAAGCATGACCTCAGAAGGAAACTAAATGTTCCATTTAACATCACAAGAAAGGAGGGGAAATAAACCCTTAAAAAATGAAGAAGCAACCTAGTGCTCTTGCTTGAAAGAAAACATTGTAACTGGGTTATAGAGAGAATAGTCCAATGTCATTTGAAAATGTGGTGATGAACAGAAGGAAGGAATACCAAAGATTTATACAGCAAGAATTCTAAAACCAGTGGAAGTAATGTTTTCTCCTCTATGCTCTCTCTCTTTTTTTTTTTAAATATGGTATAAATTATATTCCTACTCCTCCTTCCCTTGAGTTGCAGCACAGAACTTAAATTTCAAGTAGATCAGTGGGTGGAAGATCAAAGAATGTTTTTCAGAATTTGTTTTCTACCTACATGGAGGTGGGAGTAATATGTCATAGGGACCAAAATGTATGTGCGACATTGTATTAGAGATTTCCCAGCTCGAAAAGAGTCCAAAATTCCTCCTTTAAAGTGGCAAAACACATCATTCCTGCAGACAACCAGTCTGTATGCTCCACATTGACAGCACAAGAAATAGGAAGCTGTGAACAGTGACATTCATCCCTGGGAGCTGCTAAACATTTCAGTTCAACTGGGGACAAGTGACAGCCTTGGCTATCTGACAGGCTAGAGAAGCTAAACATCAAATGATACACTTGCCTGATCAACCTGGATGAGACACTATGAAAACTTTGCCTCCACAGATGAAAATTAACCCCCCAAACATTAGCATCCTGGTATTGATCCACATAATTGCAATCAGTAGTATGGAAATTCTTAGACAACTCTGCTTGGGTTTCTCTCCTTGCTGGCACAAAAGCCTGGTGGGCTAGGTGAGATCTTTTGAATAACAATTGGAAAACAAAGAGATGGAATCCTGGAGGAGCAAAAATAATTCAGAGAAATGGACATCATGAAAGCAGAAACAAGCCCATCCTGAAATGCATGCTTCCTAGCAAGATAAGCACCACCCCTAGACCTTGCAGAGGAATCCTTATTCCTGGATCATCACTACAAACGTTCATATTTTAAGGATTTCTGAAGTCCTGCTTTCCTTGCTCAGGAACAGATAGTTTGTAGACGGTATTAGGCTTCTGCTGTTATCTTATACTGCTTTCCTCAACACAACATCTGGGCTTATTTGACTTGAGAGAAGTGCATAGGTTTCAGATTTTTCTCTTTATATGCATTGAAGCAATTCCTGGAATGCAAAAAGAAAACATATTTGCATTTCAGCAGAGCAAGGCGGGTGTGAGGATCTCTGTTATTCATGAGACCCAAAGCAATGTATACACCATATGACATGGTTTAATTCACAGTTCCACATAGGCGTTTTTTAACTGCTTATTACTCTTAGACAGGACAAACAACAAGATCTGAAAAAATCATAAGCCAAGGGAACAAAAGTTACCACAGCAGGAAGGTCCTCACTGAGGATAGAGGGGAGCAAAGACAAGCCAGGTATCCCTTTCATTCGCTACAGCTCTGTGGCTCTTTGGAGAGTAAAAGGAATGTATGCCTTCACAAACAACTGCTTAAGACAAGGATTAATGGTTTTATCCTGCATTCCCTGACTTTCATACTGTAGATTAGACTGTTGTCTCCTAGCAGGTGAAAGCAGCCTTCAGTAACAGATCTTCCATTTCAAACAGATAAGAAATTGCTGCCCCAGACACATTATCCCAACAAATACTTTTAACAGGAAAAAAACTCATTTTAGGGGAGAAAGAAAGAGGCAAGCTCTCTAACCAAGAACAACTTTGGCTTCTTCAGTGGAGCAGAGGCACTTGGGTCACCCGAGCAGAGACATTTGGTCACCTCTGCTCCACTCCAGGGTGCTTCAGAAGTCATTGCTGTCCTCCTGGGGCCCTACTGGCACACTGCTGCATGCTCCCATCTACATTCAGCAGGAGCAGGAAGGTGGGAATTCCTTGCCAAAGAGCTTCAACCATGAAAAGGAAGAAGTGCAAAGACTGCTGACAAGGGCAATTAGTATGATTTCCCCTGCATAAAGTCGGGGGCAGGGGGAGTTTGTGACCTGATGCTTACTCCGTTTTCTCTGCTACATATGTGAAATCATTGGAATGGATGAAGCAAGATGCAAGTATTTCTCTTTAAACTGAGTGTTTCCTTTGGAGGGCTTTTATAGGAAACAAAAAATAAAGAAGAGAAAAAAGAGAGAAGGCAGAAAGACAGCGGCAAAAAAAAAAACCCAAATAATTAAAGTGCAGGGAACTGACAGCAAAATGAGATAAACCCTATCCTGCAGTTTCTATAGAAAATTGTGTATCCCAGCAATCCTGATCAAAAATTCAGATCATTTAGGAAACTAACATGGACAGGTTCTTCGGAAAAGTTCAGCACCAACAACTCACACTTAATTTGGTCACTTTATTACAACACTTCTCCAGGAGATAACGCCTAGCCAAAAAAAAAAAACTCTATGAGAAAAAGCAGATCTTTTTAAACAGAACTGGTGTCTTATCTCCATCAGCAGTCCCTGCTGGGACAACTCTAACTGAGTCCCTGCAGCACATCTCAGGTCCCTCAGCATGATGGAGAGGCTTCCTGACAGCACAATGGGTCAGTGAAGAGCTACCACCTCCTACCAGAAGACACACAGCCAGGCACAACACCCTCATAGTTGGTGTTCATGCCATAGGGCAGCACATTCACCAGTCATCCCACGTCAGAGGCTGGGTAATGCCCTTGACTCCATGAAGGAGGTAATCTGGACACCAAAGACACAGAGGAAGTTTATTTATGCTGGACAATACGCGCAGATGGTACTTAGCACACAGCCTACAGACAGAGTATCCTTCACAGGATGCTGCCTAACAAAAGCAGAGACCCATTCCCTCAGAGGTGACTCTTTGTAGGCTCTCTGTGGCCCAGGGCAGATATTTTCTCTCCTTGCGTAAGTAAGGCCTTCTCGCTGCCACCTTGCTGGAGTGAAGTCTCACGCACCTTGCCACCAGATGACAAGAGGGAGACACAGTTGCAAACACTGAATCAGCAGCATTTCATTTGTGGTGACCATACTGCCTGCAGGAAATGAAGCAAGGATGCCTGACTAAAATCTGGCTCCTTCCAAACCAATCTCTTCCTCTTCTCATTCCAGATAATCTCATGAAGCCCAGATTTGAAAAAGACTATGGTCACATAATGCAAACCCAGAGTATCATCAGTGAAGATGGTATCACTGCACCAGATGAAAGCCGGTGTGAGCACAGGAGGAAGGAACCACGACTACTCTGCTGTAGTCATGAGGTTCCTAACATTGTCCCAGACCGATACCCTTCCCTTACAAGTAGGGATACCCTAGCCATGGCCTCCCTTTCTACAGAAATAAATGAACAATGATCGGGTCATGATTCTCTTAGGCCAACAATCCACAGGCTGAACTTAGCCATTATATCTGTTTCTGATGTGATCTGCTCTCTCTCTCACTCATGGCAGTGCCGTATCTCCCCATTAGCTTCCCTCACCACCCACAGCAGCATCCGCAGCAGCTAATCCAGGATGACAAGTACAGCTGCTCTGAGGAGGTGAGTGCAGCAGCTTGTCTCTCTTAGTCCCGACAAAGGGTGTGATTCATCATCAGCCTTAGGAGGTTGCACTGAGCCCATCCACAGCAGAGTAATGCTGCACTAGCTAGAACATAGGCGGTGACAACTCTTGGCATTTAGCATTCCTTCCAGGGCTTCAACTCACTAGGACAAAGGGGCCTTTGCTATAGGAAAGGATAAGATCAAGGCTGAAATTCAGGATCATCTTGCCTGATCACAGCTTGATACAAGACAAAATTATTTGTCTGCTTGAAGTATGACAGCTTAGAGGCAAAGGATGAGAGTTTCAAGACGTTTTTTCTTGCTTTTGAAAAATTCCACTTTCAATGAACCTAATCTGCCTGAATTTAACAGACTTGACTCACCTTCTACACCAGCCAGACCCACAGAGACAGATGCTCCTGATTTACACCAGAGAAGAGAACCACAGCTTGGGATACTGGTTCTCATTCACAAGGAATCTGGTCCAGTTTGAAGGCAGGCAGGAACCCTGCAGCAAGTATAAATGTCACTCCCAGGTCAGCAAGCACTGACAGTAGCACATAACTGGAAATCAGGCCACTGTCTCCACGTCTAGCTTTTACTAGCAGTCAATGGCAGATTAATGGGATTTGTGACAGATGGTCAAACTGGAGCTTAGATGTAATAAAAGGGAAGGTACATACATCTGTCTGCCTGGCAAAGTACTGAATTACAAATACTGCAAGCAGATTGTATGGGGAGAACCCCACTTTTAATCACAGTTTGGCATATTTGCCTTTATGGGTCCTAACTTTAAAAGCAACCTCAGATATGACAAAAAGAATGAACAAGAAGAAAGAGGTGAATCTTTGTGCAGATGGGAGTACAAAAGTGAAACTCCTTTCAAAGTTAATGAACAGAAAGACACAAGGTGAGCAATATCATACTAGCATTTCTCATTTCCATGCCTAGCTACAGTAAAATCTCGGTGTTCAAAGCACTATCAGTAACACACTGAGTATTGTGTCCAGAAAGCCCTACAGTGTTTACTGAAGAATCCGTATTGTTCGAAAAAAACTTAATAAACCAAAGAGATAGCTCCATCACAGAAGGGGAAAGAAGCAATCAGATCTCACACCAGAAGTTTTCTGAGGCTGATCACACAGAAGACAGAAGCATCTGCCCCCTTGAAGGGCTATTTTCCTGTCTGGACAAAATAAATATTCTAGGCTATACTCTGTGCTCAGTAACACTAAGGGTGACAGGATTTCTGCCTGTCAGCTGACTGTCCTGAAGAGCTCAGCCAGCAACTGCACCCCTAGCTCTGTGAACTGGGCCCACAGTAAATGCTGCAGAGAGCTTCTCAAGCCTTAGGCGAACACTATCTGCAAAGATGTAGGCACTTGCTAAGATCTCGCCCTTCATCTTTGCCTTCCAGCACAATTCAGCTTCGCTCCAGGGCCCAGGAGAGCTGCAGAGCTTCATACAGGAGTGCAGAAGAGCCACAAGGGCAACACAGAAAGACTGGAGAGTCAGAAAAGCCCACGTTTCCCCACAGGTCTCTGTGACTCACCAGTGGAGGCTGAGGACCTCACTCCCGCAGGGGTACACTGCCACCCTGTGGAAACTGTCCTTCCTCACCCATGCAGTGAGGGAAGGACGCAGGGAGATGGCTCGCAGCCTCACCGATGCTCATCAGCTACACTGCTAATGCACCATCAAGATGCATGAAACTTGACACTGTGCTGAATCAGGACTCTGAATTTAATTTATTGAGACTAATGCAAATTTAATTTCTTCTAAGTCCTTGTAATCACATAATTAGTGGTAGGGTGGCTGCTGCAGACACAATGAAGCAGCTATTGAAATGCAGAATTACTGCCACTCACTACACTCCCCTCCACTGTCAAATTCTGACAACAAAGGGCAGATCATCAGCAAATCTTTAGACAAGCCAGACGAAAGACCGAGGTTGGGTGTCACCTCTGTCCCCACGACATCACGAGAGCATGCAGAAAAGGGCAGAAAGCCTCAAATGAGGCAGGACACCGACACCAGGTCTCTTCGATCCTGCTACATCCAAAAAAATCCCAAGCTCTGGTCCTTGCTTTGGGTGGGCTGGCGAACAGCCAGGTAGCCTTAGCATTAGCAGGTCAGTGCTAAACACCAAGATATATCCCTAACTGTGTAATTGTCAGTAGGAAAATAAACAGCAGGTGAGCACCAGTGGAAATCTCTCCTCAGTACACTCAGAAGGTTATTTAAACACAGTCTGGAGACCTATTTATTCAATAGGGGCTGTAATTAGCCTGTAAATTAATCTCAACACATTTCTCTATGGTAGACTGAGGTTCCTTACGAAAAAAAATTATCAAGTGTTGCTGCTGACGGATGAATACTCTGTATCCAGATTTTTAAAAATAATGATATTAAATCTAAAAACAAGGAGGCTGAATTTATATTCCTAAGTCCTCAGTATGAACTGAGGCAGAAGGGCAAAACAAAAAGCTCCCCAAAGAGGCCAGATGAATTTAAGAAACTACTAATACTAGAAAACAAAGTCTGCCACTTTTAACTATGAGGTCTGACACAAAACCCCCTGAGATTATGCCTATAGCATGGGAACCAAGAGAAAGTTACAGAATATCTTCTAACCTGCCACAGTGAAACAAGGCTCAACTCAATTGCTTCACTCAGTATGAGCGGACACATGTTCAAATATAGACATTTTCCTACCCTTGGTTGGAAAACGTCAGTATGCAAGAGCAAACAAGTCAACATTAAGACAACGTGGTATCCCACAACGGTTTGTCTGTGAAGCAGGTTTTAGCCAATAACAACACCTCTGTGCTTGAGTACCCACCTGTTCACCAAATTCAGCTTCCTGCAATTTCTACCTCTTCCCAAAGATCAAGCTAGTGCTCAAAGGCACCCATTTTTTTATGAAAGGAAAAACAACAGCAATCTTCAACAGGCCTTCATAATTATGATCTGCAGAATTGCTTTGAATGTTGGCCCATCACGTGCAGCTGTGTGCCAGCTCAGAAAGGAACTATTTTGAAGGTGACTGTAGTTGATTTTCTTAATTTATGAAATAAAGAGTTAGAGGCACAGTCTCAATTTATTTGTGTTGGACCTTGTAAGCAAGTACATCTGCATTTCACAATGGGCCTGACACAAAACCCACAGAGGAGACAACAATTCTTTTGATTTATTTTGGTAGGCTTTAAGTCAGCTCTCAGACGCAACAATGTCTCTTTTTTTTTTCTATTACAAAACAAAATTACACACTCCAGGGTATGCACTTCTTTCTTCATTCAAACAGGCTGCTCTTTCATGTCAGCAATCAGACAAAAGAGAAATGAAACATTCACATTATTATTGACAATGAAACAAGATTCAGCCCCTACCCCTGTTCTTCCAATTTAACTCCTGGCATAAAGTTAATGAACAGAACCTGAAGCAAAGCAGCCTGTGCCAGACAAAACATTCTAATCTCAAATTACATCTCCTGCTTTAATGTGAAAACCCTAAAGCATCCTTTGATTAAAAAACACACATGCCTTCCAGATAAGCAGAGCTAAGGATTAGACCTTGTGTATTCAATAGTCAGAACCACCTTGCTGCTCTGTCTGCGTTAATCAGGAGACAGCACTCTGAGAAAGCATGACTGCACAAGCTTACAAAACACACAGCTCTGGAGCTGGACCTACCAAAGCTCGGTCTCGCCTCTCCACACTGCAGACAGTCCCAATCACAATCAAGTTAAGGCAAGAGGGAAAACAACAGAATAAACACTGTATATACTATAATACATTCTGGCAGCAGAAATCTGTCCATCACTTCTCCTGTTTGACTATTAAGATTCAGAAAATGTAAGCTGGGTGTTCTTATTTGAACCGTCTCTCACTAAAAACAAAACCCGTATTCTGCACATTCCTTACCTTCAACAGCCCTTTTGGAAAGTCTTTGCCATCATCCATCCCCTGGAGGTTAGCAATGAATTCTTGGCAGGTCATCTTCTTCCCAATGTTCTGAAAAGGATGGCAGAGAGACACAGCATCAGATTCATGCTGCTTTCCAAAATGATGTAAATAAGTAATATCAGATGAATTGCATCTCCCTGCTCTCATTTAAGCCCAAGGCAGGCAGCGTTAAGAAGGCACTCCCAAAATCACTCAAAGACAAGCATCTTTGTGTCAATATAGTTAGAAAACAGAAGACATATTTCAACCCCAAGTCCCACACATCCATTAAAAAAAACCCACCAGCTAAATACAAAAGTGTAATGAAGAGGCTGATGATGAAGCTGTCTAGTATCTGCATGGTGCGTTATACCCCCATGTCTACAGAGGCTCCACCAGCCTCTAATGGAAAAACTCTACTTGATCCTGCTGTGGGTCATAAGGAAACAGACAAATAAGGCCTGTTCCAGACCTTTCTCTTAATGTTTCCAATGCTCCCTTCCAATAGCAACCGCCCTGAGCTGGAGTAAGGAGCCCAGGAACAGCTGTTACCTTTCCTGATTCACTCGGTGAGGCTGCCTTGACATATCCATGGGATTGCTCTCTTTCTCTGTAATTCTCAGACTGAAAGTGGCCCATCTGAGCCACAAACAGGAAAGGAACAGCTACATTCACACAATACCCAAACTTCTCCATTTGGAGGCTTGAGGTTGCCTTAGACTGCTCTTGGATCCCAGTTTCTATCATACGTCAGAGAAGATATCAATACTCAGTCCCTTGGGTGCTAGAAGTCCCATGCTTGGCATGCGGGAAGCCTTATGAGTGGGCAGCAATGACAATACCAACTTGGTGAAAAAGGAGCCCAGAGAGATCTGAGGAACAGGGATGAGCTGTGAAACATGGTTAAGGTAGAGAGAAAACAGGACCCTGTCATGACAACAGTATCTTCGGGCATGCCACTGATGCCAGTCAGGAGAACACCTCCATAGTCAGGGTATGTTGGAGAATGGTTGCGGGAGCGTGGACATGGCTCAAAGGAAGAGAGGAAGAGCTCTGTGAATCGGCCCTGACAGAAATCAACTGAGCTGGGCTGTGATGAAAAAGTACTGAGGACTTTGCCGAGTCACACTGACAAGGAGGGAGTCAGTGAGAAAATCCCCAAGAGAAGGTCAAGAAGACCTTGTGACTGTACAGATAAACAACTTAAGGAAGTAGCCTAGGATGAGACCTGGACCCGAGCATATAGCAGTAACTGCAAGTAGGAGGAGCAAGTAGGAGGACCATGATAATGTAACCTTTAGAGCTAAGCCAATGATTGCAAATAGGAGGGGCATGATAATGTAACTTTTAGAGTTAAGCTAATGATTGTAGGGCCTTTGGAGCCAAGCCAATGATTATAAGACAAGTGTATGTAAGGGCCAATGATTGTTAGACAAGTAGACATGAGTTAAGTAGACATGAGTTATGGTATAGACGTGAATGAGCTTTGCAATAAAGCGGAACTTGCTATACCACTCATATTGAGTCTACTGCATGGTTCTCCTCGTTCGTCGTAAGGGTATGCCTTGGCTATAGAAAAATAGTAGCAGAGGTTTGTGGGCAGGCAGTGGTTTGGGCTAGGAGCAAGAGCCCAAATTCTCACAGGAGTGGTGCCCAAAAAGGGGCACGAGTTGGTAATACTGGCCATTCAATATTACAGTTACATTACAGCTTGGACTGTACACCCTCTACTTCCCTTCCATAATTTATGATCAGGGAGAGACAGAAAACCAGAAAACCTTGACCATCAGCCTAATCTAGCTACTAAGGAAGCTCTCGCAGGCTGTGGCCAGCATGAACCAGCAGAAAGAGGGTATACAGGAATACTGTGTCCAGAGGAGAGCAACGAAGATGGTGAAGGGGCTGGAGCACACACCCTATGAAGAGCGACTGAGGGAGCTGGGGTTGTTTAGCCTGGAGAAGGCTCAGGGGAGACCCTATTGCTCTCTATAACCACCTAAAAGGAGGTTGTAGGTAGGCAGGGGTTGGGTTTTCTCTCAGGTGACCAGTGACAGAACAAGAGGACATGGTCTCAAGATTCATCAGGGGAGGTTTAGGCTTGACATCAGGAAAAAATTTTTCACTGAAAGGGTGATTGGCCATTGGAATGCACTGCCCAGGGAGGTGGTGGAGTCATTGTCCCTAGAGGTGTTTAAAAACAGATTGGATGAGGTGCTTAGTGCCATGGTTTCAGTGACAAGTGGGTGTTAGTGTTGGGTCATAGGTTGGGCGAGATGATCTCAGAGGTCTTTTCCAATCTTGTGATACTGTGATACTGGAACAACGCACTGCTTCCCACATTAGGATGGCTCCTGACAAGACAGTCTAGCTATAACCCTGTGTCTCTGGTTGCTAAGCTTGTAGAACACAGCTCATACTTGCAGTCTTTGAGTGCCAACTGGAACTGCTCTACTAGACTTGCAAATGTTTTCCTTCCTCCCTGCAACAGACTTCAGCCTGCTTCTGTTTGCTTCCCCCATGCAGCAGTTTGCAGCTTCCCCATGCTGACTAAAACCAATAGCAGAGTGGTTCATTTTATCCAGAGATAACTGGCATTGCACAGGAAAAGGCTGTTTTGCTCCAAGACCAAAGTTAACATCTCTACACAATGCCACACAGGTTCCAGAAGATATGGCTAGCTGTGTTAGAGATACTTCAAAAGTTTCTAGCATCACAGTCTGGGTGATGACCTCTCTGCAGAAAAGAAAGCATGCACCTCTGAGACACAGCCAGCAAAAATGATTTAGTTAGAAAAAGAATGAAATGTGACAAGACAGTGATAAGTAAGAGTTTGTCTACAAGAGTTTCAGGAAAATGTGAACTGGAGGCAGAGAAACCACACTACAGCCCTAAAAGCAGCTGAGCTTATTGTGAAATAAAAGTGTCCACACTTACGATTAGTAAGTCAGCAAAAAATGGAGCTGAGCGTAGACAAGCCCTATGACTCATTTGCTTCCTCCTTTAGCAGAATCATGGTAAAGATGCATTAGAGTATTTTATTTGTTAGGAAACAGGCAATTACTGTATATCTGCAAGGGGCAGCATTCCAAGTCAAATATGCTAAACTTACCACCTATGTAGAAAAATGCAAAGCAAAAAGAGGAAGACCAAAATTACAGGAAATCATGGGAAGGGGAATGGGGGTGGGAATGGGAAAGAGGGAGAGAGAAAGGGAAAGCGAGCGCGACAGAGAAAGCGAGTGCGACAGAGAAAGCAACATGCAGGAGTCTAGTAAAAATACAACTATGTATATGTAATAACACACTAACAACTACTGGTAGGATAAGCCTTCAAAGTTGTACACTGCAACAGTCAGAGTTATCCTAGCTCCAGCTGCAAATTTGCAACAAGGGATCACAGTCAGACAGTTTACTTCAGTACCTAATGAAGACAGTAGGCCCCACTAAAGTATCACAGGGAGCAACAGGAAATGCTGACAGGCTGACACACAACCATTTAGTCTCCCTGTCTGGATTGCAAGGCCAGGCAGATTGGAGAGCAGATGCCCCAGGCTGCTCATCACTCTGGGGAGTGGGATACCTGTGCAGGCAGTCTCAGGTATACTCAAGAGAAGTGGTATATGCTAAGAGACACCTTGGGGCGTGTTCCTGTACTTTGCTCACCCTTCTGTGTGACATGCACTCCTCAACTAGAAAAGGCTCGGCCTTCAGAGAAAAAAAATTCTTTACAACTCGTTCCCCTGTCCTGCTTCCACAATTTTCAAAGACACTCAGTTAACAGGACATGGATGTCAAAACTCCTGGGGAAACACACACAAGCCCTGGCTTCATTACCTGCACCCACCACAGAGTGGCACCCGAAGGGGCTGAGCAGCCAGGATGCCTCCATCTCCTGCTACCCAACCCACCACCCTTGCTGCATATGAGGTCACAAGTGAGGCCCTCCTGGAAGAGCCCTTGACGATGGAGTGGAGTGTCTCAGCCAGAGAGAAGCCCCAGAGACACCTAGCTGAAACTATGAGTCCTGAATGATGTCATGCCACACTCACTGTTTTTCTCTCTCCATTCTGACACCAGGAGGGAGGAAGTCTATCAGCATGGGAATACCATGCATAGCAGATTTATTGCACCATGGGTGCTGAAATACATGACCTAGGGCTGCTGGCACCCTATACCAGCATGATTAAGAGGACTCAAACTGGAACACTATTTCCCCTAGGTAGTATGTGGGCAAAGGTGTGCGATGGGGAAATGTAGTGCTCCCACTTAGGATGCCCATGTGACCCCTATGCTCTCTTGGCTGTGAGCACACCCGTCAGTAACCTGGTTGCACATGACCGCCTCCCGCAACTGGATGCCTGCAAACATCACCTTCCCCTTGTGACCTTCCTAGCATCTCTTCACTTCCCTTCTTTCTTCTGCCTTCCCAACCACGGCACCCCAGCCAGGGCAAGCAGCTCTGAACAGGGAAGGATAGGAAGTAGACCAAAAGACACAGGCCTGAGGACAAGGAGCATCCTCACAGATTACGGTAAAACCAGGCACAGTGCTAGGCTTACACATGATTGATTTGGGCATTCTGGAAAGCCCTGCCCAGGAAGACAGCCTGGGAGTGCAGCCTTCTCAGTTTGCTGTCTGCAGCAGTGCTTCAGGTGCAGGTCAGCAGCCAGGCAATTCTGCTGCCAGAAGGCCACACCTTCGAAGCACAGTGGCAATGGGAGTAGTCTGTGCAAAGCTGTGCATACTCACATGGCCATGCAGGTCTGTGTTCAGCAGCATCATTGCACACGTGAGACAGTGAACTCCATCTGTAGAGAGACATAACCAGAAACACATGCAAACCCACAACTGGAACTTTAAGAACAATTAAAATCGAGCCTCATAGCCTAACTGAGTCTATTCTCTTAATTGGGATCTGTTTCATCAAGAAAATCACATAATTAAATAAGTGAACATTGAGGTCATCCTGCAGCTGTCAAGCCAGAACAGCCTTTCTTTCATCTTCTAAAACTATCTTGCAGCACCCGTGGATAAGGTGAACTGGACAGGAAGCCATGCTGCCACCCTTTTCTTGCTAATACTAATACCACAGCCTGAATCAGCTTCCTAATTTATTTCAGAGCAGAAAGGGAAGAGTAAAATACACCCATTCTTGCATGAAGAGTGGATACAGTATGGTATCCTGTGTTCCTCCCTCTCTGGTCCCCTCCCACTCAGGGCTCAATTAGGCTGAATTTTGAAAAACTTCAGTCCGCTCTTTATGCTGCCTTGGCTCCCTATTGGGTAGACAGGGTTCCAGCTAAGGCGGTCCTGCAGCAGAGGCCCTCAACAATGAGCCAGAAGAACCAGCTTGCATCCCTAGCTCCACACCTGGAGTCACTGTTGCAGACGTGGGAAAGTTAGCGCAGATCGGTATTTCCAAACTGGACACCAATTCTATAGTACTCATTTTCCAGGCACCCCTTCCAAAATGAAAATGTATTGGCTGTGCAGAAATCCAGACAAAGGTGACAGTGCCCACGGCAACATTTATCAACGCTGAAAATCCAAATGTCTCTAGCCAGCTTCCAAACATTGGGAGCACATTAGGAAAAACATTTTCTCCATTCTTTTGTGCATAAACACATGGTACCACCTTCTCTTCTCTTCTCTCACAGGGGTGTCATAAAGACACAGAACCATTTCATAGACATGCACACACTGCAAGGAGATGTACATAAAACCCTTTGTAACCAAGTTCAGGTAACAATCATACACAGGGCCTGCTGTGCTGTGCCTGAAGAGGAACAGGGGGTAAGTATGGCTGCGTCTCACACTCAGTGTGACTATTACTGGTTTAAATCTGTTTAAGACGAAGCCAAGGTAAGGACCATGTTTTAATACAAAGTTTGTTTAGGCTGCAGCACTCAATCAATGTGGCTGAACTGTCACAGAGCATGAAATTAAAGAAGAACCAGTATCACTAGCAGTATTAAGTCTGAAGCAGCTTGAATTTGGGCTGCAATGCTCCAGTCTAGGTCTATGCATTTATCTAGAGTAGCCTGCCCTCTCATTGCAAAACCGCAAGGGCATCCAGAGAATGGAAAACGAAAAGCTGAAAAGAGAAAGACAAATGCAATCCTGGATTTCCACTGAAAGGAACAATGACCACATTTCTGTAGCACAGCATTCAACAACTTACAGTATAAATACAGCATCAAAATTACGGAGAATCCTGGGCAAAATTTGCAGGACTCACTTTAATCTAAATGCTTACTCAGGATCAGAAGTGGCGATGTCCTTCCTGCACCCTGACTACAGTAAGATTACCACATCAACACACAAGCCATTATTTAAGTATGGACACCGCTCGCAGTGTCTTGAAACAAGAAAAGCATTAGGAAGAGGACAGAGATAGCATGGCAGCAGATCCAGTATTGCAGCTACCTATTCCCCACCCCAGCACGCCACTCAGTAAAGTTAACAGGTGTGAAGCAGACAAACATCACCTCACTGCAACAGGAGCAGGTCACTAAGCAAGGAGCAAGAAAGTATGGCAGTACCTCCAAGAGCAGTAACTCCTTCTCACTTACACTTGATACTAAAGGTATAGCTTGCCCTATGCTTATTTTCTTTCCAGCCTTCCTCCCTTTCTCAGTGTGTGATCAGAGCTGGAAGCACAGGGCCACATGTCTCTGCAGGTGTGGCTAGTTGAAGGCTGCAGCTATGCCAGCGGACATTTAGTTCCCTTTTCCAGTGCTAACTTTTTCAGGTTTGATCCATGTGCTTGTTTGTTTCCTCCATCCAATTCCAAAAATGACTGAAAACATTGGCAAGGAGGCAGCACTTTGACTGATGCTAGCTAGTCAAGATGAAACCATGCCAGGGTCTGGATACAGCACCCAAAATTCACCCCCACAGCTGGCAAGAACTGGCATGCCTTCTGCCAGTGTGTGCAGAGACATAAGCACTGAACAGAGCACAGAAGGCAAGAGCTTCTCTTTCCCCTGAGATGGGACCTATTCTTGCCCATATGCATGTAGCTAGAGTATAGGTACCCACAGACACTGCAAGTCAGCAAGATCAGAAACCACAACTGAAGATATTCAAATTTGGAGATGCCACCATGAAGGAGGCCTAGACACTTCTTCTGACTGGGAATAAATATAGATTTTTCACTGTCTAGTTATGATTATGTGTGGAGAATGTGGAAGGTTTCAACGCTCACCACAGGCAATCTCTAAGGTGTGGCATGGTATTTACACACCTTCAGCTCACAGGCACAGACCATATAAGCTATGGAAGATGAGAGTGAAAGAAGAGGGCAACAATCAAAAACCTTTGTATCAGAAACAAAGTTACCTTGAGAAGAAATGGTGTTTGGGTTGCACTGGTAGTACCTGCTGGAGAAGTGGATTAAAACTCTCTCTCGTTCCTGAGTTTCTCCGACAAGTGAAAAGGCTTTAAAGAAACTCCTAAAACAAGAGCAGAAAAAAATGAAATTGAAGTCATAAATCTCTTTTTGCCTCACAGAGTGCACAGAGCAAATAACACTTTACAGCAAGAAGTACATAAGTGCACACCAGCATTTGTTTCCAAGAAGCCTTTCTAGGAAAACGGGCTATTATCCCATATATAGTTAATCCCAATATTATAGTAAATGAAGCAGGAGTTAAATCACCACTGGTGTCAGTCACAGAGCATACAAATTAATAAGCAATTACATCAATTGAAAGAATCATAGAATCAAAGAGTGGTTTGAGTTGAAAGGGACCTTAAAGCCCATCCAACCCTCTGGCCATGAGCGGCGACACCTCCCACTGAATCAGGCTGCTCAAGGCCCCATCCAACCTGGCCTTGAACACTTCCAGGGATGGGGCATCCACAGCTTCCCTGGGCAACCTGTGCCAGTGCCTCACTATCCGCACAGCAAAAAACTTCTTCCTAATGTCTAATCTACCCCTCTTTCAGCTTAAAACTGTTAGTCCTCACCCTATCACTACACTTCGTGATAGAGTTCCATCTCATCTTTCTTGCAGACCCCCTTTAAGTACACAAAGGCTGCTATAAGCTCTCCCCAGGCCCTCCTCTTCTCCAGGCTGAACAACCCCAATTTTCTCAGCCTGTCATCATAGCAGAGGTGTTCCAGCCCTCTGATCATCTTCACAGCCCTCCTCTGGACTCACTCCAACAGATCCATGTCCTTTTGGGCTGAGGACTCTAGAATTGAATGCAGTACTCGAGACGGCATCTCTGAGAGCAGAGCAGAGTGGAAGAATCACCTTCCTCAACCTGCTGGTCACAGTTCTTTTGATATGGTCCAGAACACAGCTTCCTTTCTGTTCTGCAGGCAGTCATGCCAGCTCATCCATCAGCACCCCTAGGTCCTTCTCTTCAGGCTACTGTCAATACATTTTCCACCTAGCCTGTATATGTGCTTGGCATTGCCCCAACCCAGGTGTGAAGGGTAATTGTTGAAATTCATGAGGTTCAGACAGACACACCTCTCAACGCTGCAAAGTTCACTCTAGATAGCACTGCCCCCCCCCCACCCCCCCCCGCCCCAGTGTGTCAACCATGCTATACAGCTTGTTGTTGTCAGCAAACTTGCTAAGGGTGCACTCAATCCCACTGTCCGTGTCTCCGACAAAGATGTTAAACAACACAGGTCCCAGTACTGACCCCTGAGGAATGCCATTTGGCATGGGTCTCTACTTGGACACTGACCCATTGACCGCAACTCTTTCAGTGCCAGCCTCCAGCCAATTTCCTATCCACCAACCAGTCCATTCCTCAAAACCATGTCTCTCTGATTTAGAGACAAGAATGTTGGGCAGGACAGTGCTGAATGCTTTGCACAAGTCCAGGTTGACGATGTCAGTTACTCTTTCCTCATCTACCCGTGCTGTAGTCCCATCATAGGCGGCCACCAAATTCACCAGGTCGTATTTGCTGTTCTTCCACTCTTCATCTGACACTTCACCATCCTGCCTCTTAAGCACATTGCTCTTCTTATTGCTAGAAAAACTCACCTTGGAGCCAAAGAACTTCTGCACTTTCTAAAATGCCCACATCCTGAAGCCAAGAGATGACCAGCATATGCTCATTTGTAAGGATGCTTCTAAGAAAAACCGGAAAACATAAGCTTTCTGGGTTCAAAGCACTGAGTGCCTAATAGACCATTTCTAAATACCCCATAAGACTCAAACACCAGATCTGAGAGGCAGATGGATGTTGCTGGAACATTCACGTCTACCTGGCCTGGAAGAATAAATGTTATTTTCTTCTCTTCGACATGCTTTATTTGCAACAATCTTGTACCCATACAGAGTGTGATCTGCCTGGTAATAACTTAATTTCACACACAATGTATTGTAAATAACCCAATTCACAAGCAGATACAAGCGAGTCTTTGCAGAGTTTATATTCCCTCCTTACCTTATGTCCTCATGGGACATTCTGACAACTAGGCATCTTCTCTTCCAGCTCAGGTGCTTTCCAGCAACATCCCCTGCTTGTGGCAGGCATCACTGACCTACACCCTCAGCTTCTCTTCAGCACATTTACCCTCCTGGAAGCCACCTCGGAAAGGCAACTGATGAAACAACATTTGGTGAATAAATACGGCTGTTTCCTTGCTCTCAGTACACGATGCCATGGCCAAGGGCCATGGCGGTGAGTTTCTGCCCGTCAGGAAGACCAGGATGGTCCCTGAGAAGGGCTGGAGCTGTGGTCCCACCTCCTCCTCTTCCCTCCTGCGGTCACACAGAGCTCACAAGAGAGCTGCACTCAGGAGATGCTTTGGCAACATGGGTCTAGGGTATGGAAGCGGATAAGGACATTGAAGTAACAACCCTCCCAATTTCACAGACTTGCCACCAACAGTGTCGTACACTGCACAAGGGCCTCCCACAGCCTGGGAGTAGCATAGGTTTGGGCTGCTGCAAGAGGCTCCAAAACACTTAACAAACCACAGCTTGTCAGAGAGCCAGCAGCAACATGGTAGTTACCTCTCACTTTTTGCAAGCACGAGGCAGCAAGTCTCAGCTTCACCAGTCTTCAGGATGATGCTCTGTCTCCAGCCTCTGCCACATACTCAGGGCATGCAGCCGGCAGGCACTGTGGCTACTTCTGAAACCTCAGCAAAATCCTGGCATGTTTGAGTTCCACATGAGCCAGGGCATATTTTTGGGAAGGTCACGACTACTAATATTAATGGGAAATGTACCGGGAGCACAGACCTCCTAAATATGTGCTGCAAAGCAATTAGGTGTTGGATTTCACAATTTAAAAGACATATATATTTAGCATCGTGCTTCAGGGCTGCTAAAACCCAGAACGAGCTCCAGACCTCCCACTACCCTGGCTGCTCCCACCCTGTGCTGAGCGGGTGTTCCAGCTCAACTGCAGTCTTCCTGCCAAGGAAGCAAGCGGCTCACTCTTTCCACAGGCATATTTCCTTTCCAGCGCCTTCAGCAGGCAGGACTCTGGGCTTTTCTTGGGGTCTGTCACAGTCTCCTGGAGTAAGCCCCCTGGAAGTGCACTTGCAAGCAAATGCGTGGAGAACTCCTGGTTTTGTATCATTTAAAAAAGAAAAACAGCCAACTTGAGTAACCTCAACCAGATGATTTAAACTCACTTGAAATCCCTTTAAATAACAGAACAGCAGCAACCATGCTAATAGGCTACAGAAACTTGGTGTTTTGCCTCCTAGGAAAAAAACACAGAAAATAAACATTGAGGCCCAATTCCAGGAACTGAAGGAAAATTCAAGGGCTGGGTTTTCAAACATCCACACTGGCAGCTATCAGACTCTCAATGCCATTTTCCACGTGGAAGTTTTGCAGTTCTGCAGATTTTTGGGTGCCTCAGAGGAACACAGCAAAGGGGGCAGCTGAACCACATCAAACACTGGCTCTGGCTTTGTGCACTGCAGCTGAGCAGAGCAAGCTCCAAAACGCATCAGCCAAAAATACTGTGCAGCTCAACTGTGAGCAACACCTTCATTCCCCAGCAACACCTGGCATACTACAAGTCCTCTATTTACTGAGTGACTGATCATTTTTCTCCATCTCCTCTGCATAAAGGAGCAGGTCCACCCAAAGATATCCCTCTCCAGGAAATGCTACTGCTCCAAAAGCACTCTGGAGTACAATAGACGCCAAGCCAAATGGAAGAGAAAAGCTCCATCCCAAAAACGCATCACATAGCTGTCTTTACCCTCTTAAGTTCCCACAGAGCTATCGCTTCCATAAGGACAACACAGCAAACAGCATCAGTTCTAAAACAAGAATATACGGTCTGCAAACGGGCATGTACCTGAGTGAGCAGTCCAGTGTCATGTCTGTGAAGTCAAAAAATTTAAGGTATTCTTCGGCCACAAGCTTGCTGAATTCATTGCTTTAAACAAACAAATAAATAAGTAAAGGTTAGCATTCGAGAGTGAATCCCCCCCAAACCAGCAGAAAGAACAATGTGACCAAAGGCTTCATATCACCACATACTTTTTACCCAAATGTTTTGCCACATCGGACCGTTTGAATCTGTCCAGATGGTAGAGGCGCTTAGCCAGGCGTCTGGCTGCTTCCAAATTGCCGCTGCTGCCATTGCTGAGATCACGGCCAAAAGCCCCAGTGGCATCTTTCTCCTGAAGTTCATTGCTCCCCATGGCAGCACTGGAGTCTAACACCATATTCTGCAGTTCAGCATTGCTATGAGATAGAAAGAATATGGAAAGAAGAATATATAAGATGACATTACAATTTCATGAAGGATTTAATTCTTCTTAAAAGGCAATTAATGTTACAGAGGCAAGATTACAGAATATAGCAAATTCCACTTAATTGAAGGAGCTATGTAGAACAAGGACATTTATCTAGCAGTCATGAGAGGTTAAGAGACTTTAACACAGAGACCCACGTATGAAACACAGAAGCACATTCTGCTCTGCACTCACTTTCTGAGCATGCTGAGTGTCCACAACTTACACTCATTTCACAGAGCGCTGATACCTACAACTGCACCTACAACACTGGCTCCTCATTTGCTTTTTGCACTAGTGTTTTTTAACTCAATTGCTTACTTGACTTGAAGGGGTCCCTGTAAACATAGGCCATTAGCCATGTTCCAGGGGAAAATGTAGAATGCAAGCCAGGGTGCTCAGTAGCTCAAAGCTGACTCGGCACAAGTCCCATCCTCATTCTTCCCGAGTTGTCCTGGAAACAATACAACTCCCCAAATCTAAAATAACACCTGCAGAAGTCTCGGTGCTTCACAAGCAGTGAGCATCTCACGGGGAGGCACTGCTAGAAAAAGCTGGAGTCAGAGCAAGGAACACAGTTTGGGGAACAGGAAAGAGACACAAGCCATCCAGGCAAGCCTGGAGAACTGCATGGTCTCCTTCTGTTCCCTCATCATGACAATCATTTTCCTCACTGGCTGATCAAAGTCAGGACATTCAGCATGGTAATCTCAGGGTACTTTACATAAACCATGCATTTGTAGATTCCTCCCACTGCTACTACAGTAGGAAGCTCTGGCTGAGATTTATGGCTGCTTTGCTTCTCCTCTCAAAGAACCAAGAGTCCTCCCCACCATAAAGCACACCCCCACATATACAACCCTGCACACAGGCAGGTTTTAACTTTGGAAAAGCTTTTCTCTGACACTGGCACAAAAATTCTTGGAAAATCTCAGCTCTGTGTGTGTGTGCATGTACGCGTGACAGCACTTCTTTTTAAAACAAAAACTATATAGAAATTCTTTCCACCAAATCCCCGTTTACACAGGGCTAATAAATGATCAGCAGGGGTCATGCACAGGGCAGATATAAGTGGAATGAGTTAAAGATGCCTTTAAACACAACACTTCAACATACCACGGTTTCATACAACACTGCAATCTTTGGGCTTGACGAGCTATGGTTAGAAAAACCGATCGCTGCAGTGCAGTAACAATCATCTTGCCATTTACTGAAATGTATGCTAGCCTCTTATTAACCCTTTAAAGATGACATTTTCATATAATGTAAACTTAAAATAAAAATCTTTGATATTACACATGCCTTCTTCCACACAAATCATCACCTATGACCTACTTCTTTTCCCATGCATGGTTCAATAGAAGGTGTGTGGTGCTCCTACAGGAAGGACAGTTGCCCATTTCACCTGTTTCTATCCTTCCTAGCACTGCTAGAACATCAAAAGTATCACACATCCACACTCTGGGTATAACATATATAATCAAGTAAATCTGGGAAAAACAGATCTCTAATTTGTTTCTACAAGTATTGGGGATTTGATTCTGCATTTATTTCAGCATAAACAATAAGGTGCTAGAAAAAAGGGTTCAGTCTCAGTGCTCTAGTAGGGAAATAATACTGTAAATACAATTCCAACAGCATTAACATCACTGGCCACCAGCTGTTCTATAAAACAAAAAAAAAGCCCCTCCTGATACTGCTGTTGTGGGAAATGCCTCCTCAGCCCTTTCCAAAAGCAATAGCCAATGTTCAAAATTCTCTAAACTTGGTCTACTTCAAATGTGTGAAGAAAGCAAATTCCACAGTCCTCTGACACATGCCCCAAGAAATACCTTGTCCGTTCAAATCAGGGACAACTGGTTTCAAACTCTCAGCTCTAATAATTGACAAGAGAAAAGGCTAACCAGGTGAGCTAACACATCTATGGAGCCTTCCACATACAAATGCTGCTTCAAAAGCCATGCCAGGTTCCAGAGCCCTGCTTATAAATCACAGCTCTGTCTCACTACTGCTCTTTATTAAAGGCAGTATTTATAGCCCTGAAAGATGGCCAAAGCTGACAAGAAACATCTGCACCCTGCAAGGCACCAGTGCACTACAAGAGTCAATGTTACCGCAAACCACCATAAGTATAGAAAGAAAGGAAGTGTCACTTAGTGAAATAAACATTATGGCAGCTCCCAGCTTCTGTTTTGACTCTCGGAGTAGCAGCTGGGATGTGAAGGAGGAACACCCAGTGAGGAGAGTGTGCTCTTTCCCCTGCTCACAAAATTATTCAACAGGACTGCATAAGAAACTTTATCTTCCAGCCTCCCTCATTTAAAACTTCATCCTGACAAGGAGTCCCTGTACATGTATCAGGACAAAGAATAACGGATGCTTCCTTCAGTTATTCGGACAGTTAATTAGATTATTACTTAATAAGTAGAAGGAGATAATCAAATCAACAATATAGGCTGTCTGTAACATAAGCTTCTTGTCCAGGGAAAACACCAGATTGCTAACACTGAAGTGAGATTTCAGTTCTCAAGTTTTTTAGGCAGTGAGAAGACTCAGTGCCCACACCATTGAAAGCTTAGGAAATACAGACATCTGGTGCATGACCACTGCAAGGTGCCTTCTCGACATGTCATTTTAGCAGGGTCCAGGGAGTACTACTCAGCAGAGAGGCTGACATCCTTTCTTACCTCCAAGTCTCTCTGGGTGCACCATTTTCCTTCCCTCCCTCAGTTTCCGCAGCTGCTGAACACAGATAGTAATACTTGCTTCCCCTGTAAAGCACTTATAATGGACTCTAATCAAGGGCTAGGAGCGACCAAGGCTGCAAATAGGTCTGTCTACTGCAGTCTACAGTTTCTACACATAAAGAGTCCACAGCAGCATCACCAGCTAAACAAAGCCAAGAAAGGGCTTTGTGATGTGGAGCAAGACTAGACATGGACTTCTTAGGCAGTTTTACTTTTTTATCACATAAAAATAAGAAACCTCCACGGACAAAACTAGGCTGAAAATGTAACAGATCATATTCTTCTTAATCCTGGATTCAAGTCCCAAAAGGGACTGTAACGATAGTACTGGTAATTGCCTGTACAGCAACAGCGTTGCCGATTTTCATCCAGGGACACCTAACATTAATTTCTGCTATCAGAAAATGAAAGCAACAAAAATCCAGACCCCTCTGGTCTCATGTGCATGAACTGTGACCAGGAACCAGGTCCTTAGACTTTCTGTTCCCAGCAATGCACTCCTGACACATTTTCGCTCCTTCTGCCAAAGCACAGAGGCTATGACCACCATATCCAGCAGAAATTACAGCAATTCCATAAATAGCTACTATGGTAATTTCAATACCCTCTACAAACAGCAGCCACTCCTCCATGCTCACAGATAAAAGAGAGGGTGACTATAACATCTGTAAAGCTGTTTTCCCATAACATTCCATAAAAGCTCAGAGTCTGAAACATTTTATACTGCTCTGTTCAGTTATTCAATTATCAATTAGGTCTACAGTGACTTAACTCCGAATGCTAAGGTCATGCTCCACACTTAGCACACTTGACCTGCTTAAGAATACTCTAGATTCACATAGTGCCCACCACCACCACCACCCTGGGTTTCTCTAAAATTGAAACCCTCCACAGCAACATATGGTTGGGGAATGGCTACAATTTCCAGACAAAACCAGAGTGAGGGCAGTAATATAATGGTAAGCATACAGGCATCTTGTATCTCAGTGATCCACTCTCCCAGTCTACTAGGCTGCAACTAGAAACCTCAGCACGAGTACCTGCAGTGTCACGTGCCTTAAGCTTTCAGATGCTCTTCACATTTTAACACATCCATGGGAAATAATTCTGGTTTGTCTCAAGGAAGGAAAGCATGTTAGTGTTGTGCCCTGTAAGAGAAAAGTTCATATCCACCACAGAGCAACTGCCCTAGCCGCTAACAAGGAGAAGATTTTTGCATTCGACACTGAGTTGCAGAGTGTGACAACTCAACCTAAACGCTGTCCTCAGCCCTGGCATGTCAGCGATCCCAGATTGCCACTCCCTACAGCTCTTCCTGGATCAAAGCACAGCATATGTTCCACAGCACATGGTCCCCCCCAGGCTGCAAAAGGGGCCCTTCCCCAAGGAATGCTAATGCATCTGGTGTGCACATCTGGAAGAGCGCACAGGATGCACGAGTTTCAGAGGGAGCTTGGATAAGACAAGATTGGGACATTCCCATGTCTTTTAGGAAAGAGAGGAGTAGGAAACAGGAGGAAAAACAAATAAATCCGCGAGCCTTTAACTTTAACTTTACCTCAAGGCAGGCTAAGTCAGGCATTTGCCAGTAAAGTCCATCAGACCAAAATGCAGCAATGATTAAAAATAAGGAACGGTGGAGAGGCATTTTGGCATGCTGAAGCCAGGGCCAAAACAAACGTTGTTTTCAGCAGCAGCATGACATCATCGGTGAGCCACACTGGGGTTGACAACCACCCTCTGCAGCACTGTGCTGGCTGTGTTGTTTTAAATGCCCTCACTCCAAGCCTTTTTTTCCTCCTGGTTGTGAAAAAAAGGACACCATCCCTTCAACCATAATCATCAACTGTGGCTGTGAAAAAGGGTGCTCTGTTTATAATTCAACAGCCACTTAGCAGCAGTTCTCAGCTCACTATGTGGCAAGGACATCAGAAAGGCAGAAGCAACTCTGTGTCCCTAACACCAGCCTGGACTGTGTAGGGGAGCAGACTTCCCTCTGGAAAAGTCCTGCCGTAAGGGAACGAGTCCCTGCCCTACAACCCTTCAAGGAGATTTGGGTGCTCTGCCAGTGATACCCTTCCACATTTCAGAGCTGACCAGAAACAACCAGTGGCACAGGCTGAATTTTGTTTCAAGAGAGCTGAAAAACTGTGTTTGAACAGCCTAGCTCTGAAAGGAGTACCCTCAACTGGAGAAAGTGAAGAAATGCCAGCAGCAGTGGGATGTGATGAGTTAGTTCCTGCTACAAAGGACCAACCACACAGACCAGCTGGGAATAGTTCTGCTGCAGTTTTGCTGCAGCTTGAACTGGCTTCTTCATAGTCAGGAGAGAGTGAGTACAAAATCAAGTCAAGCAACAATTTACTTTGCCAGTTACCTCCAGCTCCAGGGCTCTTCCAAGATACAACTGTAGGGAGGGGAGAAAAATAATAAAAATAAAAATAATGCCCTTTCCTAGCAGATGACTCACTGTGCTATTTTACTCCAAATGGTTTAATCAGCTTTGAAGTCCTACGTATGGATTCTCTTCAAAGACACGCTTTGAAGTAAATCCCTCTTTGAGGACTGACACAGCTGCACTTCACTGCAACTCAATTCAGTGTGTGTCTCATGAGCCCAGCATCAGCCAGGACACATGAAGGGAGGAAAGTTTGTATAACCCAGAGTGTCCAGGGATGATACATTAAAAAGTACCTCAGCTTTGTCAGGTCACGTAGAGACGATAAAGCAAAAAATAAACAAGCCCTGTAACCTTCTACAGGTTATCAATAATATACATAGGCAAAGTCAGTTTCAGGGGCTGAAATTCATACTGCTGCTTAAAAATAACCTCTTGCTCCCTGTAATCATCTGCCTTTTCCTTTGATTAAAAGAATTTCTGCCTATTGTAAGCAGGAAGCTAAGAGCTAAAGCATTCAGAAAACGCCATTTCTGGTAGGCTTGCGTTACAGCAAATTCAAATGCTATCATTACAGAATCACAGCATTAGAACAAGCAGTCCTGCCACATGCAGGGACAGGATTGCAGCCCTTCCAAGTGACAGTATGTCCTTTATTACACAGACACACTGGCACATCGCCACCTGAAGTACAAATATTTTGCTAAAAATACTTCAGGTTTGATTTCCTTTTGACCTCAGACTCCTGCTGTGCCAAGGGTTAGCCATTGCAAAGGGACTCTGACCACATCAATACCCCGGTGCCTAGAAAGTGGAAACCTGGACCTCACCACAGAGGGTGTCCAAGGGCTCTCCCCATAATCAATGTTTTTGACAGATGCATTGATATGTAGACCAGACAGTTGGATACATCAGGGCAGTCCCACACTTAGAATCTAGCCCATCTGCCCCCAGACACAAGCGAAAACCAGACCAATTAAATCCACTGCACACCTGTAACCTTGCTTAGAAAATACTCAGCCCTTGAGCATTTTGTAAGCCCTAAGGTTCTCTTCCCTGAGCCCCCTGCCCTGTCTGCTGCAGGTGCCAAGAGCTGTCCCCACACTTAGCATCATGATGACATCTTCCGAGGAGGCTCCTGCAGGGTCCTCTGGGACAGAAGCAAAACCAGGAAACCAGCTGAGTTCTTCCCCTCTCACTCAAGCTCAGTTTAACTGTTCATACACTGGCCCAGGGAGTGCATATCAATGAAGCAGCTGGTCTTCCCTGGCAAGAAGCAAACCAGATGAATAATAATAAGGGTGTTTACACCTTTTGTTTTAGACTTCCCTGGAGATACTCCGACTAGCTTTTCAGCACTAGCAGTAGTATCACACAGGAAATTTACGTTGCAACCATGTAGCGAAATGAATCACCTGTCCTCAAAAAGAATAGTTAATAATAATAAAAGACAGATTTTCACAATAAAGGAAAAACAACTACCAACCAACCCACAGCTCACCCAGCTGCGTCAGCAAGGAGCCTGCAACCTATATCCCCTGTTCTTTTCCACTGGTGCTTTTGCATCACACCCACAAAAATACACACCTCTGTGCTACCCTGCCAGCCACCAAGTTCTGCCTCTGTCTATGCCAACAGACAGACAGATGGAAGAAGAAGAAGAGAGTTAACCAGCAATAACATGGCCAGGGCTTCATTGGTAGCCAGTCGTGGCTAACAGATGCAATGTCAGGTTGTACTTTGGGACTGACTCGGAGCTGGTGGAGATGCCTTAGTTTTAGTGGATGACAACTTCTTGACCTACACGGCTTTAACTTAATCGAGATATGCCAACAGAAGCTGAGTTGCTGACAGCTTTATACTAAGGTACTTTGTGCAGCTAACTGAATCAGCTGCTCCACTTTTTTTTTCTTGCTTGCTTTTTTTATACCTCTTCTTTTCTGTCTCTGTCAGCTCCTAAATTTTTGTTTTGTTTGTTTTGTTTTCAGAAGAGGCTGGGAACTAAAGAGATGAAAAGTCAGTAGCCCTTTTTTCCCTTGAAATAATAGTTTGTTTAGGAACTAGAAGCAGTTTTACAAACTCCCACTAAACTCATGTTGCTAACACCTCATTAGCCAGAGCAAAGGTAAACTTTCAAACTCGTATATCCACAGCCTTGAAAAAGTGGTGTCTTCCCACAGGCAATACCAAGGTTATCAGTGTGGTGTAATATTTTTGAAGTTACTAAGCTGTGTGCTATTGGGGCAAATCCTCAGCTGCCAAAATGCCACTGGTTTCAGAAATTTACCTCTGCAGATTGTGCCACCTATCTTTACCTAGATTTACCTGTGTCAGCATACTGTGCTTACAAATAACAGATACAGTGTTTGTGTGCTCACCAGATGCAGATGTATTTGGCTCATTTAGCCTTGCAGGACAACAACCAGTGACATCCCTCTAAATAACTTCCCTTAAACTAGGCATACAAAGAGCAGCAAGTATGAAGTACCACCTTCTGACTGGCCTTGCTCTCCTATGTCCCAGAGCTCACCATGAGCTGAGGCTTCTCCAAAGGCCATAAAACATCCGTTTAGGAACAGACGGATTTTGGTAGGTTTCACACTAACCAAAAGATTCAACAAAGTCACAAGGTGAGTCTTCAAAGGGAAAAAAAGTTCTACCAGACTGCTGTTGGACAGACTAATAAAATGAATATAATATTATGCATATATTCCAAGAATCATCAAATTGCTTTAGGGATTTTTTTTTCTTCTAAATTCACTAGGGAAAATAAAATAACAGGATTTGCAGAATTTGCTGAGCATTAGCAATTCATTTCAGAAGACAGTAGGAGGGAAATATTTAGCCTTTTTGAAAATCAGAAGATGCAATACAGCTTTTTTTCTTTTCTCTCTAGATGTGAAAGTTCTTGGGCGATGTCCTACCAGAGGCCACATCTTTCAAGACAATTCAGGAAAAAAAAAAGCAAGAAGATTATTTTTATTTTTTTAATTACTTGTTCGACTACAGCGTACAAGGGAAAAGGGAATAGGAATCTGCTATGAAGAATATAGGATAAAGCGAGATTAAAAGAAATTCTGTCCTTAAAGCCTGAAAGTAGAAAAGAAAGATAGGTATCATCACTGAGGTAACTTCACACTTACTTTTAGACACACTGATGCTCTTTTGTTCACTGTGTACATAGCAAAGATAATTCACTTTTCCCTCAGGTGTATTGACTGCTTTGGAAATACATCCCTTCCTTCCACTCTGATTTGGTGTTCTACCATTCTATCACCTAGTTCAGGTGATGCAAACCTAGGCTCAAATGTCTAGCACCTTGCAGTCTTCCCTATTGCCTCTGCAAGTAAGACTGAAGTCCCACATACCAAGGTTGAGTCTTGTTTTGTCTTACTAGCATGAGAAGGGAGCAGTGCAGTACCCAGGCAGCAGGTGCAACAGCGGTGACTGCCATTGCAAAGATTCATTACACTGGCAACCTGTAGCTTCACACATTTCATCGGGACTCCTTGGTCGCCTGATACACACTGAGGCTGTTCCTCAGCACTGAAACCGCACACACAAACACACTCCTCCCCCCATTCTCCCAGCCCCACCTGGGAAAACTTAAAGCTGCTTCAGCTGCAGAAACTTGGTTTTCCCCTAGAAGGATGATCATAACAACTAGGAAAGAGAATAAACGCCTCAAAAGACACCAAGGTTTGGAAACATTCCCAAATGAAGGCCAGCTGTACACTCTACTCCCCAAGCATCCCTCCTTCACTGGACAGACACAAATGGCACCCAAGCCGAGCTAGGAACGGTCTACTTGCAAAAGCAATCCAACATGTCCTGCAGGAAAACTCAAGGGCCAGCTGACATCACCTTACCTTAAGGAAGCGTGGCAGGTGGCTGTCAGCACAGGTACATCTACAGACCTCCCCAGGACTTACTGCGGTTACCCACGACCAGCAGCTGATTGGGGAGGAGAGCAGGGAGGAAACATCCAGGCAACGAGGAGCCCACAGAAACTTACAGCCTGAAAGCCTCTGCTCATTTTTTCCCTTTCTTTTTTTTTCCGTTCTGAAGGCATGTGACAAGCCTTCACATACCAGAGCTGACCCCTCCCAGAGCCAGCGATTTCCTAAGAGCAGAGAAGGATGTTACCCGCCCGCTTATTCATTACAACACTAGGTTTCCACGCCGTTATGCATTAAAACCTCACGCCACCTAGGGTCCGCGTGTCATCTATGCTCAGAGTGATGCAAAAGTTACAGTCCTGCTCAGCTACCGGCTATCAGGAGAGCATGGTTTTGGGGAGGGAGCACCTGCTCCTTTCCTAATCAGCACACGTTAGTTTCCAGGTGTAAAACATTAATTCTTTGCTCTCACATCCACCCTCCTCCTCTGTACTGACCATGAAGAACTGCCAGCATTCCACACCCCGCTCCCCTGTTAATTAGTGGTTGTACTTAGAAGGGTACTCTCTCCCTATGCACTTGTCCATGCATTTTTATGTTGCTGAAATACCACAGCACAGGGAGCTGCTTTAGTTTTGGTTTCAGTTTTTGTTTGCTTGGTTTGGCAGCATGATTCCTGGAAAAGGTGGGGGTTATGCTTCTTCTTGTGCCACACTGCAGCGTAGCACTGCTTTGTTCCCACGCTGCCCTCGTCCAGAATTCCCTGACTTCGGTCTGCACTTCCCACTGTTGACACTGGAAATCCACACGTGCCATCATCCCTACAGGCAGGGGTTGTCCAGCTGCTCTCCTGCCTGCACCCACCCTCCAGTGACTCCACACCATAGGGCAGGCAGCAGAAGCTGCCGGAGCCCTCGATTCTAGGGAGAGTCGGCAGCTCCGCAGAGGGCACAGAGACCTCCGGTGGCTCCACGATATATGGCAGGCATGCCTCTGCCTGTCAACCCCTGCCAGCTCCTGCGGGATGCAAGGCTGGGGAGCACTGCCTGGATCTGGCAGGACATTGGTCTTGCCTTCCCCACCTCATTCTCCGGGAGAGCTGGACTTCAGCCGGGTGCATATTGATGCTCTGCAGTGCCAGGCAGGCACTACACCTGAGAACTCCAGCCCAAATGCAATGCAGGTTCACATCACCATACAGCAGAAAGCACAAAGGTGCCGCAGTAGCTACCACACACGCATCATATATGTGGACTTTCAGCTGAAAAAACAAGGCTGGGATTGCTTCAAGCAATACAACCATGCCTGCCAACTCTTAGGAACAGCACTTGCAGCTCAGGCCATCATTTCTGTTTCACCTGAGCATCACAGCGACATACTATCTTGACCCCTCTGTGAATAAATCCCATGCAACCCCCTGCGAGCACTCAGTGCTCCTCATCCACACACTGTATTACCTTGATTCATCAATGGTTCCAACAATATAGTACACACGAACTGTCAGTCACCTGTACCCTACTGCAATACAAGATGATATTAGAATGCCATGGTGGGGGACTGGTTAATAAGGTTATTGTGTGGAGGATTACCCTTTTGGGCACATTAGTGCCTAGCTGTAGTGCCACAGCTATCCTCTTTATCAGCACCCACCATAATAGAATGAGCCTCCGGGGCTTGTTCCTAACAGAGCCCTGCAGACTACAATAGAAGAGCTTCCTAACAAACTTATTATTTAGGACCCTTCTTTCTTCCTTTCTTACTAAGGGAGAAAAAAGTAGAATTTTAAAATCCTCTGCTGTTTTATCACTATGGCTGCAAAACTAAACTAAAAATGAACTTAATTCTTAATGAAATCCACACTACACAGGCACCTGATGTGTCTCTAAACATTATTGAAGCACACCTTGTCTTCGTGACAACTTCTGTCTTAACGAGCCAATGTGGGCCTTACTTGACAAAACTTTTAAAATACTAGAGGCTGCAACTATGGGGTAACATAATCAAGGTCTGTGTGCGTTGCTTGTTCTTCACTGCCCAGTCTTAAGGCAATCCCGGGTCTCAGTACAGGTAGGGAGTGTCAGGACTGACCTCAGTTTCTGGCTCCATACTTTTGCAGCAAATCAGCGTTCAGACTAGACCAGTCCCATTTAAAGGAGCAGTCTAAGGACTCTTAGATATCGCCCTATCCCTGAAGAATGGATATCTGAGGCATCTTTATCACTCACGAGGTCCCTCACTGTTCCGATGATTACTGGTTTTGGCTTAACCACCCTACCTTGCCTGTATCTGCCTTCACTCTGTGACAACACACGATGAAGAAAGCTTGCTCATAGAGTGAGTTTCTATAATTACACAGTATTTTCTGACCACTTAGCTTGGTTTTTGCTTCTCACATGACTCTTCTCTTAATAGATTATCTTCTCTCTCCCTCTACCTAAACGGAAATTATTAACATCTTTGCAATGCTCTCTTCTCTCTCAATCAGTAACTAGTGCACAAACAAAAGAAGCAGCTAACAGTCTCTAGTCCCATGAATGTAGTGGGAGTAAAACCTTGTCCCAGCTGCAGTAACCAGCAAAATCCTGCTGACCTCAAGAGAAGAAAAGCTATGCCCAGAGAGGCACATCTAACATCCAAATCACAAATGGCATTTGGGCAACTCATCTGTTTGCGCAGTGTGTTATTTTTCCTTAAATTGCAGCTGACAAACTCAGGTATAACTGGTGCTGAACAAGGTTCATCTGTAATCAGGAACTAGTCCTCTAGAGACAGGTCCCAGAGATGCAACAGTATAAGCCAGCCTTTTAGCTACTGAAGTATCACCTACAAAACCCTTGTAATGTAAAGTTGCACTTTTCTAATGAATAGCAGGTCTGAATAGGCCACTTTCCTCCTGCAGCTCCCTCTGTTACACTGGGTATCATTCTGTGTAGAAAACATGCAGCGCTGAAAGAGGCAAAAATATATTCTGCAACAGTTCAGGGAAAAATCAGCAGGCACACAGAAAGCTCACTCACGGCTTTTACCTTTCCAAATGAGGGACTTCCGTGATGTCTCCTCTGAAGAGTGTTTCACTTACATTCCTTAAGCCATTGGCGATGCCTTCACCACAGCCCGTCATCTCCCCATCAGCAACAAGCTGCAGGATATCTGGCTGTCCCGAGGCTGAAGTCCGATCTAAAAACTGGCCACCCTCCTTCATGCGCTGCTGGATCATGGGAGTGAGTGGCATTTCAAAGCTGAAGTAGCTATCAGGCTCCGAGTACAACGTCTCCAGTGACTCCGCACTGTAGTATAAAGAAGCATTGTCTAGGATGTTTTCAAATTGTGAGCTGTACAGATCAGTGGAGACATCAGAGTGCCTCTGTCCAAGGACATCTTCATACCCTCCTGTGACAGCTTCCCCCTCCTCCATCATTCTGGAAATTAATCAGAAACAGCTCGTTTAAGCTTGGGGGCAATGTTTAAACCTCTGGGTGAACCTCCTTGCTGTTCATCTTTGGAAACAGAAAGGTGAACATGGCTTCATGCAGGAGAAGACACTGCAGGTGAAATGCTAGTTTCTCTTTGCACCACCTCTGTACATGACTGGAACCATCTCACTCTCTGGAAGCATAAAAAGAAACAATCATCTGGGTAAAGAGCAGAGTGAGTTAAAAGCCTAATGTTGCCTAACAGATAACATCAGCTGCTTATGTGCAAAGGAGAAGAGGACTCACAAATGCATAAAGTCTCTGCTAACACCACTGCCATGTCAGAGGCTGCACAGGCCAGAGATGTGCACCCAGACAGGACCTCTGCCCTGAGAGACAGTTTGCTGGCTCTGCAGTTGTCTGGGGTCTTCAGTAAAAGTTTGGAGGAAATCTCTCCAAGATGCAGAGGGAAGCAAATGCAATTAAAAACCTAGAGCTGGGAGAACCAGATTTAAAGGGAGAAGACTTGGTCTGCTTGCAGGATGCACAGAGGATGGTGTAGCATTCTCTTGTGGAGAGTTTTCTTCTCTGCTGCACCAAAATCTGCAGGGCTTCTGATGGCACATGCCAGGCGTCGTCAGGGCTGCCTGCCCGAGCGCTCTCACACATTAGCAAAAGCAAAACCCTGTGGATGCTGAGGTGCAGAGGCACGAGCACCTCCTTTGCTGAAATCCTCTTATGTCAGCAGGAAACACCTTGCCAGCTCAGAACACGTGTGGTTTGCTCAGAGCACACCAGTGGGACCTTTTGCTTTGTTATAGCCATACATCAGGGAAGAAAAATGACGTTCTTGCAAAAAGCAGCGCACAATTTTATAGCTAAAACTAAATAAACACAGATAGATAGATAGAGATAATACATAGCAAGTACATTACAGCATTTACCCTCTTATAACATACGAGTAAAACATTCTCATTATCCAGCCTCTTAGGGGTGCTTGTTCCTTTCTTGCACAAACTCTGCCTCAAACCAGAAAAACTGGCCAGACACATATGGCCAGGCCTGCATGCTGCCTATATTTGACTGTATACCATGTCCAGATCCCAACTACACCCGCTACAGATGCTTTACCTTACGAACATTATTGTGCAAAAAGATGGACTTCAAATTTCAGCAAGGTGGTATGGGCATGATTCAGTCCCAACTTCATGCACTAGCCACCACCAGGCATGAACCTGCTATCATTGCCATCATGTGGCAGACACCAGACAAGCATTCACTGTCATCATTAACCCCTAAAGGGGTAGGCACAAGCCATGTGCTTAGCATGAGAGAAACCCGCCCCATGTACCCCCCGAGGCCCCATCTCACCTGCCGTGATCTCTCTCTAGAACAGCCATCTCGTCCTCGCCACGGTTCCTCTTGTCCTCCACAGAAACTTCATCCTCACCACTTTCATTGAGTAGTGCCAGAGGAGTGGCTCCAGAGGCAGCAGGTCCTAGCCGCAGGTTCTCACAGACCTCACTCCAAGCACTGTCTGTCGAGGAGATCAAGCCTGGGGAGACCATCAGTGGTGCAGGGTGGCTGGACATTTTGGGAAACACCTTTCTCTCCACAGACACAGTCTCCAGCAGCAAGTGATTCTTTCTTCTGTGCTCCTCAGCTTTTTGCAGCCATAAAATCTCCACCCCTTGAAATTCTACATGTTTGCTCACAGCTGCCTCTTTAGAGAGCCTCCTCTCAGGAGCCATTTGCATTTTGCCTTGACTGTATGCTGAAAACTCCTCAAAATGCGTCCACCCCTCCACTCTGCTGGCTGCTTCCAGGTTTGTCACAGATGGTCTAGGACAGCTTGTCTCCCGTGCTCTGTGGACCTCCTCAGCTTTATTACTGATGGCTTGCAAGGACTCGGACTGCTTTTCCCCAGTCCATATTGTAGCCAGATCTTTCTCTATGATCAAATGCATTTTTTCCTCAGCTGTTCGTTCAGATGGAAGAGGCATGTCTGAGGGTTTTTCTTGGCCTGCTGGAACTGGTTCTCTGTCTGCCTGCACATTTTGGCTGCCAGTAAGACTCTTTTGTTCCATTTGCGTCTCTGAATCAAGAAAAGTATTTACACTCTCTTGCACCTTTGCTGCTTCCAGCTGTCGAGAGATTTTCATAATCTCTGGCAGATTACCCTCAGGTTGCAAACCTTCTTCTGGGGTGCACAGCTGCACTGTCCCAACATCAGGTCTTGAATTGTAAGCAGGAGCTGCACGCTGAGGAAGGGGCCTGACAGGTACCCAGTGGTGACCATCCCATCCTTCTGGACCACGTGTCACAGGCTCTGCCTGGTGTGGCACTGAAGCCTTTGGTACATTTCCACTTGGTTCTCCAGTGCCGTACTCTGGAAATTCATTGATGATGGTATGAGGGAGCAAAGAGTTGCTTCCATGGCCACTACCTGCAAAGAAAAAAAAGAGAGTGTGGGTTTATCTATCGCGTGCATAAAAGTCTAATCTCCCTTCCTAGCTCTCTCCTAACACAGTAACTACGCTCTCCCCTGCAGGGAAAATACAGTTTGGTTGAACTCTCTTCTACACACTCTCACACTGCAGTTTTCCAGAGCTGGTCCTTCTACTTGGGAGTTTTGGGGCAGCACTACTTTGGGAGTGTGCACGGCTGATGAAAGAATGCTAGAAATGTCTGCTATACTTCAGAAAGGGTCCCAGTGGCCCATGAACAGTCTGAGGCCACAGGTCAGGCACAAAGTCTGAAGAAAGCAGATATTCAGAGGCCTGACATTCATCTGAAGCATTAGCCAAATATGTTGGTTCTATTTAGAAAAAATGGTTTTAAGATATGGAAGATAATCAGCCACATCCTGTACGTTCCACAGCCTTGATAAAACCAATTAGTGAAATTACAAAGCAATTAATTAGCAGTTCAACTTTCTGCCAGTTGCTCTTCCATTAACAAGTCAGGTAACTGAAGGTCATGTTGCAGTGATGTTCGCATATGGATCAGTTCCCATTTCCTGTTGCAGCAAACTTGCCACTGCACAAAGACCTTGCTACACCTCCCCTCCACATGCCGCTTTTCCAACTGATGTAAACAAAGCAGGAGCAAAAACTGATGGTCCCATTCTCCAAGTGCCGAGCACCCAGTGGCTCCCATTGTTGTGGGATAACAGAGAACCAGCTGTTCTCACAGGACATCAAGGATGACACAGTTTCAGATACTTGGCCACTATCTGAGCTTTTGGAGGAAAAAAAACCAAAAAACCAGCAACAGCTGCATTCACTGCACCCTTCTGGAAAAAAATGGCCTGGAGTATAAAAGTGCTTTAAAAGAAACAACAAATATCAGGGCTTTCAGCTCTGAAACTAAACCCCAATTTGCATTTGGATGCTGTGCCCCACTTGAGTTTCATCTCTAAGTGCTGTGTTGTAAACCAGTTCCCATCTCTGCTACAAGCAGGCCGGTTACAAGCAATTTCTGAAGAGGAAGGCATGCACCTGTGGTTAATGATAGGCTGACTTTAAGATGAAAGGGAGGATAATTCAATGCAAGCTCAGCACCACACTAATGTTGCTATCTATCTGCTAGTGGTTGGCAAAGATGAGTAGCAACTCCCACCTGCCAGCTCACTATCCAGTATATCTAGCCACAGGATAAACACCACACATTGCACGTGATGCAGGATCAAAGTAACAGATTCAGATCATGCCAAATCACAGTCTCTTCTCCACTGGATTCTCCAGGTATCTCCATGCTCTTGATTCAATTACTCCATAAAAAACTTAATTGACTCAGGTTTCACCTAGATGACTTGGTTGTTGTTGAGGAGAGCACCTTGTCAAAGCACGGACTTTTTCTTTGCTGCAAGGTCCCAGGGACCTGTAAGGAGCATGGATGCCCTGTCCACTTCTGCAATCAGCCACTTGCCTTCATGGCAGTGTTTCCAACACACAGGTGTGGGTGCGCTAGAAGAGTCTGAAGACAGAGACGTCCTGCTTCCCATGTGAGCATTTCCAGGCACAGTGCTTATTCTAAGTGCCCGCAGCCCCAAATAAACATCCTCCTTTGCATATAACTCAGCCATACAGTGCTTGGGTGCATCCCAAAGACACCCACTTCATGGCATAGGTGCCACACTGCTATTGGGACACACTTCCACCAGGACAGACTCACGGATCAGAACAATAATGCTGTGTGGTTGCAACATCCCTACACCTGCCCTGAGATCATCCTGAGCCAGCAAAAGACACTGGCTCCCCACCCTGCAGCTCTGGTCTGTTTTAATGCAGTGGCATTGGTGCTTGCTGCTTTCCCAGCATGTTTCCAGACACAGGATATTTTAAGAGAGAGGACCTGCCAATAGGGACCCCATCACTACAGATGCTAACATAAACCCTTCTCTCGGTGGACACAGCTCCACCTACAGCAACTCTCAGGTTGCAGAATTGCAAGGAGGAGGTGCCCCAGTTGGGATCACCTCATGCTCCTCAGCACCACAGGTCACTCCCTGGACTGCATGCTCTGGCTGCTTCCTGAACAAAGGCAATGCATAGTGCCCCAGGAGCTGGGACCCTCTCCATGCCTTCCTGCAACCTATGCACCCCACCTAATTGGAGGGAAGCCCAGTTCACTGCCTGGATGCCAAGCTCTGACAAGGCACCACAAACACCCTGCCAAGGGGCCAGGCTCTTCTCCACTAACTGCTATTTTAGCTTCTGAACCGATATGAGGGAAACAGAGGCGGCCTTATTTCTGCCAGTGAATGCTAAATGCACTGCTGCTCGTCCTCATCTGCCATCAACAGCCACTGCTGACAGTGGTAAATAATTCCGAGCAAGTTTCTTATTTACTTCTCCTGAACTTCATTCCAAGCAAACTTTACCCTCTGGCAAGCCCAGCAGACTCCAGAAGTGGTACAGGTACAGAGCACATAAACACATAAGGGCACACAAAAAAGCTAAGGAGGAGGGGGCATACAAACAGGTACTCATGCTTGCAAGCCATGTTTCATCTGGTCAAGACAGGAGCATTTTCATGGTTTAAATGCAAGGTCTCTTCTACAGTGAGACACCAGCAGCCCTGCTCTGGAAGGCCTGCTGCTGCCACTGCCACATGAGACCACAAGTGAGCAGGATTTTTGCCTTCACATCAACACTGCCTAATTCATTGCCCAATTAAAAAAAAGTTTGCATATGGCACCAAAGCAGCAGTCTGTCCCCATTACATCAGGTACCACCATGCACATGATTGCCAAGGTCTCCACTCCTGGTAGCGAAACACCACCCACCCCCTCCCCACTCCTAAAAGATGCAAAGCCTTTCCCTTTGCTCAGAGAGTTATTTCAGGTACCAGAGCTTAGAGGAGTTTGAGCTCTTTAAGGGAAACTCCTCCCTTATTCCCATCCACCACCACAGCATCATGTCTTGCTGCAGCTACTGGCATATCCTGTCCAACCCCATCCCCCAATATGACTGCATTACAAACAAGGCTAGAAAGGCAACAACAAAATTTAAGGACTGCACTGAAGATGAGCAGGGAAATAAATACCCATCACCAAACAAACAAAGGACACACACTCTCAGGTAACACCAATTTCTACTTTGCATTGAAGGTGGCTTCTTTCAACAAAGAAAAAAAATTAAAAAAAAATTAAATGCAGAGAGAGAAAAAGGAAAATAGAAAGGGGGTGAGTGGCTAGAAAAATGATACCGGGCAAATATAACCTAAAAACAGTTGGCAGCCTTTCTGATGACTAGACATTGAAAGAATTCATTATTTAAATCAGGATATGATATTTCATAGGTAAATAACCATTCTATGTCAAGCAAGCTTGTCTACAGCATAATAAAAGGAAATTCTAGGAAGCAAAACACAAGTTACAAGCATAGACAGACATTTTGTTTACAGATACATTTTACAAAAGAATGGTGTGAGTGTCTCTGTCTATACAGTATATATATATAGCTTGAGAAAGTAGATATATTTGCTTGAACAGTCTCCTTACTCACAGAGGTTACTGTAGCTCCAGCAGTTACCCATTGGTCAAAGAAACAAAATGCACAGATCATCAATTTATCTATAGCGATACCAGCTAATTCAATTGCTGCTGTTCTAGTCAACTGGAATCAAAATAGTTTCAAATTTCCTGGCAGTTGCTGCCCTGCAGTGCACACAATGATGTAAATGGATGCTTTCTGAGTATTATGAAACTGATGGGGGAACTGCAGTCTCATTCAGTCTATCGCAGGAGCTAAGGAGTCCACCTTGGCAGCTTGCAGGGGAGAAAAAAAATCCTCCAGCAAGGCTGCCTGACGGTATGCCAGGGAGACGTCTGTACTGAGCTGTCATTTATTATAGCCACATCCATAAGGGAAGAAATGGGCAGAATGGCGATGCTGAGAGTCGTGTGCTGGTTTCAGAGCGTGGAGCACTTGATGGCGTTTTGGCATTACTGAGCTGGAAGGTTTCACAAATCATCCCAGTAATCTTGCATTTTATTTCTCTGCAGCTCCTTGCGCCGATCACAAGTAGCACATGGGTGAGCCTGCATGCAGCATCACACCAGATACGCTTTCTTGGTACTGGCATTTCTTGCCATTATTTGTAAAAACTAAATTAGGGCAAGTAAAAACAATGTGTGCGTTAAGAAGTAATGACTCTCTAGTGTCAGATTGCAGCATTTATGGCATTACATCCTTATTGCAGCCTGCCGGGGGGCGGGGGTGGGTGGGTGGGTGGTGTGTCACACATGACTCCTTCTCCTGCACTTCCTCTATTTACAGCTTCTGTGGTAACTAAAACTATTCTGATTTATAAAGCAGTGCTTGCACATGAGAAAGAGCATCCTCCCCCTGTCAGAGGGAAGGGATGCTGCACAATCACTGGCAGCCTTGCACAGCAGCCCTTTTTCCAAATGATGTCATTCCCCATGCTGTGATAGGTCCTGCCTGGCCAGCAGAGGTTCTTTAGCCAAAGCTGGGGGATTAGCATAATGCAAGCACCATGCTTTTGTAACTGGACTGCAAACATCCACACTAGACTGGGCATAGGGTTTTCTGCAGCTTGCAGCCACTCCATGTTTTTGGGCATTTTGCTTGCACAGCAAAGCAAAGCCAGGTCTTTATCCGTGCAAAGTTACAGCAACATTATGTAAAAATAAGAAGCTGATAGAAACAGAGAAGCTGAGCTACGGCTGCAGGAGACAGAGCATAGGGAACAGAGAGGGGAAAGTTTCTAGAAAATAAGCCCTGGTTAAATGCCTCTGCTGTTTCAGCAAGCACGCAGAGAAGGTGGAGAGTACCACAGATACAGCAGAGCCTATGCAGTAAAACTGACCGTGTTCACTAACATCCCTCACCCCAAAAGAGATGACTGGACAGCAACCCTGCTGCTGTCAGTGGGAGGTCTGATGGAGACACAGATGTGCACAGGCAGGTTGCACGTTGTACTCAATGCGCTTTAAGAGCTGGCAGCAGTGTGTGGCATCAGGCAGCTCGGGTTTACCCAGAAATTAAACTGACCAGTTTAAGGAAGAAAATTACATCCTGCAAGCACGAAGGGGCAGTGTGTTGCTCAGGAAATCCCACAACCCAAGGCCTGCTGCGCAATGGAAGAGGTAATCAGAGAAGTACTGCTTGCTGCTGCTCTTGCATAGTTCCCTAAATTCTGGGGGGTCTGAGCAACCACAGGCTGTGTTAGGTGAATCTTTAGTGTGCCACAGGATAGCTATGCCCACAGAAATCTCTGTGCTAGCCAAGTCCCAGTGCCTAGAGCTGGGTGGTGATACAATGCCTCAGTTGTCATGGTTTGAAGAGAGTGAGAAAAGCTCATAGATTAAGAATGTAAATCGTGTCCATTAAGGGAACAGTGCCCAAAACAGCATGCAAAATAGCCGGGCCACTGTGTATCTGTTGTTTTGGGTGTGGGGGGTGGGTGTGGGTGGTGGGGTGTGTGTGTGTGTGTGTGTGTGTGTGTGTGTAATGCAAACACAAACCTTCTAACCCAGTTTCTGATGGCAACAAATGCTGTGACTCAGATGCATATTTTTTCCATCCAGTGATAAACAGGGTTTGGGAGCACATGCGTGATCCCAACCACACTGAACCAAGAGCCCTCCAGGGAACCCCGCACCTGTCCCCTGGCGTTTGGAAGGATGGAAACTTGCCACAGCAGCTCACAGGCCTACAGTGAGCTCAGAACAGGACAAAGTCCAAAACCAACATGCAGCGCGTGCTGGGAGGTTTTACTGCAAGAGATTATCCAATACAAATTGCTGTATGGGCCACAGATGGTCATTGAGATAGCTCGGTCCCAAGAGTCATTACCCTGGAAAGTAAAAGGGAGAGTGAAACAGCTACTAGCATAAGCAGAAACAAGAGGGAATACAAAAGCAGTATCCAGGCTCCTTATTCTGATTTAAAAGTGCAGTTGAATCTTACTATATTTAATGCACTTTTCTTCTTTAAAGTCCCACCCCCTGGAGTGATGCAGTTCTGAGAATCTCAAGTTTTGGTTTAAGACTTAGGTTTGGAAGAGTCTTAAAATTCAAAGGACAGATCCAAAAAGAATTTGAAATTTTACATTTTTCCATTGCTGTGATTTAGAAAGGAAGCAGCTAACAGGTGATTTTCTAAGTGTAGGTAAACACAGTGACAGCAAGAAGTACTTTAAAAGTTCCGTAAGAGCCTTCAACTGAAAGAGCAGACTTCTGGAGCAGTGACAGCCCACAGCTGCTTTGACAGTTGCAGCATCTACAAAGACTTTACAGCCTCTCTGAATTTATGTGTACTTAATGTTACATGTTTAAAATATGTAACATATTTAAAATATATCTTTTTAAAAATCTTTTTAAAACCCTCAAAGAGTCCTTCAGGTAGAAAGATCTCTAAATATAGTCAGACTTTGAGCAAGCAACAATGGCTTAAAAAAACCCCACGATACTACTTAGAGGTCTTAAAACTCTGGATCCTTGCAGCAGCTGCTGCAGAATCTAGGCACATCTGCAGAAAAGGATGTCCTTTACTGCATTTCAGGATTTAAGGCCAATTAGCCAGGCTAAGATAAAGCTTGCTCAATAGTCTTCAAAGCACCCAAGGAGATGGATACTGAGTTACGCACCCAGCTAAAAAAAAATAGGGCACAGGGGGACTCGTGTGTCTCCTAAGCACCAGGTATCTGCAGCTAAAGGCACAGCTGGACATTGCATGGTAACTTTTCAGTAGGCTCATACAGTGAATGAGATTCCCTGCCCCAGGAATATGGACAGAGTCAAACAAGCAACCCGGGTTCATGAGCAGAAGCCACTTACAAAAGTGGTGAACTGTAAACAAGAAAAATAGTTGCTTTACCCTGTGTTATGCTTTCCAGTGCAGTATCAAGCCAGAACTACACCTATCCACATAATTTTAATTAAACACCTTCTCCATGTTCATTATCAAGCCATCTCCGGCAGCAGGATAGTATGTATTTGTTCCTTCAGGAAGCTTCAGAGATGAACGGAGGCTACAGCACAATGGAGGGCTTCTGTTGGTGTGCTGCCTGTCTCACTAGGTGATGGGGCTGAAGCCAAGGAGAGGAGAGGAGCCCTCAGTGCAACAAGAAAAAATGCAGCTGTTCCCCACTGTACCCACCTACAGCAAGTCAGCTGGCTGTGCTTCTGTTTTGCCCAGTGACCTGGATGCATCGTTTTCCATCTGCCTGATGGAAGGGAAGGGCTCAACCGCCTCCAGGGAAGTGTTTCTGAGCCCTAACATCTTCAGCCAGACTCAGGCTGTGCCACATGTGCAGAGCATCTGAAGCAACCAGACATCAACAAAAAGCTGCCAGCAGCACCAGGCCCCCAAATACTTGTGCGCTCACATCAGCGCAGCTCTCAGCTTCAGCCCAACAGCCCACAGACAGGGAGGTAATTACTGCCTTAACTTGGAATTTCCTACATTCTGAGTGCTTAATTCTGCAACTATAGAAAACAATAAACAAACAGCCCATGTTTCAACGATTATTTGTACTAAACCCTCAACCCTCAACCAACTCCGTTGTTTACCAAGTCAAAGATGTGATAATCTCCTCCCTACAGCTGCAGATTATAATAACTTGAACTATCCAGCTTTCAAGTGCAGGTCACAAGACATCCAATTTCCTCCTGCAAAGCAAGGAATTTAGCATAATACCTCATGTCCCCTTTGGTTTTCCTTTCCCCGGTACCGGAAACCTAGACATCCATCACACCGCACCTGGCGGCTCTGGAGTGTGTCCCAGCTTCATCCAGCTCTGGGAAGCAGGACTCAGAAATTCAAAGGGAGAGACAGCAAGACAGCTCCATTAACGCAGCATAGATGCACAGCACAGTGCAATCGGTCCTCCTTCATCAGCATTAGTTTTTTCATATGCAGTCAGACGTCCTCTTCTGACAGCACTCCTAAGAACTTGCAGCTCCTCAGAATATCCAAGCAGTAATTCAGAATCATTTAGTTTACTCTGTATTGGAGTGAAAAAGGACCACTCAGCCTGACCAGTCAGTATGCTGGTGACAGAGAGGTAATCACTTCCTAAAGTACACAAACTCAACCAGAAAACTACCTTTTCATACAGTACATCTGAACAGTTTAATTTTAAATGTTAACCTTCTCTCTGCATCATTGCCAACCAGCAACACCAAACATCAGGGATATCTAACAAGAAAACGTTTTGATTACACACTACTATTTAAAAACTCCTATGGGTATTCAGTGTGTCAAAAAATGCAGGGAGATATTAGAAACAACAACAAAAAAGCTGACAGAATTGAACATGCACAACAGCTTAATGGAATTTGAATGAAGGGGTTGAGGGGGCATCACAGGTCTGAACTTTCCAGATTCCAGCCCTGCATGTGGCCCAGGTAAATGCTGCAGGACATACTCTTAAATGCACAGCCGACATTCCTGCCCTCCCAGGGTCTGCCCACCATAATTAAGCAACATGAAAATCAGGTAGTCCTTCAACCTTCAGAAAATGCAGTTTTGCACCCTTTCAGGGACTCAGAGCTGCAAAGGAAGATATCAGACCAGCGAGCCTAGACTTTCAGGATTGCCTAGAAATAGAAATTGCAAGAGATGAAAACATGATAGAGGGTGGTGCATTGAAATGGAAAGCAACACACTTGAAGCCCTGGGCTAGACTACAATCAGCAATGTGAGTTAGCATAAGAAAGATGCAATGTATGATTTAAGAGCAGTTTTTAGAGCGAGAATCAGAAAGGTGCCACATCCTTACAGGAAGGATGCAGCAGAGCTGGATACAAAATCACACAGAATCTCAGAGCAGCAGGGGTGGAAGGGACCTCTGTAGTTCATCTAGTCTCGTGTTAGAGCAAGTTCACGTAGAGCAGGTTGCACAGGAACATATCCAGGTGGGTTTTGAATATCTTCAGAGAAGGAGGTTCCGCAGCCTCTCTTGGGCAGCCTGTTCCAGTGCTCCATCTCCCTCACAGTAAAGAAGTTTTTCCTTGTGTTCATATGGAACTTCCTGTATTCCCATTTGTGCCTGTTGCCCATTGTCCTCTTGCTGGGCACCATTGAAGAAAGTCGGGCACCATTGAAAAAGTCTGGCCCCATCCTCTTGACACCCATCCTTTGGATATTTATAAACATTGATACGGTCCTCTCCTAGCCTTCTATTCTCCAAGCTAAACAGACCCATCCACTCCTGGTAAGAGACATGCTCCAGTCGCCTATCATCTTTGTGGCCCTCTGCTGGACTTTCTCTAGTAGTTCCTTGTCTTTGTTGAACTGCGGAGTCCAGAACAGAACACAGTATGTATGACAGACACACATGAATTGAAGTGACACAAAGAAAGTAAGTAAGGCAAAGGAGCAAAGGACAACCTAGTTAAGTTGGCAATACTCATTTTACAGAAAGTTGCTAAGGTAATTTTCTTAAGCCTGTTTAAATCAGCATCATACTACCACAAAAAGGCTTTGCTTGTACAAAAAAAAAAAAAGCACCCATTGTGTTCTCCCTTTGCTCCTGAAACAAGTTAAAGGAATTCTACAGCAAAAGCAATCGCTTCCATGATTCAGGTTCAGGAACAGGTATGTTGCATTGATTAAAGTATACATTTCATTTTCTTTCACATGTCAGCTCTGGCTCTGACTCCTTGCAGAGGTAATTCAGCACATACTGCTAGAAGAAAGTAAACCTTTTTTAGAATTGGGGTTTTTTGGCATTGTTTTGGGGGGTTTTGTTACTCAGTTTTTGCTGGCTTGAGCTCACTAAGAAAACAGATGAGCACAAGAACGAGCATGAGACAATCTGCAGCAGCATGTGGCTGGGACCTTCTCTTTAGGCAGAAGCAAGCTGTTAAATGAGCTCAGTTGCCTCCTAACACTTCACTGTACACAAAATAGCAAGTGACAGGCTTTCCAAAAAGCTATTTGTTTCACCAGGAATTCAAAAACAAGCTTCTTCCAGCAGCTATTGGGAAAGACCAGATTTGCATAGCAACCCAGGGACTATTTGTACAAGGTTTTTTGTGAAGGATTAGATTAAACCCTCTGTCACACAGGAGGGGTGAAAGCTTTCTCCTCCTAAAAAGATCAGAAGAAAGACTGTTTACGAGTCTTAAGAAGCTATTTTCTTCCTAACAACTGCCTTGGATTTATTTTCTCGTATGACAAGAATTATGGGGTACTTGACTTTCATGTTTATTTAAACAATTATTCTGTAGTGTCCCCCTCTTTCTTCCCCAAGTAAGCAGTGTTTTGGACTAAGTCATGTTGTTAGGACTTTTTTTTTCTTTTTGGTATGTAAATGTATTCACTGCGAAGTCATGAAAATCAGTTCTCTGTAGCTTGTAGAAGTCTAAAGATAAGGCTTCTCAATAGACATTACTGTTCCCACAGCCAGTTCCAGAGGAGAGTATGTTTCCATATAACAAGTGCCCTTTATGTCAACAAGGCTGAGAAGATGTCTCGTCAAAACAGCCAAATCCACTTTTTAAACAACATTTTCTTTTGCTGGAAGGCAGAAGGCTCAGGTTTCACCAAGTAAAGGTAGCCAAGCAGTGCAGGGGCGCATGGCTGCGTGCATCCTCCCTGTACCCACAGCAGCAAGGACCAGCCCCATAAGTAGGGAGGGGTCTGAAGGGAGACGTGTGGCCTCGAGCCCTCCCATGATGTGATGAGGGTCCCAGAGGTCTGAACCTGCTTCTGCTCCAAGAGATGCATCTAGGTCAGGAGGACAGGCAACAGAGAAAAGAGACATCATGCAGTAAAGAGAACAGCACATGAGTACATCAGGGATCACAAGTTTCCCATAAAAAACAGACTGAAAGCAATACAAGAGGGAAACGAGAAGCAATTGCTTTTAATGTGGCAGCTTTATTAGCACTTGAATATGATCAATGAAGCAACTCTTCTACAGGCATACATTTTTTTCCCCTTTCTCTCACCTGTGAAATAACCACAAGCTTCAATCTGCAATGTAAAAACCAGCACAGCGGCTTCCTAAAAACGTCTGCTGTCTCCTGTCCAGGCAAAACACAAGTTTTGGACCACCCCAATTATTCTTCCTTCTTTGTGACCTTTTAGCATTCATTTAAAAAATGTATACCCATAACAGCATCCAGCAGGACTTCAGTAATATGGTTGTGGCTAAATGGGAAAGGATAAAACTGGGAAGCAGAAGCAATTAAGCCATTCGGCAGCTTACATGTTACATTCTCAGTTTCTGAGGCCAGCCAAGGCACAGGTGAACAGCTTTGGGTTAGACAAATCAAAGTTCAGCTTTACTGTCCACGGTGTTCTCAATCAAGTTTAAACTCCAATACTTCTCCTGGCGCTACGCCCATCACTCATTTGCTCAAAATCTTTCATACTTGGACCCACAACAAACATGTCTTCTTTCTTTTAAAGGCGAGTTCAGAAAGTAGCAGGTTTGTTTGGATTTTTTGTGGTGTTTCCCCCCCTGCCTCCCTGCCACCTAACACAGAGAAGGACAGAAAGACTTTCAGGCACACTTGCTTCCCTCCAAAACATACGCCACGATATATTCAACATATGCCAAATCAGAGGAAGCCAGGATTAGGTGCAGGTGCGCAGTGTGTACCACCATGCCCTCAGTCACCCAGTCCTCATTATCTCCAGTTAATAAGCACTTAAAAGCTGCTTGCTTTAAGAATTTTTTTAACTTTTTAGTTGAAGTGGCAGGACCATTCTCACTTCTGCATTTTAGTCAAATATCTTCCTGGAAGAAGAGAAGGATGAGGATGCATTTGTCTGTGACAGCATGAAGCCACTCTGGGTACAATTAACAAATGTTATATGTTAAGTACCATTAAATATTTGGAAAGTCTCCATTGAAGCCACTCCCATTTCGTTAGCCACTAATGGTAGTTTATGACTAATAAAGGAACAGAGGAAATGCAGAAACCAGAAAAGCAGCAGCACATGAAAAATACAGAAAAGTACACACATACACCAATATATCTGCATCATTCTTTGCCGCCCTTTATTTTAGGATTCAGTACTCAGTCAGCACAGAATTCCCATCACATTTGATAATTGTTTCGGTTACTAACGACAACAGATGCACTTGGATTTATTAGACACAGCACACTTTATTTAATGCCAGTCTCAGGAAATGTACTAATGCCGGCTGACAGTGCTCTCACACTGTCTCTCTCCAAATAAGAAATGAGGTCATCGTGATTCATGTAATAATTCAATACACATTTTGTGTCAATTCATAAAAGTTTTTGGAATTCCTAAATGAGGACATCTTGATTGTTTTGGTTGTTTTTTCCCCTCCACTCTGCAATTAGGACTTCCCAAGCGGAACATCAACCTTTAGAAAATCCAGGGAGGAACTGTATACTCACTTTCCAGAGCCTACAAAGCCTGTTTCAGTAAAAAGTGCTGCCCTTCTCTGCCAAGAAGGGAGCATTCTTTAATTAAAACTGACATTCCAGAAAGTTCGCAATTCGAAAGGATCAAGATGCAAAGAGAACAGCCTCAGGAAATACTTTTGCAAAGAGGGCAGGGATTGTTGATAATTACAATGAGGTAAGAGAAATATGTCTAGTAACTACATCTTCTCTTCTAAGCTCAGGCTGTGAAAAGATAGTGTTGTGTATTTACTAGAAAAGAACAGAAACAAGAGTGATCCTTAGGCATACCATTAAATACTGCACCCGGATTTCTCGAATTACTAGCTACAGAGGATGGAGCAGTTCAGGTACCACCTCAAGTATCTAAATTAAAATCTTATCTACCTCCAGCTTTAAGAGCAGTGTGCAGACCATGAAGGGCAGTCCTCAAAGGACCTCCAGGCAGAGATGGCTGTGTTTCGACATGTGCAATTGCAGAACAGGTGGCTGAAATGACTCTGCTGCAGAGAAGTGTCGGGACTCCCTCTGCCAATGTTTCTCCAGCACACGAGTCCCCACTGTCACACCGAGGTGGCCCAGGTAAGCCAAAGAGAAAAGTGGGGATGTAAGAGAGGGAACCACTGCATTTTCTGGGGCCAAACCAGCAGGTTCCTTTGGTCTGGTACTCACACGGTGGTCTGGCAAAGGGCAGAGAGGCATAGTGAGCGAGCCCTCATGAGGACATAAGGGAGCAGCTTCTGCAAAACCGAGTAGCCTGAGATTTCTTTAATTTTTTTTTTTCTTTTTTTGTACACAGTAGTAATAAACAGCACTTACCCAGTTCTGAAGATTTCTCTTCTTCCAAGCCAAATAAAAATTCGCATTTGGCCTTAGCTACAGTCTGGGCATGAGCCGACACATCATTATCCCACACAAGTGCTTCTGCCTGTAGAATTAAAATAAACAAAGCTTCTCTATCTTTTAGTGAAAAAACAGCTGCAGGAACATAAAATCCCTTCAGGTGGGCTGTCAGGTAGGATTTTCAAAGTATTTGTTTAACTCTATCACCACCAAGATCAGCCACAGCAGGTATGAGCGAACTCAGGGTGATTTCGAAGAGCTCACCCCTGTTTTCAAACCCAAGCATTTCAGCATTAAGCAGTGATGTTACAGCACCCAACCCCCCACATCTTCATCTGGCTTATCTGCTGAAAGGCCAGCAGCACTGGGCAAACACCTCAGTAACACCGGTTAGGGTTAAAAAATTAGGGAATAGTATCAGAATTAGCAAATTTGAGTATGAATATCTCAAAACCAAGACCTATGGGAAAGCTATAACTGGGGCAGGCTGTTTCTTTTGGAGGAGGCTGGGGCAGAGAAGGGAAAGAGCAAGGGCTACAACAAGGATTATAAAAAATGGGAAAAACAATAATAAGCTATGCAAAAGTGTGGCAGATGCTCTCAGAGGGCAGCCCACACCTAACCACCACCGTCCAGGTCAGGACAATAGCCCAACCTGCTTTTTATGATGATACCACACAAGTCGAACCTGCTTTAATGGCCAGAAGGCAGGGATGGGGCACAGGGGGGCCTCCCCAGCTAGCAAGAGACCTGGGGGTTCAGGGGGACAGATGAATGGATTGAGAATTCCAGTGCCACCAGCACCTTCCCTTTGTTTCCTACTCGTAAGAAGCAGTTTCACACACTAAAGGTCCATTTTCTCAGAGGAGAGAAAGGTTGCAGGATTAAGATTAAAATCAGTTTTCTAAACAGCTGGGGACAAATCAAATCTTCAAGATAAAGCACACACCAGCAATAAACTGTAGTGCAAAAACTGTCTGCAGTTGGCACTAAGTTTCTTGCCAGCTGGGCAAGATGAAGCCTGTAATTATTCTGTCTAAAGTGGCAGATAAAATAGATCATTAATTCTATAAATTCTTAAGTGACCTATAAAGGTCACTTCATACCCTATGTTTGAGGCATCTAGTTGTTACAGCATAGCAAGTCATTGCATGGTTCACATTAGGAAAGGCTCTAGCTTGCAAAAACACTCTTCAAAAAAACCCGAAGCCAGATGGAACTTCCTGCCCCGCCAGAACAATACTAACTTCTATGCACTTCCACCACATACTTTCAGGTAAGCGTCAGCTACAAATGAATTCTAAGTACAGGTGACATATCGCTCATATTATTACATGGTCAAGGCCCTTTAATCAGAGATTTACAGAATCACAAATACATACATTCCCTCCAAGGTCAGCTCTCCAACAATTAAATTTTCTTCCAAGAACATATGGACAAATAACTATCTTGACCCATGCTCTAGAACTGTTTTGCTCCAGGTTTGCCTGGCCTTTTATGTCCATTTCTTCTCCCACCTTTCTGCATTGTGCCAGTCCTACACGATTTAATCCAGCACATCTACATAATAAGTGGGCAGCAGATCTTACGCAGGGATCTTGGATATATATATTTACCACACACTGATCCAACTGTTCATCACTAGGACTCTGACGGGCACTTTGATTGACCTGCTAACACCACCGTACCAAATACTTTGGGAAAAATATGACGAAACAGATGAAGGGCTTTCTAGCATGAAGGTTAACTATTCCAAGCATGATAAAACAAGCTTGGAAGAAGCCTCCATGTTTCCCCCTGCTTTTACAAGTCTGCATTTATCCCCAGGAAGGGCTAGAAAAAGAACAGCAGGACCCAGAGCACACAGGGGTAAGCTTTCAGTCTGCAACAGCCTGGACGGGAGTAGCTTACAGAGTCAGACAAAAATTCAGCCTACATAGATGGATATGAAGGCACGGGACAGCTAAACAACCAGCTGGTGCCAAATTCCACTCACAGATGAATGAAACAAAAATAAAAAGGATGGAGCAGTCCAGTTCCTTAACAGCGAGGAACTTTTGATCTACACATCTCTGTGATACAGCATCTCCATCCCTCAGACCAACCGGCTCTTCGCAGCTTCACAGACATGTGCCACTCTGAGCTTTCCTGCCAGCAAACACATTCTCAAAAGGTCTGTACTTCCTTGTACCTCACTGTAAAGCAATGAAGAAGACTCCATTTCCCAGCACCCTTGGTATCGTCCAATAACAGGCAGAAACTAACAGTTAAATGAATGTTTTCTCAGTGTACAGGGCAGTAATTATCAGAGCGAGATGTCTAAACAGAGACTGCAAGACCTGTCTTGCATATGAAGGGATAACTTGATTTTCAGAAGTGCTCAGCACCACCAATTAGAATTGCAGGTACTGGCTTACGCTTGGGAACAGGTGAACCTAACGTCTATTGAGGTTGTCAGAGCACTATTAGGATATGTCAAGGTAAAGCATTTCAGAGCCTCCAGACACAGGCTTAAGGATAAGCTTAGGATACTTTATCCAAACAAGAGATTTAAAAATGGAAAGCAAGAGGGGGACAGAATGAAGATGCTATGTTGTCAGAGCTGGCTTTTAAAACCATTGCTCTACTTGACCTACCTTAGAGACAGAAAAAAATCCAAGGAAACACAAACAAACACAGAAAACTCACAACATCTAAAGAGAATATGTGCTCTCCTTTTTCTTCTTTCAATCTGCCACTCACCCAAACCTTGTAGAAGTCATCATGCCATAAAACCAGGAATCCAGAGAAGGCCTGGACAAACATTCACAGCATTTTCCAAGGAGCATTAGCAAGGATTATATACATACAAGATTGGAAAGGATATAAAACTCCAGCTTAAGACTTCTCCCTCAGCTCAAAGGCAAAAAAGTCTGCATCCAGGTCAGCTCATTTCATAATTGCTTCCCTCAGAGAGCTTTAACCATCACCTTTGATACATCTGGTGCTTGTCACTGCTGGAGAGGACAACGCTTGCTCAGAGCATCAATGGCCTTAAATAAGTCCAGCTGTACACACATTTCTCATGAGCCACACACGCACTGTTTTTTCAGTCTGATTACACTCCGGGCAGAGTGGCATTGAGTTCCTGCCCATTCATTCACCACTCCTGCAATATTTTCAGCCTCTTTGCATATGTTTGATGAAGCCTATTTTTCTGGGTCATGGTTCTTGGGAGATGGGGAGTCTGCATTTGTCTCAAGTGATTTTTGTGTTTCATTCATGAGGTATCATTAGCTTGAGCATGGCAGTCCTTACCCCTCAAACCTCCTGGCAACACATTGGACCAGTTTCTGTTGACCTTGCACAAGGCAATGGCATAGGCCTACAAAGGTCCCACCTCACCAGGCTTTTGTCACTTGCTCCTCAGCAAGAGCTTGTTTAGGATGTGCCCATGGTGGTTTCAGGCTAGCACAGGCAGTGAAACTGCCAAATCCATCCACTGAAGTGAACAGTAATAAGATGGTAAGACTTCAGGGACCCTGCTCCTCCAGCGGGAGCTGACAAGGACACATAAGTCAGCCCAGCAGGAAGCACTCATGCTGCCTTCACTCCTCTCTGCTGTCTGAGTTATTCAAACTGGAGCAGAGGGTCAGGAGTGGCAAAGAGAAACCATTTGTCACAATTCACCCAAGAGGTGGCTTTAGGCAGACCCATGATGAGAGTTGGCTGCTGTCTATCCTGGAGAACAATGTCTATCTCTGGATTAATTTGATTTCAATTCCAGTCAAGAGTTCCCCTCCAACTGCCCCCCCCAAAACCCCAGCGGTTTTAAGAGAGGCATGGTGAGTCACCCAAGCCTAGAGAAAATTCTTTTCCTTTTCTCCATGAAAGGAAACCACTGATAGATCCTCTTTTGAATTTAACTGAGGTTCCGGCTGAGACCTTTTTTAGGGCAGACTCTTTTCTTCTTGAGGTTTGGTGTATTTTTTTTTTAAAAACCTACATCCCAGATAACATTAATTGAGAAATATCCATGTCTTTTCCGCTCACCACCATTTACAGGTGAGGCAACAGAAGAGGAAGAGCTAGGCTTCACCTCTATGGGTCTCAGTGCAAGATAATATTGATGGCTGCTGCAACGGTCTGAGCCCAAACAGCCAGCATGAACCCATGCCTCCTGAAGCATTCACACTAAAGGTCATGTGTTTTCTTTGAAAATATCTAACAAGGAGGAAGTGATCAAAGATAATTAACTGGCAAATGTCAGTCTGGAATTTCTCAGACCCCATGAGAGGACATATACTGTTAGAAAGACTAAGTCCTCAAAGGAGGCCTAGGAAAATGGTGCTTGGGAAAAAGCAGAATGGGATGGGTGCCCAAGCTTGAGCCTTCAGGGAGCAAGAGTCAGCCAAAATGCTGGACAGCAGGAGACAGTCATGGTAGAGGAAAACATCAGTAGGAAGAGGTCTAAGGACCTTTCACGAAAGTCTGTGAGCTGTGGCAGAGAGGTCAAAGCATTTTCAGGGGGACCCCTGAAATCTTCCTTAATAAAACCCAGCCACTCCACCCCCAGAAAGAAATGTGACTGCAATTATTCTAGGATTACTGGAAAGCTTGGAGTGAACTGGCTAGTTGGGATGGGGTCACCACATCTAAGCAATACCGTGAGGCAACCTCAGGGGAGCACTAGTGTTGCAGTGTGGCATATGCAGAGCTCCTTTTCCTAGAGCTGACTACCTTTGCCCTTCACCACACAACTAACAGGCGCCAGCTCCCTGCTAGTGACAACAGCCCCTGCACCTGTGGCACAGCACTTTCTGGTGGCTTCACAGAGGCTAGTGGCAAGATGCCGCAGTGGCCACTGCAGAGCTGTCAGTGCTGCCGCAAGGAAGCAGGAAATAGCCTCTGCAGGATGCACAGCCAACTATGTAGAACTTCACACCACACCTGGACCATTTCTAATATCAGGCTACACTTGTTCCATTCGCATTTCTTCACCAGTGTCTCTAGCAGTGAAAAAAAACAAATGCCTCTCAGCAGCTTATCGTATATCCTGAAACTAAAACTACAGCTTTAATGAAATTATGATAATAATAGTAATAATGATTAAAATAATTAGAAAGCAATGAAATGTGTACAAACATCCAAGATTGCACCCCCACCCCTCATTGACTGCACATCACCACAAATGCTGTAGAGCAAACACGGGGGAATGGGTCCAAAGATAGGAGGGAGATGAGCTCATGAACTGGATTTAGGGACACAGAGACCCAGATGAGACAAATGAGGCCCTCACTGAATGTCAGCCATCGCAGAAGAGAGACCCTCATGATCTCACAATTTTATACTGGGTATGACATATATGGGACGAATATCACCTGTCCTGTCCTGTCCGCCCCTCCCTGAAGGTGTGGCCTTTTTCACCAGCTCAAGGATGGCCTTGGCTACTAGAGGAATAAGTATAAACACTGGGACTTCTGCATGCCAGTGTTCCATGTTATCACTTCTAGAGAGAAATTGTCTGAAAAGCATACAGTTAGCTTTCAGAAAAACGAAGTTACTTTAGACTAGGCCAAGCCAGAATCAGTCACCCCAACTAACTCAAACCATAAGAGCACCCCAGCACCATAAAAAAAACTTAAAAGAAAGGCAGGAATGATGGATAGAAGGTTTCCACAGATTTAAAACCTTCTTCAGCAAGTTCCCAGCAGAGAAAAAGGATCATGTAACTAAAGCTGCAATGCCATGGTCAAGTCTTTACAAACTCATGCATCGAGAGCTCTGATCCTGCTGTCACGGATGGACAAATCCCCCAACAGCCTGACACAACTAGTGACCATCCCTTGTTTTTAAGCACTGTTATCATTCCTGTGTGGGTGTGAGCTTAGCAAGCCTCACTGCTTTTGACAGGTCATACTAATTGTTCTGAAAAGACTATTTCTGTTGTGCTTTTCTTAAGTTACTTTCTTAAGTAACAGCATGAAATACTAAAAAAGCTAGAGTTAAACTTGCTAGCTGGTGAAAGCTAGTGCATCGAAAGCACAGAGAAAGCAGACAGAGTGTTGGTGCTCACAACTAGCAAGGTTTGTAGTTTTTACTTCCATGTGACCTCATACATTATGCTTGTATTCTCCTCACACACATACTACCCATACGCTAATACATGTGTTTGCAATTTTTAAATTAAAGCTTTACTGAGATAGATTAAACCTCAAAAGAACAACAGTTTTGTATGGCTAAATCCCAGCTAGAATTACCAAAAGCTATTGCTAGCAAGAAAAGATCTCTCCTTGGGTTTTTAAACTAATTCCTAACTAGCAGGAGTTGCAGGGAGATGTGTAGAAAGTCAGAAGGTGGGGGTGGAAGGAAAGGGCTTGTGTGAAGGCACTGCCTACAGTCATTGTCCAGCAGAGAAACCTGAATTATAGAAACGCATAACCAAGTCAGCTGAAGGAAAGCAGCTGAGAGACACATGGCAGAGTTGCCTGCAGTCACAAGTGGTCTGAAAAAGTCAAAGAGCAATTGGTGATTCATTATCTCTTTTTAATATAACAGCCACAGGATATCTAAAAAAGGTACTAAGAGTCAGCATCACACCCAACAGGACATGGTTCCTTGCAGTTTGTAGTCAAAACCACAAACCTCCCTGCAAAGCAATGTCATGGAAATCAAAATCCTACGGGATCTGAAAAAGAGGGGGAACAAGGAATACAAATCCACAATGCTAGTAGAAATCATAACCTTCTCATAAGGCTCAAAGATGAACCCTTCCTAGGAATGTGCTGACAACCACATCCATGTACACCCTCCTGGGCTAAACTGACCCTGGGTCCAAATTGGTGCAGCCAGTTACTCTTACCTGCTCACTGGGCTTTGGCATAGCCCTGAACAAGGCAGACCTCAAGCTCACTACCATCCATCCAGATGCACTCCTTAGTCCTCACCACAACATGCCACACACCTTCACCTCAGTGATTCACCAAAAGGTATCAGGGCGCTGCTCTCAGCACCACAGGATGTGTTTACCAAGAACAGTCTCCTGGGAAGTGGTCATGCTGGAGAGAGCAAAACTGAAAGGGCACAGATGCCACCTGAGCTGCTCTCCTGCTCAGAGGCAGACTTCATAAATGTTGTGTCTAATCAGAGGCTCAATTCAGAAATGAAGCAAAAGATTTGCTGCTCATAAAATTGTATGGGAACAGCGACAAAAAAGGTATGCCTTAGTAGTATCAAGTGTGTGTAGGTAAGATTTGTTTTCAGTCTGTTCATCTTATTTTACACCTGCATTTGAGTTTTTTTCCCCTTAAGGAAATGTTTGCTTTGTTGTTTGGTTGAAGTGGTTAGGAAACAGTCAGCTGTTTCCACACTGAATTAAATGCTTTTTATTATGCAAAGGCTGACACTGTCTGAGCTGTAACTGCATGAATGTGAACAGCGTATTAATTCAAAGATTACACTTTATTATTAAAGGTCACTCAGCGTTTTCTATTTGCCAAGTCAGTGATTTTGGATGTGTGCTGTATGGACCTCTGGATGTCTTTGCATCATTTCCAAGGTACGTGCAAAATTAAAGCAGGCCCATTGAGAGGCAGGCTTCAGCCACTGCATGAACCACTTAGATATAAAATGTAAAGACAATAAAGAAGATCTTTTAATAAACCTAACGTGCTAGTATTTTTTTTCCTGAGTTATGTCAAACATCATTGAAAAGGTGGTCTTGTTTAAGAAAAATTGCACAAAGACAGCATATTTTTTTTTCAGATAATTCAGTGGCACATGCAGTAGACATCTTGCATTTACTTTTTTTCTTCAATCTGTTCTGAGTATATTTAGCCAACTGACAGACTGCTTCTTTTCAGCAGGTAGTGCACTTCCATCATCTTTAGGTACCTCAGATGGCAGAACAATGTTTAGACAAGTTGCCTCACATGGATTTCAGCTCCATGGAAGCTAGAATTTGGATATGCCTAAGCATCTCATAAGCCTACCACAAGCTACCTCTGTATCTTTAAGGAACTAAATTATTTCCAAAACCCAAGCCAACATCTGCTAGGCCCTGAGAACTTGCAGGGCATATACCTTCCCATATGTCGTACATTCTTCATGTCGCGCTAAATTATCACTGCTTTTATGGATGGAAGGAAAGAAGGATGAGATATCGGGAAAGTTCATATTACTTTTCCAAATCATAACAAACACAGTGTAAGACAGCATCCCAAAGTGGTTAAAATATTATTCACACCTCAATTTCAGTGAACAGTAGGAAGAAAAAAAAAAACCACACACTCAAAACCCAAACCCTTCTACACAAAAGTAATTGGAAGAATTTACATTTGCAAAGGTGTAAAAACTTGCATTTTCTCTGTGGCAAGGGCTAACTGTATTTACAACACAGCAACAGAGCACACAAAAACGACTATATATCTCCCTCTAACTTAGATATAGCTCATTGACAATGCATGATTATTTCTTATCCAGAAATTTCACCTGAATTGTTCTTTCTGAGTCTTAACTAGATTTAACAGAAGTTTTTCAGATCAGAAATTTGACCAAAGTTTGATCTGAGCCGTCTTCTCCCTGGCACAACTGAGGCAGAAACTAGAAATCACAACAACAAATGTCACATAAGTCTCCTGCTGTGCAAGTGCTGGGGGACTGAAAAGATGCTGTTGAAAGAGCAGACTGTTTGCTTGCTAAGGAAATATGAGTTGAGGAGTGATAGCACCAGCATCCTTGGGCAGCTGTGGCCCTGAAAATGGTCAGGAGCCACCAGGCAGCTTCAGCTGTGTCAGAAAGGCAAAAGACACCAAAGGCAATACAACCCCACAGGTAGCACCATGTAGACCAGCTGGCACTCGTCCCACTGGTGAATAAGCTAATACTTCTACACTTTCCTCATTAGGCCACAGCAAGTCCACAGCCAAGAAAGCTGATGAAAACCAAAATTTGCTGGTTAATGTTTAAATAAAGCCATTTCCCAGGCTTAGGCGCATCTTGCCACCACACTTGGCATTTGTTCAGCCTGGGAGATGTGGTTATTACCCCAATGACACTTCCTGTTTGAAAACTATTGTAGAAAAATAATAAGTACACTTTGGACATGAGCCATTTCTTCCACTGTGCCATTTCACACTGAGAAGCAAGTCTCATTCATCACTCTTGAAAAAAAAAGGCGGCTTGCACTGTAATCTATACCATTAGAGTTGTTTCCTTACTGCTCCCAAACCACTGTACAGAGACTCAAAAACGATGTTCTCTCGTTCAGTCCTTTCACCAGGTGTCAAAAAAACTGCTGAGGCTGTGTTGTGAAGCCTTTGGCAAGCATGACAGTGACCAGTGTCCTTCCACCTTAGCAAAAGCAAGCTCCAGTCTGGTCTCCTTAGGTTTAGCCCAGCAGTCACAGCACTGGAAATATTTTCATACAGTTAAAGCAAGCCACAGCAAATGCCACACACTTCCCACAGCCTGAGCTGGAAACGCAGAGCTTTCATTCTGATGGACAGCTTGATGCCTGACAGACAATTTCATCCAGTGCCCCGGCAGGTTTGTTTGCTTACAGCGTTCAGGAAGTGCAGTCAATTCAGGAACAATTCAACCATCAAGGGCTGCCCTGACTCCTGATTCAACCCTGTAGCAACCTAGCCAGCACCTGCAGGTCCCTCGGTCCACCCTGCTTTTAAGCTTCGTCCACAACTTGCCTTGCTCATCTCTATAATGCAGAGAATAAATGCTTGGGTGCATTTGCACCCCAGGAGCCTGTGGTCTCTGACAGGAGTTGGCAAAACAGCAAGCGGCACCTCAGAGCAAGGAGGGGCTGTGCTCAGAAAAAGCGTGTGGAAATACACTGCAGAAGCATGCTTCAAAAGTGCCATTCACGAAAGGAACAGATCACTTACAGCGAGACTGGAAGTGTCAGGCAGACACTTAGAGCTGGTCTCAAATAAGTTTTTCATCCCGTGCAAGCATACCACTTGTACCCCTGCACACCCCATCTCAGCACAAATGAGAAAATAAGGTCTGGGAACAACCTCTGTTAACATGGGTGCCAAGAGAACATGAATCCCTTCAGAAAGAGATTCAGGTATTTATGTTTATGATGCAAATTGCTCAAGACCTAAATTCATCCGTGTTCCCACTTCTTTGCACAGCAACAATCTGAAGGAGCTCTTTATCATATATCCCCCATCTCAGCCAAACTTCCAAAGGGATGGAAACCACAGAGACGCGACCACCCCACCAGGCCATGGAGCAGGTCTGGGTGGGAGAGCCAGACCATGAAAGCCCTACTCCACCAGAAGCCAGATGCTCCTTTACATGAGGAATGGCCTGCAAGGAAATGTCCCTTCATGGAGAATGACTGACACTTGACACTGAGCCCAGGAATGCCATTGCTCCCCCCTGTTCTAGCCAAGCCCACAAACCTTGCACTGATAACTCTACCAATTGCTGTACACTGGGCACTCCAGCAGCTGTGCTGCAGAGCTCACATTGAGCAGGATATCTGGCTGGTGTAGACTGGCCCCAACCTTTGACTTTTGGCAGCAATTCACAGGTTTGCCCAAACCTCAGATGGAGCACAGCAGCTTGGCAGAGGCTCTGGTACCCTGGGGACCTGCCTAATCTCATACTCCAGACACTATTTCCTCCCTCGCTTCCTTGTGCTCCTTCCCCTAAGCCACTACACTGTGCTACTTCTACACTATCTTTCAACTATCAGTACCCCAGGCTCTTGCTGTCGGTCAAGACCCTTGGAAATAAACAGAGGGACTCCAAAAAGAAGCATATGCAATACATCAGAAAGAATCACCTCAACTGCAAGGTCTAGCAGCCCCTCTCTCCATGTAGCAGGGATTGTTTCATGCAAGCAGCTGTGCTGCATGCTCAAGGACAGGTTATCAGCCATGACCAAAGAATCTTTCCTCTATGCTGACTGCTGTGTGCAGGGTGTGCCTCACACCTGCCTCAGAGCACACCCATGGAAACAGCGACTTGTCTGCAGAATTGCTCTATGGCACTGGTCCATGGCTCCTGTAGACAGCCTGCCTCTATATCCCACAGGAATCAAACTCCAAACCATCTATTAAATGAAAGCTACCAAACCAAACGCCAAACTAGCATGTTCATTAGGATCCATCCTGCTTTTCCTTTTCAATTTGATGGCATAGAAATAGCAATAGTAAATCAGACAAACCACTCAAGCATCTATAGCACAAGAAGACCCCTTCCACAAAGGTAATAAGGTAAGTTGTGCAAGAGATGTTTTCTCATGTATCTAGAAGTCCTATTTGTTGTTGTTCTAATTGCAGTTGCCTATTACACACCCAAATCACTTCAGTTACACACAGATGTGCTCTGCCTGCCAAAGTACTAAGCAGCACCCTGTGGGAGCCAGGTAATTGTTGTTTATGGCATGGAAATACCGCATCTGTATGGGAAGTTAGCATCTTCAATGAGTTGATGCAAAGTTCAGGCTCATTTACAACTCCATGTTTATATTCCCACTGAGAAGTGTAGCTCTGGTCCCTGGTAGCAAGCATGAAGATAACACCACAGTTGCACAGAAGCACCCCTGTGTATGGTTAATGTTCTAAAACTTTACACCTTGGGTGAATTCATCTCAACCCCACTCCTCCCCAGAAAAGCACAACACTACTACTCAGCCAGATAAACTGGCTTTTTCACAACATCTCATTTAATTCAAGAGTTTGGTAGAGAGAATTTGGAGATCTTGTCAGTGTAGCAACAGTGCTGATTTGTTACACAGACAAGTTACATCGAGACAGAAGAAAACCAACCATACAGGATGCACTCTGGGAGTCCCAGCCCTGGGATGGGGGTGTCCCAGTGCAGCCACCTCGGAGCAGCTGGTGTTCCTGGGGATCTAGCAGTAACAAGCACAGGAGAGGGCTCTGAACGTTCTTCCCTTTGGAAAGTGTGGAAAGAAGGAAAAAAAAAAAAAAGGCGGGGGAAAGGGGGGGGGGAAAGGGGGGGGGGGAAAGGGGGGGGGGGAAAGGGGGGGGGGGAAAGGGGGGGGGGAAAGGGGGGGGGGAAAGGGGGGGGGAAAGGGGGGGGGGGAAGGGGGGGGGGGAAAGGGGGGGGGAAAGGGGGGGGGGAAAGAGGGGGGGAAAGGGGGGGGGGGAAAGGGGGGGAAAGGGGGGGGGAAGGGGGGGGAAAGGGGGGGGGAAAGGGGGGGGAAAGGGGGGGGAAAGAGGGGGAAAGGGGGGGGGAAAGGGGGGGGAAAGGGGGGGGGAAGGGGGGGGGAAGGGGGCAAAGGGGGGGGGAAGGGGGGGGGAAAGGGGGGGGAAAGGGGGGGGAAAGGGGGGGGAAAGGGGGGGGAAAGGGGGGGGAAAGGGGGGGGAAAGAGGGGGAAAGGGGGGGGGAAGGGGGGGGAAAGGGGGGGGAAAGGGGGGGGAAAGGGGGGGAAAGGGGGGGGAAAGGGGGGGGAAAGGGGGGGGAAGGGGGAGGGAACGGGGGGGGAACGGGGGGGGAACGGGGGGGGAACGGGGGAAGGGGAAAAAAAAGGAAAAAAGGGAAAAAGAAAAGGAAAAAGGGGAAAAAGAAAAGGAAAAAGGGGAAAAAGAAAAGGAAAAAGGGGAAAAGGAAAAATGGGAAAAAGGGGGAAAAGAGAAAGAGAAAGGAGGAAGGGAAAAAAAGAAGGGGCAAGGAGGAGGAGGGGAATGGGAAGGAAAAAGTAAAAGAAAGAAGTGTCGCCGGCTGAGCTCAACCCCGCACGGGCACCCCCCGCCCCTTACCGCACCGCCGGCTCCTTCCATCTCCCATCGCAGGCGCGGATCGCAGCCGCCCTCCCGCGCGGCCGTGCCGGGCCGTGCCGGGCAGAGGCTCCCCGTGGCCCCAGCGCCCGGCAGCAGCGGCCCCGGCGCGGTGGGCGCGGCGGGAGAGGCGGGGCGGGGCGGGGCTCGGCCCGGGTGGGGGGGCTGCGCAGCGTGGCCGGGGAGCGGGGTGCGAAAAGGGAAGGGGAACGGAGATGACCACGTGCTCCTCAGACAGGGTTAAAAAAAAAAAAAAAGAGAGAGAAAAAAAGAGAATAATTATTTCAGGATTACCGGGAGCATCAGAGAGAAAAACACAGCGCAGGCAGCGCGCCCACAGCAACGGCGCTGAGGAGGGATGCGTCCACTGCCCGCGGGGACGAGGACGTGCCGAGCTCTGCTCAGCTCCTAAATCCCTTCAGTGCGGCGTCCAGATGCTGGGAAAAACAAACAAACAAAAAAACAGACAAACAAAAAAAAAAAGAGAGAAACAAGCCAAAAGCTGTTTCTAGCCCTGGGCCTTTCCTTCAAACAACAGAGGAACACAGATGTCTCCAGAGTGGACCCATCTGAACGTTTAGAAACAATTTTTCATTTTTATGTTGTTCACAGTTCACTGGAAGTTCTCCTGCATCCCCAGGTTTCTGGGCATGCAGTCACATTGTTAGGATGTCTCTAACTAGGAACTCTGGGAGTTGTCTTTTTTAAGGAAAGCGGGATTTCCCCATCAGAAACTGTGCTTTGGAAAATACCCCAGATCTCATAGCCCCACTTACTGGAGTGAGCTACTCAGCTACCGGACAGACGGGAGAAAGAAGGATGTCAGTTTCTGAAATATCAGCATATTTGCATTTTGTTCAGTAGCACTTGAGAGCTTTGGGGTTTTTAACTCCTCGAAATGAGGATAGGCTTTCTGGAGCAACTTGGAGCAAGAACCAGGACTTGCTAAACACTTCATGTTTGCTTCTTCCCCTGCACTGGAAAACAAAGCCGTGTGTTAAGTTGGAGGCAAGGTTGTTCCAGCTGCTTTCGTGTTATGAAAGGCTTTGGACAGTTCTGGTGGTAGAAGTGCATCACCATGAAGTCACTGACTGTGGTAAGTGCACCACACCCGGACACAGCAGCATCTCTGTGGACAAGGAGAAAGCACAGCCCTGTCTTGTTCCCCAATCAGCCTCCCAGCTCACTGCTGGAGCCACGCTCCCTGTCAGCACAGAGTGATCTTAACTTTTTAGTTCACCAGCACCAAAAAAAATTCATCCATGATGCACCCTGACCTGGAACTTTACCTGTTTGGCAGCAAGTCAGGTGTGGCAGCACCATCCCTCTGCTCTTCCAGGTCCTTTGGAGACTCCATCTAGCTCCATGTCCCATACTTCTCCTAAGAGGGCTGTGGCACGCAGAGATCACACTGCTCCTCCTAATCCTAACTCCCTTTCTTACCACCTCCAGCTCCTTACTAACCCAAGCAGTGCTGCTCCTGCTTGCCACCCTGCAGAAGTCTGCACTGCCCCTGTCATCTGGGTGCCTGGTCTACCCTGTCTCTCAGAAGGCATTCTGCTCTTTCCCTACAGCTTGCCCTCTCCCCATCCTGGAGCAGCACAGGATCTTCCCTCCTGCCCCATTCAGCAGCCTTCCATTCCAGTGTTTTCTGTCCTCCGGAACAACTCAATGAAAATCTGACTTTCCATCACTGCAAAATGTCTGGCATGGGTCCCACGGAGGTCCCTGCACAGGCCCACAGGCACCCCCTCATCCACCTCTACCCCATGTGCCAGGGCTGATCCTGGCACCCACAGGAGTAGCATGTCTCTCTGATGCGGCCCATGGACACAACACATGCCATCGACTGCAGTGCCCCAGCAGGGCAGGGTGATGTATTGGAGGGTTTTCAAACCTCTCCCTTCATCAGGACTGAAATGCTAAGCACATTTTGGCCCCAGCAGGGTTTTGTCCCATCTGTTTCAGACACCTCTGAGGCCCCAGGAGCCAGTGCAGGGAGACAAGCTGCACATTCCCCATCTGTGCCGCATCAGAGCTAGCTAATACAGTGGAAAAAGAAACCACCCAGCGCCTGGGTCTCTGAGGAGTTGATGTGCTTTGCCTCCCTCCACCCTGGCAGGGCTGAGGTAATACTGCTGCAGTCCAGGAGGCAGCTGGGCATAAAAAAATGGGTTTGAGGGGAGGGCTGGTGCGGCCCCTTGCAAGGCAGCTGCCTATCACCTTGCCCCGGGCACCTAGGTGGCAGCTGCAGCCACTGTGCTCTGATTTGGGGGGGTTTCCCTCTATTTTTGCTCAGTTGAGACATATCTGATGTTTTCTCTCTGATCCAGGGATCTGTCCTGAATCACCCAGACATTTAGGCTGCTGGGAATATACTCTGTGCCATCAGAATGGGAAAGAAGAGCATTTGCTAGCCTGAGGCAAGATGATCCTGCAAGCCTCTCCCACACTGGCATCCAGCTGTTGGTTTTCTTCATTGCTACAGAGGGTGATGAGGTTTGGCACCACCCTGAGATTTTTACAAGGGAAGGCAGTATTTCTTACACCACTGATCATTGCTTTCTGATCAAGGGCCATATTAAATCCCAAAACATTACCATGAACAGAAAAATGGGGTGGGGTTATTGCATTTATGAAGGAAATTTGTATTTTTTGTCTAAAGGCTTGATTTAAGTTCCTAGTTAGTTATATCAAACAAATGACTGCAGCAAAACTGACACAAAAACTGGTAGCTTGCTAAGTAGTTATGAGAGCTTTTTGCATCTAGAGTGCACCATATTGCTTAAGGATTTAAGTTTGAACATATGGCATGTATTTTGCCACAACCCAACCTAGAATGGAAAAAAAAGATGGAGGCAGGCACCTATTAGTCAGCCTCTGTGAAGATGGCAGTCAGCTCCACAGGAATGTTCATCCTGGTTCAGTGGCTAAGCTTCTACAGGTCCCCCAGCCAAGGGCAATGATTGGAAGCAGGGAAACAATACCAGGCAGGCAGCTTGGCTCTGGCCTGGGCTGAGGTTCAGCTGGTAAACAGGGCACACAAAAACAGAGGCAACATCAGAAGTTGCTGGCCAAAGCAGATAGCTGCGTGGAAACACCACAAGTGATGGCTGGATCTCACAGGTTGGCTAAGGGGGAGTTGTGTGAGAAGTGGCCAAGCTGCACAGGAAGTTGCTTGGAATATTTTGGGGAGCAGAGCCTTGCATGGCCAGTAGTGCTCTGGTAATCCTATCTGTTGAGGTTGTGTAGGTAATGGTATTGAAAATATGAAGTTTGGATACTCCATGTAGAAAACTGGGATCCAAACCAAAAATATAATTACAGTGCATCACTTCTTCGCAAGGAGTCTTCGGTGGAAAACAGAAAGCCACAAAATCAGAAAATGGGTAAATTTTGCAATGTCAATGGGCTGCTGAGGTGTGCCAGTCAAGCAGCCCCCACGTTTGATCACCAAAGTATGACCAAGGCAGAAAAAACAAACCCATTGTTCTGACCGTACCACATGGACAAAACCTGCCTCTGGTCACAATGGGGGACCACAGGGTGCTTTCCCTGACACACAGGACAGCACCTGGGTGGACCCTGCATGGGTTGAGCACCACAACATTTCTGGATCAGTGCCTGCTCCAGGCAGCTGGCACCAACCCGTTCCCAGCATTTCCTAAGATAAATACCAATCATCTTAGTAAAAATTCATGGCTGAAAATACCTTCTCTCACAACCCCACCCCCTCAGAAAGAAAAAAAAAGTATATTCCAATCAGTGGTCAGTAAAGAGTAATCAGTGCATAAACTCTGTAGTCTTTTCCCTAAAAAGGTGCTCTGTTTTTCATTATTCTCTCACAGGGAGATGAAAAGCTCACAGGAAGCTCACTTCCAAATTACTTCTCCGCATTCAAAAGGAAAAAAAACCACATGTAAGCCATCACCTAGGCCATAAAATGGCTCAGGACAATTGCATTTAAAATCAAATAGAGATTCCTTCTTTCTACGAGGGAGAGAAAGGTTAGCCATAAAAAAAAAAATTAAAAAACCCAACTAGAAACACCATTGTCTGCAGATGGAAAGAAAGTTAATAATTTATTAGATTTTCCTCTCTGTGTCTGGATTTTTCTGGACACAGCTGGAAAGACTTTTTTTCTTGTTTTACTCAGAAAAAAAAAATGTCCCCATCACAAACCTGTTCATTGTGAATCAAGGCTGGCAAAATAGCTGCAACTACACAAGGAGAACAGTAGATTTGGAGGTAAGGTGCAGATTAGGAAACAACTGAGCATGTATAAAGAAGTCAATCTTTCTATTATTTCTTAAGAAGAGTCAGATAATAAATCATTATAAGAATGCCCAGTGTGACAGCCACACAGGCTGGTTAGCTGGCATTGCTGTGAGGAGGAGTACTCTGCAAGCTGTGCCAGTTTCATAGGTCTTCGTGTGGCTCTTTCCTCACAGGTTGTCAGGCTGGATTGGCCTCACTCTCAAAGCTCCTGGACACTTCCCTTGTAGGGGTTAACTGACTCTTGTCTTGCTCCCTCCTCCATTGACAATTCCCTAGGGTCTTGCTGTGCCTAGGACTCCAGGAAACATAATTTTTCCAGACCCTCCATCTCTTGTCTCCAGAGATTTCGCTTCACCCTCCTCCATCTGAGAAGTTCCTTTGCAAGAAAGGAAATGACCAACATTCCCTGCCTGGGGAGCCATGTAACTGGCCAAAATTAGAGCATTTGATGGGAAATGTCAGTAGTTTGTTATTTCACCCGTCAGATTTTGGGGATCTCTGATCTGACATTTATCTCAAAAAAACAGGGGCTTCACAGCACAGGTACCTCCTCTACTGGGTGAGTCTTTAGAAATCTCTATTATCCCAAGCCAAACTGAAGGGCACAGAAAACCCTACTGAATTTCCCTGGTCTGACACGTTCATTTGGCATGTACAGAGAACTCTCAGGTCTCTGCTGGCACCTCCTCTCTTAATTTTAAATTTGTCTTTCCCTATCTCTAGCAAATCTCTCTTTTTGCCTTTAGCAAAGCTGCAGGGTCCTGAAATCAGCCCATCAGCAGTAGGTCTGTACCTTTTGAAAAGTCCACCAGTGACAGTCAAGAATACCATCCCCTCTCCAGCAAACAGCCAAAGCCTCTTTGAGTTTGAGCAGGACTGATGAGTCCACAGCAGGGACAAGTCACTAAATTTTTTCCTTACTCCCTCAAAATTGGAAGCCCTGTGCAGCATTCGTGGTGTCACCTAGGGGCCCTACTGAAAGCTCTCCAGAGTGAAGAACCCGAAGAAACATCCCCAGCCAGGTAGAGGTTGGCTGTGCTCTTCCCAAGCCCCTCCAAAAGTGACAGAGAAATAGTTGGTTACTCCTGGGTTGCCAAGTCTTACTTGAGTTCTCCTCCTGCTGTTCCCCAGCATCAAGGCTGCAACCCAAACATCCCTCTGGGTGGAGGTAAGCCCTTTGCCCTGCTTCTGACAGAGTCTAGGAGTCCAGGATACTCCAACAAGAGGAACACAAACAGTGGAGGCAGGGAAAATCAAATTTCAGCAAGTTCCCAGGAGCTCAGTGTTGTTTCTGTGGCTAGATCTGTGCTGATGTGGGAGGTGTTTAGCAATCAAATCACCAAGATTCCTTCCCTTCCCCCAACTTGACACATAAAGGGTAAAGGAGAAAATGACATGGTGGTTTATTTGCAATATCATCCATATGGCAAGGGGGTAATTTGATCTTTGAGAGGATGTGAAGGAAGGGGCTTTTCCACTACCTTCTAGCACGGAGCATCAGCCCCACACAAGTCAATCTAACATGCACAGCTCCCCAACTCTGTGCCAGAGAATACAGTACCTAGCAGAAAAGCAAAGTAGGAATATAAGAATATCTTCTCTCAGACTGAGCGATATGTTCATTAAGTCAGCAGTGCTTTGTTGAATCAGATTGATCAAAGCTCATTCAAAATAAGTCTGCAAAACTTCTGCCTAAGCATGGTTACTCTTACGAGTCTTCCTCTTAGAGCCCCAACTGCCCTAGACTCAGTGATTCTTATACTGTCCGTGCCTTGTAGCCCATCTAGACTAACAACCACTACAAGAAAGAGTGTTTTGCATGAATGTGAGCAGAGGCATTTGAAAGTGCACTCAACCAAAGACACAGGTGAGGAAATCATACTGTATTTGAGCAGAATAGAAATGGACCATGTGGTCTTTCTCCCTCCTGAGTAACATATGTGATGCTACAGACCGTTATCCTTTCTAGGGAAACCTTAGCCAGTGTTACCTAAATCATTCCGGTCTTTAGAAAAAAGCAGATGCCAAATACTGCAGCTGTGTTGTGTTATGATCAAGGGGAGCATACATTTCAAGCCAAGATACTCTGGCTTTATGTTTTTGGCTTCCTTAGACACTGGCATCCTCCTGTGAAGTCCTGCACTGTTTTCCCCTTTTCATGCATGTCTTCTTCCTCTGGCTACAGATGGTTCAGACTGATCTGAGACTGCACACCAGAAACCAAGCCCATGAGAACTGGGAGGAAGGGGACATTGATTTCACAGTTTTTTATTTTGGTAGGGTAGATAACTACTTTTTTACACTGCATGGCTACATGACTATGGCTGCACCAACATGCAACAAATCAGGCAAATGTAAGGCACATCGCTCCACTGTCCTCCCCAAAATAAGATTATGGCCTGCAAATCTGGCGCATCCATACAGTAGCCACTGCTTGAAATGTCTAGCCAAATGGGGAATTAATACCACTCAGAAGAAAAATACTAACAAAATCGGCTTCCTCTGCTTAAACAAAACTGCAATGGTTGTTGACCGCAAACAGCTGGTAACAGACACACAAGCCTCCCCAGCTCTCCCCAGGTGGTGAGCATGCATCAGTCACAAATGATGAGTAGAAGGTTAAATGGTGACAATTAGGCACATTTCACTGGGACAGAGCAAGCCCAGCCAGCGTGAATAGATCGATACTGACTGTGGTTGCAAGTGGAAGGTCTCTGTAGGCAGGTGTTTTGGCAGATTTTCTAAACAGAGGAAGACACCGTTCATTCCCACAGCAGAGAATAGGAGCTGAAGGCAAAAAAAAAAAACCTCGAGCTGGAGGTTTCATGTGTCTGGCCAGAGCATGAACACCAGAGGCAGCCACACTCTTGGTGCAGCACCATGGTAACAGCCATGGCTTGCAAGTGTGGGGGTATACAGTGTTTCCTTCTTCTTTAGCTGGTTTCCTCAGCCACACAAGGCAGCTGCACAGGTTCCTGGACTAAAATCTTCCTTGAATGGTCAGCTGACGAGATAGAAAACACTAGGAGAGCAAGAGCTCTGAGGTGCCTGTGAGGACAAAATAAGAAGGGAGGCATAGCTTCACATCAGGTGACAGGGAATGTACACCTGGCATTGCCTACTGAAGCTGTGGGTAGAAAATGGGCAACCAGGGGAAGATTTCTGTCCTCTCTTCTTGTGTAAATCTCCTACAGTATCTTGCTCCTCTTCAAAGAAAGACCCCAGACTTCCTTTCAAATTCTTCTTCTCTCCCTTCCCTCCTCAAATGTCAACCTCAAAATGCATCCTCTAAATTTCCACCTTCCCATGTACCACCCCACTTTCTCTCAATCAGTCCTGCCTCTTGCTCCTTACAGCCCTGGCCACCTACAGCACCCAAACCCAGACCTCAACACAGGAGTTCTCAGTCCCCTGGACCTCCTGCTGCTGCTGCCCCCTCAGGGAAGGGTCCCAGACCCACTGCCTTACATCCCCAGTCTTGTGTCCCTGCCTCGTCAGCGATCATTTATCTTATTACCGCCCTTTCCCTGGCTAAGTGTTCATTCCCACCCTGCCCCTGACCATGGACCAGCCCTCTGTCTGTGAGATAGATAGGCACACATACTCAATATTCAACATGACTTGAAAGAGCAAGAAAGCTGTAGGAAGTTCCCATCCATCCCACTCTCATTCTTTCCCATCATCTGGAAGTTGTGCCAAGTGTCTAGCCAGGCCCACCCTGGGCAGAGAGAATACTCTAGCCACAAGCATGACTTTCCATTTGAGCTTTTTTTTTTCCTACATTTTTTCCCCAAAAAAAATTGCTGCTATTACCTTTTTTTCCCCCACCTTTTACCTCAGCCTTACTTTTCCATCAGCAGCTGAATAAAACATTGCCTTTCTGCTCCTGTGATATAACCTTCAGCATTAGTTTTCACCATTTCCATACATCTTCCTGTGCACTCAGAGAACTGTACTAAAGGTCAGGCTAGCAGGCTATACAGCAGCTGCCTCTTTTCTTCCCCTCACTTCCCAGAAATCCTCACCAGAAATGCAGAAGGCATGAAATGATGTTATGGTTTGAGTTAATCGGGGTGAATCTGACTCTGACTCAGCCTTAGTCTAAAGTAACTTCGTTATCTGAAAGCTAACTTCATGCTTTTCAGACAGTTTCTCTCTAGAAGTGATAACATGGAACACTGGCATACAGAAAGGCCCATGTTTATACTTATTCCTCTAGTAACCAAGGTATCCTCAACCTGGTAAAAAGGCCGCACCTGCAGGGCAGGGTGGACAGGGCAGGAGACCCCAAACTGACCAACAGAGTATTCCATCCCATACATGTCATACTCAGTATAAAACTGAGAGGTCATGAGGGTCTTTCTCTCTTCTGTGATGGCTGACTTCCAGTGAAGGCCTCGTTTGTCTGATTGCTGCTGACTCTGCAATCCAGTTCCTGAGTTCATCTCCCTTCTAGCTGTGGACCCATTCCCTCATGTCTGCTTTGCAGCTGTTGTGGTTGCATACAATCATCAAAAGGTGTGGGGGGGTGTAATCTCAGATATCTGTACATATTTCATTGCTTTTTAATTATTATCATCATTTCATTAAAGCTGTAGTTTTAGTTTCCAATCTGCAAGCCTTTTCCTCTCATTTTCCTCTTCCTTTTCCCTGGGAGTGGGAGGGATGGAATTTGGGATCCCAGCTGCACAGTTCTCAGCCAGGTTGGGGCTAAACTGTGACAAATGGACAATAAAATACTCCAGCACAGAGATTCAATCTCCTGCTGAGAGGGTTTTATCTGAACAACCGAGGGCACTGGTGAGCATTGCCTGTCATTGTCTATTCCCTATCACTCACCATCTCCATATGGATCCAGTGTCCACAGGTGAAACAGAGTTGCTGCTCCTGACTCTATCAAATTCTGCTTCTATTCTGCTTCTGAAAGCTTGATTTTTTTCCTATAGCATCATACTGACTTTTTACAACTCCATCAAACCAGCTTTACAACTGCATAGCTATCTCAAGATCAAATTCAAGTCCAAATTCAGCCCAAAGGAAAAATCTATTCAGTCCCACAAGTATGTGTTCTGATCCTTCACAATTCTTTTCCATTTGTATTTGTAAATTAGGATGGTAGATTTTTGATAACGGGTGCAGAAGCAACATGCTGTTTTCTTCCTTTTCCTTGATGTCAGAAAGACTGGCCTCCTGGCCTGAAGTACTTGCTGAATTCTTGTTTTCTGAAAGAAGAAGATGAAGAAGTACGCATGGTGTTGAAGTTATAACTATCTGAGACAGTTGTGGGAGATAGAAGCTTGATTCAAAGCCTTCTGCAGTTGATGGAAAGCTATCACTTGGCCTTTTGGATTATTTCTTGGTTCTAAAAGCTTTATGTTCTTCCCAAACTTTGAATTTCCGAAAGCTGTCTTAAAAGTGAATTTTTAATCTGATTCTGATCCTACTGAGCATATTCAACACTTACCGCTTTGAGCAGTAGTGGCAGTCAGCTGTGCTCAGGATAAGGCTGTTGTTTAAGTGTTTCCAAGTGCAGGACGAACAATTCTTAATTATAGTTTTTCATACTGAAAGACTTCTCTGAAGTCCAGCGTGCGCACTCATGAATTAATCCTCCTACATCACCTGTTAAAAAAGTCAAACCCTAGCAATCTGACTTCTCAGATGAAACAATTGAGGTGGAGAAGTAAACAATGTGATCAAACCACAGATGCAAGTGAGTGTTACAGTCAGTATGAAAAGGCTGCTCTTTGCATGGCAATAAACCAGATGTCTTTCAGCTTGATGCTTCTCAGTTCCTACTAAACACATGATTCAGTCTCACTGAAGATACATGAAATTAGACAAGCTAACTGAGACCCAGATATCTCAGATTCACATTCAGCTTTTTAGATATCGGTCAAGTACAGTGCTGAATCATGAATTCCAGTACATTTACCACATCCAAAGTGAGCACGAAATAGCCAGCCCAGCTGCCTCAGGACTGAGATTTGCTGAACTAAGATTTCAAGGAGGGCCTTGATTTCCCCAGGCTGCCTGAGCTTGAGCTGTTGGAGCTGGGTGGAAGAAGAAGAAGAAGAAAACTGTATTCTGAGGCACTCAGGTTTGTCCCTCTTCCCTCGTGCTAGAAAGGGGAACACCTTTCTCAGGTTAATAAACCTGACTCATACCTTTGATTTGAATTTGAGAGAGTTATCTGAGTTGGATAGGAGATTTTTGCCTCCTTTTGCAAGTCAGTATTTGCCAATGTGCTAGCAGATATCACCAGATCACTGTTTCACTGTTTTCTGTAGGTAAAATATAAAGGTCTAGCTATTCCAAAGAACTCTTCATGCAGCAGTTCTTCAGACAGAACTAAGGACAGCAGACAGATTTGCACTGAAGGTTAGCAACAGCCAAGAGAACAATGGAAAACCCTTCTACTTCCCATAATGGAAATGTGATTGTTGCTAAAATAACTTGCTTGAATAATGAACTTGATTAAATAATGGCTTTAATCTCCAAAGAAAACAAATACTGCAAGCTTATGATGACACAAACACGCCATATCACCTAGTGGCATGACAGGAATCCTTTTTGCATTTCCTGCATTGTCTCTGCATTTCCTGCAGGGAATGCATTTTCAGAATGCGCTGTAAACATTGCAAAGGCAATCTTTGTGTCAAGGCTATGGGCCTCAAGCCATACAGCTACACTTGATGCAGCTTGAGGATTTGCAGGTACCTCACCAAAGGTTTCTTCTGTCTATAAAAATTCAAGCATGTGAAAAGAAGCACTGTGCACTGAGGTAACCTGGCAAAAAGAGATTGCCAAAGACCCTTTCTTTTTTCTCTTTAGAAAATCAAGGTTGAATTTGGTAATGCCAAATCTCTTGGATCCAAGGGATACTTTAGAAGAATTGTTAGGAGATGGGCATAGACTCGAGCAATTTCTTTGGCCAGTGTGTGGGACTAGGGATCTGGTAGGGGAAGGTAGTGGAAGCGGGCAGACTGACATGATCCAACTTAACAACCACCCAAGTATGGGTTTTCCTATAGATCTGAGTCCATAGAAATCTGGGAGACAGTAGTATGCACACCAAACAACCTGTTGTCTACAATGAATGTATCTCGAGCCACCATGATCATCTCTAAAGATGGCAAGACAAGCCATCAGTCAGAAACTCCCTGCATGGACTGGAATTGTCTTTAGAGGATGATGCTGTGTGAATCAAGTGATATTACAGTGGCACACTGGACAACTCATATCCTTGGAGTACACTGGAGAATGAAAGCCATTCTGAAGATGAACATAGTGAAATGCTTTCAAAGACCAGAGGACATTGCAGTAAATAAGGTTCAGTACAGACCACCCAAAACTGCTCATGTAACTGCTGTTAGCCCTATGTGAGATAACAAATGTGTAGAATGTTCTCTAAACTTTACTCCTTACCCAAAAAGTTCCCAGATCAATCCAAGTATTGTTTTTTTAAAAGCTGATGTTTTGCTATGAATCGCATGACAAGGAGTCTAACAAAGGTGTCCTGGAAGGCAATATTTTGTACTGATATTCCTTGTTTCCCCCCGTTGCCATATCATTCAACACAACACTTTAGGCCCTAAAAGCAGGCACCATCTGAGATAGGGACCAACACCAGCCCTTCTGAAATCAGTTCCATCCTTCAGCCACAAAGGTATCTGCATCTCCTGTGTCTGCAGTTTGTTGAAGCAGTACTGGGAGCACTGCTGAACATTCAGTCAATGAGGATTCAGTCAGACCAGTCTGGGCAGGGATTTTGTATTCAGTGTGAGTCCCCAAGGAGTCTGCTGCATTTGGCCTCCCGGTTTTTGCAGCTCAGGCTTTCTTTTGAGCGCCTAACTTGACCAACTCACAGGCAGCAAGAATTTGATTAAATAGTGCTTGTTTTAGCTTGGTTTTCTAGGAAAACAAGAGCTTACAGGGTTATGCTACCTTTTTTCTGTTTATTCATCTGTCTGCTTCCTGTAATATTTGAACTGGTTAGTCAATTTCAAACAAAAGTAGGACAGAGGTCCTGGGGAGAATCAAATTAATAGAAATGAGCATGCTATTAATGCTTGTTTTGAGGGAAGGACAGGGAGAAGCATACCCTGTTGGGTAGCAGTGAGCATTGGCAAGTGATTCACTCTTCTAGGAGTGTTTTTCCTTCTAGATGTGTTAACCAGAACACAATTGGGAGACGTGAAATACCAAAAGGAGTGCATGAAGTAGGGCCAAAAGAGTGAATCTGTAGGAAGAGAGACTTAACAAAACATGGAAGTTTTTTCACCATTGGTATAAATTCTTTGTGATTCATGTGCCCTGCTAGCAGGCAAACAATACCATAGTTTTCTTGGTGATTCAACAGCAACAATGTAGCTAGTCTCTTTGAAATTCTGCCAGCTCTAACTAGAGGACTCCTTCTTTTTCTTTGCTGGCAGAGGGAAGAACTTCTGGTTACCAAAGGGAAACTCTGTGGTAAATGCCCAGGCTTCTGCCTCAACATCGCAGAGATGGAATTATGAAGAAAACAGCTGAAGCAAGATATGTCATGGCATTCATCTTGGTCCACCCTTTCCATAGTCTATATTAATGCCAGCAACAACTCCTTCATGGCATGTAGGGGGCAGAGCTGCATTGCAATGTTTAATCCTGAGGCATCCCTGCCTGCTTTGGTAGTCATTCAAAATGTAGAAGGCTCTGTTGGCTTTCAGTGACAAAGGACTGGCTCTTGGCAGTAGCTGCCTCTTATCAACACACTGTAAAAATCTCCAGGTATAAATAACAGTTATTTTCTCTCAGAAACTGATGTCATCTTAGACAAGATGTCCGGGGGGAATCCAGAAAGTCAAAAATATCTAAACCGTATTTAATCAGTAAGGAACAGGCTACAAGCCATCTAGCGGTTCCTGATGGCGGTTAGGAGGGATGTTGACACATGAGTACAATCCTGAGGGTTTCGTCAAAGTGTTAACATTTTATAAAATGGTATTTTTACTGGGTTTGCCCCCAACATGTCAATTAATCCCTCAGAGCTGACAGTAGAGATCTACCACATCCCACCTAGCTGTGGGCTGAGGGGTTTCTTTAAATTGTTTTCTCATTGCCCTTTCATGCTACATGGATCCAGCATGTCCCCCGGACTGTTAGTCTGTGGTCCATATGCACAGGTTAAAAATGTTAATCTAGCCCATATCAGCTGTGTTAATGCATAAACACCATTTTAACCATCCCTATTATTTCCAGGCCTGGATATCCTACTTTCTCCCAGGCAATCCTTTCAAATGTTTCACTATATTAACAAATGGAAAACATCTAATCTAAATTTCCCTTCCTATAATTTCAGCCAGCTGGTTTTATCTTATTCACCATGGGCAGAGAGAACAGATTGCACCTTTCTCTCCTGAAGCACTCTTGTAATTACATGAGAAAGGATCATATGGCCCCTGAGTTGCCTCTTCTCTAAAGAAAAACAACCCTGGCTGTTGTTCAGCCTTCCTCATAAGTCCTGCTCCCTGTGTAACTTGTTTGTATTGAGATAGGCCTACCACCTGGATAAAGCAAAAATGCAACAGTTTACTTTCTCATTAGAGCTGAGCAGTGATTACCGCAGCTATCTGTCACCAAGCGTGAAGAAAATATTTCGGACTTATAGATCATACATACTTAGATTCAAACCCATGTTCTGCTGCTGCCAGTTTGTCTAGTGCTGGGCAAATTGAATACCAGTTCACAGCTCCTTCGATTGACAGACAGGTCTAGAAATAGCAATTTTCTTAACTTAGATAGCACGACCAAAGTAATATAAAGTTGGAGTTCGTGCAGATGTTGTAAAGACTGGTGGAAGAGCTCACTGTTATGATAGACTTCCATGAGTATAGGTGTTTTCTCTTAGAAATTACTTTAAAAATCTTGATCTGAAACACTGCTGGTGTCTTTAAAAATCAAAGTTCTTCCGTAGTGACTATATCAAACGGGTGGGATATCAGTAGCTTCCAAATACATGTGGGGAAGTACAGCACTTCAGAATACCAGGAATCCACCGGTAAGTATTGATATGTGAAGCCCTCCAAGTGAATGATTAAACCGATTTGCCTAACATTGCCATGACTCATGGGTTTCCTAGTACCAAGCCATCTGAGCCTTTTGGAAGGATTCTCTCTACAGTGGGTGTATTCCTCCTCCTAGGAGATGATTACAAATATCAGAATGTTTTCAGGTTCAGGCTGGTCTTATTTTTGTTTCACTGCAGAAAAGACTCACATGGAGTCATCGAAACACTTACTGTTAAAAGTTTTCCTTTAGACTGAAACTTTTTATAGAATCACCTTCTTTAGTTACACTGGCCAAGGGACTTTGTATCAAAGCTTTGTATGGAGTTTTATAGGCTTCTGAACTTAAAAAGAGAGAAAGATTTCGGTTCTGATTTTAATGAATTAAATCATAAGACAAATCTCTCCCTGTAACAATAACAGAGAGCACCATTTCAGAGCACTTTCTGAAATGGTGTGGGCATATTAAAAACACCAACATTGCTTGTTTTTACTGATTATTGAAAGAATGAGTCCCTTGGGGGTAGATGTAAGCAAGCAAAAAGAAGCTTGTATTTTTTTGTAAAAGCTAGGGCTGTGTTGTAAGTTACAATCTCCAGATGAGCCAAGCCCTCTTGCAAACATTCTTCACATTGCACATCCACTTAATTCATATCAGTCTACAAGCAGTTTATTTAGGTGCTACAGTCAGCTCCTGTGTGGTAATAGGAGTGCTGAGGTGTATCTCACAGCTCTTGCTGCCAAATACCACTCTAGGGATTGCTTTGAGGAGCACGGTGGCAGAACTTGTTTGTTCTGCTCCCAGCCTCCATCTTCTTAGCCCATCAGTTTATTTAACTGAGTTATACCCAGTTCAGCCTGTTCAATGTGTGTTAACCGTAGCTCGCTCACAGGTAGATGAAGTAATTCAAGCCTTCAGCTGCGCTCATTGTTCTGGAAGGACAGAGATGGTGATGACACCATGCTGGACAGATGTGGAAGTAGCTGACAAATACTGCTGCAAATTTCCCTTGTGTGATTAGCACAGAACCACAGCTCATTACCCTGACGACCGTGAGTGTCTCCTGAATTTTGGCAAGAGACATTGTATAACACAGGGTAACTTGCAGTACCAAGAAATGCACATTTCCTAGGGCTCGAGGGAAGAGCAACTAAGGCACAAACAGAGGCCTATTATCAGTGCTCATTTCAATGTAACTCCAGGCAAAGGAAGCCTTGAAAGCTGTTATTTATGGAGACTGGAAGAGGGAACTACTTTTCCATACAAATGAGACAAGACTGTATTTCTACAGGAAAGAGATGTTTACCCAAGCAATGCATCAATAATTAGGAGAGGTGAGTTACTGGAGTTGATAACTCAGCTTTGTTAGAAATCTCACTTTTGGGCTTTTAGTTGATGAAAAAATTCTCCAGGACTTAATCTCGAACTCAGGAATTGAATTAGGGCAGAACAACAAGATTTTCTGCCTCTGACCCCAGGGAGGCCAAGCATAGCCAGCATGGACTTCCTTTCATTAACACAACCTTTGGGACTTTAGCTGCAGGCTGTGTGGGTCAATGTCATAAGTTTTATTACTGGTTATTAGAGTGGATCACAGATAAAGAGATAAAGAACAAAATACCTAAAAATTACATGCTTACTTTGTGCCAGCATTGATGGTCCTCCACTGAGGTTAACCAGGCTCACAGTACATCAACAACACTCTCCTTCCACACTGGGTATTGCAGGGGTCAGGCTTAGCAGGGCAGCATGAGGAAAAGGGGCTACCTGGTCAGTAAGATCTTCCCACTAGCACAAGCACAGCAACAATACAACACGAGGGGATGCACTCATCTGCAGGTATCCTGCTTGCGTTTATCTTGGAGAACAGGTCCTACAAGGAGCGGCTAAGGGAACTCGGTCTGTTTAGCTCAGAGAAGAGGAGGCTGAGGGGAGACCTCATCACTGTCTACAATTACCTGAAAGGAGGTCATGGTGAGGTGGACATTGGTCTCTTCTCACAAGTGACAGGTGATGGGATGAGAGGAAACGGCCACAAGTTGCACCAAGGCAGGGTCAGACCGGACATCAGGAAAAATTTCTTTACTGAAAGGTTTCTCAGGCACTGGCACAGCTGCCCAGGGAGGTGGCTGATTCACCATTCATGGAGGGGTTTAAAAGATGGGTAGATGAGTTTCTGAGAGATGTGGTACACTTGGACTCGATGATCTCAGAGGTCTCTTCCAACCAGATGATTCTATGATTCTAAAGTGGCAGAGGGTAAATCAAATCACCCAAGAAAGGAAAGTGGTCCCTGTTAGCCTCCCCTCCTGTCTTATGCCTGTCCACGATTACATCTTTTCTCCACCTTTGGGCTGGACTTTGCACCGGACTGCAAAATGGAAACACAAATGGGAACTTCATTCCTAGCAAAGGAGCAGGTACTGTGCTTTCTCATTTTCCAAAACCCTGAGTCACTTTCTCTAAGTTTAAGCAAAAGTCACACATGAAGTTTAAGCCGCTCTTGAAAGCGTTAAGTCTTTTGGTACAGATGGTTACCTTTCTTTCATTGTTACCATCTCCACTAGAGTAAAAAAGAAATTAAAAAATCCTATCCAATGTTTCCTCATATTCACAAGTCACATACAGCTCAGTTTAAAAGTGTTTCCTGCTCCATAGGAAAATGAAAATGGATGAAAATATTGCAGGAAGGGAATACAATATATAAATTAGTACACACAAATCACCTTCTTGCATTTTGGCTCCATGAAGCTTTGGGTTCCATTAGTAACAAAAGTTCCTAATAAACCATCTCAACTTAGGCAGCTCTGGCATTCACAACTGCATAAACAGAAAAATTCATGTATTCATCAATTCAGTACAAAACTTAAAACTTTCCATCAGAAAGCATTTGTAACAGATACTGCCTACTATTATTTCTTATGCAAGATCAACATTGACATTCCCAGGTATCCTGTATCATCTGCGAGTTGTGATTTTATGTCTATGAATTACAGCTGCTGTCTACCATTCTGTATATTGATAGACATGTGAGTGGCAAGCAAGAGTTGGATATAACAATCTATTCATTTCTCCACTGGCTCTTACGCATCCACATGGAAAGAATATACCCGTGGACTTTTAGAAGACACAAACCGGAAAACACTAGGGGGCATGGTGAATTCAAGCTCCAGGCAAAAAGTCAGAGCTGAAAAAAAATCCTTTCAATTAATTTTATCTTCACAGTATCACAGTATCACAAGGTTGGAAAGGACCTCTGAGATCATCAAGTCCAACCTATAACCTAACACTAACACGAACACTAACACCAACCATCATCTAGACCATGGCACTCAGTGCCTCATCCAGTCTCCCTTTAAACACCTCCAGGGTCGGTGACTCCACCACCTCCCTGGGCAGCCCATTCCAATGGCCAATCACCCTTTCAGTGAAGAATTTTTTCCTCACATCAAGTCTAAACTTTCCCTGACGAAGCTTAAGTCCATGCCCTCTGGTTCTGCCACTGGTCACCTGAGAGAAGAGACCAACCCCTGCCCGACTACAACCTCCTTTTAGGTAGTTGTAGAGAGCAATGAGGTCTCCCCTGAGCCTCCTCTTCTCCAGGCTAAACAGCCCCAATTCCCTCAGTCGCTCCTCATAGGGCTTGTGCTCCAGCCCCCTCACCATCTTCGTTGCCCTCCTCTGAACACATTCCAGTATCCTAACATCTTTCCCATACTGGGGGGCCCAGAACTGGACACAATATTCAATATTCAAGGTGAGGCCTGACCAGTGCCGAGTACAGGGGGATGATAACTTCTCTGGTCCTGCTCACTACACTATTCCTGATGCAGGCCAGGATTCCATTGGCCTTCTTGGCCACCTGGGCACACTGCTGGCTCATGTTGAGCTTCCTGTCCACCAGCACTCCCAGGTCCTTTTCCCAGTCTGTAGCTCTGCATGGGATTGTTGTGTCCAAAATGAAGTACCCGACATTTGGACTTATTAAATATCATCCCATTAGAATCAGCCCAGCTCTCCAATCTGTCCAGGTCCCTCTGTAGGGCCATCCTACCCTCTAACAGATCAACTCTTCCTCCCAGCTTGGTATCATCTGCAAATTTGCTGATGATGGACTCAATCCCCTCATCCAAATCGTCAATAAAGATATTAAACAGGACGGGACCCAATACCGATCCCTGGGGGACACCACTGGTGACCGGCCGCCAACTGGATGAAACACCATTTACCATCACTCTTTGGGCTTGGCCATCCAGCCAATTCCTAACCCAGCACAAAGTGCTCCCATCTAGGCCACGGGCTGCCAGCTTCCCTAGGAGTCTACTGTGGGGGACCGTGTCAAAGGCCTTACTGAAGTCCAGGTATACCACATCCACAGCCTTCCTCTCATCCACCAGGCGAGTCACATGGTCATAAAAGGAGATCAGGTTGGTCAGGCAGGACCTACCCCTCCTAAATCCATGCTGGCTGGGCCTGATTTCTTGACCGTTCTGCAGGTGCCGCATGATTTCACCCAGGATTATCTTCTCCATGATTTTACCTGGGACCGAGGTCAGGCTGACAGGTCTGTAATTACCTGGATCATCCTTACGGCCCTTCTTGTGGATGGGCGTCACATTGGCCAACTTCCAGTCTTCCGGGACCTCTCCAGAGAGCCAGGACTGTTGAAAGATGATGGAGAGCGGCTTAGCAAGCTCATCCGCCAGCTCTCTCAGCACCCTAGGATGGATCCCATCCAGCCCCATAGACTTATGAGGGTCCAAGCGGCTCAGCAGGTCTCTAACCTCCTCCTCATGGATTGCAGGAGGGCCACTTCCTTAGCTGCACTCATAAGCAGTTTCCTCAAATTTACTTGCTGTGTAAAATCCTTTGCTGAATTGTTTCAGGAAATCATTTCATGTTTTCACTGAATTCCAGTGCTGCTTGTTGTAAATTTTAGCTCTGCCCTCTCTTGAATTGCTTTGCGCAAATACGTAAATCACGTTCAATTTTCTATTCCCTGACTACACAAATGAAATACAAACCCAACATTTCTTGACTATTCAGGTTAATAAAAACAAAACCTGCTTTTTATGACTACGGAATTCAAATGTTGGCTTGTGTGATCATTCCTGATGAGAAAACAGACACAGGAGAACTTCACAAAAATAACATTTTTTTTTTTAAATGTGAGGGAATATTCCAGCATAACATGGCCACGAACAATAATACTTCATCCATATAATAAGATAAACAGTTGAGAAACTTAGATATTTCAGAGTTTTCCATGTCATTCCCTGCCTTCAGCTGAAATACAATTTGTTCATAAACCCCCCCACATTAAACCAATCTTAAACCAGCAATAGCTGCATCAGTAACCACACTTCTTATGTGCTTCTGCTGTAATAGAATTATTCATGTCATATTGCAAAAACGTTTTATCATGTATCATGCTTAATTATTCTGATATAAAAAATGTAACCAAAAATACTTTTAAATGAACGTATAACATACATACAGGGCAGATGCTTCATTCGTTCCAAATTGCTTTTTTTAACGTTTTTGTTAGAGCTACCTTTTATATCTCATTTTAAATTAGACAATGTGTTTCTGGGTTTGTCATTAAAAAAGAGAAAAATTGTCTGTGATTTTAAGCAAAAGCATATGAAATCTCCATAGGCACGAATCCATCATTTCTCTCTTCACCTTAGTTCCATGCAGAGGCCGTTGGTTACTCAGGGTGGAGGAAGAAATGTGCTACCCATGTTAAAAGGACTCATGGAAGATACTGCCTTGCTGACTTAGGTAGTCTTCCATAAACCACTCTTTGCTAGAGGCTGGTTTGTCTCCCACAAGTAGAACGCTGGGTGTCCTGACACCAGTGGAAGTTACCTTCACATTTGATTTGGCTACGACTTAATTCAGTAAAGATAGAGTTTCAGGCATCAGGAAATCCCGTAGTAACCGTGTGGTAGTAAGAACTATGTAGCTGGGCATAGTAACAGAGTAACAGTGCTGGGCACTGCACACCCCCCTCACAAAGCTTAGATTTACCGGAAAGAATGATACACAATAAAAGCCACGGGACTTCCTTCTGGAGGACGGCTGTGGATGGAGGACTTGTATCCATACCACTTGAAGTTTGATCTCACAAATACTGGAGCAACCTTCGGGGCTCGAGAAGTCCCAGGTTTCCACAGGCAATCAGAAAAACTTCAATACAATAAAGTATGCAGGCACACAGGCATCTGTTACCCATTGCAGGCACTGAAACCTGGCACCTTCACAGAATCACTCATAGATTGTTCTTTATTAGAAGGAATCGTAAAGATCTTCTCATTCCAACCTCCCTATCGAGGGCAGGGACACCTCACACCAGACCAGACTGCTCAAGGCCCCATCCAGCCTGGCCTTGAACACTTCCAGGGAGGGACATCCACAGCTTCCCTGGGCAACCAGTGCCAGTGCCTCACCGCCCTCATTGTGAACGCGTTTTTGCTCCAGCCGAGAACTCACGCCCCACCCCTCTCCGGCGGAACAAGGACCCGCAGCTGCCCTCCCCGCTCACCCGCGCAGGGCCCGGGCTGCAAGGGCCACCCTGACCCGTGAGGCTCCGCCCCGCCGCCCGTGCCGCCCGCCTGCTCCCGCCATGCTGGCCCAGGGCGTCCTCCGCCGCCCGCTCGCCGCCGCCGCCGCCCACCTCGCCCGGGCGCGCCCGCAGGTAACGGCGCGGGCGCCGCGGGGAATCCCAGCGCCACGGGGAGCGGCGGGGAGCGGGGGTCGCGGGGCTGCGAGGGGGCGGGGGCCTCGGGGGGCGGGGTTTGGATCCGCCCCGGCGGGATTCAGTGCTCGGGCTGGCGTGGGGGCGGGGCTTGGGCGCGTGGGAGCGGGGTTTGGTTTGGTGGGGGCGGGATTAGGCGCCGCGGGGGAGAGGTTTAGTCCTCCCGGGCTGGTTGTGCGTGTTGTCGCGATATAGATTTATAGAATCACAGAGTAGTTTGGGTTGGAAGGGACTTTAAAGCCCATCCGGTTCCAGCCTCCTTGCCATGGGCAGGGACACCTCCCACCAGACCAGGCTGCTCAGGACACCATCCAACCTGTCACTGAATAGTTCCAGGGAGGGGGCATCCACAGCTTCCCTGGGCAACCTCTGCCAGCGTCTCACCGCCCTCATTGTAAAGTATTTCTTCATAATGTCTAATCTAAGTCTTCCCCCTTCCGGTTTAAAGCCATTCCACCTCATCCTATTACCACTTGCCCTTGTGAAAAAAGTCCCTCCCCAGTTTTCCTGTAGTCCCTTCAGGTACCGGAAGGCTGCTATAAGGTCTCCCCAGAGCCTTCTCTTCTTCAGGCTGAACAACCCCTACTCCCTCAGCCTGTCCTCGTAGCAGAGGTACTCTAACGCTCTGATCATGTTCCAGACGAGGGCTGCTAAGGACATTCTCCATAATGGGGCTGTTTCCAAGCACTGGCACACCTTGTACTAAGTGTCATCCCCAGGTCTTCTCCAGAATCTCATGGAATATTCTTTGGATAGGAGAGGTGGTCGTGCATCGGCCCAGTATGTACTTGTGTGACGAAAAAACATCTAGGCTTCTCTTTTACTGCAGAATTCAGTAGTGAATGGGTCACTGGTACAGGATTAGTGTTCAGGATCCTGTGGGGATTTAGAGACTGGAACTGCTAAAAGAAGCTATGGCACATGGCCATCAAAACTCAGTGTGTACTGCTCCAAAGAGCCATTAGGAAACTCGACCTTTGGTCTTGGCCAATCTGTATTTGGTGGCTTGAGCTGTATGGTGTGCATACCCGCTGGTGCTTGTGAATTCAGTCATGTCCAAAATCCATCCTGTAGTCACCTCTGTGCAAATTTGGACTAAGGCCAAATATTTAGTTTTATTGGAGAGTGGCATGTTCCATGTTTTTGAGGGAGCTCCAAAGGTAAGCATATTCTGGGACTTCCAAAAGGTTTTATTTTAAATGAACAGAAAATCTCCTCTCAACCAGCCTTTACGGAGCAGCCAGCGCAAGGCAAGGATGCAGACTTTATAAATCTTGTACTGCTAGGAATCATTTTTTTCCCAAGCATTGGTATCTTTTTCTTTCTTTTGCCAACAATGTGTTATTTGCTAATTCTGGTGTAAGATTGTAATTAGAAAACAGATTGCAGTAGTGTGAGTTGTTTGGATAAGCACAACGGAGGCATCCTAATGCTGGCTTCCTGAGGAAGGAGTATGAGAAAAGGAAAAATACTACTTTGTTATGAGTTAATAATTAAACAGTTGAGTGTGACTAATAAAAGACACATCACGGTCTGTTGAACTGCTGTTGCAGTTGGAGTTGCAGCAAATAATGCATATGGGAAATACTTCCAAAGAAATGAAGTTGGAAGATACTTCTGTAGTGGAGATCATCCTCTCTCCCACCAGTAAAAAAATCCATATATAGTATAACACTGTTTAAAAAAAAAGGCTAGAAACTAGACAGAAGATTGTTTCCTAGTTTAAGAATTAGTTCTAGTTATTTTTATTAATATTTTCTCTCAGATACTTGCATCGCTTGCTACAGGGCCTAGACAAAATAATGGCATTTTCTACGAAATTCGCACTTATGATATTAAGCCATCAAAGATGAAAGAGTTTGTGGAAATGGCCAACAAGTACATTCACCTTCGTACAGCTCACTCGGAGCTGGTGGGATTCTGGTCTGCAGAGCTGGGAGCGATGAATAAAGTGGTCCACATTTGGAAATATGGTATGCTCACCGTCCGCTTGTGCTGCTCTGCTCTGTCTCTGCTCCCTGTCTCCTAGGCAAGAAGGCAAGGCGAACCCTTACTTGGCTTTTATGTATTGCTCTTACAGTAAGAAAGTTTCAAGAAAAAATTTCTTCCTGTACTGATTACTGAAAAGAACACAGGAGAGACTGTCAGGGCAGTTTTTACATGTTGGGATGAGAGAGTTATAGCTGTACTTAAACAGTTATCTCTACTCTAAACAGGAATAATAGAGCAACTGCAGCACAGTGCTTAGTTCATGGTAAATATTTTTGACTTAGGGACAGTTCCTAACCCACAAATACCTTAAGAATTTGAAAATGGAGGGGGAAAAGTTTGAGACCACCTTAATAAGATAACACATGTAAGTGCAGACAATCTATATGTAGCTTGTGCATGTTTATGTGCATGTGTAACTGTTATGAAATTTTACTTCAGTGTGCCAGTCACTCCTCTAAACCAACAAGCTTTGAATGCTTAAAATCCTGCAGCTGGACTATACTGAGGTGGGAAGCCACTCCACCAGCTCCAACTTCCCAAATGCAGAAGTGTTTGCTACATAAGACTTGGTAGCAACAGCCTCTTGCGGTCTTACCAGCTTTTTATGTTATTGGAGTCTGTGCTGACCGGGAAGGCACTAATGAGCCAAGAAAAGCCACAATTGTGTGAGAAACTAGGTATGCTGGCTCACCTCTTTGTGGAGCCTAAGACAACTTGATGCTTGGATTGTGGAGGAGTAGGAAGGCCCACTCTTATAATTTCTTTTGATGCCTGCTGCAGGGTGCATCTTTAGGATGAGACAGAGAATTTTGTTTCTGGAAGTCCTCAGTCTGCTTGTTGAAATACAGCCTATTTGCAGTACCTTTTTAGATTATAACCACACCTTTTGTCCTGGAGGGGTGAAGGGACCTGTTCTTTGTTGACAGGAATATTATGAGTTTACATGTGTCTGTGAATAATAAATGGTCCTGCTTCTCAGAACTTTTTAGCTTTGTCTGTGGTTCGTTTCTGTAGAATAAGTCACTCATTTTTAATAATCCAGGAGAAACTTTTAAAATGCAAAACTAAGGAAAAAACTATAATTTTTATGTGTTTCTTAATGGCATTTACATGTATAAGGTACAACATCCTTTCTCCTTGATTCATCAGATTCCTGCTATCTTTTTAATAGTTAAAAATAATAGGTATGTTTTTCAAGCTTCTTCCCATTCTCAGATACTGTATTTTTCTCTTGTATTATGGAAGGCTGTCTAAGTAAACATAGTGCTTAAGATGCCACTGCAGCCTAACCAATTGAAAATGAGACACACTTAATTAAGTGGATTTGTTTTAATTAAGAAAAAAAAGAAGAAAAGGCTTAGATTTTGGGCATTTAGTAACTTTTTGTATAGCTGAACAAACAAATATGACTTCTACACTTATAATTTTGACATTTTATAAAAGCAAAAACTTGTATTTTTCCTTAATTTTCTCTTTAGTCTACCACCAAGAGAAAATTTCTTCTGAATTTTCTTTTGCACATCAGTTCCCTATCCTCTGTACTTCTCTGAATCTCCTTATCCTTGATGACTGTTGCCACATCCAGTAGTCCCTGCAGATGCCATATATGAATATTTCTTAATAGTAATATTGTATAATGTATTTTAACTTTTTTGTAAACCTTCTTGGAAATTTGGTTTAGCTTGAAAACGTTTAAATATGAGAAGTAAAGCAAAGGTATTTGCAGAATTTAAAGGAACGTTACCACCTCTGCTTCAAGTTAACACACTGTTTAAAAGTATTGGTTTCAAACATATCTCAATGCAACTTGCCTCCTTGTAATTGTACACTTTGATTGAGTCTGATGTTACATTAAGTGAATTTATTTTGCAGTTTGTTTTCTTTATTTTCCTTTCTCACAGATAATTTTGCTCACAGAACAGCAGTCCGACATGCATTAGCCAATGACAAAGACTGGCAGGGAAAATTCATTTCCCCGGTTCTTCCCTTGATAGAAAAGCAACACAATGAGGTTGCTTATCTGGTACCCTGGTGTCAGCTTGGGAAGCCTCCAAAGGAAGGGGGTGAGCTTATTTTCTCTTTTGCTGATTAAAGTTACTGATGCTGATGGACTAACAAAAAATGGTGTCAAGTTTAAATCATGTTATTACATGGGTTTATAACTTTTTATGTAACAAATGCATGTACCACCTTCGTGAAAAAAAAGTGACATAACACAGATGAAGAACAAAGTTCTTAAGGATTTTACAGAAAGTTACATCCATAACTGACCAGATTCCTGTTCAGTAAGGTTGTAAAGGGTTGTGTGAGTTGCCTAAACGATGCAAAATGGCAACGCTGTAGTTGTAGTCAGAGCAGTCATGCTAGACTCGCTTTGTCCATCCACTAGTCAGAGGGCATTTCCTGGAGATACTAAAGGTAACGATTGTTCTCTTTGACAGAGGTTTTTATCTTTTATCAGTTTGCTTTGATGTCACTGCTTCATTTGCCTAAGTTTTAAGAAAAATAACCCCCCCTATGTTTTAAAGATATATGCAAGTCAAGCATACTTTGTAACAATCATAGATGAGGTTTAAATCTTCCTGTCTTTATATATTTTAATTGTCTCTGTAGCAAATGTGGTATTAATAGCATTGACTGTTCCCCGATTAACGAACATACAAATTTTTTTGAATGAAGTTACGTCAAACAGGCCTTGCTTTAGCTCTCAGCATGTGCATACATACAGTAATTTTTGTTCTTCATTTCCCTGTAATTCTGAATTTTATACTCTTATAATTGAATTTGAAAGCATTCCATTTTTCTCCTAAAAGTGGAGAGCTGACTTTTCAAACACGTTGTTCTGATGTCAATTGATCTTGAGCCCATTGCTGGAGAATGTGACCAGGCATACATTGCCATATGGCAAGTTGTCAGCAATTGTGACCTAGTGTAACTACCTGAACAGAAAGGAGATGGATTATGTCTTGTAGCAGGACTGCAGATAATCAGCAAATTGTGCTATTTGTCTACAATTAAGCAGAGATGCTAACGTACTCCTGGTCTGTTGGTTATGCCTTCAGATCTCACAGTGACTAATTGCCAGGAGTCAAGGAGTTTATAATGTCATAACACAATGCCAGAAAACATTACCAGCCTTAGAAAAACCCACCTTTCGTTGTTCAGCCGTCTAAATCCTGCAGACGTGTATGAGTATTTGTGATTACTGCAAAGTAGTCTGAATGCCCCCAGATTTCCAGGCAACACAGAAAATTGATAGATTGGGATTTGTGTGAAGTCTTCTGTTCCTCTGGGTTCAGTTCTTCTATTTACACTTGAACTAGCTCCAGTTAATAAGCTGCTCGCCTGTGCTCTTGTGAGCCCCTGGAAGCTGTGAAATGTTGGGCATGCTGGGATGAACACAGGGAACTGCAGTACTAGTTTTACTGTAAACACATCATGGCCATGACACACAGGTTGAGAACTGGCATTTTAATTTGTATTCCCTTCCTTGAGGTTGTATTTGCTTTTAATTCCAGGAATATACGAATGGGTTACTTTCCAGATGAAGTCTGGTGGGCCAGCATTGTGGGGTGAATCGTTTCAAGCTGCAATCAATGCCCACATCAAGACAGGGTACACCAAGCTGATTGGTGTTTTCCACACGGAGTATGGATTACTTAACAGAGGTAATACTCAATTTCAGATACAGACTTTGGCATGGGAAGGGGTGGAGGGAGCAGGCCAAGCCTTTGTCCTGGATCAGGATTGGCTAGCTTGGTGAACTTACTGGTGTAGATCACCAAAGTCCTGTAAACAGTCCTTGAACTGTTTGTGTATTAGGTTATATGCTTAAGCCAGGTGCTGCTGTCTTAAAAGACTGCCAGATCTGATGTCAGAGTCAAAGCTTTTAAAGGCTCAGCAAAGGATACTTCCTTTCCTGGAGAACTGTTTTAGATAACCGCAAGGCATCTGACAGGTGAAGGCAGACTGTTAGGACTTGCAGTATATCTTGTATTGCAGCCTAATAGTATTGAGCTGACTTTATTTGTACTTTCTCAGTCCATGCGATCTGGTGGAACGAGAGCCCAGATCAACGGGCAGCAGGAAGGCACAGTGCCCATGAAGATGCTAGAGTGGTAGCAGCTGGTAAGAGATAATGGATCCAGAGAACTCACTTGTGTTACCTACATGCACAATAAGAAAAGTATTATTTCACATTGTATTACTGTCTTAATTAAATATGCATTTAATTGCAGTGCGGGAGAGTGTCAGATTCTTAGAGACTCAGCAAAATATGCTCCTGATTCCTTTGCAATGCTCGCCGCTTAAGTAACCCTCTTCTGAAGAATGTAACCAGTGCCAGAAAGATGGAAGTGCTATCAGAAAGTGCCATCACTGGATCATCATAACCTCATAAATCAAACTGTTCTTGTTTACAGTAAATGCATGCAAATGGCCGATCAGTAGCAACGTAAATCACTAAAATTCTGTACCCTGATAGGAATTGCTGAACTAAACTTTATGGTGATGTTCCTGCCTCCCCAGGAAAAAGAACTCAAGTCATGTCACTTACAGCATAAACCACACTTCATCTATCTTTTATGTTAACTCCTCAGTTCTTAATACTTTGCTGCATAGCTAGATCACTTCATTTACAAGGTTTGATTAGTGCTGTTCTCCAGTGTTACAGCTCAGGGCTGGTATTATTTTCATATCATACTTCGGTGACTTGCAGTTATCACACCTTGGCTATTGCATACTGGTTTACGGAGGAATGCCTCCCCAAACCTGTTAACCAGTTGTACTTCTAATCAGACTTCTCACTGGAATGCTTTGTATTAATTCTGAGTAACATGCACCAGTGTGGCTGGAATTGCATCTAGAAAATGCTACAGTGAAGCTGGTCAGGTGGTTTGTCCTGATGATCTCTGTCACAAGACAAGCATTTATTCATTATTTTGCTGTAGTTCACTTTAGCCCTTTCCTTTTTTGTTCAGTAAAACCTTCCTTAAAACTGTGGATCACAATGTTTTGCCTTAGATATTGTAATATTTTTTTGTGACACTGAAGTTGATTAGCCCTTCTTGTTCAACTCAACTGATATTACATTCTTCGAAATAATTTTTGCCAGGCTGTTAAAAGCCAAATATCTTTGTATAAAGCATGAATTTTTAGTGTATATTCTTTTAAACTGTGAAATAATAAACTCTCTTCTCCAAGTCCAGAATTTTGCAAGTCTTGCATTTTGGTCATTAATGGTCCTGGTAACAGTTGCTTTAGAGCCAGAGTGAATAGCAGCAGGTGAGAGGGCACAGGGGCTGAGAAGTCAAACTTGTATTTTATGTAGAGTAGTACAAAGTACCCTCTTCTATAATGTAAAGATCACTAACTGGCAGAACACTTGAGAGGATTTAACACAGGTTAATCACTGACATGCAATTAGCAATTGATTTCACTTCTCTATTGAAGTTATCATTGTGTAGTTTGCCTAATGATGTTTTTTGCCTCTTAAAAGTGCATTAAGATCATAGAATGGTTTGGGTTGGAAGACACCTTAAAGATCACCCAGTTCCAGCCCCCTTGTCATGGTTAGGGACACCTCCCCCCAGACCAGGCTGCTCAAGACGCCATCCAGCCTGGCCTTGAACACTTCCAGGGAGGGGGCATCCACAGCTTCCCTGAGGAACCTGTCCCAGTGCCTCACCACCCTCACCGTGAGGAATTTCTTCCTCATGTCTATTCTAAATCTTCCCCCTTCCAGTTTAATTCCTTTCCCTCTCATCCTATCACTATAAGCTCTTGTAAAAGCTCCCCAGCTTTCCTGTAGGCCCCCCTTGGGTATTGGAATGCTACTGTAATGTGTCCCTAAAGCCTTCTCCTGTCCAGGCTGAACAACCCCAACTCTCTCACCCTGTCCTCAGAGCAGAGGTGCTTCAGCCCTCTTATCTTCATGGCCCCCCTCTGGACTTGTTCCAACAGCTCCACATCCTTCTTATGTTTCGGATTCCAGAACTGGACACAGTACTCCGGATGGGGTCTCACAAGAGCAGAGCAGATGGCGAGAAGGACCTCCCTCAACCTGCTGGCAACACTTCTTTTGATGCAGCCCAGGACACGGTTGGCACTTTCATCCTATCACTAGTTACTCAGGAGACGATTTCACGGAAAACACTAAAAAAACAGTGGTAGGCAATTATGCTTGTGTCCAAGGTGGGTGGATGGCATGCAGCTGCTGTAGCTAAGAGGGTATAACAGGTCCCAGCTCCTTTACTCAAGTCTTCATACATTCTTCTTCCCCTAACAGAGCCCTGTTTAGCATTTTCAGGGTGGAACAAGCCCTACTTGTAAGCAGTAAGTTAGAGTATTTTGGAGACTTTAGACTCAGTGAAAACAGGTACAGACTATTTTCAGCAAAGAGGAGGAGCAATTATCAATAGTTGCAACTTGCTGCACCTCTGTAATAGAAATACTTAGAGGCAGATAAATGATTTGGGATTCAAACATCCAGATAAGTTTGCTAACGCTCTGCAGCTGCATATGACAGTTACACTCATCACTTTCTTCAGGACTTGCTGGAAATCTTTTTATTTACCAGCTTTAGAAGACTAAAATAATACTTGCTTTTCAAATCTTGCACCAGCTCACTTATCTGAAAATACTATGTGCCCCACACTAATCTGTAGATATACTGGAACTTAGTTGTAATGCATCAAAGCTCACAACAAAGCAAAACAAAACCACGTAAAACAAGAACTTCTAACAGCACTCCTCAAAAGGACAAAGGTAAAAAATGACACTTTGAAGACAAACGGTGCCATAACAGCTTTATTTTTTACTTAATACAAGGCAATTAGAGTGCCTTTTAATACTTCACAGAACAGTTATTAGCAAATACAAATATATATACTTTTTTTGCTTTTAATGAAAGTTTCCATTTAAGGATTTAACTTAGGAATTTCAGTTGTGAAATTTCTCTAGATTTTTGCAAAGTTAACAGATATTCCAGTGCAAAAATAGATCCCATTACAGATAGCATAAAGTGCTTGGAATGAAGGACCAACTATAATTCAGGAGGGAAGGATAAGCACAAGGCAGTGGTTTAACCATGGGGAAAACACAACTCCTTACTGAAATAAAAACGTACTACAAAGAGGGATGAACGTGTCAATAGTAATAAAGTTTAAAATAAGTTAACACCTCAGTGCAGTTTCATTATCAAGAGTGGTTCACATATGGTATGTGACTCTAGAGTGATTTTTCCCCAACACACACAAGAGATTAAATTAGTGGCTGTCTGAACTTATTCCATAACAAATCTTCATGTGAGTTGCATTATGCTGTCTGTTCAGTAAAAATAGGACAAACCACAGCTGTGAAATAGTTTGGTTAATATCCATCTTTACTGTGACATTCTGTCACAGATCACAAACTCTATACGAGCATGACAGTCACAGGGCAATAGGAATCAATCTTTTTTTGGCTAAGGATAAAAGGATTATGATGTAACTGTTCCCTGCGAAATTAATCATTTATATGAGCAGTTACAAAGAGCAAACCACAGCCCTTTCAGGACCAAATCTGGATCCTCCTAGAATTCGTTCTAGTTACACATGCACCAGTTTGGTGCAGAACCTAAGCACTTCACTTTGGTGACTTAATGCTGATTTGTAATAGCGACTTTTAGCAGCGCTAAGCCTTCAACATGTGCTACTTGTTTCAATGATGCTGTAACATACCTGCAGCCTGTTACAGAGAAGTCATGGCTGTACCTCATCTGTTTATTAATTTTTCTGCACCTGGAACTCTAGTGTATTCATCACCCTGTAACTCATCCCCGTAGGGCAATGATGCCATAAAGGAATAACAATGGATGTTTTAAGTGAGGTATACCAATCCCCATCACACTCCTTTCTCAATCCCCTTAGCAATGTATTATACAGGTAAAAAAAAAAAAAAATAGTACGAAAAAGGCACTTCAGCAGAGCATGTAGTAAGCTCTTACTTTATTCCAAGGCAGGACAGAGCAGGGACTGGGAACTTGTGCTAAGCATTTCACTGTGTGTTTTAAAAATGCTGAATTGGTCAATGTTTACCAACTATACCTGGAAATATGTAATCAACCTTCTTTAGGCTCATGCTAGCATCTTTGTTGTTTGTTGGGCTGCTATGGGCACTCACAGAAGAAAATGGTCCATGACTGATACATGGCAGAGTAGCACTGAGAATCAGTGCAGAATTTGTAAGGGTATTTAATGCGGAGGCATGACATACAGCAACAGCCCAGGAACTGCACTTGGGATCAAACCACATTGGTGAACCTATTTCTGAATGTCAAAAGGAGATGAGGGGCCCGTAAATGTATTAATGAAAGCATACTCTCCTATGACTGTTGTACAATGCGAACAAGAATTGGTTGTTCTTACTACATAATATACCCTCTAATATTATTCTGGCTTTGTAAAATTTCAACTCAGGTAACTGCAGCACTATTATTTTGAACTACCTTGTTTTTCAAGGGGGATTTTGCCAAAGCGGTTTGCCACAGGTATAATAAGGGTGTATTTTCCAGTTACGGATCACCTAATGACTGAAACTACACTGCACAACAGAAGCAGAAACTTACAAATTGATCAAACGTTATACCAGTTTCCAAATGGGAAAATTTTAGGTGAACAACTTGTAGTAATCACAGATAGCGGCTGATTGCTAGAGCCTGGAACTTTGTCAGATCATGAATGTAGCTATCGCTGAATGGATAGAATAAGAGCATAGCACTGCTGGCATTATGTAAAGAAGTATGGTGGCTACAAAGATCAACTGAAAGCACTTTCAATCCCTAATTATGCTACCTACCTACTGAACGTCATAAATAATACTGTTAAAAAGAAAAAAAAACCCAAGATCTACATCTCATTTCTAGTTTTATCTGGCAAAGCCAGAAATGGTAACATGCTTGTGCTAAGCAATAACTTCAGATGATGGGTACCTTTCTGGTGCAAAGCAGGGGTTAAAGAGCAGATATTACATATCTGAGTGATACCTCAAGATTTAGAATTTGCTCTTGGCATTAGCAGCTTGTACAACTACTGAGTTTGCTGCTGTGGTCCAAACCATAGGTCTGCTTCTCACCCACTTCCTCCTCCTAGGCATTCATGCAGCTGCTGCAGTACCTCGAAGGAGCAGGAGAGTACATAAGTACACGAAAACCTAGTCGGAGTATGTTATTGGTTGTGATGCTGGTGGGACAATCCTGTGCATTTGCAGAGTTCACAGTTCTGCATATCACCACTTACTGGTAGAGATGTATGGGTATGAAGACCTGTCTCTTGCCATCCCATCTGCATAGCACTGCTTTGTGGCCCCGTACTTGTCACCAACTGACATACACCAGTCCAGGAAAAGCAGCTGGTCAGCTAGGCTTTTACAACCTAAGTCTACAACACTGGTGGTGACTTTTCTTGCCACTGACTGTCTTGGTGCATTCATTGCCAGCAATGGATGTAGCACCAGGAAATTCCCACTCCTGACATGAATGTTTTTAAGGCTAAAACATGCATGTCTAAAATACCTATAAATAACCACTGGCCATGATTAATCAATTAACTATTTTTGCAACCCTTGTAAAAACATACTGTACAGGACAAGACACAGCATGGTTGAAAGCCCACAGCATCTGGTGGGTGCTTTACCACAGCTTCAGAGTTATACTGTCATGAGCTAAGTTCAAGTCTTTCACTTGAGAACAGTACAAGACAACTCTGAGGCACTGCCCCTGTAAAGGAATTTTGTTTTCATTGCATTGAACTGCATTGCATTGAATGGTTATCAGTAGAGTGTCCAGTTTATCTTCCTCTAGGTTTTTCTTTGGGAGTATCCTATCCCATGAAAAGGAAGTTCGCATTCTGCTCATCATTTCTTTGTTGAAATTGACTCACACACAACTTTCTTTTACCTTCTCATCTTGCAGGAAGGAATTAAGGATTGCAATGTCTACCACAGTCTGGTTTTTGTGCAATGACAGGTCCTTAGTGTGGTCGTCGTCACTTTGGTCCTTAGCAAAATTTACAAATACCTACAAGAAAAAGACCATGTCACACATCACCCTGGATTTTCATCAGTTCAGGACATTTTATAACACACCGTTTCCTGAATTAGTCCTGAGACTCAATACTCCCCTCTGCTGATATGCCCTTAAAAGACAGGTCCAGTAAATTGGTGAAACTATTCCTATCTCTGTATAAAGAAGCTTTTGGCAGACGGTCTATTAAAAACTTACTTGGTCAAGTGTGGTCTGAGAAACGGAGTAGTCTTCTATGTGGAGTCTCTTTTTGTTCTGGGAGAGAATACTGAATATTCTCGCCAGGGAGGATGGTGAAGAGGGAAGCTGGTACTGCAACATATTCCGATGCTTTTCCTTCAGGACACTTCCAGGGAAGGCATGCCCAAAGAACTCCTCAACAGGCTTCAGGTCTGGGTTTGCCCCTGCAATTCTCACCACTATGGTGTAACCATCTCCAAACCTGTAAACAAGAGGGCCAGCACAGGAGCTAAGTGCGTTTGAAACCAAAGTGCAGCTTAAAATGCATTTCCCACAGCCACAATAGCAACAGGAATGCTGCATGAGGAATTAAATCTGACTGTGTCTGCCTAAAAATGCAGACAACTCTGTGGTGTAAATGAGAATAAAATAGGTACCTGTTCTTTAGATGCTGGACACTGCCTAGACACCTGAATCGTCCATTGACCATTATTGCCATTCGAGTGCAGAGGGCTTCACATTCTTCCATGCTGTAGGCGTAAGTAACTTCATTAGCACCACAAGCAGTGGGAAGGGCAGAGCAGGCAAGGAGAGTGTAGCATCCAGTCCAGGTAGATGCAAAAGCCAGGGTATGATACAATTGCACTGCTACTTGCCTGTGAGATGTGAGCACCACTGATCTCCCTTCTTTGATTACACTCAGAGCGCAGTTCCACAAGAAACGACGTGCTTTGGGATCCATCCCTGTTGTTGGCTCATCCTGCAAAATATATGCAAAAACAGGCTATGCTGTTACATTCTGCCAACAAATACTACTTCTCTGAACTGACCTGTCCATTCTGATTGTGCATACTGGAAACGCTGAAAATACGCAAGTTTGACTCCTTTCCCAAACAAGAAAATATTTTATGCTCCAAATTTTGAATTAGCAAACACCTTTTTCAGAACTGAGAAGTACGGCTTATTCTGAAATTGTAACACGTTGAAATATCCAGTTCTAAAAAAGTAAACTAGCTTGTTTAAAAACATCACTAGACTACTTTTTCTACGAACTTCAATAATCCTAGTGTTTGTATTTGATTTAAATCTAAATAATCCTAAGATATTTATTTCCGATTTTCATTGAATTATTAAAAACAAGACTCATTCTCCTGCACAGCTAAGATTCACTTGCATCCAGCAGGAATGCTCTGCTTTTATAGGAATAGAATTCTTTGCAGCAGTACTAAGGTGGTGAAGATGCTACACATCTGGCAGTCTGGCATTGTGTTAGAGACCTCCACTTCCTCATTGAATTTTCAGAAGCCTGGAAATTTGCCCATTTTTAAGTGGCTAATGATGTATGTACATGTTAGTTGGTCGTGAAATATCTAGTCTTCATTTGAACCTGATTTTTCTGTTTTCCAAGGAAAACATTAATGAGTAAAAGTTGCAAACTCACCAGGAACACCACAGGTGGCCCTCCAATGAGGGCAATGGCTGTAGAGAGCTTGCGCCTGTTCCCTCCACTGTAATTTCCAGCATATTTTTCTGCATATTTCACAAGGCCCAGCTTCCGAATTGCCCACTCGCCAACCTGCAACAGACAGCACAACACCATCTTGAATCAAGCACAGAAACATCTACACAATGAGATCCTCCTTATGTGTTTTGGCTTTAAAAACATTTTACAGAAGGGCCACTCATCCAAGGATCTAATGTGAAAATGGGTTTTGAAACACCTTGTTCACCTTTAGATCAGGATATAAGCAATGCTGTCTCTGGAAGGCTAGAAAATCAAACAGTTGCAGCTTACTGGTCAGTAAGCATGAGTTCATCAGTATCAGTTGAGCCACGTTAACCACCAGTGTAGTCTTCTTAGCAGCACTGGCTTAAGCTAGTTTCCCAGTTGCTGTGGACTTGCAGCAGGGACAGAGTCACTAATGACACACAGCAATCCCACTGTGGTGCATCTTAGTCCTTCAGACACATGAGAACAGTCTGGTTTGTTATTCAAGAGTATCACTACTGGTACCAGTGGTGGGGGGAACCCTGGGGACTAAAAAGTGCTAGGGGGAAGAGATTCGGCTACTACTGGGATCATACCCAGAACTGGGCTCCTTTTCATGTGGGGTTGGTGGCAACGTCACGAAGAAGAACTAGCCAGCAACTTACAAAGAATTTGCACCTTTCACCTATCATTACTACTTGCAAAGAACAATTCAAGCTACCTGAACATAACCTAGGTACCAGATCTGGCACTATCCAAAGCACTGGGTAGAGAACTGGCAGCTCTGGTTCTGCAGCACCCAGGACACATACAGTGAAAACTGCTGTTAAGGAAACAGCATTGAGAAGGCTGCTGTATGGGACTGGCAGCTGCTATGGTACTTTAACTAACTGCCTGAAGACTGTTAGTGTAACCTGAAGTCTGAATTCTGAAATAGCAGCACTTTCATGATGCAGCATGATCAACCTGAAAGACATAACAGCCAGTGTGAGGCTGCTTGTTAACCTGTACATTTTTTGTTTCTTGGGACATTGAAAAATCAACTCTTGAGATGAAGTTCTGCATCTTGAGTATTGTGTTCAGCTCTGGGCCACCCAGTTCAAGAAAGATATTGAGGTACTGGAGCGGATCCAGAGAAGAGCAACAAAACTGGTGAAGGGACTTGAGGACAAGTCCTATGAAGAGAGGCTGAGGGAGCTGGGGTTGTTTAGCCTGGAGAAGAGGAGGCTCAGGGGTGACCTCATCGCTCTCTACAACTATCTCAAAGGAGGTTGTAGACAGGTGGGGGTTGGTCTCTTCTCCCAGGCAGCCAGCAACAGAACAAGAGGGCATGAGCTTAGACTCTGCCAGGGAAGGTTTAGGCTGGATATGAGAAAAAAGTTCTTTACAGAACGAGTAATCAGGCATTGGAATGGCCTGCCCAGAGAGGTGGTGGATTCACCATCCCTGGAGGTTTTTAAAATAAGTCTGGATGTGGCACTTAGTGCCATGATCTAGTAATCATGAGGACGTTGGACAAAGGGTTGGACTTGATGATCTTGGAGGTCTCTTCCAACCCAGATGATTCTATGATTCTATAATTCTATGACCCACAGCTCTACAGCCCTTAAACTCTTAAAGGAAAGAAGTCATTCAGTGGAGAAGTGAATCCACTAAAGGAAACATGTGCCAAAGTATCTGGTCTTCCATGTAATATACTTTTCTAGGCAGCACTGAAAAAAACAGAGCAGCTTTGGTTTGCCCTGGAAGGAAAGGGGCAGATCTCACCATACAGTATCTTCAGCAGCTTCACATCATGGCATTCCATGAGTTGCAGGGAGAGTGCACGCAAGAGGGAACAGTTGGTCACTGGAGTGGGTCCCATACTGTTCTAATTACCTTGCAGACTTCTTTCTCCGGAACACCTCTCAAGAGTGCAAAGAACTCCAAGTGCTCTCGCCCTGTCAACAGTTCATTAACAGCATCAAATTGTGGGCAGTAGCCCATATTCTGATGGACTTCTTGGATGTTGGACAAGATACTGTAAAAGAAAAAAAACCCTTTGTTAGGATTTCACAAGTACATGCTGCTATTTTAGGTGTTAAAAGGAAGAACTAACTAACTGAACTAACAAAAATACACAATGACAGAATTTCATATTGGCCAAATTATCTTCTTCCCCCTCTCCTTGTCCCCACCTTCTTTTTTTTAAATAGGACATTTAAACATGAGAGTACAGGTATTCAGAAATTACTACCAAATTAAACTGATTTCTCAGAGCCACTGAAGTACTTCACCAGACTTGGCAAAGGGATAAAACAGATGCTATGAGGTAAAAAAGGGAAAAGCTTTGTTTAAACTTGCTGTAAGTGAAACAAAGGCTGTGAAAGCTGGAGGAGAAAGCAGCAACAGACCTGCTCTGACATAGCAGAGGAAAGATGCACGTTTTTTCACCTGTTTCCTTTGAGGAAAGCTTCTCCTCCTGTCACATCTGTATCACCAGTTAGCATCTTAAAAGTGGATGACTTGCCAGCACCATTTACTCCCAGGAGTCCAAAGCACTGAGGATACAAAATAGCAGATGAGTACAGTGTGTTTAAGAACAAGATTCAGCTGCATCATTTCAGCACTGACAAGACAGTGCATTGCCAGAAAAAAACACTTCTGGACTTCCATTTTAAACATGGGAAAATGAATGAACTGTGCTGTCACCTTGGGACAATGCTACCATAGCGTATCTGTGCCAGACCTTGGAGGGCACCAGAGTTTGGTCTCTGGTCCCAGAATCTGACAGTTCAGTATCTCCTTCAAAGGCAGACAGATACAGAATCAGAAACTGTTTCAACTTTTTTTTTATAATGCAATTTGGACATGATCTGTTTCTAATCCTACCCTTCGCTGTCTGCTGCTTGTAAATACTGCAGTAACAGCCAAGCAATGAATTTGACAGGTAAGCTTACCTCTCCAGGTGGAATTCCAACACAGATCCTATCAACTGCTGGCTTTCGTTTCATTCTGTAAATCTGAAACCAGATGTAAAAGTATGAGAAGGACAATGTCAAAGAATTATAATCAGAGCCACATATTTTCAACATTCCAAATAATGCTCCTGTTTTGACCCCACTAACAACCTCTGAACGAGGCTTCTGGTGAACTGCATGAATGCAGAACTATTTTGTCACCTTTGTTAGTTCCTTGATTTCCAAGATGTCACTCTGTCCTCCTCCACTAATTATTCTCTGTCTCTCTCTGTTTACATCCTCATCTTCATCATTCACAGGAGGCAGCTTGGCATAGACAGGCCTGGAGACAGCAACATGACAAACTTTAGCAGAAGATGACAGAGCCTCTATAGTTCACCTTCTCCACCTTTCATGGGGGACACCCATGAAAATGTCACCTGCCTGCAGTGGTGACCTGGAGCAGACAACCTACCTAGGTTTGATGAAGAACCTGTACTGGATGAGCACTGTGATGAGGAAGAAGACAACGCCCTCTACTGCCATGGCAAAGAGGTTCCTTCCCACCAGGTCCCAGGACAGAGGGGACACAAAACGATTTTCTCCTGCCAAAATGAGATGAAGACCACAGTCAACTTTCCAGAGCAATGGGAGCAGACTAGCAGAGATCACCATGTTGGGCACAAGAGCAAGTGGAGAGAAGCCACTGGGAAGAGGGGAGGACAGACCACACAAAGGACCAGTTGTGCATGCAGTCGCATTTCTTAATGCAACAAACTTGGGACTTGGGCCTGAAGAATCAGTCTGCCAAAGAAGATCTGGCCCACTTTCCCAAAAGGTTAGTGAAGCACAGAAAGATTGACTCAGGCCTGGCACCTGCATCCTAGAAAAAAAAAAACAGCTTTCCAGAACGTCAGTCATTCCTTAGACTTGGCATTATGAGCCTCTATATAATTGGCTATAATTGGCTTTACCAATTTTTATTTAATACCTCTAGTAACCCAAAACTCCAGGGAACTATCTGCCAGGCCTTCTCCAGTCTTTGTAATAGCCTAAAGAGGACAGCTGTGGAGACTTGTCAGCTTTGATGAGATCTGTGCTACAAATTGTGCACTTTCAATTCCCAAAGCGCCAGACAAGCAAGAAGCGCTTATCTGGAGTAGACTCGAGCTCTCCCTTTTCAGTTCAGGCTGCAGTCCCTGTGATACACAATTTCACTTACCAAACCTCTCCAGAGCATCAGCCATGGCCTGGTTTTTCACCATGTCAATAAGTCCCCGCCCCAGGCAGAAGTGGGGGAAGATGAGAAAGACTGACTTCAGGATGTCATTGATATTGTTCAGCTTCTATTAAGACAAAATCGAGTGTCAGTGAGCCATCTGTGCAGAAAGCAGACACCACTTGCCAAGAGGGACCCATGTTGTGATCGAACCTCCCTCCCACAACACTGTAACCACCACAAAAATTCAAGGATTGAAAATGCTCTCCCAAGAGCCAGAGCTGTGTCTCCTCTGGACAGTCAGGGCTGTTGTGTTGCTCAAGATGCTATTAATGCAAGCAAACTGCACGGAAAGAGAGATTCCTCCGAACACCCACAGTCAAAGAGGTAGCGTCCGCAAAAAATAATGTGCAGAAAGGCTACATATTGAGGGAACAGGGAAGCTGTGCTTGCACAGACTGATTGTCTCAGTGGCTGTGAATAGCCTCTCCCTATCCCATATTGGAGGCTCCAATCTGTTTCCTTCACTGTCTCCTAACTGGCTTATACCTCAGGTCGGACAGACAGCAGCCTGAAGAGAGGGTCCTGTTAGGCCAGGCACTTATCTTCAAGCGCAAACGTGTTTTTACTGAGCTAAAACAAGCCTTGTAACAAAACTGACTATCATCAAGGACTGCCTCTTTATACCCACACGCAGTGGTAACCCAACAGGTAGCTCCCACAGGGTGTCACCAACCTCCTCCCACATGGAAAACTTCACGCCAGTGTGGGTCAAATGGGGCCTGCTAAAACACCCTGTGTTGCATACAGGCATGAGGAGAACTTGCACCTTCCTCAGTACACATCTGGCTTTGGAAAAACTGACCTGAGGTACATAAGTTCCCAATACAGTTAAGGAGGTATATACCATAAGATGGTAAAACTGGGGGCAACCACGTGCTTGAGTAAAAGCTGAAATAGCTTGTAATAGACTGGAACTGCCCCTTATGAAGAACAGAGTAAATCCCATATGAAGAAGGGCATCTTGGCCTGTATCAGAAACAGCATGGCCAGCAGGACCAGGGAGGTGATTGTACCCCTGTACTCGGCACTGGTGAGGCCACACCTTGAGTACTGTGTTCAGTTCTGGGCCCCTCACTACAAGAGGGACATTGCGGTGTTGGAGCGCATCCAGAGAAGGGCAACGAGGCTGGTGAAGGGACAGGAGAACAAGTCCTATGAGGATCAGCTGAGGGAACTGGGGTTGTTTAGCCTGGAGAAGAGACCCCATTGCTGTCTACAACTGCCTGAAAGGAGGCTGTGGCAAGAGCGAGTGTTGATCTTGTCTCGCAAGTACCAGGTGATAGGACAAGAGGAAATGGCCATGAGTTGCACCAGGGGAAGTTCAGACTAGATAATTAGGAAGAATTTCTTTACCGAAAGGGTGGTCAGGCACTGGCACAGCTGCCCAAGGAGGTGGCTGAATCACCATCACTGGAGGTGTTTAAAAAATGGGTAGATGAGCTTTTGAAGGACACGGTTTAGCAGATAATGGGTGTGGTTGGACTCAATGATCTCAAAGGTCTTTCCTTGGAAGATTCTATGATTCTATATTTTTTTTTTCCACCCAAGGGTGAACATGTTGTCCCAAGAGGGTGTGGAGGGTCCACCTCTGGAGACATCCAAAACCTGACGGCCCAGAGCAACCTGCTTCAGCTGACCCTGCTCAGAGGTCAGACTAGACAATCTCAGAAGGTTCCTTCTCACCTTTTCTATTCTGTGAACACTGCTGAATTGTGCTCAAACCCATTTCCATCAGAACCTATGTTTAGACTGCTTGCAGTAGCTAATGGGTATGGGCTGAGGGATACCCTATCTGGAGAACTGGCTGCTAAAGGCAAAATGGCACCAACATGGCAGTAATAGTTTTAAACTAAAAAGGGATAAGTCTAGGCTCGGTATTAGGAAGAACTTTTTTTCACTGAGGGTGGTGAGGCACTGGCACAGGTTGCCCAGAGAAGTAGTGGATGCCCCATCCCTGGAAACACTCAAGGTCAGGTTGGCTGGGGCTCTGAGCAACCTGATCTAATTGAAGATGTGCCTGCTTACTGCCGGGGCTTGCACAAGATGACCTTCATGGTCCCTTCCAATCCAAACTATTCTATGATTCTATGAACATGTAACTAGACCTTAGCAGCACAAGACAAGTGAGGAGCTTTTGAGGAAACATACGTTGTTGGTGAAGAGCTCCAGGACAAAGGTGGCCACGCTTCCATTGATGCCAATGAAGAGGTTCACGCTGGTCAGCACAACATACGCTGTGCTGGGAATTTTGAACACAAAGGAGGCTGGATACATGAGAGGGGTGATGGACCACCTGGCAAGAGAGAAGCAAACCACATCCAGTAAGCACCTTCCAAGCCTAAGAGCCCTCCCAGTCATCCTTCTGATGAGAAATCCCTTACCCATAGAGAAACAGAAGGAGAGCCAGCACAGGCAAGTTGGAGGAGGATACGTAAGACTTCTGCTGGAAGCAGATGAAGATGATGATGACTAGGGTGGCTGGAACAATGTAGTTGCACTGGAAGATGTAAAATACGACTTTAGATTTGGTTTCAGATGACAAAAAAAATGCAAGGTATCTTTCTGCTCCAAAACAATGATTTTCAACATTCTTCAGTGCTCCCAAAACTGTTTCCAATGGGAAACTCTTAGGAATGTTCCATTTACTTTTGAGTAGTTATTCACTGAACTAACGCAGTGCCCCCCAGCCCAAAATGCACTCTGTACTTCAGTGCGAAGACAACTGGAAACACAGAATGGAAGGCAATTCAGCAGAGTCACAAAGCCCTTACCATATCCCAGACAAAGTTGGCCAGCCAGTAGATCACAGGCTTCACACCACTAATGAACTGCAAGTGTTTAGCCTTGCTGACACGTTCCTGGATAAGGAAGACCACAAAGCTGGCAGGAACAAAGGACATGGCAAAGATGACACAGATGGAGACAAGGACATCCACAGAGGTGGTCATCCTGGACAAAATAAAAAAAGAGAGAAGAAAGCAAAGTGTTTATATGCTGGTACTGGCTCCTTTGAGATCAAATGAGGCAGCTCATGCAGGGCAGTGTGGAAACAACCATTTCTCCTGCTGCTGTCCCTGTTTTGCAGGGTAAAGGATAACCATATCTGCCTGTTGTAACAGTTTTCATGCAGTCACAGAACAAATGGAATATACACAGCCTGTTGGCATCTCAAGAACAGCATCACAAGCTGGAGACCGGTTAGTAACTTCAGCACAATAGTCTGCTTTGTGCCTTCTTTATCACCACCACTTTGGAGCTGTTGGGGGTTTGTCTCTTTTTGTGTTGTTTTAGGGCTCAGAAGTATCCAACTGCCATCTGACACTGCTCTAGAAGGATGTATCTGCAGCTTATGAATCCTGGTTGTGGTAGTAGCGGACCAGTCAGTGTCTTGGTTCAGTAAGACCTGTGCATTACCGTATGCCTCCCAGACTGAGACAATGAGCAGAGCTGAACAGGATCTATTATGGTTCCTAGTCAAAACAGTGGCATCCTAAGGCAAAAGAATGACCACATCCATGGCAAGACACCTTTCTGGATATAGGTGAGAAGAATTTTCCAAGCAGCAGAAGGTCTGAAGTTCTTAGCAACTGCAGCTTGCATGGACTCAGAGACACTGAAAGTTTGCACCGCAGTGCTGTTCAACAGCAAGTGCTCAACAGTACATGTTACTGCCTGCCCAGAACACTGAAAATAAGGCCAGCACGTTAGAGACTAAATGCCACAGGCCATCGAGTCTCCATCAGTGAGGCTAAAACTTCCCATGTTGCCCATTTCCAGTAACCAGAAGCTGATGAGCCCAAACCCATCCGTGTGTTCACATTAGGACTTACAAGGCCACTTCAGAGAGCTGCTGCTTGGTGAGGTTGAGTGGGTGATTGAAGGCAGTGATCCCGTAAGCACTAAGGTTTTTGCCCTGCTGCAGGTTGGCACGAAGGATGGCATTATTCATCACGTTCAGAAAGGAGGCAATGGCATGCCAGCCCTTGTTGTTGAACCACACCTGCAAGAGACCACATCAACGTGAGAAAGGCAACAGCTGTATCAGTAACCCAACAGGCTCCTGAGCCCTGCAGAACATCCCTTCCTCTCTCTAAAGCGCATAATTTGTATCCACATCTTTCCAGCTAGCTTACTCAGGGCGAGAACATGCTGTTTGATCAATAACCACAAGAGGCTGCTGGAAGCTAGCACTGAAGTCCTAGGCCTTAGGTCTATACTGCAAGGGGGCAACAGATTTTGTGGAAACCCACACAAGAATGCAGTTTCTATTTGCTGCACTAGCAAATACAGAGAGCTTTGGTCTATGCAGCTGTCCAAGGCAAACTGCTGGGATTTGCTTGGTAAAAATAACTCCAGGTTACCACAGTTTCAAACAGCACACATCACAATAAGGATCAGTTAATTTACCTTCACGTTGTTCTTCGTATCCAGGCCTTTCATGAAACTTGACAAGCTGTTGAGAAACCGATCTCCAGAACTCCCCTGCAAACAGTAGAAACAGTTACTTCCCTCTGGGAGCACCTTCATTCATGTTCTGGAGTCTAGCAGAGGTCATACTACATTCTCCACAGCTCTGATAGTTTTTTTTTCGTTCTGCAGCCTGTACTCACCAAGCCAGAGGCATTAAGGAGGCTGACAAACTGCAGCTTTCCTCCTCCCCAGTCCCACGCCACGGGTAAGGGAGGTCTGCCTTAGGCCTCCTGCTTTTTCACCCCAAGCAGTAAGTATCAACCAGGCAGCCGAGGAAGAAAGTAGTGGCCCAAATTCTCTTCTGAGCCAAAGTAAACTCAGCACAGGATGGTTCAGCTAAGGTTTTAAAGGAGATGGCAACCATTTGTTAAATCCCTCAGACACCTTCCCTGTCCTGCCACAAAACTTAGAGGTGTCTCTTACCCCACTGGCTTTCAACTGGTGTTGGACAGAACCCACATCAACAGTACAGGCTGCATAAGCCTCAGCTGAGCATGACCCAGGCCTTCTGCTTCACTCAGACACCAGCCTGGGAGACTCCAGCTCAGAGGGAATGGGGAGAAGCTACTGGAAACAGTCAAAATACACATGCTCCGCATGCTATGTCTTCCAAGTCATCTCTCAAGTAAGAGGACTCTGACATTAGTGCATATCAGGTTTATGGGGGACAGCTACTCACCTGTGCTAGCTCCAGGACCTTCTTCACTTGTTTGATGGCATCAGTGACTTCATGGCTTGGAGGAAGCATGAGGGAACTGCTGGCTCCCAGTGAAAAGCCACCATACCTGAAAGTTCAGATGGAAAGTGATGCTAAGATGTGATTTAGTTGCTGCTGGCGTCCAGAAAAGGCCACTCCTTCTCCCTCCCCAGATGTCTACTCTTCTTGCACTATATCCAAGGCAATCTTCCTACACTGCTGTTTAGCCACAACACCTCCTACTCCTTGTTCCTGAGGTTAAATACCCATCTTATGACAGCTCAGTGTGCTCTTCCATTTAATGAATGCAGCTGTAATTGCTGCCAGTGAAGGCAAAGCAAGACATCGCTTCCCTTGCTTGGAAAAATAGTACCTCCCAGGATGGAGTATTGGTAGGCTGGTCCTTCAAATCTTTTCAAGCCAATGCCGCTCTGCAAAAAGTGATGTGTTCTGGGATTGTCCCAGTTTATCCTTAATCATGCTCCCCCAACACCAGGAACTTAACAAACTGCAAAGCAGAGTGGGTCTGTCCTGCTTAATACAGTGGACACAAAAACTAGAGAACAGTCAGTAACTCACCTGAACTCATTCACCCAGATCTTGTTCTTTAAGCTGTACAGACAGAAAAGAAAGCCAGTGTATAAGATGTGGAATAAGAGGACAGACAGAGCTATCTCTGCTGCTGGCACATGGTCAGGGAAGAGAGTGCAATGGCTTCTTGTGTGGCACAGATCCCACCACTCCTCTTCAGTGTAATCCCTAGGGTTGGTGCCCCAACTTTCCCCATACACTGTCTACAAGGCTCAGGACAACCCCCTCGGAGCTGCCACAGCACCACAGAGCAGAAACAGCACCCAAGCTATGCTTCAGGACAGCCTGAGGAGCTGAGTGGGTCTGGCCCACTGCTGAAGAGTTTGGCTTGCCTAGGTCAATTTGCCTGATTTGTGAAGTGTCTCCTATACAGCAAGCAGCATTTCACAGGGAGGGAAGAGAGACAGCGTCCAACAGTTACCTTTTCCCAATGATCTGTGCATAGGTCTTCACTAAGTAGTCTGATATATTGCGGCCTGTCAGATTTTGGAGAATATCAGCAGTGTCTTGCTCGCGCTGATGTCACCAGAGAAAATACAGATAAACACCCATCAGAAAACACAGATGCTGAATCAAACAAGTTGGGCTCAGTGCTGCATGCAAGAACTGCACCCAGCCTTTCTGCTCTCCAAGAGTCTCCCTCACTGCAGTACCACCGAGCTCCCTCCTACCTGTGGAGGTGGCAGCCCACCCGCACCGGGGGGGCAAACAGGCAGCATCTTCTTGATCTTCTCACTGCTGCACTCGCAAGATGGGGAAGGGTTCTCCATGCTCCAGTTGCCTTTCAAGAAAATGTCCAGGACTGAGTCTGGAACTGAAGCGGTGGTCCATTCCCTCTGCCCCACAGTGCAAGGAGTGCCTCTGTCATGAAAGAGGCAAGGCAAATGCAGTTTTTAAAACAACTATGATGACCTTTGCTTACCAGCTATTTAAATAACAGACATCTAATCCAGAGGAGAGGCAGACTCTTTTTCCAAAGAAGCCTGACTTCACTGAGACAAACAGCTCCGAGCAACAGATAAGGCACTGCAGCTTCTAAGAGAATCACAGCACCAAAGAGATTGAGGTCAGCCAACACTAAGTAGTGCTGGACACTTCCCTCTGCTAATTTGCTCCACAGCATACTAGTGCTTTATTACAGTCAGTCTCAGCATGCATAGCAACCAGAGTTCAAGGAGCATCTGTATGACGGTCTTACTCATAATATTTAGTTTTAAGCAGCCCTGCAAGGTGCAGGGAGTTGGACTCGATGACCTTATAGGTCCCTTCAAACTTAAGATATTCTATGATTCTAAGATCAAGGCAATATTTCTTGAACAACATTCCAGTCTTTAGGGCACAAGAACACTGCTTTTCCTCAAAGCAGCATCAGTGTGCAGCTTTCTTCCCATGTGTGGAGCAACTAAGCACCTGCATTTATTTTGCAGGATACAGCTTGCCTTCCACCACTGGCCAACACACAGGGCCCCTTGTCCTCCTCATTCATCCTGCAAACATGAGCTGCGTTCTTCCAGGCTAGAGACACACCATCCTGCACTCTGCATACCCCTCTGCACCCAGGGCATAGACCTTTTCAGTGATGTGCCAAAGGTCAGGCAGTAAATCAGCAGCAGGGCAAGGAAACACCATCACTGCTGTCTGGCTCTCCACTCTTTCTGCTGGTCTTTGCGAGGGTGTTAACCTAGGTTACCAGTACAGCTAGAAACAGAGGATTGTGGAACGGAAATAGCTATAGTCAACAACACACAGCAACATGACTAGATCCTCTTCCATGTTCAGGACTAAACAGTAACTTGAGGGAGAGACTACTGTCTGTCAGTAAGGACGTGCACTCACTATGCGGAGGGCTGGTAACTTCCTAAAAGATGCCAAGCAGAAAAAAAGTGACTGTAATTGCAACTCTTTTGGCTTAAATCGTGCTCTGGCAATGCATGACTATCATGCATGACTAAAGCCAGCTAAATCTACCAGGTGACCAGATGCCAGGGTGAGCTTCCTCTTCCCAACCTAGGGTTCTACTTACGGGATGGAGTGCCCTGGCATACAGCGAGTTCCAAAACCAGGCTTATTGAGAAGGGCATCCAAAAGTCTCTGATTGCCTGCATCTTCTGGAGCGTCATTGCTATGGGTACAGCAGAGAAACTATCAGGTCAGTGGGATAACAAGCACATAGCAAAATCATCAGCAGTGTAAGGTTGAAAGCACAGTGAAAGAGCACAGAAAAAGAATATGCATGGAGACTTCCCTTCAAAGAATGCTTGACCTATGATCACACACGCTCTGGGTCTTTGTGCATAGCATTACTAGAATCATAGCACCATTCAGAAATGGATATGGCCTTACCAGTAATTAGAATTGCTATTTAAATGTCTAGTAAGAAAATACCAGTACTCTATTAAAATGTGCTTCTGAGCCAAGCACAGAAAACAAATTTAAAAACCTTGGTAAGGAACTCAGTAACTCACATTTGCAGAGAAGAACAGAACTGTAGGATTTAACATCATTTCTAGGCCACAAGAAACATACCTAATAAATGTGTACTGCTCATCATACATCCAGGGCTGTAATTCCAGGCTGGGATACTTCCCAAAGGGAGGAACAATCAGGCTAAACATGAGCGCAATACACACAAAGACAGCCGGCAGCACAATCTGAAATTGCAAGGGAAGAACAAGTCATTTTTAAAGTGAATGTTCCAGAGGCATCAGGAGGTACATGTTTTCCAAAGTTTCCCAGGAAGGTCTTTGCTATTTACACCAAGGCACTGCTAGACAACAATACAAGACCTACCCTGGTATTCAAGGCAGGGCATTCACTAGGGATGCAGAGGATTTGGCTTGCAAATGTTGCTCTCAAGGTCAAATTTGGATTTGAACCTCAGCTGCATTCTTGCTGTGCAAAAATACTGTAACCACTTGGTTATCATTTAACTCTTCCACTTGCATAGGCCCCCTTTTGCTCAGATGTGCAGTGAAGAACAGTTTTGGTTATTTGTATTGCCTTGAGGTGTTCTGCCCACCTTCAACTCTGAATATAATGCATGGTCCAGAGCTGTCCCTGTTGAGGGACGCTGCATACGATGGGTGCTCTCACCTGAGCAAAGAAGCCCTTCCGGCTCCTCTTAGCAATAAGCAGCCTCTTCCACAACAGAGCCATGAACTGCTGCTGGGTGAGCTTCCAGCCCTTCATCTGGTAGGAGCCTTTCCCATCCACACCACTGAGAAGGTCGGTTTCCCTGGATTCTGCTAGCAAGAAGAAATGACTCTCATTCAAAAGCTCACAGAGATGTTCTCTGGGCACCTCTGTGTTGGAAAGACAGCCAAGGCAGCTACTCTCTCTCATCAAAAAGAAGCACATGCAAGCAGAGATAGCAATGGAAATTCACATGAATGCATTTTCACTCGTCTCTGAGCCAGGAAGATTGAGCAGGTTGTGGATACTGCATTGCCCACTAAAGGCAAAATAAACCACCACTCTTTTGGCAGTCTCATGCTTATGATCTGCAGTATTTATAATACGAAAAAAAAGCAGGCTTGAGCCTCAGCAATACCTGGATCTATATCTGAATCATTAGGATCAAACACATCATCTTCTGTAAACGGACGAAGGCAGCTCTGTCTATCTCCAAACACACGCCTATTCCTTCTGGCTGGCAACGTTCCATCTGAAAATAATGCAGTTACAATTAGCTGAAATTAGCTTCAGCCAACCTCCAATTAGCCCAGAGAAAACAAAGCAATATAATTTTCATTTTACATCTTCCATTTGCAAACTGAACTCAACTGACTCCAATGCAGGTAAAAGTAAAACCAAGACAGCCATTCTCCAAGGGTCACATGTTTTATGCATCATTTTTTTAATGTGCTCCCCTAGACGCTTTTTCTAGCGCACTGGATGCGCTTTTTATATCATTTAGCCATGAAACAGCAGGTTGTTCTCACTGTACAACAATTCTTAAGATGCATATGAATCCAAGTTCAATTTGCTAGTAGCATTTTATCATGAAATGCTGGCATGAGCACTTAGTGCAGAGAGTTTCTCTTGGAAAGAGAAAGTCATTTGGTCTGATCCTGTCAAGAGCTTTTCATATTCAACAAAGTAAACAATACATCAGTCAAGTAATTCACAATATACTCAAGACACTAGAAACTCTCCACTATTACAAAATAAACATGCCATCTCTCAATCATCAGAAGTAAACAGTATATAAAAACATGCATCAAGTATACTAAGAACCGCTGTTTGGGGCCGTTAAAATATTAGCACAGCAGAGTTCCAGTTCATTCTGAAACAGGGCCTGTCACACCTTGGCATGTGTCATCATACAGCTGGACATGCTGCCATACACAATGGTCACCTGTCTGCCCAAGGCTGGTGAGACCAGGAACAGTCCTTACCTGAGACAGCCACTAGACTTTATTCTCCTGGGCAGTAAGCCTGGTGCCGAGATTTTACTCCTGAAATATCTAGGCTTGGTCAACCTTATGCTTAATCAGCACAAACACGACACAAAATGGTACCTTCCCCTGAAGTTCCCCTCAAGGCTGTAGGAAACCACACCACCCACCTGATGTTTCTGCATCCACACCGCTGTCATCAGCCACTTTCAGGAAGATCTGAAAAGCCACAATACGTGTCAGTGAAAACTACAAGAGGAGTGATATTGTGGAGACTGCTTCAGGAGATAGCATGAGAGAGCAGAAGACTGAAATGCAGCAAGGGAACAGAGGATACAGGGTTTATCCTCCACATTACACAGACATAGACTTTGTGGCTTCTCTCCAGCTTCCAGGAGTCAGCTTGTAACCACATACCAGCTGTTCCCAATTTGCAATGTCAGTTCTCAATGCATCTCAAACACAAGCTCTTTCCCACGTCACAGACAAAGACATGTTACTAAATTTGGGGAACCCCATCCTCCTCCTAGTTTAAAAGTGCTTACATTCTTCTTCATGTTTGAATCGGCACCTTTGCAGAGCAAACCAGAATAAAACCACTTTCAAACTGGAGATAGCAGCCAAGGCCTTCACCGCTGCAGGAAGGCCTAGAGAGCAACCTCAGTAAGTGACAACACTACCATTTCAATTTCCCTTGTCATTATTTCACATAGAGGAGGATATAAGGGATAAAGTGCATGGCACTTCTGTGTTAAAAGCAAGGGAGGCTTGTCAGCTGGAACACAGCCACAAAAAACAAATCCTAAAAACATTTCTGACAAGGATGCATGCCTAAGTGACTTCTCTAAAGTACAGTCTCCAGTACTAAAATGTATACTTGCAGTCAAGTGCAGCATAAATCATTCCTAAAAATACCAAAGGTATTTACACAACCATCAGAAGCAAAACTGAGGGCCATTCTTCATATGACATCTCAGTGAAATGTAATTGAGTGCAAAGGACCTGTCTGTACTTTGTTGAACTACATTTCAGTTTTTAATGCATGTTTCTACAAGCACAATTAAGCAGGGCATAAGACAACTCATTTTGGAGAGGAAAGAAAGCTGCCTGTTCCACAGTAAATGTTTACAGGAAGAAAAAGGATTCCACTTTGTTCTTATTTCTGCCATGATTAATTTTGCCTACTTTAAGTCAAAAGAGAATCTTCAGCTCACTCACCTCCTCCAGGGTGGTTTCAGAGATGCCATAGCTGGAAATGCCAAGATCAGAGAGACGGTCATCAATTTCATGGAACAACTCCACAAAAGCTCCCTCTTTAGCAGCCTTGTATGGCAAGACATAGGTTAACTCATGGCCGATGTCCTCCACCAGCCTTGCCTCAGGAACATGTTTTGTAATGAGATTTGAAATTGCAGAGACATCTAAAAGAACCAAAAAAGAAGAGATAGTGTTCGTCTTGTTACTGCTTATAATGTGGGAAGAAGTGCTCAGTCTGAAAATGTTGCTGGAAAGAAAGCAGGGGAAAATGGAACATGTCTGGAAAGCAGCCTATTTCCATGGAAAGCCTGGTTTCTTTTTACTTTTGTAAGCTTGAAAAAAATCTGGCCCAAACACAGCTACTCTTTTTATTTGCAGAACCTGGGAGAGATTTTCGATGATACTTGTAGCTCTGCAAGCCACTGAGGTAGAGCTCACCAGCAAACATTACATATTGCTAACGGGTCAAACAACTATATACTCTTTGGTTATTAAATCTCAGAACTGCCTGAACCCAAAATGGCTCACTAAAGAAAATTCTTGCAATATTTAGAGATTTAAAAACACTGTCTCTGTGAATTTAATAATTGTCAAGACAGTACCTACACAGGGGGACAAAGTTAAGATTGTTGTCTAAGGTCAAAGACAGAGCAATGTCAGCACTGAGACTGAGCCTTGTGTTCTTTTCCAAGTCTCACCTATTGTCAGTGTGTCACTTTCATGGTCACTGCCAAGGCCAGCATCAGAGCTGCTTTGGGAGACACTGTCATCCTGGTCAAAAAAGAGAAGACAACCATTGTTTCCTGCTGTTTAATCAAAAAGGGCCCACCAGATGCTAAAGTCTAGGTAATATGCTGGATACACCACTGACAAGTCAGAAGGTGATTGTGACATACCACTGCAAAGGGCTGAAATACAATTAAGAGGCCACGGTTGCAAAACTAAGCGTTATAAAAGTGTGCATTTAATCTATTCTGTACCTCTGCAATTAGCTTTGGACCACCAGCATTGAAAGAAACTACAATAGAGATGTACATCCTATGGAACAGTTTTCACCAGACGTGATCTGGCATAGCACCTATATTAGCAGGTAACAACTCTTCTACAGAATAAGTGATCTTTGAGATAATCTACCACATAAAATCTTAACTGTTGCTTCCCATAAGCCTAATATTTAACAAAGGAAATATGAATATGAGCAGGAAGGGTCAGCTGTACCTTTTTCAGATAGGACACCGTGCTGCTGCTGTTTCGGCAGGAGCTCAGTGAGGAATCCACATCTTTCTTGACCAGGGTCAAATAATAGCCTGTTCCCAGCTGGTTCTTCAGGAAAAGAGAAGAGCCAACACAGCAGAGCTTCCCATGAGAAATAATGGCAATTCGGTCCCCCAGAATGTCTGCCTCGTCCATGTGGTGTGTAGAGAGAATGATAGTGCGGCCTGCAAGAAAGCACAGGAAGATCCTGCTGGTAAGTCAATCATATCCACCTTCCCAAGCCAAAGCCACAGCCACGAAATTGAATGGGAAGGTGATACAACAAGCCCAGGCTCCTTTGAATGAGGCTATTAGCATGGAAAATGCTCACAACTGCTGTCATGAGTTTATTCTCCCCACTCTGCTAGCCCTCATCATGCTTATATGCAGGTTAATTTCATGTCAGCAAGACTGGTTGCACAGAGCAGAACAGACACTTCCGCATACAAAGGGTGAGTTTCAGACTTCAACTGCCCTCATAATCTAGTGAGGAACTTCGTTCACGAACTCAGACTTGACAAGATGAGAAGAAGGACAGATGAGAGACCAGAACATTCTTGTCCTGCAGGCCTTTTGTTCCTTCCTCAAGGCAGGCAACAACAGACTTGCAAAGATACACGGTTATAATGAGAACAGTGGTGAATCAGATTTCATGTTCCATAACAACGTCATTATGACTAGAGAAAAACACTGCATACCTTGCCGATACTTCAGGAGCAACTCCCATATCCCTCTGCGAGAATAAGGGTCCACCCCAGCTGTAGGCTCATCCAAAATGACAACTTTGGAGCCACCAACAAAGGCTAAGGCAACTGAGAGTTTCCTCTGCATACCACCTGACAGGCACAAGAAGAAAGAGGTGTTCAGGCTGATGCAGGGATGAGGGGAACAGCAATAGCTGCAGCACAGCTGATTATGATTTCTTCCAAAGAAAGCAGAATTGAATACTGAGAACACCAAGCACTGCTACTGTTTCAGGCTTTCAGGGCCACACCACCTTCAAGGCCAAGTGATATTTATCTGGAACACTTTCCTTCAGTGGAGTCCAAACCCTCCTCCTACTGGAGGAAACCACACCAGAAGTGGATCATACTATCCAAACATCAGCAGTAAGAAGTCACCAGACCTAACTGAATTTGAGGATCTGGAGCACAGGTCCTCAGTCCTCAAGCTCCAGAAGTAGGTCTCCAAGAGACACCTCTCCTGCACAAGTATGCCAGAGGCAGTAGCAAGAATTACATAACAATACTAAAGCCGAACTGTGGCCATTTGCTCTCCCCAAGGTCAAATGCACAATCTGTGCCAACTGTTGACTCAGAGATAGTTTATCTGATACAGACTTGGCTGCTGAGGTCTAGTGGGAGGGGGCTGGAACTGGATGATCTTTAAAGTCCCTTCTAACCCAAACGATCCTGTGATTCCATGACTTATAGAGGAATCCTGCCACTCCTAAACAAAGAGAAAGGACACTCCAGGACGCCAACAGAAGAAACGAAGCCAGCACAAGAAATTCACATACTGTTCATAAAAAGCAATGGACTTGGAGATTATAGATGTAGTTGGACTATGTCATGATAGAAACAAGTACAAAATACAGAAAGTGAGTGACTTGTTACCGCAATTAGACAGCATGATAGTGTAAGATTGTCACATTTACTAAGATATACTGATCAGATACTTAAGGAAATCATTTATTAGGTACTTAATCGTGCAATAGTTATGTTTAATAGGGGGATGCAATCAATATCCATGATGCAGCACCTCTGTGAAACCCAAAAGAGTTTTTCTAGGGCTGAGGAACTAGCTGAGAAACGTAAAAGCAGCTTAACCTACCAGAGAGTTTGTTTGTCCTAGATTTCAGTTTGTGAGGCAAACCAACATCCATTGCCATCTGATCCATCTCCTTTTTCACCTTCTTTTCTGAGAGTCCTTTGAGCCGAGCATAGAACCAAATGTGCTCCTCCACAGTCAGCCTAAGGAACAGAAGCAGGGTCAGGGCACAGCTGAAATCACTGTGGTAGGATTCATCCCTTGCATTAACACTACAGCAAGCATGTTTGCTTGGGAAAACATCTTTTAAAGCTAAATTTTCAGTAAGGACTTAAAAGACTGGGTGTGCTCACTTTGGTCTGCTATTCAGCACCAAGGTAAGTAACTCTCCCTTAAGAGCACTTGACAGAGTACCCTAAAAATCGCAAATCACTAGCCACTTGGGAAACATTTGGCCTAGTAAAGTTTAGTAGAGTAGACTTCTTAAAAGAAATGCAAAAGATGAAAGTGTAGGCTCTTGTTGATAATCCTCAGGCACGTAAAAATGCACTAACAGTGTCGTTGTACCAATCTCCTACCACCCTGCCATCTCACATCATGCACAGAGATGAAGATAGGACTGTCCCAGTTGAAAGCATGCAACTGCCTCCCGAAGAACCCAAACACCTCTCGCATAACACCAGCCCTGCACCTCACAGATGCTACTCACAAGTCAAACAGCACATTATGTTGTGGACAGACACCCAAGTTCTGCCTGATGGTGCTGAGCTCGGAGCGGATATCCTTGCCCAGGATGAACGCTGTACCGGAAGTAGGGGGGAACAAGCCAGTCAAGATGGACCTGAAGGTAAAACGCAGTAAATAAGCAGGTTCAACCACTAGGAAATGGCTGCTGCACGGGCCAGGATGGAAGAACGAGGAGTGGCTGGAATTCCGGCAAACTCCCGCATGAGCAAAGTAGTCTGAGAAACAGCTCACCAACACAAAAAAAAAAAAATCAGCTCCAATGGTTTTAACAGTGATTAAAGCACACCCACATTACTCTGCTTGAAAGAAATATTTTTTCCTCTAAAAGCTTCTCACCTTTTCAGTACCATCTTACACTGGTAATCACAATCACAAGTGGCATTAATAAAAACGTTGCCAGCAGATTAATTCAGCACAGCTTCAACCTGAACTACCTCCAGTTTCAGTCCTTGTTATCCGTGCATCTTCTGAACTAGCTGCGTAACTAGAATAAACCAGCAGCGCTCCATTGAAATCAGTGGAGCACCCTTAGTCTGCACTAGCTTGCATATGGCAGTTGTACAGCTACCTCTACCATATCGATAGGGACCACAGTATTCGGAGTTGCTTCCCCACTGTCTTAAAGCATTATTTCATTCTTACATGGTAGTGGTCTTCCCTGCTCCATTATGTCCCAGAAACGAGGTGATTTGTCCTTCATAGAAGTTCAGTGTGAGACCATCCACAGCAACTTTCTTGCCATCACGATAAACCTTGACCAGGTTCTGGATGGAAACACCAAGGCTCAGATGCACAGGCTCTTCCTCCTTGCAGACTGGAAAAAAGCAGAGCAGAGAGATGTGATAGGTTTCAACAGTTCTAACAAACATCAAACTCCTAAGGTCTGTGGAGATCCAAGGACAAATTAGCTATATGAAGAAGAGACGATATTTTTTTCCTCAGGGACAGGAACCTTCCACAGAAGTTGTGCTTTAGCTCTTTGCTCTCTACTGAGCTCATCTGGAAGTTGAGGATCTCCAGTGTCGCAAGTGTTTGCAAAGATGTGAAGAATTCTGAAGTCAAGAAGGCTGGAATATCCCATCTGCACTCCAAAGGGCAAAGCACTCCAAGTTTATTTGGATACCCCCACTTGATCAGTGTACTCAAACTGTGATAATAAAGGGATGACCAATTTCACTTCAGCCATGTCAGTCTTGCTGTCCTTGAACCCTCCTTTCAAAAAAGCAGACCATCAAGTGCTCCCTCAGCAAGTTTGAGATGACACCAAATTGTTGAGTGGGATTATCAATCTGCTCAGCAGTAGGAAAGCTCTACAGAGGGATCTGGGCAGGCTGGATCAACGGGCTAAGATCAATTGTTAGAGCTTTAACAAGGCCAACCGTAAGTGCACTTCGGTCAAAAAGTTCCACGTAACACTACAGACTTGGAGATGAATGGCTGGAAAGCTGTGTGGTGGAAAGAACCTGGGAGTGCTTGTCCACAGCTGGTTGAACACGAGTCATCACTGTGCTCAGGAAGCCAAGAAGGCTAACAGCATCCTGGCTGGTATCAGAAATGGTGTGGCCAGCAGGACAAGGTAAGCAATTATGCCCCTACATTCAGCACTGGTGAGACAGTACCTTGAATACTGTGTTCAGTTTTGGGCTCCACACTACAAGAACATTGAGTTGCTGGAGCACGAAGGGCAATGAAGCTGGTGAATAGTCTGGACCACAAGTCTTAAAAGGAGCAGTTGAAGAAGCTGGGATTGTTCAGTCTGGAGAACAGGAGGCTCAAAGAAGACGTTATCGCTCTCTAAGACTACCTGAAAGGTAGTGAGTGAGACAGGTGCTCGTCTTGTCTCAAGTGACTAGCAATAGGACAAGAAGAAATGGCCTCAAGTTGCATCAGGGGAGGTTTAGATTGGAAATGAGAAAAAAATTCTTTATGGCAAGAGTGGTGAAGCATTGAACAGACTTCCCAGGGAAGTGGTGGACTCTTCATCACTGGAGGTGTTAAAAAAATATTTAGATGTGGCACTTTATGATGTGGTTTAGTAGGTATGGTAGTGTTGGGCTGACAGTTGGACTTGATGATCCCAGAGATCTTTTCCAACCTCAATGATCCTATGATGCCATAACACATCACTGTAGAAAGGCTCTGTGTTCAGCACTTACCTTCCGAAGGCCCCTTCTCGTCAGGATGAAGGTGCTGCCTGTCCTGTGGTTCCTCACCAAACCAATAAGACTTCGTGAAAGGAAAGTACCATGGCCTGGGAATCCCATACTGACCTAAGGAGAAAGGCATTATATGAGCCTTACTGCATCTGCCTCTTACTGTATTAGCTTTCAGGACAAAAAGTGAAGCACTCCACCCCCAGTAAGACTTAGGTTAGGCAGAACTAAGAAAAGATCTTTTCTGATGAATTCACTGCCAAAGTTTGCAGGTAGGAGACTTCACTTCAGAGTTAAAAGCCCTATATTGGAAGGTACTAAGCAGTCATGTTATGTTGTGCTGATTTCTCAATTCACCCCCTTAGCAATTCAGAGAAAACAACAGCTGAAGTGCAGCAAAGCCTCTGGAACTAGTCAACCATTGCCACAAAGGTGCACAGCCTCTGTGCTGGACAACAGACACTCCTATTAAGTAGCAACAACGTTACTCTGATACCTTTCTGCAGCTCTGCTTAAAAATGGGCCAGATATGCACCTTGGCAAATGAATAAGTTGAAAATATCGATTTTAAAGAGTGAAGATATGATACTCTCTCAGAAGCAGACCTCACCTGGGAAGACAGACTCAATGTACCAGGTCATGACCCCATACAGGAACGTGTCGAACAACATCATGACAGCAGATGTGGTGATGCTAAAGCCATCTTCTTCCAACGGGCTCTCAAAGAAGTTGTCCCACTGAACACCAACTCCCTGCTCCTCAAACAGTGCAAAGTACTCACAACCAAAGCCAAAGGCTACTGGAGACAGCAGGCTCTGCGAATGGGAGGCATGAACATTCTTTCAATTTTACACAACTGCTCTCTGACTGGACAACTCAGCTCCAGCACAAAGCTAAAGGACATGCTCCAGAAGCCTTATGGGAAAAGTCAAAGGTCCAAGGAGTGTGACCTTATTTGCAGACAGGGAGTGACAGACTCAGTCTTGGTTCCAGCAAGCAAGCAAGGCTTGAAGTTTCTGTTATACCACCACCCAGAATTGTTTCCCTGTTTTCTTTCCCTTATTCTTTGGAATTTCATGCGAAGGAAGAGATCACTAACAGCCATCCTCTTCAGACAAATAAGTTACCCCCCTACTGCCGCCTTCCCCCCTTGCTATCAGTGTACAGCTCAAGAGCTGCGAAATGCCATACTGGTGCAGGCACAGTACCCACAACAGTTTCCCCAAGACTCACCGCAAAGATCTTGAGTGAGAAGCTGATGTAGTCCTGCCAGGCAACACATAGCACATAAGGTAGGTACAGCGTGAAATAAACTATGCCCCCACAGGCAGCTGCCAGGTTGGCTCTGGAGAACACCGTGCTGATGAGGAAGCACTGGAGGATGGTCACCACACCAAAGATCGACAGGAAAACAAACACCACACTAGGGTCACTGTAAGGTAGCAGATTCCCCATCTGTTAGGAGAACAAGTGCATTAGGCTCTGAAAGGGCTCTCCAAGGTGGCTCTAGTACAAGCAGGTCTGCAGGGCAGCTGTTCGTAGGAGGCTGGGCTTGACGCAATTTCCACAACAGCATTCCCAGAAGTGGAGCAGTACCAGTGGCACCTTTTCAAGAGCCTGCACCTACTACAGCCCTTCCTGTTGCTTTCAGCCACTCAGCCCTGTTCCAAAAGCCTGTTTCCAAAAGGCTGCTGGTCAATTCACACTCACTAACTCCTCCCCAGTGTGCCAGTGCAGACCACAGTTTAGCAGGCTCTTAAGGCTCTAGATTCTACTGTCACAGACCAAACCAGTCAACTCACCTTAAGGATTAGCACCAGCAGGCCTGCACTCATGAGGAGGGGGATGAGGCTGCTAATGAACCAGCTCAGCCAAAGGATGCCATTATCGAGTCCCATAATCCTCATAGTCTCCTTCAGACGGGCTTCCTTCTCATACACAATGCCCTTAATTATCACTGCCACTGAGTAGATCCAGGCTAGAGTCATGAAGAGAGGCATGGAGCGGCTCATAACACGCAGAAATCTGAGAGAAGGAAGAAAAGAGGCCAGAAGAACAGAGTGAGAAACACCACTGCAACTTCAGGTACCACCCAAGGGCTAGCAAAGCATGGTGACAAGTAAGGCTTCATTGCACAAAGCAGTCAATGCTAAGAGCATGACACAGAATCAGTGTCTCACCGTGAGGTGAGGCTGGCATCTAGAGCACATATCACTGGCCCAGAGTGGGAGCTGGTGCAATTGGCATTCAGTGGAAGAGCAGGTGCAAAGACCTGCCTTTCCTGGGACTGCTCTCAACTCTCCTCTTTCCACTCTCCCATGCCTAAGTCTCTGTTTTTTTCCCCAAGGGCTATTTTCACTTGTATTGGGTTTGGAGGTATGGTCACATCTCAGGAAGGTACTCTGCATGTCAAAGCCCAGTACAGACAGTACTCCTGCTGCAAGTCATCACGTATTCTAAATCCTACATGCAGGTGCCCTAATTCCACGGATTAGGAACACTAAGGAGATTGCTCCACTACTGATAGCAGGGACATAAACCATGACTGAGGAGTGACAAAAGCCCATGTGCCCCAAGCCATAATCTTCCTGGGAGGTTTTGAAGCAGCCTGCATACATACATGTCATCTACATAACACGGGTAGGGCATCTGCTGCACATAAACTCCTGTCTTCTTTTCCGTGCCTGTCTGCACCCTGATGATGGCCTGTTCCACCACGTCCTGCAGGTAGGCAAAGCCTCCCCAAACATAACGCATATCCTCAAAGGGGTCAGCACGGGGACCAGGATCCCAGTACCTGCACCAAGGGAACGAAACCTTTCCATTAGAAATCCTCATGACTGCATCCTCCATAAGAAATTGTTCATCAGGTAGGATGTCAGGACTCACCCATCCTTGATCTTGTTGGTCCTTTCCACATTATCAATGTCCATGCGTATCTTGTATTTCACATGTTGAGGGAGCTCTATGCTGTCAGGAGCTATTTCAGTGAAGACAATGCCAGCCCAGAACCTCCTTTCATCTAGGAGCTCCAAGGACTTGTTTATAAGCCGGACTTCTGTGGCCACAGGCTCCAGTTTGTCCAAATTAACACACTATAGTGGGATAGATTTGGAAGTGTTCATGGGAGAAGTTACCAAACCAGAATGTAATTTGTTTACATTTGTGAGGGACAAAAAAAAAAAGGAGACCTCTTCAAAGGTGACGCCATGCCCAAGAAAATGCTGCAGCTCTGGACCATTTTGGTCACAGTAGTCCAGCAAGCTGCGAGAAACATATCACTGAGAAATACACTAAAGGTATTTCCTGAACAAAAGGAAGCTCCAGGATCCCATTCAAGCATCAATTTCCACAGATAATTATTTTCTCTATTGCTAATAAACCGAGTCTGACTCCAAAACCTCTAAAATCAGTGGAGAGACTCGAAGGCTTTGGACAAGTCTCCTGAGAAGCCAACACCCGTTTCTGTTTACACTCATCTGCCAAGATGATCAAGTAACAAGTAGAACAGATGTCATCATTTGCTGTCTTCCTCAGCTTAAAGCAACTGCTATCTTCATCATAGTTTCCAGCTCAAACCCCAGATCGAAAGGTGAGCTGTTACACTGCTGAAGCAAGCAGCAGCTCTCAGTTGTCCAGTAACAGCAGGGTGGGAAACCAAATGCAATGGCCAAAGTGAGAGCTTCAAGTGCAAGGCCTACAGTTAAGTTCCTATATCTATATTTAGGCACTGGAATACACGATATTTTTTAACATGCCATGCGCTCAGCCCTACTAAAGCCTGGTCGCTTATAGAGAATGGACTAAGGAACATCATCTTCCCTTTCCAGGAACCCCAGAGTGCATGAGTGGAGAGCAAGCTGCTACTCTGCCCCAGCTGCTTGCCCACACTCACCTCCATGAAGCGGGATATGGTCTGTATAGCCCGATCTGTCTCATTGAAGGCATCTACCCAGGTATACACTGATCCATTTTCTGCCTCGAAGTCCTCTGGATGATTTGACAGGAAACGGGCAACATCCTCCACTGTCCAGTTGGAAGCTGGCAAGTGCACATCCCAGAGAGCTTTGCCTTTCAGCAGTGTCTGCAGGTATTTCATTTTCAAAGAAAGAGTTGTTGAGTATTAATGTTAGATCTCCTAGCTCATGATGAAAACAAGTACTATCAGGCAAAATGGCTTTTTTAAGGTGCAGGGAGAGGCCCTCTGACATATAGAGAAGATCAGCATGGTGAGGTCTTTCCTCTCACCTTTGTATTGCAAAGGAAGTGCCTCCCTCGGTACAGCTACACTTCGGGAGCACTTTCAGGCTGGCTGGCTGCCTCCTGCCAACCCTCTCCCAAGTAGAGGGCAGCAGAGAACCATGCACAGCTCTGCACCCAGCACACACAAACAACGTCTCAAACAGCAAAACAGGGAAGAGGGAGATGTTTGTTCAGGAGAAATGCATTTGGCTACTGGTGGCTGCCAAACTCTGCTCATCTCTCCTGAACAAATCTTTGCTCCTGGCTGGGACAGAGAGGGACTGTGGCGTAGCTGGAGGCTGAACTGTCACAGTGCTGAGCCACAATACCACGTGGCTTATCTTACGTATTTTGCTATTGCACCATCAGGGCTGGCTGCAGTAGCCCCATACAGCCACGATGTCCTGCCTCTCTATTCTCCTATTTGGCACCATGCTGGTTTTCACCTAGTTTACCAGCTAGCTTTCTGATGGATTATTGACCCACCATGTGCAGGCACAACGCCCCACACAAGTGCAGTCCAAGTAGAAGTACATGACATTGAAGCAGAAACCAGTTCTCTGGGTAGACAACACAATGGCAGCTAAGAAGGGAGCATTCACTGTAAAGGACACAGTTAAACTGAAGTAAGGGAGAGAAAAAAAGCCTGCACTACAGAGAAAACTGCACTCTTCACATTTGGTCTCCCAAGGCTGACTTGCACCACCATCCCCAGGAGGAAGGGCACCATGCCTGCAGAGAAGGGGCTCAGCCTCACCACATTCAGCAGTAATATCAAAGCTCCTTAACTTCAGGGGCACATGTGGTCTTCCCTGAAGTTTGCAGCTACGTTAACATCAAGCTGGAAGCGTCAGAGATGGGAAAAGTACTTTCCTCTCCTTCAGCAGGAAGCACCAAGACAAACAGATTGCACAACCCAGAAAGCTGGGAGCTGATGACTGGTCACCAGGGGGCTGGCAGCCTCAGGGACTAACAAATAGCAAAGGACTCACGTCCTCCTTGAATGTAGCCATGAACAGGCAACTGTTTCAGCGTATTGGAGTACAGATGACCCATGCTGCACCTCTAAACTGAATGGGATGCTGCCTGGGAGATGCCCAGGCATTGACAACTAAGTCAATCCCGCTTGACTGAACTGCATCAGCTGATTAACAAATGAACCTCTGCTACTGTGCCAACAGAGGAGGCCAGACCACTGGAAAGATCAAGAATCAACTACCAGAGCCAGCAGCGTTTACAAGAAGCATAAAATACAAAACCAGAAAAGTGTAGGGCTCATTTAAACAAACAAAAAAAAGCAAAACCCAACAAAAATAAATAGAGCAACATGCACTTTTCAAAAGACATGGCTGCAAACCAATACCTAAACCCTGACTTTGCCTTCACCTTCTGCAGAAAAACATTCAATTTACAGTTGGTGGCCCTGATTCTCTTCTCCTTAATGCCAATGTCTACAGAATTAAATTCATAAAGCAAACAGAGGCACAGGAGAGATGAAAATGATGTCTGACCCTCTAGTATGCCATGTCGATGGACAAGCATGATGGAATAAGTCAGAGACTATTCAGTGGGGCAAACTTTGAAGGCTGAAAAGATCTGGGGACTTCACTGTATAACAACTGCACTATGACACACTCCGCCTTGCAGAGACAGCAGGAAAAGCCACTCTACAATTGTTGCACAATCCCAGATTTACATCACTGTGAATTCCAAAAACATTAGGACAGGGCACAAAGACCCACCTCTCAAAGTAGCATCTGAGGAAAGCAACCGTGAACTAAGCCACTTAAGCAGATAACGCCCCAGTAGTGCAGGGGTAATGCTCCAGTGAGCCAAGAGGATAGCAGAAAGCATGTCAAATCCAAGCAAGACTCCAATCCCTTCTTCATGGTCTAGCACGCATGGCATGTTATAAAGCGAGCAGCCATAGAGTGGTGTTTGCTCTTCGCCCATAAGCACCCAAATATTACAAAATAAAGCATACCATGCTTTTACAAGATTTGTGCCAATTTAATGCCAGACATGTAGGTTTAGCTCTAGCATGGTAACCATTCAATTCCTACTACACTAATGAGGCCCAAGGCCACCCAACACGTTCCAGTATCTGATCTAGGTACACAACTGCCTGCTCCACTGCTATCCTAAGACAGTGCTGTTGTGGAGACGTGCGCACAGCATAGGCAACTGAACATGTCACCAAGCCCACAGATCCCCAGTTTCAAAAAAATACCTCAAGCCAGATATTCATACCACTTTAAAGCAACACTGAAGAAACGGCCTATTTGCTTGCAGACACAGATTAGAAATGGGTGTTAAAACATGCACTGCTCCTTTTTGGAGCAGGTTGTTTACATGAAGTAAGGAGTTCCAAGCATAATATAAGACCAGTAGAATCACAGTGTTTCAAGAAGGGGTTCCCCATCCATACTCTATCTGCCTGGCTCAGCACTGAAGCACCATCTTAGATAAATATTTCAGCACTTATTGCAGAAGATGACAGTGGTGGTTTCAGCAAGGACAGCCTACTGACCCGAATGAGATCCATTTCCTGACTACTTTCCATAAACGTCCAAATCTTCGGGCTTATCTCCTCCCACATTCCCCCAAGGTCACGAAACACACCCAGCTCCTGGAATGTTCTGTTCACCTGTTGGCAAAGAGGAGAGGAAGGTTATTTCCAAAAAAAACTAGCAGAGAATCACCACAGGCTGAGAGGGTGTATTGGCCTGTCAAGCAATGCTGTTGTTGCTCCTATTCAACACCAGCTCAGCTTCTGCAAGGATCAGAGCAGAGGAAATGAAGTGCACCTGGAAGGAAAACAACAACAAGGAGCTTTCAAGGCTTGGTGGAGAATGACTGCCTTGGAAATGAAGGGCACACAGAGGCAGCTCCTTCCCATGTGCCAGAAGAGTCTTGCTGAGTGAGCTTGGGGAATTACAGAGCACTCTAGGTAAACCACAATTGGAAATGATTAAGGATCCTCTGACCAGCCTGCAGTGGAGAACACCTGAAGGCTTATCAAGGTCTTCCCCACATCCATATTCCACATCATAGATGCAGAGCCTGTAGATAATCAAAAGATATCAACAGGAAAGCTTCCAGCCAAGTCCAGAAGAAGCATTCAGCGTGGCCTTTTCTCCTTGAGTCTTCATCAGCAAATGTATCGATGAGAGACTAGCGAGGTTGTGCTCTGCAGACAGTCCTTTCTAGGTTTGTATTTGTACTCAATTTAACACACAGCAGCTAAGCTGCACAGCCAAAAGATATACCCTCATTCTACATATCAGAGGATAAGGCTAGTTACCTCAGTCATGACCTTCCTTATTGCTGGTGTGTCTGGTGTGTACAAGATCTTCCCTATCAGCAAGGGTTTCAAAGCCCTCCAGATAATTCTGGAAAGTGGGCTGGTTTCCAGGTTCTTCATAAGCTCATTGCAGTAGGGTGCTGAGGAGGAGAGGACATGGGTGAGTGGCTGAAGAGCATGGTAACAACTGCAAAAAGCATATGCTTCACTTGTTTGGGCGTTGAGGAGAGTAATATCTGAAAGCACTGCATTTCTCAGACAAAACCCTTCTCTACTGCAAAGCTCCATAAAAAATCCCCTTTCAGTCCAAGACTTCAGTCTGCCCAGCAAACATGGAGCACTCGGGTAGCCTCCAGCATTAAGAGCCACACAACTAATTCTGCACTGTTCCCACAACCCCACTGCATGGCCTGAGCAAAATTTGTCCCGTAAAAGCCAGATTTCCAAAGGCTGCACATGACTGTGCTCCCTTTCTCCGTGAAGGGAGTCCACTGCACAGCAGTCTGTGGGTTCTACACAAGGCCCTTGGGAATCCCTTGCATGTTGATATCCTTGCTGGCCTTAAGGGCATGACCAGGAGGCAGCATGCACATGCCTTCCTGAAAAAGTAGAAGGTATACCATCCATCTGGACCATTTGCTTTCAGCTGTGGAAGTTAAGGGAAACACTGGCAATGACAATCGTGAAGGAGATGGGACCTTGCACCATGCCAGGGTTACACTTACTTGTGGAGTTATCATAGAAGTTAGCTACATCGTCTTCAGTGCTGTTGCCTCCAAACAGTGCTTTGTAATTGTTATCCTCATACCAGTTGAGTGATTTAATTTTGAGCCCTCCACCTTCAGGGTGGCCACACACAATGCGTGACACAGCTTGGTAGATCTGCGTAGAGGAGTTTGAGGCATTCACATTGGTCAGGAACATCACCTCTTGCCTCATATCACTCCAGCTCTTCATGCTCAGCAACTGGTTGGGGAGGTGGGAGAAGAGAGTGAAAGCAAGTACAGGGACAGGGTTAGCAAAAGGAGATCTGGCCACTGTTTCAAACTACACATCTGTTTTTGAACAACAATAAAGTCCATTTCCACTCTGCCACAGTGGAGGAACGTAGAGGAATGTCTCTTCTGTGCTTACGCAACAAATGTGCCCTTGCCAAGATCTTTACTCCTAAGTCTTCTCCCCCAGTACTGTGTGTAGTTCTCACGCTTTCAAGTGCAAGCCACTTCTCTCAGTTGCACAATGGCTCACATTCCAGTGGAGCCCCCTCACACTGGGTGGGGTACATTGAGTAAGAAGAGGGAGTAAGAAATAACGTGAAGTGAGCGCAGCTCATAGGACACAGGCTGGACGAGTTACAGGCCCCAGAAGCGTCACTCGGCACAATATTACTAAGGTCAGCAAGCCTCCACTGATTTCTACCAAGTAGCCAGTTTTATCTCCTAGATTACTATTCCTTATCCCTGTCCCAGCATCTCCCTGCCCTGTTATCAATAGCATTCCCAGAAAACCCTCTAAAACAAATCCAACTACAGCCTGGAGTCTAATCACAGCATGAGCTGTGCACACCGTCAGCCACAGCAAGAAACCTTCCCCTGCCCAGCTGGCCTGACATCAGTCTGAAGCTGACAAAGCGTAACTGCCCAGGACAATTGGTACCTGCAGACTCATTTGTCTGGCATAAGCACCTACCTGCAATGTAATGAACAAAAGTATCAAGCGTGCCGTCTGAGACACTCCCTGCATAAATACAGCTGTACTTAGAGGCATGGCCAAGCTTGCCACAACAGAAAAGGCAACACATCTTCACATGCACTGATTTCACACTATGCTCAAGCATTGCTCTCAGAACACCTGTCTGGAGATGTAAGAACATCAGCAGAGGTGTGTCCATATAAGACAGACAGACAAGAAGTCTGTTTATCTCAGTAACCTCTGTGATGGTGACAACAAGTGGAGGTTAGAAAAAAATAAGGAAAGCATAAGAAAGTAGGATACTACCCCCAAGTAATCTTCCAGCTTCCATTAATTTTCAACTCTGGCAACTTCTATTTCATAAATCTGAGTTAATTAATTCCATAGTACATTCCTGAACATCCACAAGTAGTTAACATCATACACATCACTGTAAACAACTTTCTCTCCCCTCTCCTTAACTTGGCCATGGTTAGCTCTATTTGGTGCCATGTTTCTTGTAGTGGAAGAGAGTGTGAAGATACAATCCCTACCTCTATTTTTCTCTAGGCAACTCCACTGTATAGACCTCTGTCATCTCCAACTCATTTCTCTGCCAAGCTGACAAGTCCCAGCCCACTCCCTTGTTCTTTGTGTGAAAGTCATCCCACATCTAAATGTCCTCACTGCCCTTCTAGGAACTTTTTCCAGTACCACTAACCCTTTTTGGAGAGGAAGGACCCAGATAGATCTATATATTGAACAGGAGGGCAATCCAGTTTTATATAGTGCCATGGTAATATTTTACAGCTGGTTCTTTATCCATTTCTAAATCTTCACTAGCATTTGATCTGATTTCTTGACTGCTACTGAAATATCAGGTCACATTAACTTGTATGTTCTTGCTGTGCTGCCCAGAACTGCAACATACACTAAATAAGGGCAAGCAGAGATAGCTATTAGTAACTACTCATCAGCTTCATCTCAGAAACAACTTCAGATGCTGTGGCCCAACTACCCTGTTTTCGGAGACGATGACAGAGTCATACAAAGACCATCTGTCAGTTTTGCTCACGGAGCATTGGTTTTGTCACCTTTGTTTAAATAAAATGCAGATAATCAAAGTCAAGGACAGCTGGCAAAGCCAACCAGAAACAATACAGGGAGTGATGGTCTGCTGGAACCATTCAACCCCAATTCACTTCAGGAAAGCACACTCAGAGTCTCTGGCCTCATACTGGGAGGCAAACCTGACCCTTTGTGCTCATCTAGAGCACTGTGCATCCTTTATACGTGCCAACATCTGGACAAAAATTCTTGATCGCTGAACAACAGCTACTATGTGTCACATATACAAGGAGCTTCTATTTTCAGCTGCCCGAAAATACATGACACATTGATATGATGGAAGACAGCTGTGAGACTGTCTTAAGCCTGGGGATTCAGTACATGTGTCCAGAGGGACTGCTTATAGCGCACATTCATTTCCTCACTACTCATTGCTGCCTTTGTTTGCACCTCGGTGCCACTCAACCTGGCCCCACAGAACACAAATGGAAAAATGTCACACAACATCTTTTGTTGGCTACATATGCTTATCTGGATTTTTGGTTTTGATGGTTCCTCACCCAAAAAGGCAAGGCTGAATTTCAGGTGTGACAGTTTGAGTATACAACTCAAAGGGAACCCCTGGGGAGTTTTTCATACTTTTGGAAAAACAGCAGACCCAGCAAAAAGTCAACTGCTTTAGCTGAAGTACCATAAACCCTCTAATATGAGCAAAGGTACACAAACAGAAATTGCAGCTAATTCCCATAAGCAGGTCAGGTGCTAACCATCTTGCAGAGGGATTGCATTAGCAAATACATTTTTATATATTATTTTAAAACACTTTGTGCAAGGAGCTTTGCATCAGCTTCAGGCACCAGCAACCTTACAATTGACATGCAGAGCTTCTCTGTTCACACCACTGGAAGCAAGTATTCTATATGTGAAGGATTACTGAGCTATTTCTTCTCCCAAACATCAGACTTGGCTCTCTTAAGTGTTTCTTGATAGCTGTCCCTGCTCTTGGCATTTAAAGCGTCCTCCTACACTGATTTAAAGAGCCCAGAGCTACAGATCCAAGCAATCCCCATACTCAACAACAAATATTTTGTTCAGACCATTCTCTAATTAAAATTCTTTGCTAGAAAGGCTCCTAGACATGGCACAAACGATAGTTCTCTCAACTCCCTCAAGCTGTTGTCCTTCGAAACAAGGGAGCAAGTTCCTCCTTTTCACACAGAAATCAGCCTGCCAGACTTTTGGTCAAGCCATCTGGAGCAGCTCACACTATACACAGAGGAAAAAGCTGCCTTTGTTTGCACAGCAATAGAGTAGAATAAAAGGTAGTCCTACCCAAAACAGTTGCCAAGAAAAAGGCACATTACCCTGGGACAGTTTTTGGCCACATCAGCAAAATGAATATCACATGGTTTCAATTATTTTTATCCCAGACAAGAAAAAGGCAAGCTTAAGTAACGTAACGGGAAACAGCTGTAATCAGACTCTGAAGGGCAGCCTCCCTGCTAGGAGCAAGAGCTCTGCCATGGTCTTAACTGAAATAGATTCTGGAATCATCTTAATTTCACTGTAAATGGGACCTGGTGGCAGGTTGTGGGACTCTGGGAGGGATGCGTACCAGGCATTGTTGGCTGGCACAGTGCTGGCTCCCGGCAGCTGCCTCTCCATGGGAGTGGAGCACACACTAACCTGAAGTGACCCACTCTTATGTGTGCTCTCAGAGGTTACTGCCGTTCACAGCTCTGAGTTCTCTCGCTCTGATGCAAAGACAGAAGACTAGGGAAGGGGAGGAGGAGGCGGCATTGTTTAGCTTAGACAGTCGCAATTCCTGCTTCAAAGAATGTTTTTGCCTAGTAGCAGCACTTCAAAGTCAGACTCCATCATCCTGTTTTGTCCCCTCCCCACCACACCCTCCCTACACATACAATTTTGGGCTTCTGATTCATGCTCTGCATGCAGGACTTTCTTCAGAATCCATGTTTCACCTGCCAAAAAACTTTCTATCTCTATAATGTCACTTCGACTCTGCAAATCACTGTTTATGTTTTGCCAGAGCCTTTCTCAGCCAATGTTGTTATGCACCAAGTGCAACAGAAAGACTAGAAAACAACCTCCTCCCCCAAAAGCTAGTCAGACAAACAGCAAAGAGTAGCCTATAGCTACTAATTTAGATAAGCACAATCGGAACAACCACAATGTCTCTTCCACATGCCATAGATCACTGACCCCCAGAGAACAGTAAATACAACCAAGTAACAACCCTGACATGGCAGGCAACTGAGTGAAAAAAACCAAGAAAGTGGGCAAACACCCACATGCAGTTTTCAAGACAGCAGATATATTCCAACAGTTGTGTCAATGCCTAACCCCACTGAAAACATTTTAATTCCAGCTCCTCCCATAAGAACCCAATCCTTTAGCCTCACATCTGATAAACTCCTAAGGTACCTGTAACTTGGGAGTGCTAAGGGGTTGCAAAGTGCATGCTGCCTCTGCCGACACAGGGAGAACGACTACAGGATGGGGGGAAGTTTCAAAACAAGCCAGGGATTTGACTTGGAGTTGCATTAAGAATGATCGGGCTTCTGGTACTAAATTGCAGGTTAAGACACCAACCACAGTGATGTGCTCTCCTAACACAAAGGCTACTCACCTCTTTAACAAGCTTCCCAAGGCTCTCTCTCAAAGCTTCCACAGTTTCTGACAGATCATGCAAAGAGGAGTTGAAAGAAATCCGTCTCTGCAGGAAGAGAGAAAAGAAAACCATAAGTCACTGCAAGGTACAAATGAAGAAATTAAACTCTTCTAAACACTCTTGTAAAGAAGATTAGGAAGGACTGTTTATGTGGCAGAGTGCTTGATGGTGAAGACAGATCTGGCTTTCTGTGCAATCTTGAGTTTAATACCCTGAGGGCTTCAGCACCCTACAATGCAATGTGGGTATTCCTTTCCTTCCTCACAGGTTAGGTACACAGCTGCCATAACCAGAAACAGCCCAATAAAATGCTAAATGCAGGCACATACACCTATGATGTCAAGGATGGCTGCCATTCCAGGTCACACAACAAGCACAGCCTACAGGGCAGCATGTGGGCAGACCTGAAAAACAGTGACAAGAAGAGGATGCAAAGGGAGGAACAGACCAGCTGGTAAACACAAACTTTCAGCAGGACTCCACAGATACCAGCTTAGATCCAGAGAACTCCTATTCTAGTGTACATCTTCATCACTCAAGTCCTCACACCAAACCTTGACATTTTTTAATCTAAACCAAGGTATATTTTAAAACAACCAGATCCCATGAAGCAGCTGACACTCACTATCATCACAAGTAAAAGACTGACTGTTTTCCAGAAACAGAAGGCACAGCTTTCAAGAAAATATTTGCTTTAGGCAGGGAATCAACTGAAGATAACTTCTTGTTTCCATTTGCTCTACATGTGGGCCTGCCTTCTGGTTTGTGGGGTTCTTTTTCCATTCTGTGCACATACTTGGATTATCTTGCATAGGAAATATTTGGACGCAATCCTTCTTTCGAGGGAATGAAGGTCAATTTTTTTTTTTAAATATGATATTAGCAGCAATGTGCTGCAGCACATGAAAGTATGCTAAAGTTACAGTGCTGCGACACAGAGAGGTACAGCAAAGACTCTTGACTTTAGCGTACATCTTCTGGGCAGAAGATTTTCATTTTCACATCTTTCCTGGGGTAATTTACAGAAGCAAAGACTGGAGGCTATCATATGTTCTAGGTGACTTGCTGGAGTGTGATAAGACCTGGTCAGTGCCAGCTGGTCTAAATGGGCACTGCTGCACTGATCTGCTAGTGCATTTAAGATCCAGCTAACTTTTCTGAGTGCGTAGTTAGTGCCTGCTCCAAAACTAGTTGCAAATTCAGGGTCTCTATAATCTCTATTTATTTCTTCTAAACACAGTCCTTCAGGTTTGGATAAATCAAAACACATAACTGTGGCTAAAAGAAAAGCAATTCAAACTCCACACAGGCTAAGGCCTTCAAGACATTTTTAAAGAAATATATCCAACAAATATCAAACTATATAGCTGCACTATCACTTCAGCAACAAAATGTGGTAGAAAGTTCTAGGTTTATGCAGAGCAGCAGACATGTTTGTTCAGCTCCGTATACCTCACCAATCTCTACACAGATTGGAGCTGTTCACTGTATTCAGAGGTGATTCAGGGACAGAGTGGCTGAGAAAGAGTATTCTGATGATACTAATTGGTTCAGAACAGTGAAAAGGCAAAAGCTGATTGCAAAGGATTACTAAAAGGCCTCATGCTGACACATTGTTATGAAGTGCCAGGCAAAATTCAGTGCTGCAAGGTCAAGTAGACAAGAAGAAGACAGTTCTGTCTTAAGATACCCTTTGATGGCTCTGAAGTAGCTACCACCACATAGAAAGTGAGGCCTTAGAATTACAATGACAAGACAGATCAACATTAATACAAATCCATAGTGCAATCCAAGTTCTCAAGTACTATGTGTAGTCTTGCATCCTCCATCTCTGAAGGAATACAAGTACAGAAGAAGGTCACAAGTATGATTCAAGATAAGAATGGGCTATGAAGGAAGAACAATAGACCACAGTTCTTCCAATGAGACCTGTAATGACAAATAAGAGGTTATGAGACACGCCTATAGAATAACAAGTGGGATGGAGAATGGGAATAGAGAATGATTGCTTACTGTGCCTGATCATATGAGAGTCTCCAGTGAAAAGGTCAGTTTAAAACAAACCAAAGGAGACATTGGATGCTGCACACACAATTTTGTCAAAATAGAGAAATTATGTAGATACTATACAATGCTGAAGGTATCACATGTTAATGTGGGTTTGAGAAAGGTTTACAAAAACTCATTAAAAAAAGCTTACTAAATGCTATTAAAAACTAAGATTCCAGCAGTAGCTGAGAAAGTCAGAGTTACAAGGTATTGGAGAACAGGACACTACATTGAGGAAACATTACTACAAACTTGACCCATGCCTGCATCCTTTCACATGCCTCCATTATGGGCCACTGTTGGACTAGCACTCACAGGACACCAAGCTGAACAGGAGTTTGGTTAGACCCAGTATGCAAGTCTTACATGATTCAAGGAGCTTGAAAATCTTACCCTGAAATACAAGGAGAATCCCACCTATCTCTTTACACTCCGTCACCCCAACCTTTCTTCCCAAACAAATTCACAGCACTCCAAATTCATTTCTCACCAGAACTCGCAATGACATCATTGCTATGGAAAGAATTTTGCTTGCTTTACCATTACACTTTGCACACTAAAGCCCACCCATGGAACCTCTCACAAATCGTATCTCCAGAGAGAATGACAACAGTCAGTCAGTCACAAGTGACCGGTCTTCCTTGTACAGATGAACACATCACAAATTTCCCCAGAAAATTCCTTAATGAGCAACTGCAAAGAGTTAAAATATTTATTACATTCAAAAGAGCCCTCTAGATTCAGGGCAGCTCCAGTAAGACTGGTCCTACTGTGCAAGCGTCTTTAGTAGGTGTTTGGAGGACATTTGTGGGGGGCTGGGGACAGCAATGACTCATTTTCAAATGAAATGCAGTGAAAAACTCACCTGTCCTTTCTAGGCACACTGTGGAAATAAAGTTCTAACAGGTATTGAACAGAACTGCCCTATACAGTCACGTTTGTAGTTGGCAAGTCATGCCTTCATCTAGTCTTGTCTTTTGGGGCAACCAACGTAATAAGGTTTAAGACAAACTGCACTGAGTACTCTGTGTGCTTTTATGTGCATGCTACAAGACTTGAACTAGGGACAAATACTTGAGATGACTAGAGTTGCTTGCACAATCAGGACAAGCCTGTCAGAGGCTCCCACTAGAACGGTCGACAACTCTTTATTTAACCTGCAGGAGAACGCATGTGTTTGAAGTGTTGGTAAGTCATAACAAAATTCAGTCACTGCCTGCAGCATATATCTAGCTGTGTCTACTTAATGAGATCATTCTGCCATGTTTGCTTTGAAACAGTTATTACAAATTTATACCAATCTTAGCAGGAACTTTACAGAAAAATCACATGCAAGTTTCTGGTTTTGTTTCTTGCAAGTGTAAGTCCCAAAGTACAGCTGTTTAAAAGTATGATATTGTGCTTGACTGAAAACACTCTCAAAAGAGCAAGGAAAGCCACAAATTCAGTTGCAGTATGTATTGACATTAAGAGACCTTTTCTAAGGCCATTTTTCAACTGGAAAGCATTTATTATTTAATACTTAGTTCATGCTAACCATATGACAAAATATCATCTGTATTACAAAAGAAGAAACAATTGGATTTTCATGTGCTCACCCACACTCCTTCAAGGAGCACTATAGTACACAAGCCACAACATATTTATGACTTATTACAGACTCACACCACTGGAACTGAGCGTGGCAAGAAATGGCAGCATTGCAGAAATGAAATCCCATATGACCAATTTTGAATGGTCTTTGCCATTTAACCTTCCTCCCAGACAGCATTTATTGTTGACCAAAAGGATTTAAAGAATAGATGAAAATTAAGACATGGGTTTTGGAAAAGGGAATTTGACTTTTCTAAATATTTGTTGCTTCTAGTGGAATGAATATTTAGTCAAGAAGGAAAGCTGATCCTCTGCCTTGTCACCCTGTGATTACTCCCAGGTATTCTGCTTGGTTTTGGTCTAAGTAGCCCACACCAAATAGGTTCTTACAGAAGAAACAGTAAGGAGACACACTTTAATCTGCCTAGCATGCCTTTATGGGCTTGGCTCTGTTTTCTCATCCTACAGAGCAGGCTAAATTGAAGTCATGCGAAGGATCACTGTAGAGCTAAGAATCCTAATGCAAAATTTTAATTAGATGTTCTGCTTTGTCTTAACTGTACAACTGCACTTTGGGCAATGCCAAAGCTCCTCTGGATAGAACTGATGAGCACACATGTAAAGCATTTCTTTTTTGCCTTTCTTTTTTTAAAAAAAACTTCCTTAACAGTGCTGCGACATTTAGAGTTCATGTGCACACACTTCAGTTTCCTTTTTAAAAACAGTGCTTCATCCATAATCTGATAATAGTTACTATTTTGCTGTGAGTTACCTAAAGCACCTAGTTTCCCTTAGGCCGCAAAGGTACACACACATTAAGCTAGGAGAAGCAGGTGTTGACATTACGGTTTCAGCCCCAATGCACATCCCAGCCACTGGATTCTCAGTCTTGCACCCACTCCTCCGTGTTTCAGCACAAATGTTTCTGTAAGCACAAAATCAGGTTAGTCCCTTTTAATCCAAAGCAATCCCGTGATGTAATTTACTGCATTGTCTTGCAGAAGGAACAACAAATGGGAATCCACAGGCAAGCGGACACTAGTCCGAGTTTTCTGGATTAGGATAGTCCAAGAAACTGTAGCCACTCTAACTGCCCAGACACTAGACTATTCAAAGCCCTTGGTGTTGAATGTACACAGTTCTTTGAAACAGTTGCAAGTCCTTTTCACCCCAATTGTATTTGCCTAAACATATTAAGATGCTGCCTCTCCATAGATCACAGAATGCTGCAGCAAGTGGAACTCAGGTCCCATTACATGAGCCAAAAACCTGCCTTGGAATTGCTATTGTACCCACATTTGATCTAGCCCTTATTTTGATTTACTGGAATGCCACGCTATTAAGTACATAAAGAGGAATAAGCAAAAACATAAAAACAAATCTCTAGGTAGATCGTTGGCATTGGTTTACAGGCTCTGTAGCAGACAGAGTACATGTCAGCTTCACTGTGCATGTTGAAGATTTGATCCACAGTGCCGTTACTGATAAGCTATGTCAAAAGCCTCCTTTGTTCATGAACAGAAAGTTCCCCCTTTGTTCAAAGATGTCACTGCAGGTCAGAAGTTTAGCCTTTAAAGACACTAAGTTTCAAACATATTAGTCCTGATCCTAGAGTTAATTTATTCATTTTGCCCAGCCACACTGAGGACAGTTGGTTTTTACTTCACTCATTCATGCATTACAGCAACTTAACTGGAGGACAGCCTGTGACGTTTTTCTGAGGAAAACGGTGGACCTTTACAAAACAATATGCAATACACAGCAGATTTAGAACTGCTAGCTCCTGGACTCAAGCTTTGTTTCCTCTGAAGCCAAGATCATAAGCCAGCTTCTCAGAAGTCCCCCAAAACTGCACATAATGTCTTAATTCACTTTGCTGCTGCCAAGTGGCACAGGGTGACTTACAGCTGCTTTCTTTCACAACATAGATGTAACAACTCTGATATACTCAGTACCTGCGTCTGTCAGCTAAGCAGAAGGGACTTCCATAAATGACAGAAACAACACTAAGTCTCCAGAGGACCCATAAGACCCATACAGATCTGTACTACAGCTAGCTTTCCTCCCCTTCAGTTCCTAAAATTCCAGCATCTCTGAATGATTTCAAGTAAATGCACGCATATACATCTAACTAAACACAATGAACTGCTTACAGTTACTCCTTCTCAAACAGCCCATCTTTGTTACAAGGACAATCTTAGTGCTGTTACCTTATCTCTTAATGCTTATGATTATTTTGCTCTTCCAGCAGAACAGAAAAAATGCAGATGGAGGACATATGAAGAATAGAAGATGAGCTGTACAGAGAAGTAACTGACCACTATGTACTGCACAGAAGAGAAATATGATTCCAGTAATTGATAATAACCCTCTTTGACTGGGAACAAAGCCAAGCAAGTGGTACATGACTGTCAGTCCTGAAAGGCTCCTCAAATCTGGAAACTCACACAACCAAAACTTCCCAAGTCCACAGATTATTATCCACTACTCATTTTCCAGGTGGGTAATAATGAGAAACCAACTAGAAACCTCAAAGCAATTAAAAGGGACTTTAGGACCTTAGGTCAAATGGTAAAGGGATCAGGTGCGCAGGTAGTATTCTCTCTTCTCATAGCAAATGGTGAGGGAAGGAACGGGAGGAGCCAGGAAGTGAATAACTCCTAACGTGGTGCAAAGAACAAAACTTCAGGTTCTTTGACACTGAGTTGGCTACACACCAGGCCTACTGGCAAATGACAGGGTACATTTGTCCCAAGGGCACAAGGACAATGTACAAGAAGTTGGTTAGACTAATCAAGAGGGCTTTAAACTAGATTGGAAAGGGGAGGGGGACATCACTGGGTTCAGTAGATTAAATCATGGGAATGGCACCTCAGGCTCTGAGGGACAGTCTGGTGGTGAGAGCCTCTGGTCTTCCACCTCAGTTGAAGTGGAGAACAGCACTCCATGTGGCAACCAGAATTCAAAGGTTATTGGTGGGTTACAAACCACAGCTAGTGGACAATCATGATTTGAGCCTATTCCACTTAGGAATGGGGTGGAAATAACAGTTCAACTGAAGTGCATTTACACTAATGCAAGCAGTAGGGGCAACAAACACGGGGAGCTGGAAGCCATTGTAAGGCTATGATGTAATTGCCATTATGGAAACGTGGTGGGATGATTCGCACAGCTGGAGTGCTGCCATGGGCGGCTACAAACCCTTCAGGCAGGACAGGCTAGGAAAGAGAGGTGGTGGGGTTGCCCTCTATGTTAGAGAAAGTTTTGATAGTGTTGAACTAAAACATGCTAACGATAGGGTTGAGCGCTTATGGGTTACAATCAGTGGAACCCACAGTAAGTCAGACACAAGTGGTGGGTGTCTGTTATCGACCGCCCAGCCAGGATGAGGAAACTGATGAGCTCTTCTACAAGCAACTGGGAGAAGTCTTGTGATCGTTGGCCCTCATTCTTGTCAGAGACTTCAACCTTCCAGGTGTCTGCTGGAAGTATAACACAGCAGAAAGGAAACAGTCTGGGAGGTTCATTGAGTGTAAGGGAGACAACTTCCTGACACAACTGGTGAGTGAACCGACTAGGGAAGGCGCCCCACTGGATCTGCTGTTTGTGAGCAGAGAGGGCCCTGTGGGGGAATGTTGGAGGATGCCTGGGACCCAGTGATCATGAGATGATAGAATTCCCAGTTCTTTAGAGGAGTAAGGAGCAGGGTCAGCAGAACCATCACCTTGGACTTCCAGAAGGCAGACCACAAATTGTTTAGAAGGGTGCTTGATAAAGTTCAGTGGGAGATGGTTCTAAATGACAAAGGAGCCCAAGAGTGCTGGGTGCTCCTCAAGAAGGAAATTCTAGTGGCACAAGAGCAGGCCATCCCCTTGTGCTGTAAAATGAGTCAGAAGGGAAGAAGGCCAGATTGGCTTAACAGAGAGCTCTGTGTTGGTCTCAGAAAAAAGAGGAAAAAATAGCTCTGGAAGAGGGGGCAGGCATCTCAGGAGGACTACAAAGAGCAGGTGAGATCATGTAGGCACAAAATTAGAAGGGCTGAAGCCCAACTGGAACTTCAACTGGCCAGTTTGGTGAAATACAACCAAAAATGTTTCTTCAATATATTAACAACAACAGGAGGACCAAGGAGAATTCCCCTCTTTTAGTAGTAACAAAGGATGAGGACAAGGCAGAGGTACTTAATGCCTTCTTTGCCTCAGTCTTTAATAGTAAGGTAAGACATTCTCTGGCTCCAAGCCTCCTGAGCTAGACGACTATGAAGGTGAACCCTCAACGTTCCAAGAAGACTTGGTTAGAGAACTGCATGGCCAATTAGATATCCACAAATCTATGGGGCTGGATGGGATTCACCCAAGGATATTAAGGGAGCTGGCGGAGGCCCTTGCCAAACCCCATTCCCTCCTCTATCAACAGGCCTGGCTGACTGGAGACTGGCAAATGTAACTCCAATTTACATGAAGGGTGGGAGGGAGGATCTGGCCTGTCAGCTTGACCTCGGTACTGGGGAAGGTCACGGAACAGATCATACTGAAGCTATCATGTAGAGCACATGTAGGGCAGCCCAATCAACATGGGTTTATTAAAGGCAGGTCCTGACAGACCAACCTGATCTCCTTCTGTGAAAAGGTTACCTGGTTAGCAGATGAGAGGAAGGCTGTGGATGAGGTGTACCTGGACTCTTGTAAAGCCTTTTACACCGTTTCTCACAGTATTCCGATTGAGAAACTGGCTGCCCTTGGTCTGGACAGGCACAGCCTCTGCTGGGTAAAAAACTGGCTGGATGGGCAGGCCCAGAAGGTGGTGGTAAAAGGAGTTAAATCCAGCTGGAGGCCGGTCACGAGCGGTGTTCCCCAGGATTCAGTGCTGGGTCCAGTCTTGTTCAATGCCTTTATTAATGATCTGGACAAAGGGATCGAGTGCACCCTTAGCAAGTCTGCAGATGACACCAAGCTGGGTGGCAGTGTTGATCTGCTTGAAGGAAGGGAGGCTCTGCAAAGAGATCTGGACAGGCTGGATCAATGGGCTGAGACCCACAGGATGAGGTTTAACAAGACCAAATGTCAAGTCCTGTATCTGGGACACAACAACCCCATGCAGCATTACAGGCTTGGAAAGAGTGACTGGAGAAGGACCCTGGGGGTGTTGATTGACAACTAGCTTAACATGAGCCAGCAGTGTGCCCAGGTGGTGAAGAGGGCCAATGGCATCTTGGCATATATCAAAAAAAGCATGGCAAGCAGGACAAGGGAGGTGACTGTGCCCCTGTACTCGGCACTGGTGAGGCTGCACCTTGAGTACTGTGTTCAGTTCTGGGCCCCTCACTTGTAGTGAAGGACATTGAGGTGCTGGAGCAAGTCCAGAGAAGGGCGGTGTGGCTGGTGACGGGGCTGGAGAACAAGTTCTATGAGGAGCAGCTGAGGGAACGGGGGTTGTTTAGCCTTGAGAAGAGGAGGCTGAGGGGAGACCTCATTGCTGTCTACAACTGCCTGAAAGCAGGCTGTGGCAGAGAGAGATCTCTTCTCTCAAGTGACAGGTGATAGGACAAGAGGAAATGGCCGCAAGTTGCACCAGGGAGGTTCAGACTAGATAATTAGGAAGAATTTCTTTACCAAAAGGGTGGTCAGGCACTGGCACAGCTGCCCAGGGAGGTGGTTGGGTTACCATCCCTGGAAGTGTTTAAAAACCGGGTAGACGAGTTTTTGAGGGACATGGTTTAACAGAAGATGGGTATGGTTGGGCTCTATCTCCAAGGTCTTTTCCAACCAGAAGATTCTATGATTCTATGAAAGTGTTTCTTCCACAGCAGACAAAACAGTGTTTGTTAGGTAATAGAGTGGATTCTGTGGTCCCTTCTCTACACTGGTATTTCCACCACTATCTTCCTCAAACTTGTGGTTTTTACCAGATATTGTGGACCTGACCCAAAACATCACAGGAGTTCCCTAGATAAACATTTAAGTATGCTCCAGTCACCAATCACTCCTAAATAACCTCTTTTCCTTAAGCTCATCGAATTCTCGCCTCAAGGTCCATTCAGTTGGTCAATCTTCGACACATGGGTTTAAAACTTGAGTCTTCTTTGCATGAAAATCTATTCAAAGGTTGTGGCTTGATACTGGCTAGAAATTTCTGCACTCAGTGGCCCCCATGGTAAGGGCAGACAGTAATGGTTTTATCACTCAGCACAGGCCAGTCTAACATCTGGGCTCCTTCCAGTCAAGACACAGTATCTGATCAAAACACAAGGACAACCATGAGCCTGTTTGTTACTACACAGCATAAATATTTTCCTCTTGATAAACTGAACTGTGGACCACACACGCATGCTCAGCAAGTATCACACTGCAAAACGAAGGGTAAGGATGACAAAAAGAAGCAATGTTATTCATGCTCCAGTGATAAAGACAGTCTTTATTCTTTCTTACTGCCAATGAACAGTTTGCTCTGGAAATGCAGGGATGAGTCCCGAGACTAAAGCCCTAGAAAATGTCACTGTGCCAATGACAGCCTCTCACAGTTGGGACCAGCAGACTCACCTGAAGGGGCTTCAAAGGATTCAGGTTAGCACTGAAAGCTTGTTCGGCTGCATGGAGTTTTTCCTTTGGCAAGGTGCAGATGAAGGCTTCAGAATCCATAGCCACTGTTTGATTTTGAATTGTAAGAAACTCAGACACAGTTGAGCTATTGCAAAGATCTCTTAGCTGCATTCGGTAACCAGACACAACAACCTGGAAAAATAAGGAAAGCATTTAAGAATAGCACAAAATTGGTTATCACCTAGACAAATCTAACCATTCATAACATTTCCAGGTAGAGGTAAGAGAGTATTCTTCTCTACAAGTTGTGTAGCCCTGACCCACGTGCAACTCAATTCCAAGAAAAATGTGCTTCCCTACAGAGTACCTGGGGAAAATATGCTGGAGGAGACAGGTCTCCCTCCACTTCTCCACACGCATATACAGAGCAGCAGTGATCCAGTCCTCCTTAGTAGCCACTTCCTTCAACCAAGGGTACACACATTGCCCAATCTTCAGTCTTCTGGGAACTGAGCCACATAGACAAAACAAGGCTTGTGACCAGACACAAGTCTGGTAAACGCATGTGAAGGGCAAGAGACCTATGTCCCAGACTCCTTAGATACATCTGCCAGACATTATCTGTGCTGTTCTGGATCAGGATCACCTTTCTCCCTTAGGTCTGAAGTATCTCTTTGCTAATCACCAACAGAAACACTTCGTAGTGTTTTGGAGCATATAATGTACCAGTGGAAAAAAAAAAATCATGCTGCCTGCAATAAACAAGAGATTAGATGCTAGAGTCTTCTTTCACAGGCCTATTTTACTTAAGGGAATGATTTGCTTGTCAATAATGTTTCCTAATCCACAACAACCACTTTATAGAAATGCATAAAATCCCTCTGAATTACCACCAGTTCCTTTCAGACCTGATGGTCTGGTTTCTTTTAATAAGATCAGTTACATGATTTAGGTTTGCTTAACAAATAGGTACATGTCAAACAGGTTCACACTTCATACAGGTGAGAAACACAGGGAAAATCCAGCTTTCCACTGGACAGAAATTTTTGTTTGCCTTGGGGCCAGACAGAGGAAATATAATTTTATTACAAACAGACACTGAACAACAGCTTTACCTTTCATATCGTCTTTTCTGTTCTTTTGTAATACCCAACATGCATTGCCCAACTTCCAGCAAGAATTAAAGAGGACTGATGTCCATACCAGAAAAGCTACCAGTTCCTGAAACACACTAAGCCTGAGAATTTTCTCATCTTTCAAAATCAAAAGGGCATCAACAATCCAGGTGGGAAAGCATACTATGCTCAGAAAACAAGCGGTCCGAACTTAGAAGGAAGAGATTTATAATACAACAGTTATGCAAACCTTCAACTTGAGGCTGCATCCCTATGCCAAACCCAGGATGTTTCCACACTGTACGTTCAGCTGAATAAATCTGATAGCTCTCACATAAAAAAGGCTAGCCTTTTGAAAAAGTTCGGGTGGTATTTTCACCAGCTACCATTGTAGCCATGCTGAAAAGGAGATACTCCTGTGGCACTGGAATGACACTCATGAGAGCTGGGATTAGTCTAAAGCAGCATCCTTGGGTAGACACAGAAAAAGAGTGTCTCCCAGTACTTTGGGGCTCACTCAAAAAAGCAAAGTTGAGCAATCCTCCCACCATTCCCTGTGTCTGCCTACCTTTTCCACTACGATTTTAAACTCTTATGGATAAAATCCGCCTTTTTCCAAACACAGTAAGGCCCACAGCATGTGACTCTAGAACAAAGGCCCTGTCAGCTCCCCCAAACTAGAACACCCAGTCACACCAAGCCAATTCTCTGCAACCACTTCAAGTCATCTGAAGCCACACTGCCTTCATCAGGCAAATACATTCTAAATATCAGGTTAAGTCCCCTAAGGACTCTCAAAATGCCAAGCTCATATCTGAAAGCAGTCACAGGTGACTGTTTTGTGCTCACATTGTTCTCTCCAGAAAATGTCTCTGCTATATGAAACAAACAGATTTATTCCAGGCAGTGTATGCCCTGTGCATTACTATTTACTCCTTGCTGCCCTTCTATGTATCATGCTGTAGCTCTGGCCCAGGAGCTCACTGTGTCCCTGCAGATTTTCACAAGGATAGGACCCACTCCTGCCATCCAAGCCACATTACAGCTCTCTGGCCATATCTGGACAACAGCAGCATATTAGACTTGATTAGATAGCTGCATGTTGGAGTAGTCAGTACAGTAACAGCAGCAAACAGATTCCTCTCCTTAGTGATCTCAGTTCCTTACTTTCTTGTAAATAATAAGTTCTGGGCTTGCTGAACATCACGGGACATGAATCAACTGCAGGAACAGGCTGTATTTGCTGTGAGACATCAGCATACTCTGAATAGTTCCTTCTATATGACATTTGGAATGAAGCTGTGACCCACTCATAAAGAGACCAAACAAATATTGTCCATTAATACTGTCATCTCTATGCAGCTCAGTAGTGAGGTCAGATCTCCATCGTAGATCTCCAACAAAATCAAGGGGGGCTGTTTCACGAGTTAGGTCAGGTCATCCTGCAGGAAAAGAGAGCTATGTCTCTCAGTTTCCTCAAATAAGATCTGGTGGGCCACTGACCTCTACAGCTTATTGCCCTGATCCTTAAGTTCTTTCTGCCATCCCAGAGCACAACCTGCTGTTAAGGCTAAACATCATCAATTCCAGTGTCCCGGCAGAATCAGAACAAGAATTCTACAAACAAGAACAAAGCTTAAAGCGCTCAAGCGAGAACTAACAGACTGATTACCCCTTCTCACCACCCTTCAGATGTAGATAAAAGCTGAGATTTCTTCTCCTTCCACTGGCTTTGCAACATACAACCACTATATAATAATATGGTAGTCACACAATATAAGATCAAAGTTAGCTTGTTGCCTGTCTGAAAATCAGCTTAGGGAGAGTAGCCATTTTCTTCTTGCTGAAGCCCTTTGGTCATCCTTGTAGAGCCTTCTGTAGCGCATTTCATTTCAGTCTAGCATGAATTTCAGGCAAATTAGTTTCAACTAAAACAAAACTTCACTTTTTTAGTGGAACGCATCCTTAACTTGTAGTGTAATTTGGTAGTTAATCCTAAACTAGGTGGTTTAATAGAATTCATCAAAGAATGAGACAATGTGTGCAAAGAGGGACAACATGAAACTACATGAAAAACAAGTCTTAAAGGACTATTAATCAACTCCACCTCAAATCTGGAGTTGGAAAGCAGAATGGATTTCCTCCTCCTTTTGCATTGCCTTAAAAGAACCACAGGTCCTCTCTCTGAAGTCTGAAACAAACAGTTCCAGCTTCTGTATTAGAATGCAGGCAAGAGGATTAATTCATCCAACCTAGCAAAAAAAGACGTTCCGAGCTTGACAACAGCAGACATTCATGCCAAGACAGAGGTTCCAGCCCACTGTCACCACAGCCCACGGTTACAAAGGCAATCACAGGAGCACTCAGGAGTTTCACTTGATATCAGGACTCTCTGGTACTACATAACATACAAGTTCACTGGCCATCTTTAAGAGGTGGCCACAAACCAAAAAGCATGCCGCCTTCTGCTGCACAGGAACACACAAAATCTGCTACAGTCCATGCTCAGTGGCAAATCATCCACTCTATAGTTACTTCTAGTCAATGTAAAACAGTTCAAGCAGCACTAGCAACCTAATAAATGTGTTTTTTTTTTTCACCCAAGTAAAACAACAAAAAAACAGGAAATAATAAATTCAATTTAGCCTGAAAGGTAGTAGGTTATTTTCTCACACAATCAAAACATTTACATGTGGGTCTCAGAACCAAATAAGACCATAAAATGAAGGTAAGAGGGAAGAGAGAAGCAAGGATCACATTTTCTTCTGCTTGTGCATGGAGGGGGTCCTGTGCTGTGGCTCTTCACACTATGATTAAACAAACAATAGACAAGCATTATATTAGCGGCTGAACATGCTCTTTACCTGTTGGAGGTTGACCTCTGCATCCAGTAGCTCCTCTACCACAGACAATGGCATGGACACATTATGACTGAGGAAGTCTGAGAACGTCTCATTGTCAATCAGGAAATCCCGAAGTTTGAAGTCTAGAAAGTGACAAAACAAGCAACATACTGATCAGGACAAAGCCAAAAGGAAACTCACGTGAGAGGTCTGAACAGGAAAAGCAAGGCTGACAAATGTGGGAGCAGGAATTACACAAACCACAGCACAAAGGGTGAAGATGAGCTGCTGGCAATGTGCTCTGAAACTTGGCAGCTTTCAGAGCTACCAATCCATGATGTCCTGAGCTCAAAAAAAATAAAGACCGTTTAAAAACAACTCCCTTTAGCATCATTACTTCAGCTCAATTTACATATATATACAGGAAAGAACCAAGACACACCAAGATGTTACACTGATCTGGGCTGAAACATGCAGTCACATAGATATCATCCTTTATAACTCCATTTTCACTTTCAAAAGGTTCACCTTCTTAAGCCATTGGTGTTTCACCTCTTAACTTTAAACAAATTTCCTTCTTGGTCACAGCAGAGGGAAACCATCTGGAAATTATAATCCATGTAAAACTATTAAAGTTCAAACCTGGAGTTTAAGCAACTGACACACCGTTTTGGGTTGTTTTGTTTTGGATTTTTTCGTGGGGTTTTTGTGGGTTCTTTTGTGTTTTTTTAATATTTTTAAGAGTGAGGATAATTCTATCCTTACTATACTTAAATAAGCAGTGATGAGGACAGCAGCTATGTCAGGAGGAGCTGAGAGAGCAAGTCTCATGGGTTTTACCAGGGTGAAGATTTCTAGGCTAAGCCAAGTAAACCAGCTAGGTGTCACAATTCTTTTTCTTCTCTAGAAAGAGAAGGCACTGCAGCCCACGGTGAACAGTGGAAAACAACTAGCTCTAAAAGAAAGCAATGCACGGGAACCCCAGGAGATTTCATCTTCCCCCTCCTATAGAGGAGGACTAACAGAAAATCCTCCTCCCCCCACACTTGCTTAGTTCAGCAGGTTACAGTCTCAAGAAAGCCCAGTCCTCATGAAAAAGCACGTGAGGCACTCAGGGTACCACTGGTAGTCAGCGGGAGGCAGGCAGTCCAGGTGCTACTCCTGCTTCCCGGGGCCAGAGCTTGGCAGAACAGCCGGCGAGGGGGAGGAAACCAGGCGCTCTGCTCTTGCTGCACGAAGCACGCAGGGGTTACTGACGGTCATTGCTCTCTTGTCTACATATCCAGTTACAAATTCCCTGTTGCCTTTTTGTTCCAGGCAAAAAAAGTAAATCACCCCCCTCGGCTGAGGCGATGCAGAGGTTACTCTAGGACACAAGTTTCTCCCTTGCTCTCCTCTCACCCCCAGCAGGACTACTCAGCAATATATACTGGTTTTGATCATGCTGTGCTAATGTCCCACTGTACCCCACCACCAAAAAAAAATCAGTCACCACCCTCTCTACCAGCCCGAAGAAAGGCTGGGAGAAGAGCTGGTTCCTGCAATAACAAAAATGCCCTTTTTTTTTCCTAGCAGAGGTCAAAAGCACCCTGCTTCACCGTAACTGGAAAAAAACCTCACCTCATCTTGATCCCTTTGTTACTTCCTAAATGCACTGAACCCCTAAACACTTCTGTAGTTTATTTTTTAGTGAGATCATCACTCAGAAGTTCAGACCAACAAAGGGGGATCTAACTGAAGGCACAGTGGCACGTAGAGATCAGATGTTTGCAAGGTTTTTCATTTAATCTGTCCCTTTTAAAATATTTTTCAAGTTCCTCTTAAAGGGCCACACACCTTTAAAAAAATGTAACCAAGGAATAGTAATTCTACTTTTCTGTTTCTTCATTGTTTTGCTTTTGGGTTTGCCTAGGCATTTTTGTTTGTGAATTTGGTTTGGAGTTTTTTTGCCACATGAAAACAAGATTTTCTTAGTTGGGGACATATTCTACAGGCAATTGCAGTAAAGCGACCTACTGGAATTCCTGCTGGCCCACCTGTAATCATGCTGGGGAGTAACAAAGAGCCTGCCATCTTCCACAGCTGCAATTAACCAGCACAGCATTAACAGGACATTCTTCCCCTGCTTTTTGTGTCATACCAAGAATTTTCAGAGCTGCTCAGCACTAAAGTTTGCTGAAAATCAAATCCAAGGCAACTCCTACAAACGTTTCAAGGAGTTTTCATCATCATCATTTGAAGGAAAACACAAAAGGAACAGAACATAAAGTTACCAAAACTGCTTGTGGGACAATGCTTGGCTTCCAGCCAGCTGGTCACGAACCCGTGCTCACTGGTCATAACCCTTGCCTGCCCAAGACACATGCAAGATCTGCAAGACCAACAGACGGAATTCCCAACACCATGGTCCTGCTGCAGCACCTTAAAGCAGAACAGTCAACCTTTCTTAGTACGTATTTTCTCTCCCACCCCATCCGGTCCTACTTCCAGCACTGTGGCTCAGTGACTTAAGCAATCCCCCTTAATCACGGAGGCAAGCATAATGACTTGCACGTGAAACCACAGAAGAGTACTAAACACTGCAATTAGTCTAAGTTCCTGCCTTGGATGCTTCAAAAAGACAAGAGTTAATAGAGGTTTCCTCTTGAAATGAGCCATTCTCCTCTAAGACTGCTTGCCCACAAGGGCCTAAGGAAATACAAGAGCATTAGTTAAAAGAACTCCAAAAATAGAAAACAAAAGAAACAGGCAAGTCTTTTGAAGGCTAATACCAGGCTTACCTAATAATGCAAACATTTGGAGCGAAAGAACAGATTTTACAACCAGAGGCATACTACTGAAATATTTTCCTGCCATAGAAGCTCAGGACACCCTATCAAATTACTCAAGAAACATGAGGCAAAAATGCGAGTTCAAACATGATTTACCTCACACATCTTCTTTCACACTTGAAACTGACCAAGAGCATTAGTATGGTCAACTGTTGTAAGCCGCCTGATACAGAGCAATGCAGCTGTAGCATTCAGACAGCACATTCCAACAGGAAACTAGGGGAGCCACAGTCTCCCCTCACCGCCACAGGATACAGACTCCTGGTCAAAGCCTCAGGTCCCAGCAACTAAGACAAGCTCCAAGCACAAACATGGAGATGAACGTAAAGTCAGACTGAGCAACCACACTTAAAGAGAGTCAGATCTGACGCAAACCATCTCGTCATTCAGAAGCAAGATGCACATCTGCAGAAGATACACTAAGGTAGCTAGCTTGTCCTCATGGTAGACTTAAAATTTCAGTCCTGACCCCAAGGAACAACAGTAGAACAGTATCACAGTATCATAAGGTTGGAAAGGACCTCTGAGATCATCAAGTCCAACCTATAACCCAACACTAACACCAACCATCATCTAAACCATGGCACTCAGTGCCTCATCCAGTCTCCCCTTAAACACCTCCAGGGTCGGCGACTCCACCACCTCCCTGGGCAGCCCATTGCAATGACCAATCACCCTTTCAGAGAACTTTTTCCTAACATCAAGCCTAAACTTCCCCTGACGAAGCTTGAGTCCATGCCCTCTAGTTCTGTCACTGGTCACCTGAGAGAAGAGACCAACCCCTGCCCGACTACAACCTCCTTTTAGGTAGTTGTAGAGAGCAATGAGGTTTCCCTGAGCCTCCTCTTCTTTAGACTAAACAGCCCCAACTCCCTCAGTCACTCCTCATAGGGCTTGTGCTCCAGCCCCTTCACAGCAGAAAACGTAAGAGGTTTTGCTTACAAACCACGCAAATAGCTCCCAAAGTCACCAGGCCCAGCGGGACTGAAATGCTTTTGTTCTGCCTAGCTCCAACACAGGCACTGTAGTGCAACAAAGGACATGAAACAAAGAGAAAAGTCATCCATTTTGCATGCAGGACAAGGAGAAAGGTCCACCCTGCCCTCACACAAGGAAGACTCCAGGAACCAAAAGCTCCCAGAGCTAGCAGTCTTGTGCCTTAACCACAAAACCACTCTTACTCTCTGAAGTCACACGTCAGGATTAGACAATTGCACATGGCAGCATTTCACAGATATGGACTTCATGAAAGGCACAGCTGTCCTTTGTTTCCACTCAGTTGAAACTGACCTTGGGGACTGAATTCTGGGCATAGAAATGAGAAACTCGTGACTTTCAGATAGCAGTGGATCTCCTACAGGACTGACACACCGTCTTAAAGGTAAGATTTACATTTTCTTGGCAGCTCAACCTTTTCCAGCCCCTTCCTGGCTGGTCATTTTTTGCTAAAGAATAAAATCATTGTGACAACAGAAAAAAACCCCAACAACCTATATAAGAAGCTCAAGACATCTACATGAATTAAAAAGAAATACAGAACCTCCACACTTGCAACATTATCAGTCAAACAGCAAAACAAAAAACGTTCCTTATAAAAACCAGCAAGTCAGTGCTATGTCTGCTTTCTATTCCATGCAGATCATAACTGAAGCAGTGATTGTTCAGTGAAGAAAGCATCCACGGTCCATACATTCTCCATACATTCTGGTGTCCTCATTGTAGAAATATATCCTCAGTTATTTCCCAAACTCTGAAAGTGACTTGATGTAGCAAAAAGCAAGAGAAACCATATTTGGGTAGTAGTTTTAATCTGCTGATCTTACTATAAGTACGACCATGACAGGTCCCATACTAAACAGTGACTCCAGCAATACTGGGAATACCCACAGACAAGAGAGACAAAACCTGTGGAAACACGTTACAGAGCAAGACTACTCTCCTTCAAACTTTTCTCCCATTCTTTCTTGCTTCACTTGGAAGCACAGAGGGCTCATACGCTCCTCCAGAAACTTAATAGTGCACTGTCTTTTAAAAATCAAACAATAGGGTAGAAAAACAAAACCCCAAGGAAATTGTGGCTACAGTTTTCATATCCTGAATGCTGTCTTCTAAAATTAAAAGGCACACAAGTGGTATTTCAGCATATCTCAATCCAACATAGAGTACAAAGCTCACCAGGGCCTGACTTCAATTTATATGGTTTCTGCCCAAAGGGTTTGTACCCATAATTTACAACAAACCACATTTTCAGCCAGTTAAAAACTAGCAAGCTCAGTGAAAACAATGTGACAATCAGATCCACTGTTTATTTTGCAGCTTTCAGGAACTGCGTGAAGGAAGGTGGATAAGGGGATTCAGCCATAAATTACTTCAAAAACTAAGAGGAAAGTAGGGCAGATGCGTCCCATCTACAAACATCATTATCTTCAGGGGACTTCACTCCCTACTGATAGGGCATGCAAACAACTATGTTGTTTTCTGTTTATCCATTGCAGTTGGGAGGATTTACTGCCCTTTGGCTAAGCTTGTACTCCTCACAGCCAAGTACCAAGACACCAAAACTGGTGACCCTTTATTTCTTACCACAGAGACTGCTCATGGAACAACTCGATCATTTTCATAACAGCAGCATTAAGGCATCACAGCAAGATTAAACAGCCAGGATAGGGCATGAGAAGCTTGAGCTTTGTCTTTAGAGACAGCAGGTTTCCACAGTGTCCAAGAAGACAAAAGTGTGTTCCCAGCACACCACAAGTGCCTGTCTCTATCAGCTAACAGAAGGAGCCAAGCAAGAAAGAACAGCAAGTAAGACATTTTCTTCTCCCTGCACAAAGGGTTCAGATTCACCACTCCCGTTTCCCCATTCAGGTAAAACCACATTTCCACAGCATGGGAAGGTGGTGTGTGGCACCTTGGTAGCACTCTCACGTGAGTGCATTAACTCAGACACCCACAGCCACCTGACTACGTAGCTGGCTATCAAGCCTGTGCAACGTTGCTCAGCCACGCCTGAGCATGAGCAGAGGACAATGTCACGAGGCTAGCAGGTCTCACAAGTTGTCATCACTCAGGGCACTGCTTGTTCACCAGTTACACTACCAGCAGCAGGAGTTTTTGCAAGGCACAAGCAGAGGAGGAGGCTGAAACTGAGACCAACAGCTGGAGCTCCAGCAGCTGAAAGCACTTACTAGTAGAGCACATGTACTACAACAAGAACTCAGCTAAAAACCTGCCTTAGTTTTCAGCAGACCCTTACACGGCAAGAGAATGAGGGCAGGCAAAACACGTGCTGCCACAGAATTACCTCATACACTATAATTTTGTATTAATTTTTTGATCAAGCATCAGGGAAGTATTCCTAAAGAATACGTGACAGATGCACTTGAACACCTCAACTAATTTACACATTTATTACCCATCATTGTGACTTGTAGACAAAAGGTGTTTGAAGCTACTTCCCATAAAAATAAAAATGGGCTTTCAAACACGTTCAACAGTAGAACCCACGACTGAATGACTTGTGAACTGACAATTAACCAGATGAAAGAGTGATCTCCTAATGCTGAAGCCTCTTTGAAAATAGTGGCCAGCACAATTACCCTGACACAAGCAGAGGTGACACCATGAACTGGCGCATACACAGTTTGCCTTCACCGGGGACACGCTGGCTTCAAGGATGCAGAGCCCGTTGAAGCCAGCTGAGCTCTCACCTCCAACTTGTATAGAAAGTCAGCAGACACAAGGCTCAAACTCCTATTTTGGTAGTTCCCAAATGCCACAGGTCTCCCCCCTCCTGTATGACACACACGACAACAGGAAAATTCTGCATAAAAAGGCAAAGGCACAGAAGTGAAAGCCACCAGCTGGTCACCGGCTGTCTTGCCAGCAAACATAGCCTGAAGAGCTTCTCTTTAGGAAGTGATGCATCCACCCACAGAAGAGATACTCACTCTTGCCTGCTGCAAGCCAAATTCTGTTATCAGCAGACAACTACGAAATACAGCTTGCCAAAAAAAAAAATAGAAAAAATATTTAGGCTTCTAACAGTGCAAAACACGAAGCAGACTTAAAGGAGAAAACCCAAGTATTTTTACAGTATTGCTTTAAGAAACAAATCTTGAGCAGAGTTCCAAATCACATGGCAGTTAAAATTGGTTGAAAATTCTCCTAATTTTCACAAAATAAGGACAAATTGCAAATTCCTTAGCCTTTGAATTGGCTTGTCAGCCACAGAGATGACAGACCTCAGAGTGACCACGTACAATACTTCAATATTGCAACAAAATTATTTTCAGGAGTGGTATACAAAATACATTTAGAGCTGATACAGGCAATAGAGAAGATACCTGAAAAGGCCAAATACAGCTAAGAGTAGAGAAGTGCTTTTAAGGAGGTAGAAAGTAAGGATTTGCTGTTAAGACCGAATATCAACTGCACTAGGAACATCATGTTCTAGATAATATGCAGATTTTGGGTGACTCAAAATGTCAACTTGGACACATAAAACACATTAAAAAAAATCAATAGATAGACTAGGAACTAAATGCCATTGTCACATCCAGCCACATAACACTATTCTAACCGCTAGCACCAATGTGAGCGTACAAGAAATGACGTTGTGCTATTAAAAAGCACAGAACTAAGCAGAAGTTGGAAGTATGAGCTGTCACCAAGCAGGATCCTATCCCAAATTCCATATACTTAAGCAAGTGACATTAAATTCAGTGGAAATTTAAGTCGCAGGAGAAAGCAGGGCTGGACATTTTAATCAAACTACAATTACTAACAACAGAAGGGTTTTCACAAGCTGGCTACATGAGTATGCATCTGGGCGACTGGTGGTTCAAAAGCAGACAGAAGACACCTGTATCTGAACGATTCTGAAGCCCCAAAACAAGCTGGCAGAACCATTCCAGCAGGACCATGCTACTTGAAACTTAACACAGCACCAGCTAGTCAGTTTGAAAAGCTTCTCCCTTGCAGCTGGCCTAGGTAACGATGAATTTCAAGCAAAATGGCATGTAGAGCTGCCCACGATCAAAGCACCCTGACTGTCCTATACTCACTTCTGTTTCACCTTACATAGAAAGGCCTCACCCTGCCAGAGCTCCCTTTCTCTCACATCACAGATTTAGGGAACGTGACTCGTATCTGACTTTTTTAAAGTTTGAAACAATATCAAGTCTGCAGTCAGCAGATCATACTGCTTATGCTGAAAGCCTACCTAAATCTAAATTTTTTCAGCCTCCCAAGATTTCTCCCTATGTTTTAATTTAGTTAGTCATTGTAAAGTTACCCTTATGGATAGTAGTTCGGTTTTGCCTTTAAGACTCAAATCTAAAGGAATGGGGGAAAAACAAGCCAAGCTTCAGCACTAAAACAAGAGATTGTTTTCTCTGCCTAGTTTAGGGCAATCTTTCCACTATTCAGCCCTTTCACTAGCATAAACCAGACTGTTGAGTAAGGGCACTTCGAAATACTTTGAGAACTTTCTCAATTTTGGGGAAGGACTGGAAAGCAGATGCTAAATAGATATGGATTGCTCAAATTCACATGGCCTTGGCTAGCAATCACATTTCTTGTACCTTAAGCATGACACTATACTGCTGTCTCCACTGGGATGCTCACAAAAGACCTTGCCTTGGTAATCTGAGAAGCTCATTCTCCAAGTCGATGTTCTTTGGAACTATCATTATACTAACTATTCCTTCCCTTCAGTACTGACATAACCTGCTGACTGAAATTACACCTTAGAGTACTTGCACCAATAGCTTTGTCCACTGTGTTTTAGAGAGGACAGGAGCATTACCAGTAGACACAAAAAAGAGGAGGTCATCTTGTTGCTTTAGGAATCTGTGTTTGTACTAATGCAGAAGTCTTCTGTATTATTTACATGAACACACTCGTAAAATTCTTTGCACTTTCTTCTTATAGGAGTGAGAAGTAACACAGAAACGAAGGAAAGGGATCAATAAATGAAGGCACTTAACGCTCCTGAAGGGCTACTCCATTGTCTTGAATTCTTTCACTGGCCTTACAGCACACTTCTCCCCATGTGCTGGGCAGTGAGCAAAGACAGGAACAGAGCAGGGTAATAACATAGGTGAGCAGGGATATCTGATGGCTGCTGATCATGCTGTCAGAGCTGAGCCTTTGCCACAAGGAAAGCTGTTGGGACAACATACGTTCACGTCTGCATCTTGCAAAGCACTTTTTTCCCTACTGTTCTGAAGTTGCATTTTGTTGAGTAGACAACAGCTGCTGCTTTCCTAACCAACTGCTTGGCACAAGTCAGAATAAGCACTCAGTCTTGAGATATTGCTATCTTTGCAGTAAGCTGTCTTTGTCCCATCAGCAAATCCCCTTCTGGCATGTATGTATGCTCAGTCAGCCTCAAATACAGTCTGCTTAGGCTTCAGCTGCACTTGCTAAAATATACAGAGAACTGCAATGAAAGGACCTCCTGAGACATAATAGATTATTAAGTTCTTCTGTCTGTAGTCCTGCAAACCTTCTGCCACTGTCAAATAAAAAACCATACAAAGAACTAACTGGGGTAGTATTTGCCTCTAAAAACATACATTTAGGAGAATCCCAGCTAGGGCGGAGGTGGGACAGGACGACACACACAGCACAATCGACAGGAAACGGTCTTTAAAATTTTGCACTATCCTTAAAACTAAATTAGAAGGGGAAGGAAACTTTGGCTGTTTACAGATGGATCTGTATTACAGAATCTCCACCATACATATCTTAGGTCAGCACAAAAAAAGTTAGGGCAAGATCTTCAGCTAATAGATGAGCTCCGCTCCCCTAAATTTACAGAGCTACACCAATTTTTCATGCAAGACAGGCATAAGCAATATGTAGTTTTGTTAAAAATAACTACATCCATTAGTTATTAACACTTAATAAATAAAAATATGTAGGTCTTTTTAATTCTGCATCTTTTATATTTAATTTCAAATAAACAAAATTCCAGAATTTTAGAAAGCTTTGGAAACAAAACATACACAAGGTATGATGCAAGCATAAAACCTTTACCTGAAGTAAAAACACATCTCAAACAACCACTACTTGATAAAACACAAAAGACCACCACCCACCCCAGGGCTGGAAGTGAAAAATGTTTCCAGTTTGTTGAAGCTGCAAAGCAATTTAGAAACAGGTGGTAGAATACGTTGTTTGATTTGAGCCAGAATCCTGGCATTATCACTTGCTTATTTTATGACCAAAACTATTTAAATAGAACAGCACCTGTTTACCATGAAAAACGCTGCCTACAAAAATTGAATGCCCATGGAATTACAAAAGTTAAGTCAAGCAGTACTGTATCTTCTTGCCTAGGTAATAATGAATTTTGATTCAACATCAACATGATTTAAAAGCCACCACCTTTCTGCATCCCGACTACATTGAAAATTGCCACATCCTCCTGTGTTTCAGAATGAGGGCTCCAGTTCTCTGGCAGATGTTTATTTACCTAACTCAGAGGAATGCTGTAAAAATTAGTTACTAAGTGTTTGTAATGCAAACTAAAGATAAAATATATTATTACTAGAGCAGGCTCCAAAGCTAAATATATCTAAGTTGAGAGATACAGAAGGCCAAATACAAATTAGGCACGCCAGCCTCAATCCTAAATTGGACACAGAAGTGGACAGGGCTTCTTCCAACAGTGGCAATTTCATAACCACCACTCTGAGAGCTCAGCCCCAGATAAATCCCTTGAGAAAGCTGAACTTTTCACTAGATGACAGTGGTACAATTTCCTAGGGAACTAACACCAAGCTCAATGTGAAAAGTCACTATCCTGCTGTCTCAACCAACCTCAGACTGAAGCTTAAATAAACTAAATGCAATCTTCCACAAATTGGGAAATTTATTGAGATTCTGAGATCAGAAGTCACGGAGATCAAACCCTGAAATTGTGTCGGAGAGGAAAATAAAGAAAACAAATGCAAATTGAAGTTAATACTGAACTTAAGTTTTTGGCAACACAATGTTGGTATTAGCAAGCTGTACTGAAAAGATTGCATATAAAAAGAGGGAGAAAATAGAGTGTGAAAGGTGTAACTGTTTACTTAACACCTCCATTTTATTCACTAGTTCATAATAAAAGTCAGTGGTGACAGACCAGGCTGCAGAGTTTTAGGAGACAAAAGAAAACATTCAGAACTTTTTTAATACTGTCCTGCTTCCGCAGCACATGAGAATATTACTTATATTGCCACTAGTACAATATGCAGTTATTGTTTTCTTTATCATTGTGTCTTTATCTACACAAGTTAACAGCAACATAAAGGTGGTGCCTTCAAGATGCAGTGATTAGGTATCTGTTGGAATTGCTGTGTTGCTAGTTGTTGATATGGGCACTGTTGGCTCCTCTGCATGCAGCCAAACCACTAACCAGCACCAGTAGGTTAGCTGGTCTTAAAGTACCCAAATTACCAGTGCAACCCTCCACCTGTGCAGAATGCCAGTATGCTTGTGATTCTCCTTGTGCATATTTAATAGGGTTCATACTGTCTTCTGTGATAGTGTTGGAAAAGTGTGAGATTTTATTAGTCTGATATTATTTAGGTAGAAATAGTGATTATAATAGTTTTAAAAATAGTGGTTTTAAATGTGTGTCTTATAGTGGTTTTAAATCCTGTTACTTTAAGTGTGTTAGTGATTATTCGAAGTAGCGTTTATTTAGACTATCTTCTCTCATGAGAACTCTGTGAAGCACCTGAAACTTATCCAAGCCAAGTCTGCACCTGCAGTAGAGATAAAGAGACTGGGCCTGCAGTTGAGATAAGACGACCTTGCATACCAGAGTTAACGAAGAAAATCAAAAGACACTAGCGCCAAAGTAATAATAACTAGCTGATGAAGTAATCCATACATGCATATGTATTAGCTGTAACCTGTTGAATATACATTAGGTTATGTAACATGTAGAGAATAAAATGCGGTCATGCTATAACGGTTTCAGAACCAGAGTTGAGTGCGTACCCCTGGTTCCCGGGGCCTTGAAATAAAGCACCACATATAACCTCCCCCGGGTGGTTATGTGTTGGTCTCTATGCTAACAACAGGATTCCCAGAAGTGCTTTTCTCAAGCTGCACACACTGCAGCAAGGCCAGATTTAACATAGCACTGTATTTTTTTTCCAATTCCACTTTAATAAGTAATCCATTCTTTCCCTCCCACATCCCTACACAACATGGAACCCAAGCTGGCATAATTCTAAACCTCTCATTACAAAATTATCTTAGCAGAAGCGAAGTTCAGACCAAACCAAGCATCAGAACTCAGTTCTGCAGAATCAGTGGAGAGCAGCTGCACATCACACTGTATCTACCCATCTCAAGCTCTAAGCAAAATCATGTAATTACAACACTGTTACAGACAAATAAACTTCTGAAAGTTCACAGACAGCCCCATGGGAGACCAGAAAGATTCTCCTGGTAACAGATTTAACACTGCAGCAGACCTTTGCACCTCAACCTCTATTAACATGGGTTTATTACTTTAATGTCACCTTGGACTTCAAAATATTAAGGAAAGCAGTATACTCCATTGAAAGCAGTAACTGAGCAAATGTAATTCAGCAAATATCATGCCACTTACTAATAAAAGCTGCTCAGCTAGCTGTCCACCGCCACAGTAAGTCTTCTTTACCTTTGCACACCTCTTGACAGCCAGCATCCCAGTTTCAGTTCAGGACAGAAAAGTAATGGATCCACTGCATTCACATATCTGCTGCCCATAGTAAGGGACTTAAAGCGCCCATCCAAGAATGTTTTGAAAAGGTTTTTCCAGAAGATCTGCAGTTGCTTACACAACTTCCATTCACTTACCAATAAAAATTTAAGGACACTCATGTCTGTGACTGCTCAGTGACCCAGTGATTTGAAAAAAAAAATAGGCAAATATAGGATAACTGTCACATGTACCTGAAACTCCTAACTGCCCAGGCAACATGGCACACTCCAAAACACTTTGTGCAATCCAAGTAACCAGTGTTGGCAGTTTGTTCGACTACTTGTTCCACCCCAACAGATCTCATCTGACAACAGCAGAAACTACACTGGTTCCCAGTCCCAGTCCCTGGGCTCCTCTTTCTCACTGGATACCTCTGGGCTCAGAGACTGCAAGCAGCCAGGAATGCCCTGGGGAGTTCTGAAGGGCGCTAACACAAAGTAACCCATACTTACAACGCAAAGGTATAGCAGCTTCCCTACCCACTCCTATGGGTCAATATCTCTCTACTGCTACCACACAGCAGCGTTTTTGTCAACATTTTCCCCAGCCCAAAGGAAGGCAAGGATCTGCATGTTACTACGGACCACAGTATCAGAGAACCCAGTTGAGTATTTACATTCAACTGTGCAAGGGCAAGAATGCCACACTGTAGCTGGTGTCTGCAGATGCTTACAGGAATGAAGGCCACCCAGACACAAGGTTTGCTAGTCTTCCTTCTAGCCTAGATAGTTTTAGCTAGGATCTTTCCCAAGAGAAGCCAATGAAGACATCAGCTTAATTAGGGAGAGGTAGGGAGGTAAAAGAACCAATTTGAATATTTAGCTTGAGGGCATGGGGTTGTTTTTGTTAGTGAGAAGACACCAAGGAAGGTGTTAAAATGGCACCTTAATGTCATCCAGCAGACCATGTACAAAATCTTGTTCCCCTGAACACCCTGATAATCATACAGCAGGACACATGCCACTAGAAAGCCTCTCTCAAGGCTGTTCTTCAACCAAAGCCCTCAATCATCCTTTACCTATTAAAATAAAAGCAGCATTATTAAAATTAACCAGACCTAGTCTGCAATCTCTTTCAGCCCAAATATGTCTGTGCAGCAGGGAGCAACATTGGCAGAAGATGCCACTCGATTCTCCTACACCATTAGCAATACTAATTCAGCAAACAACTGGGAAAGGCAGGGCATGTGGAATAATAGCCTGAGACCTGATGCAATATTTTAAGCTATGTTTGTTTCCCTCTGCCTATTTCATTGTTCCATTTTTTTTCCACTTTGGTTGGTTTCAAGAAAAATAGAAACATGCCCATCCAACATGCCCAGGATCACTGAAAACCTAGAGTAAGAAAGTAAATACCAGTTAGACTGGCTTATACACGCCACTGCTACCAACAACCAAAGAAAAATGTCTTTAATTCAACCTGTTGATTTATTGCCTACAGACAGATTTCACTGTTCAAAGCTTGCTGAAAGCAGCTATATAACAGCAGTGCCCTTAGAGCGTGACAGTTGTCTGTTCGGAACTCCCTCTCATCTTCCTGGCCAAAGAAGGTGCTACATGAAGGAAGGATGGGCTGCTCCTTACTGATAACAACTTCCTGTCTCTCTGCTGGAGCACTCTTCTGGAGCTCAGAGAGGCAGAGAAGAGAAGCCACTCCACAAACTCTTGTACAAACAACTGTGTTATGAGGGATAACCTCCCATCTCATCAATAAGTGACTGAGATACAAAGCATGTGAGTATGAGCACTTAAACAAAATCTTAGTGCCCCATCCAGTCTTTAACTGAGACATTGACTTGCAGGCATCTGTACGAGCACCCTGCCATCTGAAACAAGTATGCCTTCCCCAGGGGTCAGCACATGCCCAACTTCAGATCAGACAACACTAAGCGTCACAACTCAGACATTAGTTTATTAAGATGATCCTGAAGAAGCTTGAAGTGAAAGGACTTTGGCAAGTGAGATTCAAACATCTGAATCCAGATAAACATGCATGCTCTGTGCTGGAACAAAAATCTATACCACAGCTCTAATTTGATGCTAGTTACGGAAGATCACCTCCTGAGGCTGTTTCAAAGCCATCAGGCAGCAGCGGAAATTGTGTGTGGAAGCAGGACATCACATCAGTATGAAAGAGGATGAGGGAGCTGCAGAAACTCCAGAGCCCACACCACATAGCAGGAGCATACAGTCACCCCACTGGGGAAACATGAGCTCCAAAGCTGCACATCTGCATCACTGATTCATGTGGCTTCAGACCCAGGCCAGAGCTGGAACAGAGCAAGTATCAGAAGCGTTTTCAATTACTAGCTCATCGTTTAATTAGCCTTACTGCTAATTGGGAAAATACATGTATGTTAATTTATAAGCGCTTTCAGGTTTGGAGGTGTGCTTACATCTGACATCCACTCCTATTGCCTTCTTAAGTCCACAGAATCACTGGAGGAAATGTCCCAGAGAGGAAAGGACTTCGGCATCTTGCACCTCATTGTCAAGAGCAGCTGAAGGACTGACCTGCAGTTCCATTCATTGCACAGGGATATAAGCACTGCTAAGCATAAACACACAAGTACGTGTAAAGTCAGAGGATGCTGTTTCATGCATGCTGTCACAAAATTAATCAGGTAGCCAAGGAACACGCAGCAGCGACCCCCAAGTTGGAGGCTTTGTAAATGTGCATACCATGAAAAGGACAAACAGGCTATGTTCCCTAGAAGCCCCACCAACAATGGGCAGTCTGTCAGTCTAATGACACAGAGGCTTGATTTCTTATGACACATCTGAAATATTTTAACATAGAAACATTATCTTTGATGATTGGTAGGTCTGAGGCTTATTTTTGCAGTCAGTCTGCTAGTCTTTATAGTGTAGAGAAACACGAGCCTTCTGACTTTCAACTTATACAATACTCCCTATGCAAAATGCTTCTTGGAATCATGCCGCCTCCTCCTCAGACATTCCCAGCAATGAGAGCTTCAGGTTATGGCTTTTATAGTTTTCTGGAAAGCATCCAGGTCTGAAGTTCACTGCATGTTTCAGTGCAAAACACCAGTATCTGCTCTCTTCAGAGACACCAAACTTGCATTTTCTACTGCGGACACAAAGCGTAAAACCCAGTAACATCATCTGTCATTCTCATGAAGACTGCTTGTTCCCACAAAAACACCAGGTCAAACCAAGTTTTTGAAGATCTCCATTAAATCTGTCCTTGGGGAACAGTCACCGTAGCTCATCTTGGGTGTGTTCATTGTGTGTCCATCTCTGCACAACAGGTTCACCCCGCATCACCTCCCACTTAAACCTCCTGGAGATTCAGGTAAAAGCACAGCAATGCCACTTACAAGTTCCCAGAGTAAAAAGAGAGGAGTGTGGCAATATGGATATTAGGTCCAGCAAGGAAGGGTGTCCCTTGTACATAAAGACAAATGTCAGCTAATACTAAAAGTCACAGCAATACCTCCAGACCTGATCACATCAGGGTTCTGCACAGCCCTGAGGGGAGAGAGGATAGTTGTATATCCAACACAAACCCCTTGCACTGGTCATGTTTGTACATACCACCAGTGCACATCTACCAGCCCGTCACCAACAAAATAGATTATTTCAAAATTACCTGCAGTGTACTAAGTAACATTGGAAAGCATGCAAAAATACCATCTCTGTATTAAAAGCGTGTTCAGGACACAGACACGGAACTAGTCGCATCACACCATGTTAGATATTTTTCTTCTAGAAGCCTGCCTGAGCCACACAAATGGAGAGCTAGGAAGAACCCCAACTGTAAAACTAAGCACAACCTTCACAAAACACTGAAATACCACCCACATTAAAAGAGTTCCATATGCCCAGATAGCAGCGGTAGGTGAAGACACTCAATGGCCACATTTCCTGTTCTATTTCCCTGCTGTATTTCTTTCTAAATCATGACTTGGCATCACTTCCAACAGAAGCAGGCAGCACTAACCCAGCAGCCAAGAGCAATAATCTTTCAGAGATTATCCCAAAAAACTGTAACAAATTGCCACGTGATAGAGGGCCTATAAATAATGAGAAAACTACCAATTTTCTGAGACCAGGCAGAGAGAGTTGTTTCATGTCTCGGCTCTGCTGCAAGTTTCCTGTGTGATCTCATGCTGGTCGCTTATTCATCTGCACAGGACAGGAAGGCACACCAGACTGTAAGCTCAAAATGGAAGGATTCTCAGTTTTCATGGCAAATGGGGTTGAGTAAGCCCCCAAGAAAAACCTTTTTTTTTTTTGAACCCTGCCATTCAAAATCCTGCCAGACAATAGCAGAGGACGAATAACCCTACATCAAACAGTTCAGACAAAAACAAAAAAATCAAGAAGGGAAATGGGGAGTTCATTGTCAGATAATAATCAGCTTTGAGTTTGTAAACTGGAGGCCAACATCAGCTTTTCCTCATCTGTGCCCTTCCAGCACATTCCCCTCCACATGCTCCAGAGCAGAGCACTAAATTGTAGCCATGCTGCATTCACTGCTCCACTGACAACATAACAAAATATCTAGTGTTGTCCAAAAACCACAAACTACTTGTGACTCCTTTAAGAAAATCAGCATTTTGACTGACTTTAGTGGGCTCAGGATTGTAAAGTCATATCCAAAAGAGCTGCTATTCTTGGCATTACAGACCATCCCCTTTCACTTCCACCGAAGAAGCTAAAGAGCACGTGAAGCTCTGACACAAGAGAAGCGTAAGGTACTTCTGCAAGATTGGAAAGGGTTAGAGGAGCTGTAAATTATAACCACGCACTTTCTCGTTATGGTTTATTTCAGAAATTGACACACATGCAGAACTAGCCAGATAAGAAAGGACAGATACAGGGCGCTCTTTCTACCAAGCCATTACCTGAGCTAGAGAAGTTTCCCAACTTGCGCAGTTTTCCCAGGACTTTCTGGACATCCTTTACACTCGTGTCCTGTTGGCTGTACAGAAGCAACCTCTTGGCATCTGAGAACAGGCGGGAAACACTGGTGATGGGAAAACACAAAAACAACCAGCAGTCATCATCAGTTCTGAAAGCCAGCATCCACAGAGAGTTTTACATCCCAATTCCAAACTGCAGTACTTTCAGTCATGCCACTGCCCTCTCCTGTACAATGAGTCCTTCCTTCAGCGACCACTCTAGGACAAACCAAGAAGCCTAATAAAAGATGGCTGCTAATGCAAGGTCAAACAAACTTACATTGGGAACCTCCACACATTTAAAAGTGGTTATTTAAGACTGGGGTGGAAAGGGCCTCCTGTTGCCTGTGAAATGCTTCCTCTTAGAAGCTCAGTAATCTAAGTACATCCTTGTTCATTTCAAATGCTTCTCCAGGTTGCAGATATATTTTACTGTGCATTAAGCCTAACTGGCCTGACAGTACAAATGCAGCAAATCGGGCAGAGTATAAAGGAGCTGGCTTGAAAATTCAGTTTTATGCAACACATTAGCCTGTAATAAATGACACAAATGTCACTGTCCCCCAGATCTTAGACTGCCTCTCACTCTTGCTGCCCATCTCAGTTTCTTTAGCCATGAGAAGAGGCTTCCTGAAAAAAATAACTCACATCTTGTCTTTTTATGGTCTAAATTCTAAGTAACCAATAACAGAACTGACTCAGTTCTCACTCAGGCAGAGCTTGTCATTCAACATGAGCTTCAACTCCTTTGATCTGGGGATACTGCACACTTACCAGCTCTCTGCAAGCCCCTCTGAACTTCGTAATTGAAGAGCTTGGTATGTCAATGGCAACGGAAACAGAAAAAGCTTTGACAGCATAGGGTTATACAACTAGCTGTCAACTTTCAAATATCCCTTTTCCACATCTTCCCCAAAGAAAAGAGCTAAGATAAAAGGAGGCAGACTCACATGGAGGCATTGAAGTTTCCAACAATTCCAGGGGATTCCCCAGGAGTAGGGTAGCGGAAACAGGGGTTGTTGGCGTTGCAGATAATCCCCTGTATCCACGGCAAGGTTCCTGCTGAAGGCATAGCTTTATTTGGGAAGTGACCTAAAATACAAACACAAGAATCCACTGCTACATAACGTTACATCTGGAGGACTAGAGTAATTCGGAGAAGCTCTCTGCATCATTGCTTTTGGTCATGCTGATGAGGACACAGTACGCACTGCTGAGGAATGCCCACCAGTAGCCAACTCCAAAGCTTCACCTCAATTGCATTCACTGTAAACACCAAGCAAAAGATCAGTAACCACACCATGGGCACCTACAGTGGTTTCCCTAAGATAAGTTTGTCATCTCTCTCTCATATTGGCTTGATTTCCGGATGATCTTAAAGCTTTAAAGATTTTCTAAAACATTTAGGCACCTGCTGCCATGTCTTTAATCTTTTCAGCAAAGTCTAAGTCTTGCTACTAAAGACCTACTTAAGATGTTGCCCAAAGTTTACATCCTGTTTGTGCTCTGCATTCTGGTGAAGCGCTAAAGTAGTAACAAACTGCCCACTGGACATCTCCACCAGTACACTACTGACACTTGCAAATCCCTTATCCTCCAAAGATCAGGGAAGGAAAACTTCCCTAACATAGTTCTGCAACTTAAACGAGCCTTCAGGCTGATTTCTGCAAATAAGCTCAATTCCTCACCCCCACACTGAGGAAAAGAGCAGAGAGAAAGGTGATGCACTTTCCTCAGGGCCCCACATCTCAAAAGCAGCTACTCAAGGCTTTGACCACAAGATGCATATTCCCCACTTGATGCCTACCTTGCCCTCACAGCATCAGCATGCCTGCAGTCACATGGAGGGCTAGCACCCAACCTCCACAGCTGCGATGGAGATACCAAACACACAGGAGGAAGAGAGATCAAAGATGGTGAATTACAGCAAGGCTGGTTAATGTAGGTGGCTGAAGAAAGATTAGGAGCTTATCAGCGCTCCCTGGAAAAAGCCAAGGGCTCTGTTTCAGGAAAAAGATGAAGGAATTGAAGGTTCCTTGTTTTCAATACCCCAGGGACTTTTAATTCCCAGTTTTCTTTTTAAAACAGAAAAGCTATTACCTGAGCTGTCTGGCTTTTGTTTCATTTTGCTTTTTCTTTCTTCCTGGCAGAGGGGCTTTGGGGCAGAGAAGAGGGGGAAAGGAAAAATGCTAAGACTTTCAGATTCTTTTCCTGAAATTTCTCAGAGAAGCACCTTCTCTCTCCTCCATGATTTTTACTTTACACAGCTGAGAAAATATGAAAAGCAGTATGAAAACAAGGGAGCATAAGAATTCAAGATAACTTCACATAGCAACACATGTCACAACAGTTTCTCAAAGAGTAAAGCAGGATTGAGCCAGTTTTAAGTCAACTGAGTTACACAGTAAACACAGTATAACAGCACACCATTTTCAACAACACTGCTGCAAACATCTAGCTTTTTAGTAGAGATTAAAGTTCCTTTTTGTCAGTTCCCCCCCCCACACACAAATAAAGTATATTTTGAATAACTTAAAGGGTCACAGGAACAGGAAAGTCAAGCTCTATATGACTCAAGTCAGCAATCTTGCTTAATAGAAATCTCAGATGTCTTCTCTGACTGGTCTGGTGAAAGCCTTCTAACTGTCACTTAAGAGCAAGCAAAATTTTCCTGTGTTTTCAGAAGAAGATTCCTCACAGTACATCAAACTTCTAGAAACAAAGTCTTCACTACAAAGTGATTGTGGAACAGCCCAATCCTTGGTGCTTCCGTTTCCCTTAAGTAGGAAAGCAGAACTGCAAATCTAATCCGTTCATTGACAAAAAACTACCCCACTAAAACAGTGAGGCTATCTGGAAGATACAAAGCACTTGCATGCAGCTGTTACTGCTATCATCAGGCATTGCCTGCAATTTCATAACAGCATACAGCACTGCCACTACAGATAATAATCCTGCTTCCCTCAAGGCATCCACAGTGTTGTCACAGAGCTTACCATGAACTCAAGGTTTCTTTGTTCTAATCTCTGTTCATAGCTCAGCAAACTATGTTCCATTATAAAACACAGCCTTATCTGTCAGCATATGAATGTATATCCAATGAAATCAATCCACAGTTACAATAAATTTACTTACCTGTTCCCAGAAGCTTTTAGAAAAATGGAGGAATTAACAATAAAAGTTAAATTAAGGTTATCAGATGCTCTACATTCTGCAATTCCTGATGACAATACAGGGAGAAGGCAGACAACACAGTCAACGCAAATAGGAAGGAAAAAAGAGCTCCATTCTGGGTGCAGCTGCTGTGTTTGGTACTTACATTCATGCTGCTCATAGGGCGGATATGAAAGTCTTACAGAGATCAGGATGAAGAAGATAAACAAAGGCCAGGCAACTTCAATCAGCAGCTGGAACTGGAAACAATAAACACAAATTATTAAGATGTCATGTTCAAAATGGAAGACAGAACAGAGGTCCCAGTACAATACACTTTTGTCAGGACAGTTTTGCAAGCATTGCCTCACTTCACTTCGCCTATGCATTCCAAGAGCAAGAAGTTTGTTCCTCCAGCTTCAGGGGATAATCTGCAAAGAATTACGGGCTTTCTCCTTGGTATGTGCTAGTTATGGGACTAAATGGGATGTGCTTAAGCGCTATTTTTGGCTTCTTTTTATAGTTCTCTTCATCCCCTGACAGCAAGGAATATCCCAATAAATCCTCCCAGCAATGAGCTGAAATTTTGGCCTAACATTTCAGATGTAGTTGGAAGTACTTGCATCCCATTCTCACAACAAACCACTGAGTTTCTCACCTAACACATTAGGCATGGAAACTGTGCTGGTGCATAGCTATGACAAATCTTTCAAGTTCACTACTGCAGGAGTATATTGGTATCATGGAAGTATACTAAGATTAAGCTCATACCTAGTTATTGCCTTGTTATAACGTATATTTTGTTCCCAAAGGTAGGCACCCACTGGTCCCGGGTACTTAGATAGACAGTGAATGTCAGGTAAAGAGATAAAGAACTCTGTTGAGGGACTAGACAAGAATACAATATAGGCCTGCTTGTAAATGCAGAGCACTTTATAGACAGGAAATTGAAGAACGGAAAAATTCCGATATGAGCTGCATCCCACAGAAGCACGCAGACAAAGCAACACTACAAACTAAATATTTTGAGACACAAGCTGCAGTTTCCCAGGCTTGAGCTGCACTAGCCATATCTCTCCTTTCCAACTCCAGAAAGGCTGCCTAAACATGTGTTTTATGCAAGCCATGAGACAAGGTAAAGCTGAAAGCTTTTTAAATTGCAATTCTTATGTTTTTCCTCCCTTTTGAGAGAGAAACTGGAACATAAAGAGAAATCTTTTCCCTTTCTTTCCTAGAAAACATATTCTCTTCTAATAAGATGCCTACATCATTCCTCTTATGAGCCAGATGGGATAAGATCTGAACTCCTATGGGAAACAGAATCCCTCCACAAATGCGTTTTCCCATGTTACACTATAATCAGTTAAAATTAGACTCCTAATACTCAGCACAATGCACTCCAGGCAAACTTTGAGGTGAGACTTCTAGGTGACTACTGTACCTCAAAATAATCTCACACTGTAAAAATAGTGAATTATAACAAATGCCACTTGATCCAGCAGGAGGAACTATCTTGGATGGCTCTTCACAGACACCTTTAATGCTGACACCCAGCCAAAGGGTGACCCCTATCTCAAAGGCTTAAGCGTGGGACTCTCCCAGGAACCCCTGGTTACATTGTCAGGTTCTGCAGGATGACTTCGGGATATTGCTTCCGACTCATCATTTTCATACACATACTGTATGACTACTAGATAAACTCTTCTGAGACCACACTAAAAAAGATACCAGCATCTTTGATCTTTTTTTACAATAAGCAATGTAGCAGCAGTACACACACGGCTGCTAACAGTGACAGCCTTCTGCATTAAACAGTGGTCTGGCTCCCAGAGGTCAGAGATGCTCAGAGCTGGGACACTTAAAATTTGTCTACCTTTTCCCATTTCAAGATACCCTCACAACAGCTGCTGGGATGACAAGGGATTTTCTGAAATGTACTCTGAAACGAAGAGAGATGATTGCACCCACCAGCATCAACGGCTGTGCTTTGACACACATAGCAGCCCTCTGCTACCCTGGCCATAGGCCAGGAACAACTGCTGCTACACTCCCTGGAAATAGAAAGGAATCAGCTGGACTAGCGGAGTCTTCACAGGGTGACCAAGGTGCCCAGATAGCCTCTTACAGCCCTGCAGCTACTACAGAACCAGTGAGAAAATGCTGCCCTTGAGAGTAAGTCCTGGCTTCCCTGAAGAAGCATCAGACCCAGTGGAACCACACTGGGATGGATGGTAGTCCTTGAATGGTCCTGTAGTTGAAGGGAGAGCCTGGTCACCACCACACAAGCTCCTGTTTTGCATGCCCATTTATGATGAATTACACACTCATCACCATAACCTGATGTGGGCTGCATGCACAGTGCTATTATGCATCTGCATGTACAACATGACTAACTCCGCACACTGACAGGCTCAGGAAGGACAGAGAAAGGAGGCATACAGCTTGGGCTGACTGAGTTGCACCTTAACAGCTGAAGACTGCGGCACGGCAGCCACTGAAATGCTACTTAGTGAGACAGCTGGCAGCTGCTGCACCAGAGGTTTGCACAGGGTCAATCTCAACATGTCAGTGGCATCTCAATAGTGAGGCTGGACTAGCTGACCAGCCTCTTGTCCTATTCAACCAAAACTGATTTCTATTCCTTTTGATCCTAAAGGCCAATAGGTTCCCCCGCAACTGCTTCCTGACTTTCCTGTGACAGTGCTTTTCACCCTCTACACCCTTTGCAGAGGAGGACACAGAGATACTAAAGCATATACGTCTCACTAAAGTTCACACTAAGTAAAAACTGAAAAAATCATCCATTTCTGTGGTGCAACTACTAGACTAATAAATAGGGAAATGAAGCTTCAAATATCCAAGCCCTCTCACACTCCTGCTCCATCTAGAGTTGAAGGAGCAACCATCCCATTTGCCCACAGTAGGTTAATTCAGAGGCAGCACTTGGCCTAGAACAAACTGCTCCTGATTTTACCAGGGCTAGTCCCTGAAGCATGCCTAGTTTATATAATACCAGTTGGCTGATGATGCAGGATACCATTAAATATTGAGATCTACACTGTGTCAACATGAAATCTGTCTGGCAAGAACTAACCAAACTACCAGCCCATTTCACCACCTTCCCCACCTTTACATTAGAGTTTCAATGCAGGGAGCTACCAGCAGCTGACCAGTCTCTCCATGTGAATTTGAGGTGTCTTCTCAATTGCAAGACAGCAGGGACACAGAAGTGTTTTCACACCGTGACCCCTGAACATGATTTTTCTTACCTCCTCTAGCCCTGTAAATTCCTTTGTCCCACTCCAGTGCCGTTGGAAGTTATTCAGTACAAAGTAACACTTGAATTGCACACGTCAGGCTGAGCTTTGAACCCAGCTTTTGCAACACAACCCAAAAGTTTCACAGCAGCCAAGGAGAAGGTTCAGCGGGAAGGCAAAGGCTAACCCACACTACCAAACTATTCCTGGGCTACATCTTCAGTAAGTACCAAAAGGAGAGAGCCACCATCAGCACACCCAGGCTCAAGGACACTGGTCTCCTAGCAGTAAAGCAAATAAATGAATGACTGTGCAGTCATGATAAGTGTAGTGAGATTCCTGCTAATTTTCTGCCATTTCCTGTTAATTTGCCTTCCCCACTTAACATCTTCAGATAAAGCCCAAATGGGAACCGGTAATGAGAAATACTCCAAAGATAAAGGAACTCCACAAAAACAAGCAATGTCTCAGGCCTTTATTGTGAATTGACTAATACCAGTGTGGAACAGAGTATGAGCAGCCTCATGCCCTTTGGGCTACCTGAGAGGAAGCTGATGCAGAAGCTGCCAGAAGGTACCAAGAAATAGCTAAGCAGATCCACGATCATGACATAAGTACAAGCAGGAAATTCTTTTTCATTGACACATGCTTAGCCTACTGTTGCTGCACCAGAGGATCTGAATGCACCTCTGCTACCCATCAACCTAATCTACAGTCACACTGGACTCAGACCTCTTCAAGTAATTTTGATGCATATATTTCAGAAGGCCCTGACAGAAAAACCCATCATCCTCAGTGTAAAACTCTGCTCCTCTGAAACCTCCTTCTGGTTTAACCAGTTTAAGAACTGCTCCAGAGGATCCACCAATGTCCTAGTTCCCCTAGTTGTTAAAGCCAGTTTGTGAGGAGTCAATAGCCAACTTCTCTAGCGGTAAGGAAGGACTGTTTTCAGACTTAAGAGCCAACACTACATCGGCTGTTCTCAGCTATTGCCTGTCTTTTCAGTAACTATAGTCAGCCCTGACACTATCTGACCCAGCTCCATTGCAACATCTTTCTAAGTTATGAGGCTGTTCATAAGGTCAAGAGGCTGGCTGATACATCCTGAGAGCAGATAGCCTCCCTGCTTGTGGCTGACACAGCCCCAGCCCATAGCCTCTCCAGTCTCCCTCCTGGGAATCAAAGGCTTCTGGGGTAAGGACAAAAACCATGCAAGTCACAGAAATTCCTGCTATCACCAGCAGCTCTGTAACAACACAAAAAACATGCCATTAGACTGCTTTGTGTGGTTGTATTTAAGAATGGACTAATTCCAGCTCTGAAATTAATTGGAAACAAGTTCTATGAAAACAAGCCTCAGACACCTGAGCAAAGACTTCAGAGACTCTATCTCTCCATATCAATATATTCAGTGGTGAATATGATAGCCTTCCCTCCCTTGTGACTCGGAGTTTCTAAAACGACCCAGCCCCAGCCAGCTGGCAAGCACCCTGACATTTGCAGGGTTCAGAAAGTTTATCAGTGAGACCACTTTCCACTCACCACCTGAGTAACTCATGTTCCCTTCACATTCCCCACTCATACCTCCTCAAGGTCAGATCTAACAGGACAGATCTTCTGCACAGGCCCGTTGTACAGTATATGCCCTTGTCCAACACAGTTATCCCCTAAATTCCAGGAGGGGAAATGGCACATCTCCAGCTTTTAGCTGTCTGCAGGAGTTACAGTATCCTCTGAGCTCTCATTAATATATAGGCAGAATAACCTTAAGAACACTATACTGCATTGATGCACCTGTGCCTATGTCACCACAGAGAGAAACTCTTGTTGCGTATTGTCTATCTGAACAGGTAGATTCCCACGCTGCTTATAGATGGTCAGGCCAAGCACTGAAACTAAACAGAATGCACTTCGGTACAAAAAACGCAGCTGCCTGGATTTGTCTCCATGCTGTGGTGAGAAGATGCCTCGTGCCAGTCACTTAAACTACACCTCCTGTTGTAAAGTTACACAATAGGTTTTGGTTTGTCTCTCTAATTAAAGAGACTGAAGATGCCTACTATTGCCTCCACCTCTTCTGCCGTTAGGAAATGGCAGAATTTTGTCGCTGCTGTTGCAGCTTGCAGAATTTGAAAGCTTTTACACCCAAGTGAATATTTCTGCAGTTTGGCAATGCCCCACCTGCAGAGCAGAGTGGGTCACAGCACAGGCTTTCAGTTCACATCATCCTGGCTGCACAGGGCAGTCACACACTCTCTCTGCCTGGTCTGACATGAATGTTTCATTATTTCCAACACTCTCTCAACACTGGGAATCAGAACAGAAGCCTTCAGCACCTCCAGGCCCATTGGTTTCTGTCCACCTACCGTTCTTCAATTTGAATTAGGTCTTTCCAAAGGCAGACCAGTTGCTCTGCCAGGAACCACTACACATAAAACATCAAAATACAGGATTTTTCCCCATTTTCTTTTAAAGTTATGCAACTAGTGTAAAATTCAGACCTCAAGAAGCCCTTCAGCTAATACTTACAGTCTGTCTCCTTCTGTAGGTGAAGTTCTTCCATAGCAGCAATCCCAGCTGCGTCCAAAAAGCCATCTTCCTTCAGAAAAATCTTGGAGCTCCCGTCGTGCAGCAGCAGTGGCAGTACACAGCAGAGACGTTGTGGCTGGGCATCAACTGAAAAACAAACAAACAAAAAAAGAGCTGAAATTCAGTCAGAAAAGGTGACAAGACAGGGAAAGGCATATGGTTCACTCTGTGACCTCATGTAAACCTGCAGCCACCCACGGTACTCCCATCACTGCCTTCTTACCTCATGCACTCCAGTGAAGTCTCATGGGTCTCAGTAAACTCAGATTTAGACTCACTGTCTCTTACCTCAGAGCACCAAGGCACAAAAGAATGCAATACCCGCAGGACAACAATTTTCCTCCTTCCTGCCCAAAAATTCCAAGAGCAAGAATAGCCCAGAGAAAAAAATTGTAGGCTTTGAAAGCTGATTTAGAGATTCCTTGAATTAGACTGAATTGTACAACTCCGACCTCTTTTTTAAAAAGCTTCTTTCCATCTTTACTTTTACAAATGCGAAAAGCCTGCTGCTAAATTAGGAAAGACTTTGGTTTTAAGTCCAGTCACCATCACTTGCAGAAGAAAATGCTATGCACCTAACTGGCAGGGGAGAAACGTCCATTTCCTTGAAGGAAAGTGACTAAGAATCACCCTGCAGCCATTCATATTTGGATAAAGTGAATGGAAAATCACTGTTGAGTAAGTATCAGGTCTCGCAACCACCTGGCCTCCAATATTTTTGTGTACTGGGTACATTCAGTATACACCTTGCAAGAGTATGAGAAAGCGTAAAGGGCTGAAAACCATATTTGTCTATTTTGTGGCTATTAATAGCTGCATGGTATAGAGTTTGGTACATACAGACTTCCAATAAAACTCAATCAAATGGAAAGGCGAGCTTATGGCACATTAAACCTTTTTTTCCAAAAGTAATTTAGCATAACTTAATTTAGTTTTCAGTTTAAGCCACTTCATATGAAGTGTATTTTATTCTGAGTAAGCACCTGAACAGGGATTTAGCTAATCCACATCAAATTAATTCTGATTTATGTACTCAAATACAGTGTGTCAACAGGCTGGCTTAGCGTCAACCAGAAAGCTAGCAGCCTATTCAAATACACAATGAGAGTACCATTCCCTCCAACATCTGTTAAGCCAGGAACATACGTTTTTGATTCTAGTGTCCCACATACCAGTACTCTAGCTCAATGATTCAGAGATGCATGCCTGACTGCAAACTACACTGAAAATTATTCCAAAATCCATAGATGCGCTAGGAACTTAAGACCTCCTCAGGAAATGCTCTGACCAGTAAGACTAGATGATAAATCACAACTCTGGGCATGAGCTTTGAGTTAATGAACACTTGTGGTTTTTAAGTCTCATGCAAAAATAAAAACTTGCCTCTAATAATATAGGCCTGTGTTACAAAAACATTTCCCTAACATGAATAACGAAAACAATTAACCCCATTACACCGAGTTCTACAGATAATGACACTTCAGTATCACAACACGACAACTGTGCTTCTCAACGCACGTACAGGAAAGTAGAGAACAATAACAGACACCTATAAAAATCTACAAATAGAACCTCATGCCAGCACACAGGCTGACACGTTGAGCGTACAGTCATCATGGGTTCATTAACTTCTGCTAGGTACTGCCGTAACGCACAGACATGACCTCTGCAGATGCTTATCTTCAGAGAGATTCCCAACTGATACGACAGGAGAGCCTTCCTCCCCTGGCCAGCTGGTTGGAGCACTCCTACCCTAACACATCCCAGCTGACTGTATGTATGGCTGGTGGACAGTGAATTCCCAGACATGCTTCAAGAGAGGCACTTTACAGGCTAATAGTGCACCCACAGCAGGGGAAAAAATATCCTGCCCTTTGTGGACACTCTCAGAGGACAAGCCCTGGCTGCTGAGGGCTGTGCATGCATGCTCACTTTTCCTACCAGGGTTGGATACAAGGAGGTTTTGCAGCATCTTCTCTGCATGTCAGTATCACACATTTACAGCTGTAATTGACCTGTAACTCAGAGAAGAAACTAAGCAGGGATTATTATCACCTTTCCATTGTACCCCCTCTACTGACCCATTTCTGCTCGGATTCAGGGGATTTGGCAACAACACTTTTAATTGCCCAACTGAGTAACCTGAATTACTACTTAGACTGTGCACAGGTGCTCTGTGACCAATGTGATGCAAAAATCCTTCACAAAAAATTAGGAGAATTGCTTTTTTCAAGCATATTTCTGCAAGGACACTGGTCTGTGGGTCGCAGACCTCCATTTACTTTGCTGTCCAGTGTGCCACAAGACAAACTTTTGTCAGCAAGTCCAATCCTGCAGTCATGGCACAAGTTCAGTACACAGAAGGACTGGAGGGGACTGCACAACCTTCTACAACGCAACAGATCTCATCTTCAGAAGGGTGGGTGTTCAGAGTACCCTCGTCGTATTTCCCTCTACAAAAATGTCAACTACTCTGCAACAAAATACTTCCTAATGCTTTCCAGCAATTACAGCTAAAGACCAAGAACAGGCACAGTGATTATTCCCGACACTTGCTCAGAACCATTTAAAACAGCAATACTGTTTCCGTCTAGAAAAAAAGCAGAGTGAATTCATCATCATATTTTCAGTTTTCTGTGATGTAACAGGGACTTATACTTGCCAGTACTGGACCCATCTTTTTGAAGTGCAATCTCTTGCTTTTATAAAGCCCTTACTCCAAGGAAGTAGGAAGAATGCCCTCAAGTGCAACAAAGAGCTCAACTTCGTTATGGAGAGGACTTTGTGCAAGACATCCAATTTACATATCCAATCTTCCATTGTGCGAACATTCCAAGTTTTCCAGTAGAGGCAGATACCAATATACAATTATTTTGAGGCTAGAGGCATCATGCTCTTCTCATCACCTAGAAATCTATTTCTGTCTAGCTCTGCTTCAGCACTTCACCTCTATCAACATATGCAACACAACTGCACACCTTAAACCACATCTCGCAAACTAGGAGAGAATTAAATTGCCTACAACTTTGGCATACACCTGGCAGCTGCCTGGTAACTTCAATGCAAACTCAAACTGATACTTTACAACAAATAAACAGGTATCATCAGAATGAACAATTTAAGCAAGCAATGCACTTTTGGAAAAACACCCTGAATCCAGGCATATGCTCTATCCAACATGTAGATACAGCAATAAGCACACAGCTAACCAGCCAGCAAAATGTAAGGATAAGAAGCCATTTTGTATTTTGCCATCAAGAATATGGCGGGGATTCGGTACACAGAGGTCTCTGCACACCCTATCAACATGCCAGTCCGACTTGTACACACTTGACATGCTATTTTGTTAGGTGTCTCAGGTCTTCTCAATTCCAAACAAAAAACAGAGCAATGATCAAGTAACAGGCATTCAAATACTTCCCCTGATGTTTTGATAGAGTTTCCCCCAGTCTTTCCCTAGGGAGCAGCTGACCCTTACAATTACAAAAAAAGCTTCTTCAGATAATCAGTGGACAGAGGAAGTGAGCACAATTTGCATGGATCTTCTGATCTGGCTTGGGGTTCCTGATTTGTTCTTAGCAAAGTTCTAACACTGGTTCAGGACCTTTGCTACCTGTTCAGACCAGCAACCATAACACCCACCAGCACAATTAAAGCACGATGTCCACATATTTGTTCCATGGCCTGCCTTTGGAGAAGACTGCTTGGACAGACACCCTGCTGCAGAAAACTCTGGCCTCCAGTTCTACATGGCTGCAATTCCAACTCAGTGTGCAATTCAGAAAACTTCTCTTAAGAGAGAAAGTTAGCCTATAAGACAACCTCTGAAAATGATGGCAGTAAAACACATACTTTGACCAACCCTTTTTTTCTAGATCATGTTACTACCCACTACGTGGAAGTACAAAGGCTGTCCATTAGCCAGTACATCTAGAGTCTCCAGACCCAGTCCATCTTAAATAGAAAGCTGTGTATTTTTACAGCTGTGGATTTAAAAAGAAAAAAAGTTCAAGCAGCAGAGAATCAATCCTCCACCCCCCATGCCTGCTGTCTGTACTAAGTAAACACAAAACAGCCTTCAAAAGCAGATCTCTGCAAACAATGCAGCTGTTTGCTTTCTTTTAGGGGCAAAAAACCTTTACCCTAGAGAAGAAATCACTATTTAGACAGGGAATAAAGTGAACTTATCAAAACTTATGAGACTGGAAATTTTAGGATTCCAGCAATAGGTTATAGACCTTTTGTGGGTCAAGTAATGGCTTAAACACAGTCCTGGTCATCAGAGCCAACAGCTTTCACTAGTTGATGAAACTTCCTCCATTAAATCAGTGAGTGGCCTCTGTCCCATGCTCTTGGTCAGATCTGCACATCACAAAAGCTATCATCACTGGCAGCTCTCCACAGACCAAGCAGCCATGGAGAATACCAATCTAATATCTAGGGGTGATGCCATTATGAGGGGAAAAAAGGCATTTGGTGGGCACAGTACAGGTCTGAATTACTAGCTGCAGTGCTGTTCCTTTCCCACAAGCAGACATGGTATAGTACTTTACACTCTCGCCTCAGACAAAGTTGCGCATCTGCTTAACTCCAACAGCTTAAGTCAAACAAGAGCCCCTTTAGAAGAAAAGCGGCAGCTGAGGCACAAACAGCAGATTTCAGCAGAAATATTAGTCCTCTTTCGGAATGCTGAGAAATGTCTTAACATTTCATTTCCCTTAGGCAGTGTCAGGCTGCACTTACTGGAGCAAGTAAAATCATGAGCCACATAAACACTGCAAAGCCCAGATCCATGGTCGAAGTCTCCCAGGGCTCCACAGGCCATCAGCTGAGAGCAGCTCTCCATCAGGTCTGTTAACACTAACGTGGGACAGAAGTGTCTGCCTGATGATCTGACATTTTGACTCACACAAAACAAGCCATCAGAGAATTAGTGGCCCAGGTGGGCATTTGGGTAACAGAGATGCAGATTAAGCCAAGAGTGCAGAACTAAATTCACATCTCCCAAACAAGGTCTCACATCTTTGCTGCTTCTCTGTAAAGCACCAAATTTCACTTCTTTCAGCATAGTAGCTACAACCAAGTGACTTACTGTAACACAACTATATCTATGTACAACCTATGATTGTGCAAGGCTATAAGCAGCTCTCAAGGCACAAGTATTTGGAGAACATCTTCACTATGATTTCCACAGTTCCCAGAAAGGGAAAAGCACTTTGCATCTGTGCAACTTCAAATGAGGTGAAAGAAGGAGGAAAACCAACATTAATTATGATTCTGTTGATATTAGGCTAAAGAGCAGCTGCGGAGAAGTGCAATTATTTTTATATACTGCTGCTAGAGATCTAATTGAAGATAATACTGACAGCAGAAACAGCCAGCACAAAGAATCAGAAGTATTGACCATTCGGTGATCAAAACAACTCATACAAAGCCCGAAAATCCATGGGAGCAAGTCTGACACTGCTATCCCTAAAACTTTCAAGAAGTCAAAAAAACTTAGGACATCTACTTGGAGCTCTAGGAAAGAGGTGAAACTGCCACCCAAACAATGATACTTTCCTAGGAATAACAATATTGCTCTTTTTAAAGTAAACCTCTCACCCAAAGAGCCTGAACTACATTACAAAAAGGTGCCATGGGAAGTGTTAGCAGCACAGAGAGTTCAAGCAACTCACCTGAGGCCACAAGCAAAGAAAATTAGAGATTAGATTACAACCACCGAATCCCACACGTCTATCTCCTGGCTTAAGTACTGCTAGACTGTGCAGCAACAAACAATGCAGGATCAGCAGTAGATGTGTGAGCTTTGTACCTACAGCCTGCTGCATGGGACACAGGACAGTTATCAGTGGAGCCACATAGACACTAAAAGCAAGTCTTTCGTAATCTCCCCACAAAAGATTTCCATTTCTCTCCCATTTGCCGAACAAATATTGGACACTAAGTTTAATTCCACAATAAGCACCTTCTTCAGCATCACTCAGATCACATCACAGGGTTTACACCAACTCCTTGTTACTAACCATGTGACTGGAGAGCTTCTAGGTCAGCAGGCAAGAATTTAATTACAACCCCAAACAACAATATTTGGGTGGCATTTCTTGGCAAGATCATCTACCAGCTTACATCATGTTACATACACTGAATACCTAGTCTTAGGTTTGGTAATAAACAGGTTCTAGCCTTGTTCTCCAGTGCTTACTAATACTGAAAAGCAACTGGTACATTGCTTCCAACATGGCCATCTGTTTGCCCTCTAAATAGCAATGATTTGAATGACAGAAACGCATTAAGATCCAGCTTCACGATAATTCCCAGTTTGACTCATTTTCCCTCCTGGAGAGGCATATCATGTTTTGTAAAACTAATATTAAAGGATAATGCCAACACACGAGGAAGGTGGTGAAACTTTCTCATGGAATCCCTATAGCAAACTGCCACCTCAACTTCAGACAAATCAAAACACACCATCTCGCTCATCCACAGGGTCCTTACAGCAGCACACAAACAGCTACAAAACACTGAATAAATTAGTTCTCTTTGTTGTTTAAAGAGGCCCAACTTCACAGAAGACTGGAGACAATCAGTGGAAAAGGACTTCTTCTAGCACAAGTTGACAAGAAAATACCTATTCATGATGATTATGTTTATTATGATTAGTTTATTAGATTATAATGATTAGTGATGTAACCTGAGCCAAATACTAGGTTGAGCCTGCTGTACAAGGTACAACACAGAAAAGGGAGCCTGGACCTTGCTCTAGCAAGTGCTGGAGCTCATAACAGCAAGATATTAGGGGCAGAAATTTGGATTTCCAATTCTTTAGGCAAAATGGCAGGGAGGTTCTAAACGTATGTAGCATAAGCACTAGGACTGAGCAAACTGATTTTTTGGAAGTCAGTGTATTACACACCGAGCCTTTCTGAGTGCTTCACTATGAACAGCTGAGTAGATGATCATTTTGATAGACATGGCCCAGAACTATCATAAGGAGAACTGAAATCTCTGGCTCTGAACCTTTCATAGTATACAACTTCCCTCTTCTGTCAAAGACAAGCACCTAAGACAAAACTCTGGATCACGGGTGTGCCCATCCCTACCCATCAGAAATAAACAATACAGGACTGCTTCCCAAAGAGTCAAGCATTAGTTTACACAGCATTTGGTAATACAAATTGGAATACATTTTCTAAAGTCCTCTGTGCTTCCTCAGACATTTATACAAAGCCACATTTGCAGAAGTGGCTGCTGTTTTATAAGCTTCTCTTGTGACACAACGTGTCAAGCTGTTTTGAAAACCTGTCCCAGGTTACAGGGGAGAAATTTCTACCTACCACTATGACCACAACAACTGGTTCTCATTACTTGCAGCATGCTGAACAGGCTTACTGGTGAAAAAAATGCAGCTTCAGTGCAATGGAAGAAGTTGAGCTTGCACACACCATAGCTGGACCAAACCAAAGAAAGGTACTCACACGCACCTCAGTAAAACGAATTGCTTAAATGTTAAAGTATAATACTCAAGATGAAATGCAGTCATCTTATTCTATAAAAAACACAGCTTTCAATGGAAGATTGTGAAATACATGAAGCATTTCAACTTTCAACATTATACTGAACGTCCCCTACTTTCCTCATATAACAAAAAAAAGCCAAAATCTAGCCCATTCTCTGGCAAAAGCAAACAAAAGCTGATTTGCTTTATCACGGCCAATGTCCAAAAATCCATAGTCCACATTAGCAGATTTTTTTTTGGCTCTGAAAGAATGAGCTCTTCTCTAGTGGAATCTAGAAATAATAGAACATCCTGCTAATAATAATTGCGACATTTGAGCTAAATTCATGCTATTAAGCTTTGATCTCTAAGCAACTATAGTATCATCAGTACACAGTCTGAAAAAAGCTTGTTACACAGCCTCAGTTACTTTTTCCAGATGATGACGCATCCTGTTTAAGGACCTTATCTCTGGAAACAGGAAAAAAGGTGAAGCATTTCACATTGCTAAAGGTACATTCCTGTTCAGCTGCAAACTCCAGGGGGAGAAGACAAGCAGGGATCCCCTAAGAAAGCCATCAGCCTTATCAACTTCTAGGAAAATAAATCCATGAGCTCAGACGGTGTTAGGCCAGAAACACTTGTGACCACCACCTCTTCCACAGCACATCCTGGTCATTGATTCACTTTAGTCAAGGCAGCCATAGATCTAGTTCAGCAATGTGTAACACTGAGAGGCGCTCCACAGTCCTACTGCAGAGTAGCTGAAGCATTACTAGGGGCCTTGTACCTTCTGTTGAGCAAAGTTACCCAGTCTTGCAGCTTTATCACCACATTGGTAATGATTTTTCTTGCAAGGGAAGGTCTTCTCCTACATCTTGTTTTTGTAGCTTGCTCTTCATCTCAGGAGAAGACAAGAACACAAACTATGCCAAATACAAGCCTAAAATTCTGTTTGAGCTGCATGCCTGCCCTTAACAACTAAAGAAACTTTACTGTTACCTGGCTCTTGATCTTGGCCATTTGGGCCCATCATGCCACAACAAGTGCATGTGCTCAGTAACAGAACAGAACACAAAATGGCTTATAGAAAACATCCATGTGGTGCATTTGGAGTTCACCACTGTAAAAAAATCAGCTGTCTTTTAAGCTCAATGTCTATGCAACTGCACTGATATCCACGGCATAGGTATAAGTAACAGCAAACGAAAACAGATCTCTGAACTGTGTAGAAAAACATCAGCCAAGAAAAAGCCTCTAGCACAATGAAAGGAAGTAACATTGTCAAAAACAAGCAACAAGCTGGCAAAGCCAGTAATTATCAGCAATTGTCAGCTTGAGCAGAGTTTGATCCTTTAAAATGTATAAGGGACAGGCTCACAACAAGATCTTGGCTCTCTCAAGGCTAACACATAACTGTATGGATTTGGAAGCTAGTCTTTCACTAAAGTGATAAACACAAGTCCAAGTACTTTGAAGACAGTGAGTGTTGGCTATGAAGACTAATGAATTTCTGACCAACCTTGGCAACCAATACAGAGTTCAATAACCACTTATCTCTAAAATTATTCATAGAAGAATATAAAAATAATTGCTATAGATAAGGAAGTCTGCATGCCTGCTGCAGCAGGTGTGGCACTGGGCAGCTAGCAAGAAGTGCTGCCAGAAAGCGTGTGCCAATTTTCCTCATTTTGACCAATACGCAGAGGTATATTCTTTAGCTCCAGTTGCATAACCCATACGCCATTGCTGAAGCTTCAATCCTTAGGGTCAGCACGACAGTTAACAGACAAGCAAAGCAGGCTAACACATGCCTATTTTAATTAATATCACATATAGAGAGCTTAAAAGAGGTAAGGATGACAGAATTTATTCATGTCCTAAGCTACGTCTCCTGATGCAGAAGGACTCAGGCTAGAGCTCCCGTTAGTCTTCTCTTAAAAGTTTCAAGGGACCAAGCACTGAAATGAAGAGCTGTGGTCTACTCATTTTTAGCCAAATGACTGACAGGAAACACTTCAGGTACAAGCAGAAGTGGTACAAAATGCTGAAAGAAAAAGCAATTAGCTGCCAAGAGAGAAATGTAAACAAAAGTTTTATAAATTTTTAATGGATATAGAATTCAAGACATTTTTCTTGTTGAGCTTAGGATATCCTTAAGGGGGTTCACCGAGAAAGCTCCCCAGGATTTAAAGCATACACCTACAGACAATTCAATTGACTGCAATTATGCCGGGATTTATATACAAATACAATCAGCAAGACAGATGTAGTGGTGTAGAATATTAAAAGCATCTCACAAGAACTGAGAATGAACCTCTGGAAGGAAAGACAATTGGGAGAATAAAAAAATAACCTGAGAAAAAATAAGAACTGAAGAAATCTGAAAACAGGTGGTATAGAGGGCAACAGTATCAGTTTGATAGAAGTAGATCCAAACATCTTCAAAGACAGTAGAAGAAGTCCCATTCCTTACTTGAGGATGAATATTTAAATACAGATTTGAAAGAGCTGGGAAACAAAGCAGTAAGAATTGCTACCCTGATTTAATAGGGTAAAGAGTAATTAAAACACTGAAAATACTTTAAAACAAAATTGGATAAAAAGCGCATTGCCCATTGGTAGAATAAAATACAAATGCATTATTTAGCTTATTAAATAAAACATTTCATTTAGAGGAGGAGTGGCTTTTGAACTTTCACTGCACTACTGCTACCAGAATGAAACCTCTGTGTGTCTGCACTCAGAAAAGGTTGGTACTGCTTTACTTTTAGATGAAGGGACTTTTGGATTTTTTTTAACCCATTCAAATTTGGTCCTAACTTTGCTTTTAACAGCAGCCATAGCCAAACCCTTGCTATGGGAACAATGTGGGGAACAAGAAAAACACCACCAATTGATCCCTAGAATAACAGTATATTCCCCACGAATACAGCTCTCAGACAAAGAACATGCATGTTAATTTGCTTGTTTATTTTGAAGACAGAAAAATTCACCTAGAAAAGCAGAAGCTACATCAGAAACCCTGGGACTTCAACCCAGCTTGCTGAAACTAGCAACACAGCCTATCATCTTTAAAAGATGTGTTACTTGCTGCAGGTGAAAAAAACCTACACCTTTACTTCTACAATCAAAAGTATAAACTTTGTCATTTCACTACCATGATGATGGTGAAAGAAAGTAAGAGGAAATAAGGGCAAGTAATCACAAGACAAAGGCACAGGTGCCAGGAGCCAGGTTCTCCTGGCCTCTAGTCCCGATCTTGTCACCTACACCACCACCACTACTGCTCTGAGACCTTCCACAAGGCTTAATTTTGGTGTTTACTAAGGTAACAATTAAAAACACTAACGAATATTCATCACACAGTTTGCTTTCCTGCTCCTGTTAACAACTCTTCACTTGGAAATAGGCTAGTAAAACTACAGATTGTTTCAGGGAGCAGAGAGAGTAAGGTGCTAACAGGTTTTGGCAACTTCTACCCTCCACACAGCCATGTCAGCCATTTGCTATAAGGAAATCAGACCTCCCAAACAATCTATGAACTGTGTGGTCAAAGGCTCTGACTGTTTGTTCTTTCCTGGATAATGACCCTGCTATGTAGCCCAAACCAAAACAGTCTTGGAAAAGCTCTTTTGCTCTCCTTTTCCTGTCTAATTCCAATTGCTCCCTAACAAAGTTAGTGTAATGCAAACTGATCTCCTACTGCATTAGATACAGCTCTGCCAAGCAACACTCCTCCAGAAAAATAACAGAAGAGGAAAAAAAAGTCAGCTTGTATATGGATATTTATGTCATTAAAACTGATGTGCATTCTTGTAATCTATGATCAAGATTTTTCAATAATAACTCAATGAATAAAGATCTGAGCACTCCCATTTTTCCTACAGTGTGAGCATGCTGTATCAGGAAAGCTGTATCAACGTTCTTCCATCCCACTCTGTCTCCCTCTTAGTCCTTGAGGCAAACTCATGTTTTTTTCCCCAGTGACAAATACTGAAAAAGACAGGACTCGCTTTGCTGCCACCTTTTTAGAGAAACATTTAAAAAAAAAAAAAGAGAACCGCACACTTCAGTCAGAAGTTCAAATCATGGTAATTCTTCTTCACTTGCTCTGTAAGACTTCTATATGACCAACAGAAAAATAAGACCTGCAACTACAGAATATGAAATATTTTAACTTTGTGGTGATCATCTTCCAAACACTGCAAACAGAGTCTTACCATGCTGTTTTTATTAAGAGCGTAGATTATCAGTAACTGCAGGCATGCAAGCTGGTTAATTAACAAAACTTTCAAGCATTCAGATTTTCAGCCCACATAAGTGTGAGACAATATCAAAGAGAGTAAATTCCTACAATGTCAAACTTGGAGAAGGCAGGTAGAGTCCTGGCTGCCTCAGATGAAAAAGGAAAATGTGTTTTATGTATAAAACATGTTTTACTAAACAGTATGTTCCAAGTGTAGCCCCTCTCACAGCAGGAGTCATAAAGAATAACCAGCCTAATGGAAAGACTCTGGTGTTCGGTCAGCCATGGTCTCCAGAATTATTTCAGGATTTAGTGTGTTGCCCAGCCTAGCCCAGGTGACCTACATAAACACCAAGGGTTCTTGCTCCAAGATTACTTAAACAATCTGGTAGTCTGGTTCCCTTTGTGCTCTGCTCCTGTCATCATCTTTGTGCTGACACCAGTGCTCAAAGCCACGAGCAGACTGAACTAAGATGCTGAAAAAAAAAAATCACCAAACAAAAAGAAGAGAGCTCATCCAATTACTCATCCTGGGTTGGTGAGCTCCAGCACAAGCAAAGAGGATTAAACAGAAAAAAGAAAAAAGAGAACACGCACTTGGTAAAAACCAAGCAGGTCCATTCCCAGGTCATTAGCAACCTTCAATTAGTTTGGATTAAAGTTCTGAAGAAACCACACCCTAAGAAAAGAAATACTGTGTCTGCATGGTGCAACGCATGTGATAAACACTAGCAGAACTGATCTCGTCCAGCCACAAATGGATGAACTCAGGACTGACCTTCCTCCTGCTGTTGGAGTCTAACTCTGCTGGGTAAACTCACTGGTGAGACAACAGGCTTGCAGAGATGAAGGGAGGAAAAGACCTGCTTTGTGAATCATGTATATTCAATTCATGAGATACCATATGTTCCAGCCTAGAATCTGTGTAGAAGGTCTGAAGCCACTCTTCTCAAGTCACTAAAGGTTATTCCTGAAACACAGCAGATCGTTTTACCCTTGCACAGCCAGGGGGAAGTTTAGCCAAAGGAATGCTGGAGAAAAGGCTAGTCTGTAACAAAGGCCAAAATAACTTTACTGACTTTTTTTTTTTTTTAAACTCGATGCATTTCATTTTCTGTAGTTCAGCATTTCATAAGGAGCCAGTCTTACCTATATTGTGATTGTAGACGTCAAATTTGGTGCTGGACCTAGTCTCTGCTCACACCAATAGCACTTAGCTACACTCGTTTTCTAAAACAAATTTGGCATTACAAAAATGTTTTGTCAGCAGCTGCCTGTGGCTAAATGATCTATAAACATGCCTCAATCTCAATGGGTGAGGAAACCATTAAGAAACTTCCAACACACCTGCTTGAACTGCTATGCAGCCCTATTCAGAGGAAATTTCGAATTGATAACCAAAAGATTACCATGACTCCTGCAAATGCCAATACCTGCCGATTAGCTGCATCCAAGTTGTTTGTTTCATGTAACTATTATATGGTTAAGTGTACTTCAGCACCAGTCTCTTGGGGGAAAGTTACTCTGAATGCCTGGGGCTATCTGCCTGATTAATAGTCTCTAGCCCTAGATGACAGCAATTGTGATCACTCAACCCAGAGGCCAGCAGATCTCTCTTCAGCACATAAAAAGCATTAACTTCTATTACTTTTTTAAAGCCAGGCATTCTCCATTTAACAAATCCAACTAAGATGCTACCATATACCTCCTGTGTTTCACACTACCAAACTTCAATCCACACTTAGAGTAACTGAGTTGACTTTTAATTTTTACAGTGATCAGCTGTACAAAATTACAACTGTATGTGAAACAAGGTGCTCCATGCTATGAGTAAAACCGTAAGACTCCTGCCCTTATTGGTCCAGACCATACCAGATGCAGATGGTACCTGACCATTTCTACTTACATTACAACTCAAATTTGCACAATGAATTGTGAAGACCCACCAACAGGACTTAACCTGTTACATCAAATAATATACTGCAGAATCCCAGGGAGTACCCATCTAGCTTAACAGGCAGTAGGAGCACATATAATCACTCACCTATCACACAGAAAATATGTGTCGCTGCACACATTGCCATTCCCACTGTTTAGGAAAGCAAGCTGTACCACGAGGGCCAAGCACAAAAAACTTTTGCACTGAAAATTTAGTACCATGACCCGCTCTCAAAACTGAGGGAGACTGCTCAATTACAAAAGCCTTTCGACAGCAAGGTTGGCCATCTGTTGTTAATGGAGCATCCCCAAGACATAGCTGTTTTCTGCTGTACAAGCACCTACTAATTTTCAAAGGCACCTCCAAACTCATTTTTAATGTTAACCCCTAGTAATAATTTTCAAGAAGTCTAACTCCTCTTTGGGCTTCACTTTAACACACTTGCAAAAGGTCTATTCCTTAGAATAGACCTTACTTTGATTCTCTAAGTACATTATTTGTACAATCTTACAATCTCCAAGCACAACAGCAGGGAGGTGGGGGAAGGGGGCACTCTTGGTTTATGTTCAAAACAGACAAAACCACTGTTTATCATAAACATTTAAATTATAACTGGAATTCTCCTTTCTGACACATTTTGAGCACCTGGGCAACCAGGTACCTCCAGAACCAAGCAACAGTATTTCGCAGCAGGCTGATGTTGGCTTGTACCGCAGCAGACCAGACTCAACAACAGTCTGGCACAAACCGGTAAGATTTCTTGCACACAACAGAATCTCCTGCCCATCACAAAAGCGGCCAATCGATCTTTTATTTTTACACTCTTCCCTCATCCCAAGGACCTTCTCTCTCTCTCTCTCCACGATTTTATATGATTCCGACAGAAGCGAACAGGATGAAAACTCTTCCGTTATCTTCTAGCACCCACCAGGGCTGGGAGAGGCAGCTGTAAAGCGAGCCACCCTATGAGAGCACGGCCAAGTCAGGGACGCCTCGCTCAGGACAAACTAAAACAAAACAGCTATTAAAAAAAATAAGAAAATACCAAAAAGACCCTCAAAATCCCCACTACGAGCCCCTTTCCGACCCGCACTCCCCGCCAGCCATCCTCAAGCCTCGCTCTTGAGACGCCGACCACAGCGAGCGGCGCCACGCGGGGTGGCAAAAACAAAACAAGGCAAACACCACATTTTTTTTTTGCCTTTTTTCCCCTCTCACTTCACGGCGCCGGCTGCTCAGGGCGAAGCGGAGAAGCCTCCCCCGACAGTTGCCCGCGGGGCGCCCTCGCTGCCGCCTACCTCCTCGGCAGCCGCTGGTCTCGCGGGGGGCCGAGCCGAGCGTAGGTAAGCCAAGCCGAGCCGAGGTAAGCCCAGCTGAGCTGAGCCCAGCCCAGCCCAGCCCAGCCAAGCCAAGCCAAGCCAAGCCAAGCCAAGCCTCTTCTCCGCCACCTCCACACACCGCTGCGCTGGCGTTACCGCTCCCCTCCCATCCCCGTCGCCCGCACGCGCAGCGTCTCTTATAGGGAGGTGCGGGCTGCCCGCAGCGGGGCCGCCCCTTCCACTGCCGGGGCCGCCCAGCAGCCGCCTGTTCCCTTTTCTCCAGCTTACTGTCTACGTTTTGCCTTTACATCTCTTTCCCTCCCTCCCTCTTCTCTCCCCCCCCCCCCCCCCCCCCCGCCTTTTTTTCTCTTCTCCTTCCCTTTATTTTTCTGCCCCCTTTTTTCTCTTCCCCTCCCTTTTATTCCTCTTGTCCCCTTTTATCTTCGCCTCCATTTTATTCCTCTTCCCCATTTTTTCCTGTTTCCTCCCCCCTTTTTTCCCTCTTTCCTCCTCTTTCCTCCCCTTTTTTCCCTCTTTCCTCCCCCCTTTTTTTCCCTCTTTCCTCCCCCCTTTTTTCCCTCTTTCCTCCCCCCTTTTTTCCCTCTTTCCTCCCCCCTTTTTTCCCTCTTTCCTCCCCTTTTTTCCCCTCTTTCCTCCCCTTTTTTCCCCTCTTTCCTCCCCCCTTTTTCTCCTGTTTCTTCCCCCCTTTTTTTCTCTTTCCCCGCCTTTTTTTCTGCTTCTCTTCTTTTCCCCACTTTTTTTTCCCCTTTTCCCTCCACAGTGGCCGTTGTTTTGCGGGGGCGGGACGCGGCGTGTGGGCGTGCACACCTCAGCCAAAAACAAGCTTCGGGGATCGGTGTGTGCCCTCTCATCCGCGGGACACGCATGGCATGGGGATCCTGCCCAGCTTTCTGCGGAGCTGCGCGCTCCGCGGTGGATGAGAACCCCACCAGCCCCTCGCTGCTCCCCAGCCGGCCCTTCTTGAGGTCCGAGGGCAGAAAGAGCGGAAACCCGGACACTGACCTACCTGCGAGGTCACGTGCGCTCCCAGCTGCTCAGCTCCGTGCTGTTTCGCTGCTTCCATCCTCAGAACTGAGCTAGGACAAGCTGGGCACAGATTCATCCTCAGCTGCGCAGCTACAGAGCACTGGGCTGGCAGGAATCAATCAGTGATAACCAACACGGCCAGAATTTCTTCTCCATGCCACTTATGCTGAGGAAAAGGCAAGTAACTGTGAAAGCTAACACTTTGATACTTCCCGGCAGCAGAATTCAGTTGAGTCAGTTCTTGGAGAAACTGACAACCATTCACAAACTTTAAAAAAAAGCCCCAAACCTCTACTAATTTTTAAAGATTTGCAGTGTCCAAATTGACTTGCTCCAAACACAAAATCCATAAATGATGGTGTGTCTTAGCTACCTAAGAAATGGCCTGTGGTATTGATCTTCGCAATTACTGAATTCTCAGATGTCTGAGTGTCATAGTTCCTTATTCTCCTAAAAGGGGTCCTCCCCTAGAAACATCACCCATCACACAACCCCTTCCAGACTTTTTGCTTTGCACACAGCAGGAACACTGAAAAAGACTGCAGTGCAACCTCTGGAAGTGTAGAAATGTATTTTCAATGGATAAAATTCTGTGTGAATGAAAACAGGTAAGGCACAAAGGGCAGGCCATTCTGAATTACAGTTCCCTCTACAGACATAATGCACTGCCATTGCTTTTCTTTAGTGAAGTGGCTGATATTAATGTGTGTGCTGTTAATGCTTTGCCTTATTATGAGCAATCTGGATGATACATGGTTACTGAGGAAACTGTATCTTCGAGTTTCCTGACTTGTATTTTGATGCTGAGCCTACCACCATTGTATTTATTTGAGTGCCAAAGACAAGTACCTGAAAGTAAACTCCAGAAAACCTGTGGTCTGAAATAATACTATGCACTGGAGTCTCAAAGATAGCAGTAAATACTCAAATTAATAATGCAGACCCTTTTACACTGAATAAAAGTTGACACATTCATTTCAGCAGCGACCCAAGCTCCTTCCCTCAGTCACCATCTCACAGTGAGGTTCAGGGTTAGACAATGAAAAAACGCCTGGGTCTGTCTGATCTTGGTTTCTGTAGGGTAGCTGCTACGTAACTTCACTGACTTTAACAGATTCACTCTGGTTTTACCTTCATTTGGTTGTGAAACTGAAATAAAAATCGGGTTTCTAATGTATAAAAGCAGCTGTGTGCTTTCCACCATATACAAGAGCTTTCCATCTTTACACATTTCCAGACATTTACTGGATCATAATTTTAAATTGTAAAAGAAGTAATTTCAGCATGCTTACTCAGAACACATGGAGAAAGAGTATATTTAGTTTACTATCAGCAAAGTGTTAGGGCTCATCCCACATAGCAAGGAGTTTGAAAAAGAGTGGGGTATATTGGATAGGTTTTTCAAAAGAATTAGTGACCTGACATCAGTTGAAAAAGCACTGCGTCAGCACCAAAGAGCTGAAAATTACTCTGCTACTGGTGTCTCTTTAAACTAAGTTCCTCTAAGAAAAATGTAGCTTTTTTTTAAATATCATTGAAGGCTGGATTTTTTAAATTCCTGAAATTAGTGTCTGTTCCAACTGTTAAAGCATTTGGACAACATTTTCCAATAAAGCAGTTAATATAAAGCTGTTCATGAGAAGCAAATGGAGCATTTAGTGTTATTTTCTCTGTTGAAATACCTGTAAGATAGTGGGAAAGCATCTTCGTGCACCTCTGGATTGCATTTATCTGCTTTTGCATTCTCCTGGTTGCATGATAGTGGCATCAGGTCACTGAGAGACAAGCCCTGACAAATGGTACAAGAAGGATGACAAGTGAAGAGGGCACAGTCAGATCCAATGTCTGGCTGTACGAAGTCAATAGTTACACTGGGAATAGTTTCTAAGAATAACAATCTCCTTCATTGACTATGCTTATATTTGAGTGGCTTGAGTTTTCAGAGTGAATGAGCACATGCAGCTCATAAGATTTCTCAGACCTCCCAAGTCTTACATCCACAGCAAAAATTGCATTGGCTTTTGTGTTTGGAAGGTGTGACAGGTCTTTGCAGACAAAGCAGTTTCAGTCAGGGACTTCCGCTTAATTTAAGTTATTATCAATTAACACAAAATTTCAAGTACTGATTCAGATATTAAGGAGTGAAAAAGAAGACATAAGCAATTAAGCACTTGGGGAAAGACCTCTTCTCCTCCCTCCCCAAGTTCAGCTACAGCTAAACACCTTTCCTAACCCTTTTCCTAGTCTCAACATCACTTTCAACAGGCATGCTCAGTCCCTCCCAATTCCTTCTTTGAGGCACTGGCCAATGTGGGAAGTTGGGGTGCAGTATGTAATGGTTTCTTTCTGCTGTTCCTTGCTTCTTACTCATTTTCCTCCACTGCTCCTTGCCTCTTATTGTTCCTGTGCTTCATTCACAGTGTGTCCTCCACAAGCCACAGCTCCCTCCAGAGTGTCCCTGCTCTGCCATGGACTGTCTCTCTCTCTTCCATGTGTCTCCTCCACTTTCGTCTCCTACATCTCCTCACAGATCCTGCCCTAGAGGCTGCTCTTTCTTAAGTATGTTTGAAAAGAGGTGCCATGTGCTGCTCTCATCAGCTGAGGTTTTGGCATACTGTGGGTTGTTTTCATCCCTCTCAAAGCTGGCTGAAAGCGGCTGTGACTAGCACAGAGTTCATGGCCTCCTCCCTTGCAGCCCCTTGCTACTAAAAGCCTGCCAATTATGCCCAAAACACAGTTGCCATGACATGCACTTTCAAATTAGACCTGATCCTTTCTTCTTTTCCAAAGGTTAGTCTTCTCCTTAAACCTATTCCCTCACTACAATGTCCTTTCCTAAGTATGAACGAGCCGCCCTCAGTAGGGCCCAAGCTGGGTGCAAGGAAATCGCTGCAGAGCTGCAAAGGGATTTTTAGCTACTCCAGATACTGAGAGGTCAGAGAACATGTAAATTGCTGTTCACGGAAAAGACATTAGGTATTGGAATGAAGGGGTGGAACTGAAAATAGGAAAATACACCATGTTCATGTCAAGGGGGAAATTGTTTTCTTGTCCTTGTAACTCTACAAGGCAAAACGCACCATTGTGGAGCCTGCTCCTAACATCAGGATACTAGAAAAGACAATCATATCAAGAAATGCCTTAGTATAAACTGAAGAGATCTAAGACAGACTTCAGCAATAAAGAAAGCCACAGATTAATATATCTTTTGCAGTCAACTGTTGAGATATTTCATTTGGAAATCCAAGCTCTTTTTAGACCTAGGTGACCTAGTTTGGATTAAGTTCAAGAAGCAGGAAAGATATCAGATTAGTAATACTTCTATTCATAAAACTGTTTTCCAAAGAGCTTTGCTCACCTCTTTTCTATTACTTGACAGTTTAGTACCACAACCACAACTTCAATATTCCTCGCTACTGTATCTTGGGGTATACACTGAAGGTTAATCTGCATTTCAAGCATCTGCTCTGTCTTGCTTTACTCTCTCCCTCGATGTGCAGTATCTGAGTCAGCGGATGGTGACAGCTTTCATACAGTCTTCTTGGAAGGAGCTTCCGAACTTTTAGTAAGAAATAATTGCCTCGTTATTATTTTATAGCAACAAAAGCTCTCACTGAGCATCCTTGTTTCTATTTCTATTTCCTAATACAGGAATTAGTCAATCCATCCTGGTTTACAGTCCAGTGAGTACAAGTGGCTGCATCATGCTGTTTACTGCGATCTGCCACACTCACTTTTCTTTCTATCCTTCTATTTAAAAAAACAAACAAACAAACAAACAAACCACAACAGGTAACAGATAGCTGCAGTGTAGTTGTTCCACATGGAGAGAAATAGAAGCACCTAGCTAAGGTTTAACGTCCCCTACATCCTCAACTGTGCCCTGCATGGGAAAGCTTTGTACTGCTTATCTGTGCTGCCCAAAGCAGTGAATCTGGGAAGTTACTGGTCTTTGGACAAAGAATATTGCAGGCCTTTCCCATGAGTGCCGAAGGCAAAAAAACCTTGATCTTGTCCTTTCCATCCTTTAATATAAGCATAGGTTTTGAACTGCCTTCAGTCATTAGTAAGATGCTTCTGAGTCTTTTAAATAAAATATATATATTTAAGCTCAGATACGAGCAAGCCACAATTTAAGCAGCTATGGGTAATATTTCTTAAGTAACATATCTCATTTTTAAGAACAGTGATTCAAAAGTTATCTCTTGTGAGAGTTAGTTGCCAAATGACCACAGTTATTTTAAGGAGTGACCATTGCCACAAGTATATCCGTGACACTTCCCAGAAACACTTAACATTAAATATAAGCAAAATTACATCTGCAGTTATCTATATACAGCAAGGTACTGTAAGGCTCACTGTTTTGGATGTAAAATATACCTGCAGCCAAATATCTAGGTGGTAAAAATTCTCTGAGTTTGCCTGAAATGAGCTGATTTTCCCAATCATGGATCTAACCTGTAGTTTGAAGAACAAAGAAAATATGTAGAGTTCCCAACTAAAATACTGGAAGCAAGGTAACAATTTTACTTTTATATTAAGTTTCTTCCCTTCTCACATTATCCAGAGGTATACTTTACAACAGCACTAAGCATGTATGCATTTTTGTGTTAACGTTTCCACCTTCCTCTGTGCAATAATCTGGCTTTTAACATCAGCCTAAACCAGAGCTCCTTCAGATACATTTCAGTGTACATTACGTTTTTATTGCCAGACAACATTTATACAGATAGACTGGCTTGCATAAGCCAGGCTTTCTGTGCAAGCAATGTGACTGGATGGATAGATAGGCCTTGTGTAAAAGTTTGATGTGAACAAAGCCTGTGCTTTAAAAATTCTGCATTTCATCTCCCACAAAATTAATCATGCAAATAACATCCTGAGGGCATGGAACAAGGAAGCAAAAAAAATCATCACAAAACAGAAGTGAAGCCTAGCAGACACAGAACCCCATAGAATGCAATGAAAGCTAAATAAAAGGACACCGTGACTTTGTCTAACCTGAGATAACGTACTGATGGACAAATCTTTATTGGTGTAAAATAGATCAACCAAGGTGTAAACATTACCAACTTAAGCCCTGAGATGTAAGTTAAAATATTCAATCCCTGAAATTTCCTTATGTCCAGCCAAATGTCATCTCACATCCGTTGTAGTACTCTAGTTTCTTAAACACTGATTTAATAGAAATAAAAATGTGACTGTTTTAAATCTTTACGCAATATAGTCCTCATGAAACTCAATGGAACTTTTGCCTGAATGAGTATTCCTAGAATGGCTCGTAAAGCTTCAAACAATTACGCTGGGACCATGTATTAGAGTAGCTCCATGAAATCAGTGGAGATGTGCACTTGGGATCTTGACTGCATAGCTGGCAGTATCCCCTCTAAATGTTAACTGTAGATAAAGTCAGTCCTTGATTAAAAAGTCTTTTCTTCTCTACACATACATGAATGCTGTACACAACAGCATTCAGTGCAAATTTCAGTGTCAAGGGGAGCAGTTTTAGGAAGCAACGTTTTTTCCTTCACTGGATAACAACACTCAAGAAGGGAAGGAAATGCACCATCCAGTGCAAAAAAAAACCAGGCTGTGAACCAGGAAGAAAGGGAGGAGGGGACTACTCCATAACCATACGGTCTACTTCAGTGCCAGTGTGACCAGAACCCATGGAGGATAGAATGCTGTCCTTCACCTCTGATCTTAACAAAAGAGTTACACACAGAGCAAGCCATTCTCAGGCCCTGGAAGGTTTTCTTTACCTAGCCTCACTACAGTATATAGGCCAGTGAACCCCTGGCCTTCACCAAAGCAAAGGTCTGCTTTTAGGCTCTTCAGCCTCACAGCAGCTTCCTCCTGCTCACTGTGTACCCATCAAACTCCTAGCATGGAGTCAGAAAATTACCTCATTCCTTCTCCTGACAGCATTTCCGTATTTATGACGAGGGATGATGTAGGAGTCTTGTCTGCCGTGAACTATATTGCCTTTAAAAAAAGAGTCACACTTTTTTTTTTTGTCATAACCATTTCCTTCTCATTTCCTGACTGCAGCCTCTACTGAGTTCATGGGTACCCCACATTACAGAGCTTTTGAGTCTCAGTGCAATCCTTGCTTTCCAGGAGACAAGAAGCACCTCTTTTACACATCCTTTTCCAGGACTGACTTTTTCCAGATAGGATTGAGACTAGGTTTTGCATTTGTCTCTTCCTACAAATGGAGAAACTCCTTCTGCAACTGAGATTTAAAAATTTCTTCAAATATTGAGTTTCCCTGGACAAAAAATCAAACTCACACTGCAGAATGAAGGATCTCTATTCAAACCAAAATCTTGCCAGAGCTGCCAGCTGACTTCCACTCTTACACTCACTGCAGTCCGTTCTGTAGAGCCTAACTTGTTTTCCTCTCACTGAGTTGTTAAGTTTGGGTTTTGCTTTGCACTGTGCTTTTACATAAAATTACAGACAGCTTTTGATTTCTGCTGGCTGTTACAATTTGCCCTGTTGAAATAGCTTTGCTTTCTGATTTTTTCCAGCTGTTTTATCAAGGCAGCATGTTTGACTTCTACATTCTCTATCTACTTCCAGGCATCCAGTGCTGGATATAGCGTGTAGCCAGCTTGCTCTGCAGACACAATTCCCTTCTTGGCTCCGAGATGGGCCAGTTCCTGCTCCTGACTATTTTGTCTTAATCAGAAGAACAGGTATTTCCCTATGCCTGTTAATTATCTCCCCAGCATTGGCAGCAAGAGGACAGACTATAGTTTAACCTTCTCTGGTGCCCCTCTACCTGTCCCATTGATTACTGTGTGATTCCATCAGGTAGCTGTAGAGACTAATCCCATTGCTCTAAATACTGTCTTTAACTTGCTTCCAGTATTGGTACCAGAGACTGTGCAACCCACTAGTCAGGATATCAACAATGTTCCCAGGGATCCAACTCAGAATCTATTGTACATTTCCACAGAGGCTCCAGCACCTAAGCTACATCCTTTCTTATTGCTCCTGGCCAATTTTCATCATCCCCACATGGCATACCCAAATGTGAAATGCTATCGCTTTATGGCCTAGCATCAGAACTTACCGACTTAAGTATCCAGGTCCTTCCTCTCCTTCAGAAGAGGTTCTGTTTCTCTTCAGCTTAGAGTATCTCCTTCTCATTTTGACATTTCTGTTTCAGCACATTCCCACCTGCCCCTGTAGCAAGAATAATGTAACACTTTAGAGTCACTCTGCTTATGGAAAAGAACAAGACAATCAACCTCCAATTCTCTGTCTACAAGTCTTTACACAGTCATTCTATCATTCTGCACTTGGTCATGCTTGCCAGACTTCCCATAAAAACTAGTAATTTAGGGCCTTTTTATTTCTCTAATTATCTGTCTCCTCCATTTCTTAGGCCTTAGAGTATCAACTGTAAGTGTACAGGAATTAATTATCTTTACTAACTCTACTATCTTAAAATGAACAAAATACTCCTGTAATTTTTTCCCAAGTCAGGATCTGCTAGATTAAGACTTTCCCTGGCAGCCAGTAAAAGATTTTTCCTTGGGAAAAGCAATGCCTTCAGCATTACAGAGCATCAGAATTACAGAGCAATGAGATACCCATTGGTGTTTTTCTTGACAGCTGTAAAAACCTGTCCACTTTCTTATTGCACATTCCAGAAAGAATTTCATTACAGTTACTGTATCTTGTGATCTCTATCCAGGCTTTCTCCCTAAGCTGTTCATCAGAGTTGACTTACATATCCTTCGAAAGGAAGTTATGATCAGGGACAAGTTTTTAACTGAGATTTACAAGATTCCTCTTTGGTGATGTGTGGGTTAGTGTAATCAGTGTAGCCTATCAGAAAAAATCTGCAGTGAAAATGATTCCTAGCAATCACCCCAAAACTATTAGTTTCCAGAAGAAAAGAAATATAAAAGAAATATATAGAAATATAAAGAAATGGAAGGCATAAGAAAACTGATGGATATGTAACACTAAGAGGAGAGGATGTAGACCATATAGATAGATATAAGACAAGTTTTAATTCCTATGCTGTCATTAAAAGCTCTCCCAAAGTTAGCCACAAGATAAGCAGGCATTTCAGGTTTTGGTATGTTCTATTTTCTTTATTAAAATAAATGAAATATAATCTTGACAAATTATTGCAATCCAGGTGCCAGAAAATGTTACCTCATAAGAAACTATGATCAAGAAAATTATATAGGAAACCTATACAATCTCATTTCTGTAACTTTTAGTAGTTCATATATCACATGTTATGCTAATCATAGGGAGTTAAAATAGCTTTGTAGATCTACTGCAGTGTTCTCATGCCATTTTGTAACGCATCTGGCTATTACTGTTTTTAGAAATTAATTAGATGAGCTTTGGGTCTTGTACATTCATGCAAGATTGTATGCCCTCTTAACACACACTGGACTAATTAACTGGAACTTACTTCAGCAGCTCAACTTGAGATCCACAGTTTCTTCACAGAGTATATTTAATGGTGAACCAAGCCCATGTGATCATGATTAATTTTTCTTTTCCACATTCCATTACCACTTTTTGGTCTTAAAAATACAAGAAATTACATGGATGCCTATTAAGACACACTTACAAAATTTTATCATCCATAAATTTCTTGCACAGAAGAACTTAATTCATCTTCAGATTCAACCTGCTGCTTATCAGGTTTACCATGTTTCTCTCAGAAACAGAGAGATTGTATGCAGTCCATCTGTGTGTTCTGACATCAAGGTAAAGCAGTTCACTGACTGTGAAAAGCAAATTATGGCCACGTTTTAAGAGCTGCCTGGTGATTTTGGACTTCAATTAAATAGGCAATGGTTGTCCAAATTTCTGAAGCCACTTTAAAGAATCTACTCAAAGCAACAGGTTCAGACATTCACTCTTGTTCTCCAACACTGCTTTTGAATTTTTTTGAGTTTGGGCATTCAAGTTTAATTTTTCTAAGCCATTTTAATTTTTAATGAAAGAGCAAGTCAATCTTTCACTGATGAGTACCTTCAAAACTGCCAACCACTGATAGCATTTCTTTGGGACACTCTGCAGTAATAGCTCTGGCAATGTCTTACCTGTTTTCATCTTCTACTTCTAAATACAGTGCACAATGATTAGGCTACTGTTGAAAGGTAATATTAATGATCTGTTTATACATGTTCCAGTATTCATGACAAATAAATCTTTGATGGCAGAAAGCTTACGCAAAACTCCTCTCCGTGCAATTATACTTTAGACATACAAGCATGTAACACTGCATAAGTAAGGTAATACTGTGCCCTGAACTCCTGCACAGGAGAGCATATGTAGCAATGTGAGCCATAGGGTATTAGAGCTGGGAAATCTCAGGCTACACAGACAGAACCAAGATTGTAGAGCTAACTGGGAAACTGACTAAAGCTTTTCTGCCCCAGAACAGGCCTTTAAAAATGGGATATGGCCTTCCTAGTAAAGTAAGAATGAAAGATATCTGCTGGCTACTGAACAAAAAAAATATTTTCTTATCCTAAACACAAGCATAAGAGGACTCTACCTTCTTTCTTCTTTCTTTCCCTTGCCCTTGCCACCCCCCTTTCAATGGAAGTTTAAAAAAAAAAGAGGAAGAAAAGCTAGGAAGAATGAGAAAATTGTAAGTCAGCAAACAAATAGGAAAAGCCCCTTTTCAGTTTTGTATCAACCACAAATCAGAGCTTTCAGAGAATATTTATCAATTTTTTTAGCAGTTATGTCTGATTAGCTTCTTCTTCATTATCTTGTTGTATGTTGACAAACAAAAACAACAGTGATTTGTGGATGCATTCCAGTCGTGCCAACAAACTTCTTCCAAGGGGAAAACCACATTTTCTTTCTTTCAGGGGTTTCTTTGGGTCATTTTTCAAAGAGAATTATGTATCCTCTATGCATTAAGCAGCTTAGCTGCTCTTGCCCTGGAGCAGATGTGTCTCTGAAGGCTACAGGCGGGATATAACCCTCCTTACGTTCCAGACCCACTCTGGAAAACTGACTGCATCCTCCCACTGAATAATGGTAAGAAGCAGGAACCCATCTTGATTTGCACCATTACCTTTACATTGATACATCTTTAATTCCCTCACTATGTCAACCCATGGCAGTATTTCATCCCGTACTCTGGCGAAATATGGCCAGCTATTCCATTAGGAAAGGTTTAAGTTGAGTCGATCCTATCTTCGAAAAATATAGTGGAGAAAATTTCTTCTTGCGGGAACTTCCCATACTTTTTCCACTTTACCCTCCCTACAAAGGCGCAGGACATAACGAGAAAATATATACTGCTGCATCACAAACATGCTCAGCTGCACACACTGCCAGCTGGAGGAAGTGTGAAACCAACTACTGTGCTATGGCTGGAAGCCCTGTTCTCACAGGAAAACATACAATAAAATTATACCACTATGCTGTAACTGCTTAGAGGAGGACCGGCAGTCAGGAGTTTTGAGGCACCTCCTCTTTTTGCACAGTATCAGCCAAGCTGGGAATGTCAATGTAAATCTATTGCCAGTGCTGTCACTACTAACAGAGCTTTATCCGAGCCTCTGCAATTCAGGTTTCAAAATTTTCCATCAATACAGGAGTTACTGGCTCCCTTACCAACTGGAACTGACTCTGGAGACTTGAATTGTCAGCTGCTGTTCATAGATGCTCTCCCTGTTTGATAGTTTACCTGCCATGCATAAAAAAAAATCATTTGATGTATGGAACTTACGTGCTTGGTATTATCAAGTAGTAGAAGTCGAAGACACTCCTTTGTCACTTATATTGCGATTTTAGAGGAGGGCATCCTCATTGTCCAATTTTCTGGCATGTGCCTAAGATTTGAGAATGTGCAGGCCTGCATACCTATCTAATTTGTTGATGAAAACTCACGAGATATCGAAAGAAAAACTAAGGCTGAATTTTTTGAAAAACAGCAACTAAACTCTAGTTTTGAGTGTGTCTTCAAATATCAACTTGCATTTTATGTTCCCTTACATAGAGTTATCATAACTGTAATGTAAACATTACATACATTTATTTTACCCAAATATTACCAAGAATCTCACAACTCTGGCTTTTCCAGCTGTTTATTCCTGAGACCAATTTGCAGACAGTCATTTTTTTGTATTTGTATCTTTTCATTTGCACTCCCTGTCGCTCCCTAGATGGAGACTGCCAGCAGCTAAGCTTTGTCCTGCTGTTAGTATTCTGTGGAGTTCTGGCAGCAGCAGTACAGAGCAGATGGCAGACCTGTCTCCTTTCTTTAAGATGCACCAGCAGACTTGGAGCCGTGTATGGCCATGAAGTAGAGACTGAATCCAGATAATTGTATAGGAGAGAGGGTCTGTGAAGCAACGCATGACATGACCCCACTTCATACACTTCCACAAATCACTGTCACTTACCTTTGAGTCAAGTTCCTCCCTGCTCTGCTGGATCAGAGGAGTGATTATTTATATCAATGGGGATCAGCTACAGCCAAAGCTGACTTGTGTTCAGCTCCATATAAACACAAAATATAGGAGAATCCCCCTCAGTCATAGACAGGACAAAATCAGCCCTTATGTTTCTACAAAATCAGTTCAAGTCAGTTGATAAACTGCCAGTAAACTTAATTTCTGCTTTTCATATATGCATAGATCAAGATGGCAGTATTTTCTGCTAGTTAGAAACTGCAGTTTCATCAGCCATGATTAACACTGATTTATATGGACCTGCATTAGGGCCTCACATGCACATATTAAAGGGAAAATATTTTCAAACTCTTTTGTCAAGCCAACCTATGTGAAAAGGTTCCTTCTGCCATATACAAATAACGTTCAAATCCTGCATGCCTATAGCTAGATGCAAGACAACATGAAAGATGGTTAAAATAGATACCCTCATAGCAAAGTTTGTGCTTTTCAAATTCTCACAACCTCAATTAATTATTCATACATTTAATGAGCTTTAAATAAATGGATGTATCTTCATCTGTTGCTGTTAATGCAGCTATGCAAATTATACATGGGTGAGAATCTACTTAAGAGTACACTGTTTTACCTCTTTTCTCTTTGACAAGACCAGTTTCCAAAGGATCTAGTCCATGTTTATCCTGAGGAAAACTGTTTTATGAAAGCAAATATCAGCAAGCTTCCATGCTGGGCAGAAAGAATTATCTCCATGGAGTAAATAATGTGATTTAGTAGGTATGCCAGTTCCGACCTCACCCTCTCTTGCACTTTTCTCCTACCTTCTTTCCTACAAAATCAGACTTCCTTTATTTCTCCCTGTTTTTAGCCTTTACAAACATCCCTCACTAGTTAACAGCCCATGAAGTCAGACTGTGACAGGATAAACGAGGATGTGCCCTCAGTCACATCACCCTCGCAGACCAGTGTGAAAGCCTGGCTCATACCAATAGAGTTTGATTTTTCAAGTAAGCAAATTACTGAATTGCTGGGACATGCTGCAAATATGTCGAATTACTGAAGGTCATTCCTCTATCTCCATACATCTTTATATTGCTAGTTTAAACACAAACTGACCTAGACAGTATCTGCAAAAGGAAGGCACTTCTTACTAAAGAAAGCAGATTTACAGCTGACAAATATTATTCTTCTGTGGACATGTTCAGGGTGCATCAAGTAAACTACTGTGTGGTCAAGCTTTGAGGGACTATTGGCCCAGCAATGATTCCTGGAAGACTATCCAGTGTGATGCAAATCAGCTCAGTTTGACCCAGTGAAGACAAATATGCTGAATATGCTAAAATATGGAGTAAGATTCAGTGACGAAAAAAGCTGGAAGGAAACCACATCTTTCCTGCAAAGTTATGGTTACTACCGATAGTAATCCATTCCTGATATGCCTCTGTAGCTTGCAAAACAGATGTTAGCTTAACTGCTGGAAGATTAACTCCTAAACAACTTGGGCAAAGGCTCTCACTATATCACACACACATGCTCACATGAGGTGGGTTCTCCTGTTAGACAGCTATTAACAGAACTATTACATTTTCAAAGGGAAGATTAAGCTTTCCTGATGTTTCATTTCTTCTTCTGTGCTGCACTGCAAGATCCTCTGGCCTTCTATCCTTCTCCTTCCTAAAACTCACCTCAGGAGTTCTTTATTAACCAACCTCTTCTTAATGGTCTGGCTCTTCTCCCTCAATTTTCAGCGTAGCCGTTCTACACATCAGCTTGTTTCTGTCCAGTTTGACAGATTGTTCTTCCTTTGCTATTTCTTGTCTTACCTTTTCTGACTTAACACTGACTAAGGAAGGCATCAAATCTTCCTGGAACAAGGCTACAATTCAAGACCTATACTCAATGGGAAGGTGACCATTTCAAGACATGACAGCACAGTCTGACAAAATCCCTACTCCACTAGTATCAGCTACAGAAAAGCTTTCATTCTCACCCAGAGAAACGCACACAATGTTAGGCCATGGTTATGTTACATTAGCATGAACTTTGGCATTACTTGTTTGGTCATCGTGTAGCCATCACAAGTGAGGTAGTTCCATTTCTAGCTAAGCTACTGAGATGATCAACTGAAATTATAAAAACAGTTATAGTTACATTGATCCTATTTTTATCTGTACAACAGCCTCAATATTTTCAATATTTTTAAACAGAAGTTTGGAATCATGAGGGCAATTATCTGACAACTTCACAGTACGTAGACTCATTTCATAAATATATTACACATGGGGCTGCCTTCCTAAGTGATCTGTAAGCAGTAAGAGATTCAGCTTGAACTCCCTTGCGAATACTAGACTGTGACTAGAACAAATTCTTACAAGTCCTATGCTAAGCCCCTGAGATTCTGGGACTTTCATGTATATCTACATGCAAGAAGACAAAAGAAACCACGAAAGCTATGTACAGCCTGAGCTCCATGCACAGTACAGATCTCTTAATGCTGTGTAAAGTGAGATAGGTTTAGACCTCACCTTTATGAAGCCCCTCTCTCCCCTACACCCTTACTCCAGACTAAAACTGCTTTGCCCAGGTTAACCAAAGGGAATTTTAAAATAATATGAAGAGAAACTTCCAAACAACTTAGAAGAAGAAATTGAAGGACACATTTCCCTTTCAGTTAACCTGCATATGCCCTTTTAAGCTTTGGGCAAGGCCGCTGTTCCCGAAGGTGGAAAAGATGCAGTTGTAGCTGGGAGTTGGAGGTCCTTGACCACTTCCTACAGGGATTTCATGTGCTGATGCACTACAGCAGAGTCAAAGATGTTTTGGATCCTGCTGTTCTTGAGTGAGATATTTTAGGTTATTTTTAACAGACATTTTTATTGTTATTCTGACAGTTCCTGAGCAGAATTGAGTTGAATGCTTCCTAGGGTGGGCAGAGACACGCAAAGCAAAGTAAAGCAAGTTAATTGCTTTTGTTCGGTGTACATATAGAACAAAAAATGTCAAGCTGTAAAATGCAAAATGTAATTGCCATGAAAGGTTAACTCTGGATGCCTCTATGGCCTAAAACTGGGCAGAACCTCTTTTTCAAAGTGTGTATGTATACCACTAAAATAGAAATAAAATCTTCTGACAGTAAAGAATTTGACAGATAATCTCTGTAACCAATATTACCTCTATCTCCAGCCAGAAGTCAATTTTCTTCTTTAGAAAAAGAAATCATAGAAAAGTCATCAGTTTCCTCCTTCAACCATGTTCAGGTGAGGCAAGTTTTGAGGGCACCAAGAGAGCTCCACAAACCCTTCTTCTTTTTTTATCTTCTCAGGAAAACAATTTTGCTTTGCATTCTGCAGAGCTTTAGGTGACCCTGAGGGGGACACAACTGGGAAGGCTGTTTGTTTCCTTTACTGTAACTCTTTTCAGCATGTTAGAAGCCAATTCAAAAAAATGCTTAGATAGTAAGTCAAGAATGCCAAAAATTACTCATTATTACAGCATCTCTACATTGTTGATTAAACAGGATCATGAGCGTGTGCACTTCAGCAGCCAAACCCAAAACTTTGCACCCATTTGCATTGGGGTTCATATCTTTGTTTTTGTTAATATCAAGTCTGGAAAAATGTGTATACTGCACCCTTCTTTTAATGGCACTAGCATTAGCACATAAAACAGTTCTTCTAGCAAAGACTCATGTCCTGCACCTGAACCATATCAAGCACCACACTTAGGATTCGTATGCCATATAATGAGATAATGTAAAGGCAGGAACAATAATGTGTCCCCTTTCCCCAACTGAATAGAAAAAAGAGGAAGATACATTAAACCCACAGATCTTAAACATTCACATTCTACCTCCTTTTCACCTACCTAGTATACACTTTAGGAACAGCTGAGCTGATACAATCTCTGGTACAACACAACAAGCTATGATGACTTCAGAGAATGCCACAATGACTGAAATCAGGGAAGCAAAGGAAAGGTTGGAGACTGCTTAATTCAGTCTGTATTGTATTTCACGCTCTGGGATGAATTCAAAGACTGGAGAGTCAGCCATATGATTTAGAGTTTTGTTCAGTTCAACAGTAAAATGTCCAATTTATATGTTTTAATGGCAAACAGAAGAATTATCAAGACAATATTATCTTTATATAGTAGAAAAATCCCAGTGTTTTCAACATCTAGATAGCTTTTATCGTTTGTGTACTAATCAGTCTCTTCACCAGCTGGGGTTGTAAAGCCAGGTCTCAGGTCTAGGTAGAGGCGTTAAGTTATTGCTCACAGGTAATTACATATAAAAAGAGAACAGTACTTCTTTTACACACAAAATTAAATAAGAAAATTGTTATTTACATAGTGCCCAGAGCATGCTACAGGCTCTGAAGGAAAATACAATAGCCAGCATATGATGTAAAGCAATAATCCTGCTCTTACTGTAATAAAAATGAACATGTTTGCTTTCCTAGGTAGAGGGCTGGGCTCTGCATCTGTTTCCATACTGAAATAACAATGTGTTTTTAAATTGCCATGCTGCAGAGATTTTTTTTGTTTATTTTCCTTCAATATTAAACCTCCCAATTCCTCAGCCATAGAATAGGAAGAGATTACTGAGTTCAATGCAGTTCTTTAAGTCAAACGGAGTTACTTTTCCAATAGGAAGGCTTTTGTTCAGAGAAGGCTGTTTAGACACAGTGTAGATCTGTAAGCTGTAAGGAACAGTTAGTGAGTTAGTGCCAGAGAATTTAGCTTGTTCATTGTGCTCATCTGTGTTTGTTACCATTTTGGCATGAAAGGAAAAAAAAAAAAAGCTGCACAGTATTAATAGAATTATTAAAAAGGTAGAACATTTTCTCAGCCAAGCTTCTGCAGTTTACTGTTACTTCAGACCTGTACAGTGTTAACCACTTGCTTTCTAAAAATTTAAGTCACTTCAGTTCCATACTCAGCCTCATTTATCACACATATGATTTCACTAAATCATTGCAGAAATCAGTCTATGAAATCCTACTTACATGACTGAAGTCTTAACCTGGCCCTAAGAAGGCAATCAATATTTCTGCCTATGGTGAAAAAAATCTGACAAGAAAACTCCCACATTTGAGGGAAGAGTGCGTCATTCAAGTTCTTAATTCTAAATTCCTAATTCTAAATTCCTGATTCTAAAAGAGAAGCTGAAAACACTTAAAAGATCACAACTGCTGTCTTTACTGCACAGGACTTTTGAGGGTGTCACAATGTGAAGTATAATTGCAGTTCTTGCCTTTGTAGGCCACAAAATGAATATTCCATTAAACAACCCTCCAATTACACTTCCAAGGAAACTGAATTGGAAATCTGTGCTATTTTTAAAGATGATCCAGTTTACAGAAAAATTCCAGCTCAACTGGCTTAATTTCCAAGCTGGGGAGACATGTCCAATCTTGTTAGAAACACGATAAAAGCATGCACTTTCTATCCTTGGACAGAAAAAACCCTTTTCAAGAACAGTCCTTTTACAGTTTAAGCTGTCTAGATTAAAATGTAAAACCATCTTAAAATACAGCAGGACAGGAATGCTGCTTGAAAATGTTGTGTATGTGCCTATCTGCTTTTCAAACACAATCACTGTGAGACAGATGAGGAGAGATGCTCTTGCCTAAAGCACAACATCTTCCGCTGCTGCAGTCTGAGATTTCTGGCTGCAACTCAATTCTGACAAGGAATAAGGGAAAGGAAGCACAAGAACAGTTCCAGAAGACAATCCATGGATAGCAGGGTCTTATGGAAGAGACTGCAATACTAGCTCTGATATGCTAATCTTCAAAAGATAGCTTTATCTAGACCCATTTTAGCTCATAATTTTGTCCTCTCAAGCACACTAACAGTTCTTTTATCTTTAAAGTATAAAAACTGTTTCTTGATAGTGCTAGCCCAAAGCTAGTACAAAATTCAGGAGACCATAAAACTGTGTGAATAAATAAGTCTCATTATCCCACTAGAGAAAGAAAAATTATAGCTTTGGTTAACTTTGTATTCATGAGGAACTCAGAAGATTCACTGGTATGTAAAATGGGCCTCCTGAGAGTTCAGTACATAATAAACAGAAATTGTGCAGTCTCCCTTAAATATCCCTGAAGTGAAAGATAACAAATGCAGGTGGAAAATCTACATTAACAGGTATGAGCAAAGCAAACAGAGGGGAGAGGGGAAAAGGTAAATACAAAGGCTGTAAAAGTGATTAAGTGGTTAATTCCCCTGCACTTAATCTGTAATAGCAAATCTAAATATTTCACCTTAATTTATTTGTGCCTTTGTACAGCATAGAGATGACCTCTAAACAATTTTACTCAGCAATCTGGTAACAAGAGAGTACTGAGAGAGAGAGAATTCAATCATTGCTTCAGAAACAGAAAGTCTGCACAGGGACAATGGGTAGGATTCCAGTGAAAACAAAAAAAAAACACGAGGGGGAGGGAAAACAATGGAAGCTTTTAACTCTATAGCAAATAACAAAGCTGCTTCTAAGAGTAAAGAGACATTCTTACTAAATTCATTAATTCTTAACTTTACATTGCTGTGTAATATTGTGTAGTTTGTGTAAGTGTATGTTATAGCTTAAGTAGCTAAACAGGAGCTATCTGTAAGTCGTGAAAGAAAAAATAATTGTTTATCTCTTGTAGGTTCTTATTACAATTAAACTGTACTTAAGTTGCTTTTATGCAGTAGTATACAGACAATGGGAATGTGTATCATGTTACACATTCAGCATTAAATTTCCTTCAATTTTGGTCTCTTCTAGACCAAGGGAGGATGGCTAGGTTGTGCTTTGAGAGCCTATCCTGCTGTTAAGACAGTTAAAAAGAAAAAAGTGATGATGTTGTCCAAAAAGTTAGATTCACAACCCGGCATGCAAGGACAGCAACTACAGTGTCAGGATAATCTACAAACATTCCTGAAACTGAGCTATAAAAACACCAAGGATAATCTAAGTCTTCAGTTTGCAAGCCAGTTAGGGTCATCCTCACCATCATTAAGAGCAATGTCCTTGGAACAGTGGTGCTGTACCTACACGCGACATAGAGGGCAAACACCTCACCCAATTTTCCTAGTCAATGAGCTAATTCCTCGTCACGGAATAAATACAAGCAGCCAAATAAGACCTACAAAAAGTATGTACTTATCCCCTCCAAGCACAAAATTCAACCCAGCTGCAGGATTCACATGCCTGCTGTCAGTAAACAAATCTACAACGTAAGTATTTTGACTCTTCTAAAGACTGCTGTATGTGCCTCACCACTGTGGTTTTAACACTGTAGAGATACTCAGTAATCATTTTAGTTTGCTTCTAGAAAAAGACTGCAGAAAACTATGTTTTTCACTCTTTTTCTCCATCATGCACTGCCAGGTCAGAAAGAATGGTCTGGCATTGCTCTACAGGTTTCCTAAATCTCTTTGAGCATTTATGCTTGATCCACGATCAAAATTCTCACTATAAGTAATCCTTTCACGCTAAAATCCATACAGTTCTGGTATAAGCTTTGCATGCAACAGAAGACTCATTCACCCAGTGCGCCTCTGGGACTGCTGAAAATTACTTTGCAAGGTAATTGTGCTGAGCAGTGGCCGGCTTAAGTTACCATTTTGCCAGAGCGTTTAAAAGAAAACCAGAAGCCACAGTTTGAAGGATCTGAGGAGCCGATAAACCCCCACCTTTCCTTCCCGCTCCTGAAGGGATGGGAACCCAGCGGCGCGGCGTGTGCACGCCCCACATGAGTGACCGGCAGTAACCCCGTGCACAGCCGCACTGAGCTAGCGGCGAAAACACGCTCCGTGCTTGCCAGCGTTTAGATGAGCAAGCGCTGGGGTATCTACAGTGCGAGCCCTGCGAGCACATAACCTTTCGGCTGCAAAATAAGATGCGGGGGCGGGGAGGGGGAGGAAAGAAAGGGGGAGCCCAACAGACAAATATAGCACGCGCCAAGTTTTGCTGCGGGCGAGCCTTTGCGACCCTACCAAGTGACACCGCCGCCTGTGTGGCTCTTGTGTCGCCCTGCTGCTCCTTCTCCGGGGCTCCCAGCTGCGTTTTGGGGACGAGGAGGGAGAACTCAGGGAACAGGGCAGGGCAGGGCCTGGGGGTACTTGCACACAAGCCCCTCCAAAGAGAGGTTGCGCAAGGAACCTGACCTCCCACGGGGAAGCCAAGAAGTCTCCATTTTTTGCCCCCTTGCGCGGTGCTGTTAGGGGGTGCTTTGTTCTGTGAGAGAGGAGGAGGGTGGTTAATGTCAGGAATGGTGTGGTGCAATTGCTGTAACAGAGGCTTGCAGTATCTCACACTCTCCAAAGAGGAGCTTGTGTGTTGCCCTGCTTCCCCAACCTAAGAAGGATATGGAACTGTTGGAACAGGGAGGCTATGAAGATGCTCTAAGAGCTCGAAGGCCTCTGTTACGAGGAGAGACTGAGAGAGCTGGGGTTGTTCAGCCTGGAGAAGAGAAGGCTCCTGGGAGATCTTACAGCAGCCTTCCAGTAACTGGAAGGGGCTGCAGGAAAGCTGGAGAGGGACTTTTGACAAGAGCAAGGAGTGAGAGGACAAGGAGGAATGACTCTAAACTGTAAGGGGGAAGATTTAGATTAGACATTAGGAAAAAATTCTTCATTATGAGGGTGGTGAAGCACTGGCACAGGCTGCCCAAGGAAGTTGTGGAAGTCCCCTCCCTGAAGGGCCTTGAGCAGCCTGGTCTGGTGGGAATTGTCCCTGCTCCTGGCAGGGGAGTTGGAACTGGATGGGTTTTAAAGTCCTTTCCAACACAGAGCATTCTGTGATTCTGTGATTTGTGCCACTTGAACCCCGGGTGTTCAGGAGATCGTGAGTAAAACTTGGAAATATGAAAATTACTTCCAAGGGTTAAAGTCAGAAGCCGAGTCCCTGGGCCCCGAGCGGGGAGGGGAGGAGCGGCTGCATGCCGGGGGTGCGGGGGTGCGGGCCCGCGCTGGTGCAGCGGGGTGCGGAGCCGCGCATGCGCGTTGCGCGCGGGAGCTGACCGGCGGTAACCCCGCCGGGCCGCGCCGCCGCGAACTGGGTGAAAAGTAACTCGGTGTCAGCGGCCTCGGGAAGCGCCGCGCGCAGGCGCGGGGAGCGCGGCCCCTCCCCCCGCCCCCACGGCGCGGGGGGGCGGGAAACGGTGCGCGGGGTCTGGGGCTGCAGCAGGATGCAGGGTTTGGGGGGGGGAGGGCCGCGAGCAGCAGCGGGCTTCTGGCTTAAATTCACAGAATCATAAACCCGCTCGGTTGGAAAGGGCCGGTGAGATCACCGAGTCCAACCGTACCTGTCCACTACGAAACCAATCTCTGAGCGCCTCCTCTACCCATATTTTAAACCGCTCCAGGGACGGTGACTCAAACCACCTTCCTGGGCAGCTGTGCCAGTACCTGACAGTTCTGATAACCAATGAAGACATTATTCCTGATCGTAGAATCACAGAATGGTTTGTGTTGGAAGGGACCTTAAAGCCCATCCAGTTCCAGCCCCCTTGCCATGGGCAGGGACACCTCCCACCAGACCAGGCTGCTCAGGACACCATCCAACCTGTCACTGAATAGTTCCAGGGAGGGGGCATCCACAGCTTCCTTGGGCAACCTCTGCCAGTGCTTCACGACCCTCAGCGTGAAGAATATCTTCTTGATGTCTAATCTAAATCTTCCCCCTTACAGTTTACAGCTTTCTTGTAGCCCCTTCAGATACTGGAAGGTCGCTATGAGGTCTCCCCAGAGTCTCCTCTTCTCCAGGCTGAACAACCCCGACTCCCTCAGCCTGTGTAATCTCAATCTCCCCTGGTGCAACTTGAGGCCATTTCCTCTAGTCCTATGAGTTGGGAGAAGAGACCAGCCGCCACCTTGCTACAGCCTTCTTTCAGGCAGTTGTAGACAGTGATAAGATCTCCCCTCAGCCTCCTTTTCCCAGGGTAAACAACCCCAGATCCCTCAGCCACTCCTCCTAAGACTTGTTCTCCAACCCCTTCACCAGCTTTGTTGCCCTTCACACACTCCAGCACCTCAATGTTCTTCTTGTAGTGGGGGGCCCAAAACTGAACACAGTATTCGAGGTGTGAACTTAACACACAGGAGCCGCGTCCCCCTTGCAGGTCCAGATACCCCCAGGAACACCCCGTCGCCACGCATTGTGGTTAGTACCTGCTGGCGCTGAAGAGCAGGGCTGGGGGTGCCGGGGATCCCCTCTGCCCCCTGCTGCTACTTCCTTCCGTTTACAAGTTAATTTCTGTAGACGATTCTTACCAATGGGAAGATTGTATTTAGTAGTTTTAACAAATATATTTGTGTAACAGATTTTTCATCTCTAAGGTGACAGACAAAAGACAAATGTCTTCACTTCAGGCTTACTGTTCACCAGTTTATGCTCTCCTTTGAGGAGTTCAGGTCATTCACGCTGGTACTAACCCAGACTGGCTCTGATCTTTGTTTTATTGTTCCGAGCATGTGAGAGAGAGTCATCAACTCTCATATACATATATATTAATTTTATAATATATGTGCATCTGTGTATACATGAGTATACCTATATTTATATTCAGCATCTTAGGTGATGGAGTACACATTCCTAAGCAGCTTTCCGGTGGACAGTGGTTAAGGAATGAAAACTGCTCTGGGGAGCTCAGTGCCCGGGGCCAGCTGGTGTGCCACAGCACGACCAGCCAGCAGAGGAGCGACGGATGGGACTGGAGCACTGCAGCTGGGAGACTGCCTGTTCTGTAAACAACTGCCCAAGGAACCTGACGACGCATGTGGAAGCCAAGACATCTCCATCTTTTTTTCCCTTGTGCAGTGCTGTAGGGGGCCTTTGATTTGTGAGGGAGGAAGAGGGTGGTTAATGTCAAGAATGGCACAGCACAGATGCTGTAATAGAGGCTTGCAGCATCTCACAGTCTCCTCTCCCTCTGCTGGAATTTAATTCCCATAAACTGTGAATAATATATTGCAGCTCTTGCAAGCTTCAAATTGTGTAGAGCACAAGGAGCATTGGTTTAATCTTTTTTGAGCTTTGACTATAACCAGAGATAGAGGATAGTGATGATTATAACCAAACAAAACTACAGTGCCAGGAGCTCTGCAGGTGCTTTGCAGATGTACAGACAGCTACATGAGTGAAAACCTCAGTAGGTTTATCCTATCAGCACCACTTCCGCCTGTTGTACATACAAGGTAGAAGAGATCATCAGGCAGATTTCATCTTGAAATGCACATCTGACTGAATACGAGGATATTGTGTGATTTAACTAGGTGTCTTAAACTGTAGTAGGTGCGAAGATAGTAACAACATGGAGAAAACATGTTGCCGTTGCTCAATTGGTTTCTATGTTTCAATTATATCTATGTGAATTTCTTCCATTTTGTTTTAAGTGTAGAGCAACTGTCTACATTTCTCAGAAATTGACATTGCCTTGTTTCTTCTTTAAAGAAAACTCATCATACACTTTGATTTTCTGTTTCCGATGTCTGTTAGTCTTCTCTGCAGTTGCCTCACCTCAGAAACAATTGTTCCAGATACTTTGTGGCCCCGTCATAAGGAAGATAATGTGTAACCTTATAGAATACACTTCTCTCCTGTAATTGGAATATGCTGAAACAGAGCATGAGGATAAGAGGACAACACAGAGAGGCCACAAGTATGTTTCAACAGAGAAGGAAAGATAAAGTTGTTATGAACCTTTGAATTGTGCAGGGAAGAATGCATTATTTCAAAACCCTTAGTGTTGGACAATAGTGTTCCTAAAAGCATGCCATTTCTGTTTTAGAAAACCCTCAGAAATGTTTGGTACCTAACAGTACAATTTGAAAATAAGCTCTGGTTTAAAGTGTTTACAATCTGTTTTCCTAACACAGGAGCAGCTGATATTACATCTAGTACTAAGTGGTAAATGGCAGACATTTTAGCATTTTATTTCAGGGCACTGATTTGGTATCGGGTTTGCACAAAAGCTGGGCAGCCACTTCTGCAGGTGTTCACCTTGCTTTGCTCCCTGAATCCATGGTTAAAATTTTTCACCAAAGTCAGGAAGAGAGGGGTTGATCTGGTTGAAATTACTGCTGAAAATCTCAAATATTAGGAATTGAAGTTTACCTGTTGGGTACCAGTAAAGTTGCACCCTAACTTTGCTGTTTAGGACCTGTTATCCCTGTTATACAGCAAAAGGCTGACTCGGCTTCTCCCATTAAAATTAGACCTTTCATAAAACCTGTTTAGTTTAAGCAGAGCTTTGTTTCCATCACCTTAAGATGGATCATGCCTGACTGCAGCTACTTAAGCATCATGCTGCTCTTTTTACCTTCTGACAAACTTGTTCCTGCTATGATCTCTCTCACTGGTAGGGGCTTTTAACAGAATTCAGGCAGGGACAAAATAGAGTTGGCACACATGTTTCTCACTGCAATGAGGGGCTGATGCAAGCAATACACTTGAAGAAATAACCTCTTTTTCACATTGCCCTTCTTTCTGTCTGATTTTTGTGCCTCAAAGAGGACAACAGGGCAATATCTGCACTCAACAGCCTGAATCCTTCAAAAACTAGCTTTCCTTTTGAGCACAACCCCCCCATCTAGCCCATCCAGCCTAATCTAAAGAACCTGAAGGCCGTTGTTTTCTGATCTGTCAGCTAATTTTGGACCTTTTGGACCAAAGTTGACGTAGCCTCAGGATAATTTGCAAGGATTTTGATCTTCAGTGGCTCTGTTCTTCAAGAGAAGTCTTGATCTTTAAGTTAGACTTGAAGCCTGTTCACTATGCTACCTGAGGGTAAGTCCTTGAAAAAACACTGGATTAACTGAGCGCTACTTTATATGCTTTTGCTGGGCCTGTCATGGGCTGCCCACAGTTGTTGCAAGACCATGTGCCTCACAGGCCACTAATTTTTCCTGCTTTCTTGCCACAAATGCAAAGATCATCTGTTTGATTTAATACATTGGTTCAGTTGGTTTCAACATGTCCTGATACTGTCTTAAGCCATTTCCAATGCTCCTAGTGCCTTCAGAGAACCTCAGAAGTCTTCCACTACTCTCCTGCTGCTTAGGAAACAGCCCTTCTTGCCTTTTCCCTCCCAACAGTCCATTTTTCCTGCCAGATGCGAGCATCCTTTTGTAGTATCCAGCTGATCAGGCTTCCAGGCGTAGAGGGTCACAGACTCTAACTGCCCCCAAGAGCTTTTCTTCTTCTCCCAAGCTGCTTCTACTGTGCTCACAAGTCTGTCATACCACAGTGTTTTGTTTTTTTTACACAAAAGTGTCTTTCGAAGTTGTGGTGCTTGGAAGGCCACTGGAACGCGAGAACAGCCTACACCCACATGCTTGTCCTTTACATGGATAACTGAGCCAGGTAGACACAGAATAGTGTTTGAAAAAGCATGAGAAAGGAAGGTAAGTAAGAAAATGCCTAATGGAAATGAAATTCAGGCCTCAGTTCTTATGTGGCAGCTAAAAAGTGCTGGACTTACGGCCTAGATCCTCATCGCCTCTTGAGCTCTGCTCACTGCGTATCACAAGGAGAGGGTGAAGTGGACTAGAGAGGGTGCAGTCCTTTTCAGATCCCCCCAAACACGCAGCTGGATATTGCTCAGTGAGAATTTAGCTGTATGGGAAACCTGGCAATTTAATTTCTCTGGAGCTTTTTAGCACCAAGCTGTTTAAGAATTCTGTCCTTACATAATGTATATGTATTCTGCAACACAGCACATTATTCTTGATGAAGTCATATGGATGCTAGTCTGAAAATTTCCCTCTAATTTAGTCTGTGCACAGAGCCTCCTTTCAAACATAAGGTGAATGACTTATTGTAACCCTAGATTGGTTTCAACACCAAGTGATTAAGCCATGACATCTAGACAAAGTAAATTAAGGAAGTGGTTTCACAGAACAGGCTGACACAAGACAGGCACAGAACTAATTCTGTAGCAAAAACGGGGTGAGTCATGCATCTCCTACATGTGCTTTGGTTGAGTTCTTGCAGATTAGTATCTCTTGTACATGAAGAAAACATGAGGAAGGGGCTATAATCTCACATCATGCTTGTATATAACAGTACAGTTAGAGTAGCATCCATATTTAAACATTTCTCCTCCTTAACCTACTGGATAAAACTGAGCAGTACTGTTACCTTAGGGGAGCTATACCCTTCCCCTCTACTGCTGCTTTCTCACCCAACCTCCCTTTTATTTAGAGCACTGTATCTCCAAAGTCATGACAAGTTTGCCATGGCTCAGCAGGTCAACACTTTTCAGTAATGGGTCATCTGTCACATCCCAAAACTTAGATGCATTCTGTGTCTTTCAAGGTTTCAAAAATTGTGAACCAGGTTCCAAAACCACACCCCAGTCAGCTCAACAAAGTGGACTCACCATCATTAGTTTTTAGATTTAACACACATCCCTACTGAACACCTGACAAAAGAAGACAGGTAGACAGTTCCATTCTGGAGAGCTCTGAAACTGCTGTCTTTGTTTTTTATGACTAGATGGGGTCTGGCTGATACAAATGTGTGCAGTCTGGTGAGCATCTGCCCTTCCATTTTCTTCAGCCTACCCCCAGATCATACTTGCTGAGAGAATCATCACAAGTGAGTTCAGTGTAGGAGGGACTTATGATGCCCGTTACTAAATATCTCTTGAAGGCATCTGCTTTTTTAGAAGATGTACAATATTCCTAGCCCTACAGCTGCATGCACACTGACCATAGTACTTGAAGGGGAGGAGACTGGAATGCAAGTAGCCACGCTGAAGTGGATGCCAGTGGAGATGGTAATAAACATGTCTCTGTTGCCTGACTTTGTTTCTCCCAAATGGCTGCTCACTTTAGCATTACCCAGGAAACAAGTAAAGGAAGCATGTCTGCACCTTTTCCCTGAAGTATTTATACCATAATTACAGCTGCTCTGTTAAATTATCTTCAGCTCTTACCAGAAGGCCCTGTCAGACAGTCACAAAGCGTATAGAAAGGATCAGTGCACACTGAGAATTCTCCAGTTCCCTGACCTTCACATACCTGCTGTGTTAGAAGCGTCTGTACTTTCATGCTTTCATGAGGAGCATCGATCTAGCATGCAGGTATCTTTCCGAGTTTTCCCCAGAAGCCTGGGAGCTCTGATTTGCACTGAGAGTACTTGTTCTTATTTGAACTGGCTTAGCCCTTGCTGATACTTCCTTAGAAAAAAACCCAGATGCTAGCTACGTTTAAATAAGTTTCTGTGGAGGTACTACTGGTTCTGGCTGTAGCCACTGCTGGCAGACTGCTGCACAAGGCATGCACTACCCTCACAGACAATTAGGCTATTTCTCTTTTATTCAACTCAGATGTCTTCTCAGGGATCCTCTATGCTGTGCTGTTAATACACTTCCTCCATTTCAGCCTACAAGTGGCTGCATTTTGCTGGGCGGCAGCACGCCACGCTTGTGTAATGGCTCTGAACTGAAGTAACCTCAATGGAGAACTCTTTCATTATTACAAGTGCGGGAAGAGACCACACAGCAGAACCAGATCTTCCCACCTTGAGTCACAGAAATAAGGAAGTGCAAAATTCTGTCTTCAGCATTAGACAACCAAGAAAGGCATCTGTTTTGCAAGGTAATATATACTAGAGAGAGCAAGGGACAGCTGGTTTCTGAAACATGCTGGCATCATCCTGGAACCACAACCTAACTGTCAGGTGCAAATTTAAGGAATTTTTCAGGGATCAAAAAGCCAAATTTTAAAAGCTATTTCAATATTATGGAAAATCTCCCAGACAGCTTATTGGTCTCTGCCTTCTCCTAAACACCCCGCGCATTTACCCAAAGGCACGCATGGTTCTGCAGCGTGTGTATGGAGATATTATGGAGTGTGTGTTCCTGTAGTTCTCCCTAGTTTATTAGTAGGATCATCAAATGATGCCCATCTTGACAGTGCTTTCAGCAAACTGTGGCGGAACCATACAAGGAGCTTTGCAGTGGGTAAACCGACAGGGCTTTACTGATGCAACTGCGTGAGGGTTTTCATTTGCCTCTAAAGGCTGTCGGTATCTTAAAGTCTGTCCTCTACAATGAAATAAAAAACCAGTTTAGTAGCCCAGGGCTTCTGAAGTACCTTTTTTTTCAGTAGCAACACTCCAGGCAGTGGGGAAACAGAGGGGCTTTTAAATCTCTGTTTGCCTGATCTCACCTCAGGCAAGAGTTTAGCTTTAAATTTACTGATGAATTTTTCTAGCAGCAACCCTGATGCATTCAGAGACCTACCAAATCAGGGTAACAGCTGTTTCCTGTAGAGGTTTTTTTTTTTTCTCACAGTGTGATCTTCCAAACAAACCAGAAGGACAGCCTTTTGGGATCTAAACAGCATTTAAGGAGAGACCATTTAGAGAAGGCTCAGTTGCTTTGCTGGGCAGAGTGATTCCAAAGATGGAGGTCACCTCTCAGGGTACCTTGCAGCTAGCTGCCCAGTTCTCCTTTAGAAGCTAAAAGCTCTTTTCTCAAAAAAGTTCAGGAGTGCCACAGTCATAGGCATTGTCTTTTGAATATTTTGTGGTTGAGGCTAAACTTTAGTTCAAAGACTCTGGACTCACAGTGGAAGGAGCTGTTGAGTCCAAACAGCCACAGCACACTCTATCCAGAAGGGGATTAGACTGGTTATACCTGCTGGACTCATATGGCATCCCACAGTCACTTGACCTATATCCTTGCCAAACACTGTTCTTCAGGTTTCAAAACCCCCTTGCTTTGAATGGTGCTGTTGAACTTCGCTGCAAAGACAATACCCAGTTGTCCAAACAGGGGAGTTCCTAGCTTCCCCTACTGCTTTCACAAAGCTGGTGAATGGTTGAAGGCTAAGAGTCATAAAGCTGCCTGTGGCAACAAAGGGTGTGTAGTGATGGCATTTTTTCGCAACGGGAAGGACTCCTTTGTGCCCTTCAGCCTGTTACTGCAGTTGCATTGATACATCTCGCCATTGCTGCTGTTTTTTTTAATTAAATGAGAAATTGAATCAGTGGTAGGGAATCAGGAGGCTGGAACAGGGAGAATGGTGCAAACACCTCTTGTATTGTCCTGATTCAGCATCAGGTAACTGGTCTCCTTTGATTCCAAATGCAAACTCAAAAAAACGTGCTAGCAAAGACAACGGAGAATATCTGGCCCTTGCTGCAGTCCTTAATATGCATTCTGGGATTACCTGCACATAATATAACATTCTTTTCTCCAGCATAATCCTTCACAGCTGCAAGCACAGAAGCATGCTAAAACAGGGCCAGGGCCTCTGGCTGCATATCAACGTGGACAGAAAAAGAGCTACTTAACCATAAACTCCAGAGTTCCTATGAGTGACAAGTTCCCATGAATTTGTGTTTTTTCTCTTCTGACCCATCATGTGCTTGGCTTATTTCTCAAGTCTCAAGCCTCAAGCATATAAGCAGGTTAGCCCTACACACAAGTAAGTCTGGGAATGTCTATGGACACTAAATAAAAAATAGATTATGATAATTCTCTTCTCATGAATAAATGAATCAATCCCCTAAAGCAAATTCCTATCACTCTTCATGTCCAGTTGCATTTAGCTAAATATTATCCTTTCTGCTGCATTTACCAGAAGCGAACCATTATTTGGGGAGTCCTGTTAAAAAAAAATCTCCATCTGCCAGTGTCAGCATCACTGACCTGATATGTGTCTATCATGGCTCATTAATCATACATCAAGGACATGCTGGGTGCGGTCAAGTTTAGTCTTGGAACAGGTTCTGCTTCAACAGGTTTGAATGTCACCTCCCATTGGGTTAATTTTTCCAAGAGAAAATAACACCTTTGGCTTTTCAGGAAGTTTTATTATCTTCCACATTTTCCCCTTCACTTCATCTAAGTTTCAGTCGTTCTCCCTTTTCCAGTTACAAACATGTTTCCCTTCAAGCTACAGTTCCTGGTATCAACCAGAGAGAGCACTAGAGAAAAACTCGTGATGCTTTTTTGCAGTCTAAAAGCGTGACTTCTGTTACAAGTAATAGGCTCTTGAACTTAGCTACTGCACATTTTCTGTCTTTAACCCTTAGAAGTAATTTTTATATTTGAAACTTTGTGTACAATCTTCTGAATACCTGGGGTTCAGGTGACATGAATGCCAAGGGTTAATTTGGCAAATATTTAGTTTATATATAGCTCCATCTTCATTGGAATCACATGTTGTGTTCTCTATAGAACTTCTGTAACTAAGCAACAATAATGCAACCCAGATCTTATATCTGCATCTAAAACATGCTTTTGGCCAGCACAGATTTGTGTTTATGGTGTAATGGAGTCCTGATTTTGTACACATGTAGAGCATCAAAGTACTTTTGTCCATATCTATCAGGAGTAAGCAGGCCCATCAAGCTTTTAATTTTCCATCGTGGGGAAATAAACAAATCATAGATTTTGCAAGTACTCATGCTATGGAAAATCTAACTGTGAGCATGTTTCTGGGAAGTGATGAAGTGAATGTGCTGAAAGTTAGTTTTCCTTAGACTTTGAAGACATATTCTTGGAGTTCTCCATTGCCCTGGTTATTTATTCAGGTCTGGTATTTGAGGAGAAAATATTTAGGAATGCAGAGGCTCTCTAAGGTAAGACAGTACTTAGAGCACAGAGCTGCATGTCTGGAGAACCCAAAAGTTCTGCAGGTATCACTTCAGTGCTTTCCTCATGCATATGTTTTTCTATCCAACTCATCCCCATTTAGCGGGACCAGGGCTGTCTTACTCTTCTATACTATTTTGTACAACAGCTGGCACTGTAAGGGCTTGATTTAATGGGCCTCATGGTCCTACAGGAATATATATAATTGGACAGGCAGTTATTTCCCAGGTTATTTAGAAATGGTTTTATTACTGGTTTTGATCAGCATCAATCTGGAAATTAAGACTAAGTTTTTTTAGATGTTCCACAGAAACAGATGCCATTAAGGTAAATCACAAGTATTAAAAGCCTCTCTATATTACTTGAAACTAATAAAAGAGACAGAAATACTCAGACTCTTTCTAGCTGTGTAAATACTTTTTAGAAAAAGTCATAAATGGAATGTTTAGGACGACAGACGTATTTTCATCTTTTCATATTTCTTACACAGTGTTTTAGTCACACAACAACTATTACTTGTAATGGAAATCAAAGAACTGAATCCCTGTGATGCTTCAAAAACTCATGCAAGAACACGTAGTACCTGGAAAACAGTTCAGAATTTACTTGCAACTACATGGAGACCTGAGAAAACTCAAGTAGATAGGCACAGTGCCAAATATAAGCATACAGGTATTATTTACACTCTGATTTGTACTGGTGTGTCACAGGAAGTTCTCCTGCATAATGCTTTATAGGAAAAAAGCTATAGTGGAAATCAGACAGAGTCATCTGAGGGGGTACACTGCCATAATTTTGAACCAATGTAAAATAAACTCCCTTGTTGTTACACCAGGCATCCATTAACAGACTAAAGATCTTTTCCTTGGATCCAAGAAGTTTATTTTGGAGTTACATGCACAGGGAGTCTCTCCAAGTCTTTTCCTTGCCATGTAGCTGAGGTCACCAATAGGTATGTCCAGGCAGGATGTGGTTAAGTTCTGTTAAGCAGCCGTGGTTAAGATAAGCTATGCCCAAAATATTATGTGAAAAAAAGTTAAATACACCTTATATGTAAAGGTAAGGATTTATGCATAGGATAAATGAAATCTTAATAGTCTAATAAAAAAATTATTAGCAGCCTAGATTTAATTATTACAAAAACAAAGAAGGAAGAGAGTCTCCATAATAATATAGTTTAAATTGTAATACACATAGTTCTTAGTTTCTACCCTTTTTGTTGGTGTTACACTCCCTACTGTTTCTCTGGATCCTAATGTCAATGTTTTCCATTTAGTTGGAGAGAAAGGGGTGGAGTAAATCACCAGCATCCAAATTCCTTTGCCTGGAGGCATATAATGTTGAGTTCTCCTTCCTACTTTCCTTCTTTTTTTTGCCTCATACATGTCTCCTATTATGCTTTCACACCTTCTTCTTTCTTTGCAACTTCACATTACATCTGAGTTTACTATCCATTAGTATCTTGAATACTTGTAATTTTTCTCTTTGCTCTGTCTGCAAAGAGCTTTGCCCAGCTCCAGGTTTGTGTTTCTTTAACAGGTCATCAGTGGGCTGGGACCTTCAGAACCAGCTCACATCTCAGCTCTTATCATTCTGTGTCCATTCCCATCCCCACCGCATCGCGGGTATCCACTTCTCAAGGCCTCCAGTATCATACCAGACCAGTTATTCCTATCAATTTTATCACTACAAAAAAAAAGTTATATCTTGCTTATCAGGGAACAGCTATTTTTAATTACTATACTGAAACCATGGTTGTTTAGTACAATGCCAAGCAAAACTAAAAAAAAAGTAAACATAGGCATATGGTCATTAGAAAAATTGCTGTTACCACTAAATAAAGTAAAACCAAAACTGCGGTCAGGTCAAGAAAGTTTCTAACAAAGCAAGCCTGATGATCTTCAGTTCCGAGGCCTTGCAAACTCTGTACAAAATCTGTGACGCGTTTCCAGCAATGACATTACTGCATTATGGGGCTACAAGGCCACAAAAGCTGCCTCAGGTGTGAGGTCAGGCTCAGTCATGAAACCACTCTGTCCATTCAGAAAGTATTAGCAGCAGCATTCCCGGTCACCTATGGAAAATAAAAGCAAGTTTTTAGCACGACAAAGTAATCTGCCAGGACTGATTATATTTCAAAGAAGGTACAGCCCCATGAAAGAAATACTTTGAATCTTCCCGTAAGAGTTATTCCAACTTTATCCCTAAAACAAACAGGACACTTGTAGTGAGCCCCAAGCCCTTGAACCCAGGTAATCTGCAGAAGTGCCATGTGTCAGACAGTTGTTAAACTAACACTCAGACCTGTAAAACCATGCAGAATCCTGCAAAAAACTGTGACATCTGCTCCAGCCTTGGAAAATGAGGAACCTGCAAGACATTCTGTATTGGTCGCCCAGACATAGAAAACTTCGGAGTCATAATGAGTGATAACTACTGAATGATGGCATAATTTTAAGTAAAATGGCTAGAAATCCATTTTGCTGTGCTCACAGTGAAGAGGGATTGGCACATATTCAGCCCCAAACTTTAAGTCTGTAAATACTCAACACATATACAGTGATGTGCACACACATCATCCCCCACAACAAACCATAACCACCAGGGAAGGTGGATGGTGGCTGCATCTGGCCAGTGCTGCACTTTGAGGGGATGAATGGCAACATGGCTGCCAAGGGCTGTCTGGAACAGTGACACAGACATCTTGCTGGTGTACGTCTGCCAATTTACTCTGTGGGTAGTGGACAGTCCAAGGCACACTGAGCTCTCCTGAACAACAATGAGATGCATGCTGGGATCTCTCCATGAGCAGGAAAGCCTCTCAAGGTTACTCTCAAGGTTGAGAGATTCCTTGCTATGGGAGATCCTCAGTAAATGTCTAATAATATGCTAAACTTGGAGAACTTCAGCTCTAAGTGATGTAAAGGATTATTGCACATTTGCAGCAATTTAGGCATAACTTGTTGACCAAGTGTGGGCCTACATCTGGATTCATCTTCATTCAGACTCCTCTCTGAGAAGGAGTTTAGAGAGCAAAGAGGTAATTCCGGAACGTCATGGTGCAATGACAGGGTCTCCCTGACCATACTGTTGACACCCTGTCCTCTATGAAGTAACAACCAAGTGCACCTTGCCATCGAATCCTGTTAAACCACTGCCACGTTTCTCGTTGAAAGCTGTTAACTCACTGTTCTATATCAATAAAGTGTATCGCCACTTTTCTCTCATAAGTGAAGTGCCTCCTCCTCGCTCCTTCAGTGACAACATTGGCACTTTGGTATACTGCTCTGTAGAATGTCTGAAGCAACAATTTAGGTTGATGAGATTTTTTACAGCTTTTTTAGGAAAAAGAGCAAACAACAATCCCACCCCTTGAGACATCACAAAATCCTACATCTTTCATATAGGTGTTTAGTATTGATATTCCTATGTAAATCATACATGAAGTATTATATGAAGCTCTGAATTGGAGATGGTTCTTTTAATTTACAAAATGTATGCATATGAGGAAAATATATTACAAATAGAGACAAAGCTTAGTGAGGAATAATCTTTCCCTTTGAACTTTTCTTTTTGTCTGTTAGTCATTAATATTCCCATAATGTCTTTCATTTTTTATTATCTAAGGAGGTTTTGATCCATCTCTAAAAAGCAAACATATAGTCAATGTATGCCAAAGTCTAGCAGCTGTTTTGTTTGACATAGAGCAATATAAACACTGCCTTATTCTTTGCATTTAATTCTGCTGATCAACTCTTACACTCTTTCAGTTTTAGAAGTACTACATATTCAAACTGCTTTAATATCTCTAAATTAAATACTGATAATGAATACATCTACAGCAAACCCACAGCCTTATAAAAGTAGTATTAGCTGGAGAGAATAAAGGATTCTTCCAAAAATAACTGGAGATTTGTAATAACTAAACACAGTACAGAAGCTGATATATTCTGAAAGGAATTTTTTGTTATCATAGTTTTGGAGTTTTTTCACCACAGAGTATTCCACTAAATTATGTGACAAGCTGTATTAAGAGGCAATCATGTAATGACAGAAATATGCAAATATCTTTAATCACTTGATTTGTTCATTTTACTGAGATCAGTAAGACCCGCTCAATATTCAGTTTGTCAAAGATAAATGTCAAAGATAAATGATTCTGCCAGTGATTCATGAGATAATGGTGGTTACTATATTAAAAAATAAAATATAAACTCTCCCCTCCTCACAAGACACAATCTATTTGGTTCTCTTTTATGATTAAATCGAAGTTTATAGCTTGTCTCAAACTCTTCACTGGGATGAGTCTGTCTTAAGAAGGTAATTTTGGTAAAACCTGTAAGTTTAATAATTTCTATACATGCCATTTAAAAAGTTCAGTTAATTTTACTGTGACTACTTGACAAGAAGGAGAAAATGTGGGTCTCCTCTGCCACAAAGACTTTAAGCATGGTGTGACCAGCCTAAGTCCTTTAACAGATGGCACATTCTAGGTGCAGTTCTGGTGCCACAGGTAGTAAAGTTTTACACAGCTGGGCACTGCTGAGTATCCAGGCCCCCATGCAAAGGATAAAATGAGCCAAGAAGTATCACAGTATCACAGTATCATAAGGTTGGAAAGGACCTCTGAGATCATCAATTCCAACCTATAACCCAACACTAACACCAACCCATCTAAAACATGGCACTCAGTGCCTCATCCAGTCTCCCCTTAAACACCTCCAGGGTCGTCGACTCCACCACCTCCCTGGGCAGTGCATTCCAATGGCCAATCAAAGTGTTTGACTGTGTCTCAGGTTGCCTGGATGTACACAGGCTAACCTCTCCTAACTCCATCTGTAATGGCATAGTTGAGTGCTGGTGATCACTATTATCTCCTGCCTGTGAACAGCCCTGGGAAACCCTGCCTCCTTGATCCTCCATGGTGTGTTGCTTCTGGTTCTCTGCCATATGAAGACTGATACATGTTTCATGTTACCAGGAGGCTGGGTTATCCTTGCTTTCAACCTTACATTAACATGAATGATTGCAATATTTTTCTATCTATAAAACATCCAGTGGGAAAGTCTGTTCATCCAGTAACTCTTCCCTTGTTTCCTTTTTCTATAAAAATATTTGGAATAACTCTCTGACAGTGTGCATCTACACTGAATTACCCAGCTCCCTAGTCCATTTTCTGTTCCAGTTCCCTGGCATTTCCATTCAATAAATGTTAGTTTATGTAATGCTCTAGGGTTTGGTTTTGTTTTGGTGCAGGTTTTATTGGTTGGTTGGTTTTGGTTTGGGGGTTTTATTTTTGTTGTTTTTTTCTTTCTCTCTGAGATAGCAAACTAACTTCCTTTTATATAAGACCTAAGTATAATTTTGGAGGGAGCTCACTTTGATCAAAAGACAACCTGGATAATACAGCAGCAGGTCTGCCATATATAATCTTTTAGTCATATCGCAGAAGGTTTTGCACCCTCAAAACACTTCTATGTGCCCTCATGCTGCCGTGGAAGGCATGGAACATGCCATTTATGTTTAATGCTAAAAACACTTAATACTACCAGGTTGAAAAAGTGCTGAACACTGTAAAAAAATGGTATCTGTCTTATGCCTAGAGGCCATCACTATACCAAGTGCTTGCAGAGCGTGTATATGACTGTCTCAGTCTAGGGGCCCCAGCAACTGTGGATAGAGCTCTACATCACTTGAGCTGAAGGCCAGGAGCTAGATGCAGCTAGCCAGGATAAACAGCCAAGAACTCTTCCCATTATCAACTGACTTGACACTTCATCAAGCTTATCTTAGTACTGAACTTGAGGAGTAACCTCAAATGCTTTTTTAATAAAGTCAGGGGAAGACTGAGCTATGTGTTGTGCTGTAGTATCTGCTTGAAGAGGAAGTGAAAGTCTCAGAGAATCTGAACTGCATCCTGGATAAGACAATATCAGGTCTTATCACCATCCTATGCAAGGAAAGAGAAAGGGAACTTGGTGTCCGGGTTCATGCTTGTTTGGGACAGCAAAGTGATGTTAGAGTCTCTTTAAGTTTGTTTTCTTGGGGGGGTTCTTTTTTAATTTATTTTTTGGGGTTTGTTTTGTTTTGTTTTAAATTTAAATTAATGCCCTAAAACCAGAAGATCCTCACTGGCAGGTTGGCTGACTTTGAAACTTCCCCAGGTCTGTACTGCTGGCAGCATACACTGCAGAAATAATTCCTACCAGTCTACATTGGCTCCTACAGGAGGAAATATGTCTCCTTCTGTGGGGATTTATGAACTACAGCTGTATTATTAAGGAGAATAAGCTGGCCTTGGAGTGGAGTTTAGTAGTTATAAAGAGTTAAAGCGTGTTTACGTAAAGATGAAAGAGTACATCAGGTCTGGTTTGAACTAAAGGCCTGGGATGTATGAAAGCTCTTTATCAGCTCTCTGATAACTTATTTGCAATTATGAGGATGGTTTATGTATGGCTGCCTTCCAGGACTCTGGATCATGCATTGGTCTACAATGGGGGATGTGAAATACATTTGAATGAAAGTGACAGAGTAGAGAGCCAGACCCTGCTCTGAGGAGCAGGGCAAACAAAATGAGACCTAACGAGCACAAGCTGCAACTTGAGAAACTCTAATATGATACTAGGAAAACTTTTCACTATGAAGGGGGTCAGTCCTTGAACAAAAGGGGCCAGAGAGTCCTGTTGGGTATCTCCATTCTTCAAAACTCAACTAGGTAAGACTCTGAGCACCTGGATGTAATTGGTCTGTTTTAAGTGAGCAATGAGACCAGAGACCTCCAAAGCTTCCTTTCAACCTCAGCTACTCTTGGAGTCAATGATTCTTTCAAGTCTTTGGTAACTTCAATGAGAAGATGTGGCTCCCTGGGAAAAGAAAAAATGACTATTCTCTCTAGATCAAAACAATTTTCATTAAAACACAAGAAAATGTAATTTCAATCTCTCTGTGATTTATTTTTATTTTTAAAAGGTTTTTGATTGAAGTAGTGATTAGCAATACCAGCAGAGACAAACTATTGATATGCACTTTACCAGTGTTCTTGGATTCTGAGACTTTCCATTATACGTTCATAGGCTCTAAGGCCTTTTCCATCAGAAGAGTGGGGAATACCTTCAGAAACATGTAAAAGTGAAAACTGTGATTGCCAGTTACATGAATCCTCTTTTGCCTTTGATCATAGAATCATAGAATGGTTGAAAATGGAAGGAAGTGTTGAAGGTCACAGTGGAAAGTACAGGCAGAGGTAGGAACTGAACCTCTCTCCCCCAAGAAAGGGAAAACAAATTGTGAACTTCTGATTTGATGATTATACCAAAGCTGGGGAATAATCACTCTGGCCACAAATATCCCAAGCACATTACAAGGATAGCGACATGGATAGATGCTAAAAGAACAACTTTAACTTCTGTCTCATTTAGAAGAGCAGTGAATACAAAATGCTAGATATTAAAATAACCTGATAAGTTACCTGATAAACAGAGCATTGTTTTCTATTACCTAGAATACTTACTGAGCTACAAAGGGAAAGTGGACTAGATCTTCCATCTGTGCAACTTTTATGGAAAGGGCAGAAGAACACAATGCATTCAAAGATGTTGTCTAAAGAAACCATGATAACTAACCAAAACCGCACCACTTGAAGAGACGTGAGATGTCCTCAACAAGTGGACTCTATAGTATACTAACTTCTAGGTACAGCTACAAATATAAGCTATATCAGATCAATTGTCCATTGATCCCGTATCTTGCCTCAGACAGTAGCCAAAGATAAGGACTGAGGAAAGAAAATACAAGAACAGGATAATAATATTAAAATATTTTTGCTGTTACGCTGTTATCTTTGAAGTTTGAGGTTTAAGGAGAAACTGTATCCTCAAGTTTGTGTTTATTAGCCCATGATGGAGTTCAATTAATTCATCTAATGAAATTTTGACAAACTGCCATCAGTGCTTAGGGGTAATGCAGCATGACCATCATGTGTGACATAGGAACACACAACTGCACTGGCAAACATTCATATGAAGAAGGGCCGACACTACTATAACCCCATGTAAATCAGGACCTGTTGCATCACGCATTTTGCTGATAATGTTCCAAAGCTGGGTTTTGGCTCATTGTTCTTGTTTTCAAAATAGCACATCAACACAGTGCCGTACCTTTGTGACCTATATTTTCAGTAACACATGAAGAGTATTGAGTGAGCATTATCATATGGGTTGTTTGAAGCTACTGATCTATCCTACAGGCTTTTGCTGTGAACACTCCCAGCCCTGTCCCAAGAGGAGAAGGCTGTCATCTCCTCAACTGAAACGGGAAGACCTAATTCCTGTGGGTGCTGCCTTAGTCATCTCTGGTGTTGAATCTGTGCCTTTACAATGAAGCCTCTACAGGCAATAGTCTACAGGAGTTTAAATAAAGTCTTTATAAAAAATGTCCAAAACAATAAAAACAAGGAACAAATACTTACCAGGTCAGTAATTCACTTTCATACCTTCAACAATTTGTCTTTCCATGGGAAACACTGTTTACAATTGTAGGGACACTAACCTGACCTGGGGCTATGCAAATCTGGGAAGAAAAGATTAGTCCAATCTCCTGCACACAAGACTCTTGTTTAATCCATGATGTGGCTGATACCATTCACATTGAATTTACATAATGCTTAAAACAAAGGGTAAGCAAACCCAGCTGCCATGCTTTCTCTCTCCTTCTTGTACGTAAGTTATTACATGAGATGACTGACCAAATTTTTAAACCCTTTAAAGGGCTTTAGATGCCTGGTACTTTTTTTGTTATTATGAATTTTAAAAGTAGGACATTTCACAAAGCAAGTATTTCCACAAAAATTGCTCATGTTTCTAATCCAGCACTTTGGATAATGTTTCATTGGAGGGGAAGAGCATGAAGACTGAAGGATTTCAGCCAGATGCAACATTAAGTTTAGATGCTACTGACCCAAATACTGTATTCAAAGACACTGAAGGCTGCATGAACATATCAGATTTGTGTGTGACATAAATATAGTGTAAATATAAGTTCCTTTTTTTTTAAACTCTGAATGTAGGACAAGTTTCCAGAGCTGTTCATCACATGTAGCTTTCATTAGCCTCCTTGGGAAATGTACATACTCAGTATCCAGAATTCAGTCCACCTTTGTTAATTTTTTCAGCTTCAGGTCCTGGACACTAGAGTTTTGCTTATTGTTCTACATATATGAAGAAGACAGAATGGTAAAGCTAAGAAAAAGAAACCAAAAAACCAAGCCATCGCTGTAAGATTTATTTTTTATCTTGAATAATTTCTAGTCAATCATGAAGTCTATTTTCTTTAGTTCAGCTTTGGTAATGTTGTCATCTCTTAATTTATCATGAAAACTCAAAAACTTCTGTGTTCATTGACATACACCCCAATGAGTTTGCCATCTATTGTCAGGGAGTACTTAACTGAAGTAAGAGAATGGAGATTTTGAACAACATATTCATTATCGTGAAAGGCCTTGGGATCCTAAAAGGGTGGAACAACACCCCAAAGAAGGCTTTTCTTTTGTCTGTTCTAAACAGAATGACTCAAGGCATAAGCCACAATAAAAGCTGAGAATACTGAGGAAGATGTTCTGCTTTGTTGGCTATTGGCTAATCTTTCAGTGCCTAGGAAAGGATGAAGCTTTCATCCTTGCCACTTGCTGTTTTTATCAGTGTTGTCTTTGGAGAATGATTTAGGAATGTCTGTTGCTGTTTCCGAGCTTGTAAAATTCCCATCCCACAAATAAAATGACCAGCAGTGATATTTGTTGCTTGCCTGCCTGTTGACTAACAAGTAGGTCTGGGTCAGCCTGACTTGGAAAATAAATATTCATTTGCCATTCAATAAGGGCTCTGTGCAAACTTGCAGATGTGTGCTATAAAAGCTTTGTTTAAAATAAAAGTGTGGATTTCCCAGTTGTGCATGACATTTGAAAGCTGTGTGGTCAGAGCTGCTACCTGTGATGGTTCTTGCTTACCATGGTTAAACAGGGCTACCACCTGGCTGGGAGTGATAACTGTGGGTGTATTCTGATTATTGCTAATAGTACAAGCCATAAGGACCTCATAAACTGCAGTTCTGAAGCAGTTGGAACATACAGGGCAATAGGGAAATCCTGTCTTTTTCAAATCAAAAGGACTAGGGAGGAGAACCCTTGGCATCTCTGGTATTTGTCCACAGCTTTCCTTATGTGTTAGTGGTTGGCAGAGCTCAGCCGGGTAGCTTGCGGAACAACTTTCATCTGCAGACATGACTCTCAGAGAAAATTCTCCATATCACACTGCACTCTCCTTGCACCAATATAGAATGTCCTCACAGAAGGTTTCCTCTGAGAACCATCCCATTTCTGCTTGCAGCCAGAGGTAATGCGTAGGTTGCCTTTTCTGCTGCTTGTGGTCAGTTTCCTTCTAGCCTTAGTCAGAGCTGGTCTTCTTCATTCATATTTGGGTTTTCCTGCAGGAGCATCTTTCTGTTTTTATAATGAGCCAAGTTCATACATGCTTTGTGGCTGTCTGTGCTGGCACAAGGGGAAACTGCAGTCAGCAGTAGGAAGGGGAAAGATGGGAAGGGGAACTATTATACTATATTATTACCTAGCCTTTCTAGAATTTTCCTGCTCTCCCTAGTCTTAGTTACCTTACGTAATTCTGTGTTCTCGCAAGTTTTGCTCCTTTATGGAGAAAAGGACTTAATTTTGTAACTAGTAACTGGTTTCTAATCCTTTTCCAAGCTTTATCAGCCTCTGGATTTCAGCCTTCCTCAATAGCTTCTAACAAGGCATTTCAAAAAATCTATTTAGAAAATGTCACTTCTTTGTGGCAAATTATTTGTTTAATCTCCCCTGAGCCTATGTAGCTCAGCCTTACACCACTGAAGTCAGGGGACTCTGCTGTTTTATACTGGTTGTGAATCTAGCAGCCAAAAATCTGTTCCACTTGTCTTCCTAAGAAATTTACTTCAGAAGCATGATTTATATGGAAAGGACTATTTCATGCCCTATTATACTGTTCACTTCACCATGCTACGTACTTTCATCTCTAATGATTTCCTTCAGAGTATTTCTTTCTAACAGTTTTTCTCAGAAGAGTAGTGTAACATGGGCAACCCTCCAGCCAAGCAGCTGTTCTGAATGATAACGAGCGTAATTTTTGTCACCAGTGTAGCTACTTTGGCTCAGAGGAACTCCCAGACAAATGTGATCCAGTCTTGGCAAATGTTCACCAAGTTCTCCAGTTTTTTTATGACATTTTTAATACCTCCCCCTATAACAACGCTTTGTCAGCAGACAAACTTCAGCGTATCTTTTCCATTGTTATGAGGACCACAGCAAAATGCTCATTTTGATGCTGCCTTTTAATGTTCTCCCTTGACAGAAAATGTGTGCTTTGTCTGGATTATTTTTATTTTCCCTTACAGGATCCAGTAAGGAAATAACAAATATGATGTCCACAGAAAAAAAGTCCTTCTTTCTATTTCCATTACTATGAGGACAGTGTGAAGGAGAGACGGAACCACAGCCCTGGCTATGGATACACAACAAATGCCAACAGTTCAGATTATTGTTTAAAGTCATCTATAATTAGGCAGCCTCCATTGATTCCACTCAGAATCAGAGCCTTTGTGTGCAAGGTACTGCCAAAAAAATTAATGAAGAAGAGAAGCAAATGCTTACATAGAGCTTATTCATACCTAGAGAGTTTATGTAATCTGTGTCATTTCCTGTTTCCAGCTGGACTATAAACAATGATAAACATTTAAATCTTCAAAGGTTTAATTGCTCTCCACAAGAATCCCAGAGATAGGAGATATGCAGAACACCTACTATTATCCGTGTCTACGAGGAGCAGGAGACAGGAATGGTGAGTTGTCTAAACACTGATGAGAATTTCCTGGCATCTACCTTTAAAAGAGGCCACTAGATCTTCTCTCAACATGTGCCTTCTCCCAGCTGCATTACCTATTCCATCTGAACCCGGAAATAAATGAAGGAGGTAATGACATCTTGAGGCTGTAAATATTAATTGACACATGGGCTTAAAAATAATTTAGTGGAAATTCACACATTTCCACTAAAAAATTATCTAGAATCTCATTACAACCAAATATGTTCAAGAAGCCCTTCCCTTTCCTTACATTCTTTCCCAGTATCTTTGACAGCGTACCTGCTGCATGGGCATTACAACTTAGCGAGGAGGCTGCCTGCAGACTGAGCCTGGTGTGCCTGTTCCGCCTGTAGATATATATGCCCACAGATACCAAGGATTACCAAGAATTTTCCTTCTAGAAGCAGCAGCAAAGTTATGACCAAAAAAACTGCAGACAAGCAGTGGGGAAAGGATGGATGACTTTTAACAGGACTCAAGTCCAGAGCACACTGCTCAGTTTAGCAGGACAGATGAAGGCATGGACGTGAAATCATAGAAAGACAAAGATATCCTGGGCTGAAGCTGGAAGTGTGCCCAAATGCAAAGCATGACACTTTAGAGTAGAAAACCCCATTTGCCCATCTGTTGATCTATGTATCATGGTGGTGTCCTATGGGATACCAGGTTTCAGCAGTCATATACTGCAGATGTGTGTGTTTTCATTAATAAATAATAAACTTCTGAACCCACAGTCCAGTTACTGTCAAATTTGACAGAGACAGCTATCAAAAAAATAAAGAATTCCTTCATATTTTAGGAATATAGGTGAAAGAGTGGCAGAGGGACTCTATCAGTATGCTTATGAAGGGAAAAGCTGCACTGAACACCAATGAAAAGCAAATGACTCACATGGTACAGAGAGTCTACCAGTTCCCCAGCCACTGGAAGGATCTAGAGCCGTACTTAACTGACCAGAAAACCTCACTGTGCAGTCCCTTTATTGGCGTCTAATGAGTAAATTGACACAATAGCTTTGATGTAACTTAAAAAGATTAAGCAACTACAAGATGCACATCCAGAGAAGCCAGAATTTGTGAATTTGGCTACTTCTGGAACTAACTATTTTGATTCAAGAAATAGGAGCTGAAGAGGACGGTATCATGGGTTCATATTCTCTTACCTATTCAGAAAACCACCTCAATTCAATGTATACAAGCACAAGCAGTTAACCCATCCTTGTTCACCTTTCTAGTCCCAGGAATAAAACCTTTTTTTTTAAACCTAAGCAACTTAGAGGAAAAAGTTACTGAAATGCCCTGGATTTCAGCACTTTTCAATCTTTAGTTTCTGGAGTACACCTACAGGCACTTTTTAAGTGTTTGAAACTTACATGAATATACCAAGGCCTGAATTGTGCCCCTTGCCTGGAGCCATGGAAATTAAAGTGCTAAGATGAAATGTTATCCAAATAACATAATGTGACTCCAGAGTCTCTGATGAACTTTTCAGAAGACAATTAACAAGACAGTAACATCAAACCTTGGTGTTCCCACTCTATTTCCATTCTGATTTCCATTCCTATTCCCATTTAATAGGATTTCTCAGGATAACACTGGCCCTTAAGTACCTGCCAGAACTGTGCTGGCTATCAATTACTTCCGGAAGTTTTCAGCAATATCTAGATCTGTCCTGGTCTGGAGTGTATTTTCTTTCTCTAGGCAGTAAACATGTGGTCTTTTCTATGGATTCTCTGGTTTGTTATCACTTTAATACCTTACACATGCAAAACCTCACAGTATCTTTCACTCTCCACATTGTTATGATCTGAATTTCATTTTACATTTAGCAAGGGTACTCAGAAAGTGTTTGTTCTGCTTTTGGTCTGCTTTTCCCTATTTGAATCCCAGACTGGACAGAAATACACAAAGAGGATCTCTGAATTCTGATAAACCATTGTTAGTGACTTTGATTTTTAAAATAATTATCTTCTAAATGACAATATAAATACAGATTAAAACAAATGCAGCAAATATTTTTATACTTTCTTTGTCTGAACAGAAACTCAGTCTCCATAGACTACCATGGCAGAACTGTCCAAAGTAGGTGCATTTTTCTGCCCAGTCTCCAAGAGCATCTTTCAGATGGGACTTTTCCCAGTGTCGCATGTAGCTCATCTAATGCAGCCAGGAAAGAGGAACCCCACTGGCCTGCATCTTCGGTGGTCCACAGATGTGACTCAATGCAGGTAAGGCAACTGTACTACCAGATCATAGTCGTTCTGTAGGATAATATCCCTCTGAGGCATTTCCCCTGACGTCTGTCCCTGTTCAGAGTGCTGTGGATAAATGATAGAACCCAGTTTTCTGATTATGAGACAATTCATGAGAAAAAGTAGTTGGGATTTGTGAGTCAACATGCTGAATGTTTTAATCCACCTATTTCTGTAATGTTTTTGCCATCCTACAGATCTGCAGCATGTATTGAGAGAAAAAATGTGCAGGGTAAGGATGGCCTTAAGTAAACTTCCCTTATTTTAAGTCTGATTTTGTAAGAAAATCCAGCTAATATGAAAACACAGGCTATCCATCTGCTTATTTCTACTGGGATGAAACTCTAAAGATGAGCTGATTAACTACTGGTCGAAGTCCCTAAATAAAAGTCTATAGAATGTCAAGAAGAATAGTACCATCTGCGCATAAGATGTTCACACTGCTTTTTCAGAAAGCAAACTTATTTAGTACTTACACATCAGTGAGGGAGGAGAGGAGGGTGTAAACACTTTGGTTGTGCAGATGCTGACTCTGTTGAGCTTATAATAGCTTGTGATGGGCCACCCTGCTGCACTGGAGGTCTGGAGCATCACTGGTGGTTATGGAGCAGGTACAAAAGGCAGAGACAGCAGAGATCAAAGGTAAGGGCTTGAGTAGCTGGCATTTCCAGACCCTCAGAATTACTACCTCAGAAAAAGGAAAGTGCAGCATCAGCAAACAAGTTTGACTGCCTCTTCTTACACCTGAAGAAAGTCAAAAGGGAGGTTGCAAACAAGAAGTAATATTGAGCAATACCCCTGACTCCCTTGAATGCAGAGCCAGCTCACCTTCTGTAAGAAACTTGTGCTATCTGCCTATATTTACACTGCTTTGCATTTCAAAAGTAGAGTGCCAAAAAGCTGAATCTTACTAGTCTCTTACTTTTGCCAGTTTGTGCGTGAACTTCCCACAAGCTAGTAACATATCAGCCAGGATGCAATCATAAGGAAGCTAGAGGAGAGAGAGAGAGTTTTCACAGAAAGCTGATTTTTGTACTTTTTAGATTCAGACTGAGCAGGTAGCAGAGGCTTTGTTCTCTGCAGTGATGCTGATAATGCCAAAATGAAAACATGAGACGTAGGCCAAAGTGCTGCCATGGAGGATCTTGAGTATCATATCCTCCACACTGTCTTCATTTTTTTAATTTCCCAATGGAGGCATAAGAAGTATAAAAATATAACTTGTCCTATGCACATCTAAGTACTGTAAAAAGTCTGCAAGCTCTAAAAAAGAAGCTCTATAGTCCTAAACAGCCTCATACAGGTATTCAATAAAGCATGTTCTTTTTCTCTGTTCGACCAACTTGAAAAAGTAAAAAATATTCAGTTATAAACTGCCAGCCAAGAGCTGCCAAACTTCATTTCCCAGGGCATCAGTGACAGCCTGAACTATAGAGAGAACCAGCGAGGAAATGCTAACCTGTGTACAAGTCAAGTCAGCTTAAAAAGAGGCTTTGCACCCATTCCAATGCTGCAGTTAAGTCATAAAAATTATTTTGGTTTTCTTAGTTGACCATTCAAATTGACTACCTTTGATGAAATACTATAGTCAGGATTTTGGAGTCACAGGACTCTTCTTTGAATTCCTTCCTGGTATTTTTACAGATTGATATGCTGTGGCCATAGAATAGCTTAATGCTGGAGAAATTTTTTATTCCACGCCAGCGCTGGTGTTAACCTGCTGACATGAGTTTTATTTGGTAGTTGTATTAAATAAGTATTATCAAAAGCAGTTTAGATTTTAAGAAATGTTTTCTTGATTTTATAGTTAATAATTTGCATAAAATTGGTTTTCTTTTTTAGTGTAAACAACCTGTGTCAAGGCATTATAGGCATTTGTAGAGGACAACAGTGATTTCATGTAAAAGCCTTACCAGCACCCTTGATTAGTCTTAGGGACTTGCTCTTGTCTTTTAAAAAAATTAGCTGTGTAATTAATGCCTTTCATTAGGGGGAAATTACTCCAAAGAAATTATTTAGAATCTAAAAATAACAACTAGCTGTGCCACGAGATAAAATACACTTCAGCCCTCTGTGATTACATCATCAGCAAAAGGCAGGGGATAAAAAAACATATTCTCCCTAGGCAAATGCAAAGCTTCAAAGGCAATAAGAGCCTGTCAACCTGCTAATCTCAAGTGGTACCAGAACTGGAACTGTCAGGGAGTACTGAATGCTTCCCTAAGAAATGTTTTTCCACAATAGACAAAATACCATTTAAGACACAGAACATGCCATTAACAAAAAAATAAAAATAAAACCACAACAACAATAAAAAAAAACCAAACCAGCCCACAGCACTTTTATTCAGCACAATGCAAACAGAATGCCATGCTTGCCATCTCAGTCTTCTTTTACTTATGTTAGTGATTATACTCCACTATACAGTGAGCACAAAAGGAAGATTATCTGTTGAAGTGTGATGACATCTTTCAGCCAATATCACTTAATCATAGAATAATTCAGGTTGGAAGGAACCTCAGGAGCCCTTTAATCCAACATCTTGTTTAGAGCAGGGTCAATCAAGAAAGCAAACCATGATAATGGGAGGGAAAATTGGCCCAAGTCACTGTTGAATTAACCTGCCTTTTAAAGTTAACACAGGAGTACAAATATTATGCTGGAGTAATAGGTAGTAATCAGGCAAAGGGCTTTCCTTACCTGTAACACTTACATGTAGCAAGCAAGAGCTGCACCGATCTTGTAGCAGAGGGTTACATTT